>JAJTUV010000163.1:2570000-3212500 GCA_021653895.1 Mastomys natalensis | reverse complement strand
AAGACAAAAGTGAGTATGATGCCAATGGCAACAATGTCGGATCTGTAGACTTGTCCATGGAGAGCTTGCTGTCGATACTGAAGTAGCAATATGCTAGTACCCTTGAGCACGTCATTGTGTGAGTGGTGAGTGGATGTGGATGAAGATGATGAGAATAGAAAGCCAATGGCAATGAAGTTAAATGACTTATAAACCACCAGGCATTATTTCTTATGTCACTGGGTTCTGCGAATGCAGAACAAAGAAATGGTTAAGTGGAGAAGGTTAAGAAGCTACAAACATAACCTGAGAGTGTGAAACTAGTAACACAGCAGGCCAGTTAGATGTAGAGGGTTAGCAGTGACTAGATCCTATGGCAGACAGGATTTTTCTTAATTTTCAATTTTATGTTTTGAGAATTTCTAATTTGAGTATAGTAGTTACATCATTTCTACCTGTTTCTTCCTCCTTGGATTCATTCTCTGTCCCTCTCTTAAGCTCATGACCTCCTCTATGATTTTGTTTCATTTTACACACACACACACACACACACACACATACACACACACACACACACATCTTACTGACCCCATTTTGTGGTGCTCTGATGCATAGGTGTTTAGGGACCACCATTTAGGTTTGGGGCATCTATCAGTGGCTCCTCCCTTTAGAAAAATAGTTTCTCCTTCTCTCAGTAGCCATTAATTTCCTGTATCTCTTCATCTAGGTGTGGAACTTACGAACTCTCTACCAGCAATTTTGGACATATGACTTTATGACATCTATCAGTTTGAATCATTTGTTACAGTCTAGGCATCCTATTTATCAAGCTTCTCATAGCCATGACTATGTCATGTAAGACACCTTTGTAGTGTTTTGTAAATTTTGGACTATGTGCTTGCTTGTATAGGATTTTATGTTAAGTCTCATTCAGCCAGAACTCATGAAGCTTCCCACTATCTCACACCTACCAACGCTCTTTAGGCGAATGCTTCTTTTAATTTCCTGCTATAGGAATTCAAGCATCATTTGGTTAAAGCAAACTGAATGCAAAGACAACAGAAACAAACAAAATAAACAGTAAATGGTTAAAGCAGACTGAATGCAAAGAAAACAGAAACAAACAAAATAAACAGTAAGTGCAGACACACAGAGAGAAACATACATCAGATTATTCCTAATCGGCAGCCTACATTTCCAATAGATTCAGTATGTCATAGGAGGTTAGTGTCAGGGAATTACTAAGTTATCAATTCCACATAGCTACCAAAGCCAGTAAAACTCTGCACATGTTTTTATCTGGTATACAATTTCAATCATGAATAAAAAAATTAGTCCTAGTCAGAGTTAAAGATACAAAAATGATGAATTCAAACTTACTTATTTGGGGTTCAGTGTTTAATAATTTACAAATACACATTGGTAAATAAAAATCTCCAGGAAAGAGAAGACATGAAAAGGAATGCTCAACACGCTTAGCCGTGGAATCCTTGCTTCCATCCTCGATACCAGACTCCTGCAGCTGAGAGCATGGATCTTCATTATGCCTACAGCACATCAGATAGATGAAACAGAAACAATATATTCTATCAAGGGAGCTGATGTGGTCCTGTGGGCTTCATGTCCAGATCACAGTCTTATCTGTGTCCTGGCTTTCTTAAAGTAGCTGGTGACACATTATATATTCCAAAAATTAAACAATAACAACAAAAACAGCAATAAAACTTTCCCAGATTTGATAAGCTGCAGAGAACACAGAGCTGAAAAAGAAAATCTAATTGAATTTTACTTTATCAATCATTTTTAGAACTGTATGTTTGCTTATATTGAATTTTCAATACAAATATCAAAGATAATTTCATTCCAATGAGAAATTGGCTTTTGCTCACTAATAAGAAGATTCTTGTTTGTGATGCCATTTACTTGTTTAGGAAACCAAGAATGTACTAGCTGAACAACCCCAAAAATTGTTCAGCATAGTCAGCTTCATTTCATCATAGTTGATGATTCAGGGAAACACAAAAAAGTAGCAAGGCAAAGGTGGGAACTTGTCTTACTCTCACTACAGTCTGTGTTTCGCACATCTGTGCTATATCTGATAAGACAAGATATATTTAGTTCTATCCCATAACAGCAATTATATTACTATCAATGTTTTCATTGTAACTCAAATTAAAGTACAGGAGAATAAATTTGTTTTGATTCTGTGTGATGCCAAGTCATTGTTACACTGTTTTTAGTACTTGTACTTGTTCTTCCATAAGAGTCTCCAAACTAAATTCATTGTTTAGCTGTGGGTGTCTGTAAGTGTCGGAGTCAGATGCTGGTTGGAGCTGCTGTTGGACAACATGCTCCTGTCTGCAAGTATAACAAAATATAATTAATAGTGTCAGATTGATGCTTGCCCATTGAATGGGTCTCAAGTTGGGCCACTTAATGGTTGGTCATTCCCTCAGTCTCTGCTCCATCCCCCTTTCCTACATTTCTTGTAGACAGGATAAATTTTGGGTTGAAAGTTTTGAGTGTGGGTTGGGGTCTCTCTCTGTCACCCACTGGTGTTCCTGCCTGGCCATAGGAGGTGGCAGGCCCAAAAGGGGATAGGAACCCCATAGGAAGATCAACAGTTGTCAACTAACCTGGATCCTTGGGGATCTCAAAGGCTGAACCACCAACCAAAAAACATACATAGGCTTATATGCAGCCTGGTCCTTATGTGGGTCTCAAGCAATTGGAACAGGGGCTATCCCAAAAGCAAATGCCTGTATGTGGGATATGTTCTTCTCTCTGGGCTGTCTTGTCTGGCCTCAGTGGGAAAGGAAGCTCCTAACCTCGCAGAGACTTGAAGTGCCAGGGTGGTTGGAGGGATACCTAGGGGTGCCCCAGCTGCACAGAAGAGAAGAAGAGGGATGACTGGGGAAGAATTGTGGGAGGGGATGACCAGGAGGGAGACAGTGAACAGGATATAAAGTGAATAAGCATATATATATATATATATATATATATAATTTTTAAAAAATACCTGTACTTGTTGATATCATGACCATAATTTACAAGATTGTATCATAAATACAGTGTGAAGAAGCTTTAAGAAAAGGCGTGCTGACAGTTTTATAGAGTACTACGAAGTTAGTTTCAGAACAAAAGGATAAAGTATTATTTTTTATGACAGCCCAAGTGAACTTTAATTCTGTTACATTCTATGTTTAGAAACTTGTTCATTTCAAATTCAGAAAACATGTATTGTTTCGTAGCTCAGTTTCTACAAAATGTTATTATTCTCCTACCTATTTCTCAACTTCTACATCTATTATTCTTGTACTATTAGCAACAATCTTCTTAGTTCAGTGACTTTACCTGTCAATATTGTAGATAATATATTCTAGGTTACCTGACAAGTCAGGTAAAGATTCCTGATTGCTCAAAACAGCAATCACACATATCAGGGCTCCAGACTATCACTATGCAGTTTTGTTAATGGAAAAGGGGGCAATACATATCATAGCCTCCCATTTCTTGTATAATTTTTGTGACACTTTTAGTATATCTATCAAGCTATGCCAACATATTTTAATAACTCAGAATATTATCACTTTACATATTTTAAAATTTGAGAGCAATAATATTGCTCAACCAAAAACTAATTTTTAAACCTGAGAGTATTGGCTCTCACATAGAATCATATCACTCAGGAGGTCATAGAACAATAGCCATAAGTTTGAGAACAATAGATGTTATAGAATACACTCCTCATTAGGCTCAGCTAAAATGAGACATTCCCTCAAAAGCAAATAGATAGATAGATAAATAGATGATAGATAGATAGATAGATAGATAGATACTATTCATAGCATATTTTAAGAATATGCTATTTTAATATTTTAATATTAATATTAATATTTATATTAATTATTAATATTAATATTAATATAATAATTTATATTAATATTAATATTAATATTTAATATTAATATTTTTAATTTTAAGGTGCAATATATAAATGTTAAATTACATTTTGAGATTTTAGTCTTATTATTCTTTGTACGAATTTTATTGCTTAAAAGACAAAAAGATAAGCTAAAATCAGATTCGAAAGGTGTTTGATAAAATGCCTTGGTACAAAAGTAATCTATGTTTAGATTTATAGCTAGAATTAGTTCTGTACTATTTTCATACAATTCTTAACAATATTGTATGTTGGACAAGATGGCCTTTGGATTTGCATTGCTTGTCAATGTTGTCTGAATAATTTCTGTAATGAATACAAAATTACAACCATCAAATTGTTGCCTTGATTTTACTTCAGTTTATTTTAATGAATAACTATTTAACTATTAATTTCAAACTCATTCAGCTCTCTAATAATTCTGATGCAGCTGAATAACTATTTTGCTATAGCCAAACTTTAGTTTCATCATGATTTATCTTTTAAAATTTTTTTGTTTTTTCTCTCAGAGAAGCCATCCTCATTGCTGCAATAAATTTCCACCCAAGAAACCAGTCATTCCCAAGACAACATTGTATTTCATCTACCACGTAAATGTCACATGCTATAGTATCTAAGGTCAGATATTCCACAAACACTGAAATAACAACTATATATCATTTTAATTTGCTTACTGAAAATTTAACAGTCTATGAAATAAGAATTACTTTTTGTGGAAACAGAATGCTTCAGTGAAGAACTGAGCCCCATTTGAATGATGAATAGCAGCAATATCAAGGCTGAAGCAGTGATCATAGGGACTGGAGGTTAGAACCCAGCACCTACATAAAGGTGAGATGCACCGAAATAGGTCTGTAACTCAGAAGTGCATGTAACTCACCAGAGAAGTGGATCCTGGTGCCTGCTGGCCATCCTATTGAGTTTAAACTGCTTGCCCCAGGTTCAGTGGGACACACTGTCTCATGTAATAAGGTAGAAAACAGTAGAGGAAGATGCTCATGTCTGACCTTTGTATGATACATGCACATACATGTACCATAAACACCAAAGGGAGGAAAAAAAGGAAGGGAGGATAGAAGTAAAGAAGGAAAGAAGGAAGTAAAGAAGGAAGGAAGTAAAGAAAGATTAAAAAGAAAGAAACTATCAATATTTGCTATACTGTTAAAGAGGGATACGAGTCCTCAGAATTATGGGCTATATATGTAGAATCTGATATTATGTGTTTGAGGAGTCCCACTCTAGACTGGAATGAAGATTTTAATTTTAATCTTTGTGCTTGACCAGAGGCCATTACACAGACTTTGCCTTGCAGGTTCATGGAGAAAGCTCCCGTCTCTATACCAGATTGCTGCTAATAAACAACTGTTTTCTGGAAGCAGTTGGTTATCACAAAGGACTATGGGCCTTGGACCAAACGTGTTTATGGTTATTCCTCTTGCAGAACCTCCAAGAGGAGGCTGTTATCAGGAAATGCCACTGAAATTCTCTTCTAGAGTCTCTGCCAAAGACTTTTTTATAACTAAGCAACCTTTCTGTTTTGCTTAATTATGTATACTCCTGTCCCCACTACTTTTCTCTCTCAACATTCTGGGGTCTATAAAGGAGAAAAAAGGTGTGTCTTGGGCCCCTGAGCACTAAGACAATCCCTTCTACCTAAGGCAAGTGCCATCTCAGCAGCATTATTGCTCTTCCAGAGGAAATGGACCATACTGAGCTAGAGCCTAGTCCCACACCTGGTAAAACTATTACAGCAGGTCAATAAAGACTTCAGAGTCACTTGAAATTTCATACTGCATCTTAATTTATTCTTTTATGCACAAGGACCCAAAGTGGTTCATGACTTCACTTTTTGCTCAGATGTTTTTCTTCAACCAAGATGAGGCTAATGACATGTCAATAAATATTTGTGAATCTGGGAAATTTCTAATGGAAAAGAAAGTTCTTAAAATATATAGTATATATCTATGGATGAAAAGATAGATCAGATATATTACATAGATAGATAATAGATAGATAGATAGATAGATAGATAGATAGATAGATAGATAGACAGACATAGGTAGGTAGATAGCTACATAGGTAGGCAAATAGATTGATAGATAATAGATAGATTAGATAGACAGATGAATATATACAGATGATTGATAGACATGTAGATAATAGATTATATAATAGGATGAATAGGATAGATTATAGATAGATAGATAGATAGATAGATAGATAGATAGATAGATAGATGATAGATTGTATATTATATAGAGAAGATAGACAATAGATGATAAATGACAGAAAAACAGATGATAGAAATAGATAATAGATAGATGATGGATAGATAGATGATAGATGATAGATACTTGACAATCAGACAGATGACAGAAAGGATAGATAGATAGATAGATAGATAGATAGATAGATGGATGGATAGATAATAAGAGAGAGATATATGCCCAATGATAGAACACAGGTGTTGAATTTCTCAAGACATATCAAATTATTCTACTTGAAAAAGAAGCAAAATGAAAGTTATGAAAACAGTCTTTTATTTTAGCCATTCTGACTGGTGTGAAGTGGAATCTCAGGGTTGTTTTGATTTGCATTTCCCTGATGACCAAGGATGCTGAACATTTCTTTAGGTGCTTCTCGGCCATTCGCATTTCCTCAGTTGAGAATTCTTTGTTTAGCTCCTTACTCCATTTTTTAATAGGGTTATTTGGTTGCCTAAAGTCTAATTTCTTGAGTTCTTTGTATATATTGGATATCAGTCCTCTATCGGATGTGGGATTGGTAAAGATCTTCTCCCAATCTGTTGGTTGCTGATTTGTCCTATTGACAGTGTCCTTTGCCTTACAGAAACTTTGCAATTTTATGAGGTCCCATTTGTCAATTCTTGATCTTAGAGCATAGGCCATTGGTCTTCGGTTCAGGAACTTTTCCCCTGTGCCTAGGTATTCGAGGGTCTTCCCCACTTTCTCTTCTATTAGTTTCAGTGTGTCTGGCTTTATGTGAAGGCCCTTTATCCACTTGGACTTGAGCTTTATACAAGGAGATAGGAATGGATCGATTTGCATTCTTCTGCATGCTGTCCTCCAGTTGAACCAGCACCATTTGTTGAAAATGCTGTCCTTGTTCCACTGGATGGTTTTAGCTCCTTTGTCAAAGATTAAATGACCATAGTTGTGTGGGTTCATTTCTGGGTCTTCAACTCTATTCCACTGATCTTCCAGCCTGTCTCTGTACCAATACCAGGCTGTTTTTATCACTACTGCTCTGTAGTACAGCTTGAGGTCAGGCATGGCGATTCCTCCAGAAGTTCTTTTATTGTTGAGAATGGTTTTCACTATCCTGGGTTTTTTGCTATTCCAAATAAATTTGAGAATTTCTCTTTCTAGTTCTGTAAAGAATTGAGTTGGTATTTTAATGGGGATTGCATTGAATCTGTAGATTGCTTTTGGCAAGATGGCCATTTTTACTATATTAATCCTGCCAATCCATGAGCATGGGAGATCTTTCCATTTCCTGAGATCTTCTTCAATTTCTTTCTTCAGAGACTTGAAGTGCTTGTCATACAGATAGCAGATGCTGGCGAGGATGTGGAGAAAGAGGAACACTCCTCCATTGTTGGTGGGATTGCAAGATGGTGCAACCACTATGGAAAACAGTCTGGCGGTTCCTCAGAAAATTGGACATATCACTACCTGAGGACCCAGCTATACCACTCCTGGGTATATATCCAGAAGATGCTCTAACACATAACAAGGACATATGCTCCACTATGTTCATAGCAGCTTTATTTATAATAGCCAGAAACTGGAAAGAACCCAGATGCCCTTCAACAGAGGAATGGATACAAAAAATGTGGTACATTTATACAATGGAATATTACTCAGCTATTAAAAACAATGAATTTGATAAATTCTTATATAAATGGATGGAACTAGAAAATATCATCCTGAGTGAAGTAACCCAATCACAAAAGAACATACATGGTATTCACTCACTGATTATTGGATTTTAGCCCAGAAGCCTGAAATACCCAAGATTCAACTCACAGACCACATAAAGCTCATGAAGAATGATGACCAAGTAGGGGAGCCTTCAGTCCTTCTTAGAAGGAGTAACAAAATACTCAAGGGTGCAAATATGGAGACACAGTGCAGGACAGAAACTGAAGGAGGAACCATCTACAGACCATTCCACCTGGATATCCATCCTATGTGCAGTCACCAAAGGTAGAGGTTGATGTGGATGTCAGGATGTACATGCTGACAGGAGCCTGATATAGCTGTCTTCTTAGAGGTCTGCAAGAGTCTGACATACTCAGAGACAGATGCTCACAGCTAACCATTAAACTGATCATGGGGTTCCCAATGGAGAAGATAGAGTGAAGGCTGAAGGAGTTGAGAGGATTCGGGACACCATGAGGAAAGCAACAGTCCCAACCAACCAGAGCCCCCAGGGTCTAAACCACCAGCCTGGGAGCGCTTAGGGAGGGACCCATGGCTCCAGCTATATATGCAAGGGAGCTATATATAAGTGGGAGAAGAGATCCTTGGTCCCATGAAGGCTGGACGTCATGGGGGGGGATACTCGAGGGTGGGGAGGTGAGGTACGGGGGGGGTGGGTAGGGGTACACCAACGTGGAGGCAGGAGGATGGGGGAAGGGATAGTGAGTTCCTGGGAGGGAGGGGGGAAATGGGGTAAGGAGAGAACATCTGAAATGTAAAAAAAATTTCCAATAAAAAATTTCCAATAAAAAAAAAAAAAGAAAACAGTCTTTGTGATGTCACAATGATGCTGCTAGTGCAGCCTTTTTTTGCATTCAAACATATTTTGTTTCCATACTGTATATTAAAATATATGATGCTTTATATCAGAGTCCTAGTCACACCCTAACAATTAATATAGTGTAAATGTTGACTCTCCCTTCTTGACATTTTTAACATCTAATTAATTTCTCATGAGCAAGAAGTTGTCATTACCCAAGCTACATTAGTAAAGAGACCAATATTCTAAGCAGGAAAACAAAGCTTCATTGTCTAACTGATGCCTAATTAGGGAGTTGAGCACTTGGATCAAGTGAGGCATGGAAATAGATTACACAGCATATCTAGGGGTAGAACATTTTTTATCAATAAAGGCAGCATTTGCTGCTTTGAAGAAAAATTCACCAAAGCTTGGTTGAACTTTGAGCTGTATATTCTTCTTATTCTTTTAAAGTAATTGAAATGGCAGGAAATGCCAATGTTGCCATTATAGCTTCTATTAAGTTAAACAATTCATTATTTTCTAGTGGGTGGCAGAGGCGGGGCCAGACTCAATGACCATAAAACTTGATTCTTGTAAAGTTTTATTTTCAGAAGCATGACATAAATTTCTTGTTTTAATGAAGAACCTATGAAATCCTGGGGAAAGAATACAAGTTTCCAGGTCCCACACTGACCACAGATGAGCTGAGTTAAAGAGACAGGATCAGGAGAAATAGAACATCCCCTAAGCAGCAGATTTGTATGGTGTGTGTTAAGCAAATAGAGGATAGCTACAGTTTGTTCCTATCTTTCTACCCAAATAGGAGAGGGAAAGTTTCATACAGATAGCTGGGCTGAATATATCAATACTACTTGTGATTTTTGTGAACAAGGAAATACTTGCACTATAATGACAACTTTATTTAAAATATGTTTTTAAGATCAGACATAACATTATTGGCAAGAAAAAGCCATTGTTCTATCATTTAGGAAATATTAAGTGACATTTATCTAACTTAAAGTAGAGGTGAAGGACTCATCTGAACAATAAAAATAATGACAGTCTATTATATATGTATATACATATATGTGTGTGTGATTTTATATATGTTATTATATATATATGTAATAATATATGTATCAATTTTCCAATTAATGTTTTGCAGTCATAAAGCAAACAAAATAAATAAATACAAAGATCCCTCTTCAACCTGTAGTCCTTAAATACACCATATACATACAATCTGTCCTTTATCTATCATTTCATTTTGTCATGTCTCTATCTTATTTTTAACTTTGGTCTACATCTGAAGACCTTTGATTCATTTATTCCTTATACAAACTCACCTCTTTTGAAGTTTCTTTTATGGGTGTTTGTGTGTGTCAGCCACAAATGTCTTTACTGTCAGAGGTTTAAACAACAACAACAAAAAAAAAAAAACATTGCCTATGATTATATGACTATGCTCTAGGAATGTAGCCAAATCTTGGTAAAGACCATAAACTGAACTTCGGGAAAAAAATATAATCCAGATTAAACATTCGACAAGGTTAATGGACTGATCAGAACTTCAGTTATCATGGAGAACTTGAATACTACAAGCATAGACCCAAGTGATCTTGGGCTGTCTCAACTACAAAATACCCATTCATTGTTCATGTGTGTATTTACCTTAATAGTCTCGTTACTATTTAAGTCAAATCTGTTTTTTTTTTTGAATTACAAAAAGACCCGTAATGTTCACCATTCTAAAGGTTAAGAATGCCATCAGACATCAATGGTTGACTATATCACATGTTTTCCTGGCATCCTATGACCTGCATCCACAAATGAAACAGAAAAGTACTCTAATTTATGACATTAGATAAAAAAATAAAGGAACTTTATAAACCTGTTACTGCACCAGAACACAATATTTGAAGTGATCAGAATCTGTGTTTCTGAGCTATAGCGTATTTATTTCAAGGATTGGGAGCATTGGTTTTTATACCAACAGGCAAGTAAAACTATAGTGTTTGTTTTAAAATACCACTTGCAGGAAGTCAGGTGAACCACTAAGATTGTCTATATAGATTTAAGTGCCCATAAGACCAATAACCAGCAGACAGTGAAATGTGACTAACTCATGTTTAAGATTACAGTCCACAGTTTACTAAGTGCTCAATAGCACCCCCATTACTTTAGTTACTAAGACTCCATCCTGACTGCTAAAGCTGAGGGGTATCTGAAACAACAACCCAAGCAGTGGATCCTGACTTTACCTGGTCTTATTCTCTCCCACATTTGAGCACTGTCCGGCAAAGGGGCCTGGTACCTGGAAGGCTCCCAGAGGTATTCCTTCTATTCTAGAATGATATAAAGAAATGAAAATGAAGTTAACAGAAACAATGACTTTACTCATTCTGCTGCCCGTTTTCTGACCCTTCAATTGAAGTTTGCTGTCTGACCTCTGATAAACTTTGTGCCACAGATAAAAAGTCCTGCTATGTCTTGAAGGGTTCCATTCAGAAGTCCCCAAGGTGACAACCAGATGTCAAAGTTCTACTTCTAAGGCAGCCGTGCTAGTACTGGACTGCGTTTAGACCATTTCTGTCCTTCACAAAGCTGCGGAGAGCTATCTACTCTGTTAGTGGAAGCCCTTTTGAAAGTGAAGCACATCAAGCCTCTTGGTCCTTAGGGGTCAGCCCTTGATTCCAATTCAAAAATGCCCTTAAGGTCTCATTGAAAGTCTGTCTCATGTCATAAGAATTTTTCTTTTAAAGTATTTCAGTATGATGACTTATGGATGGCTATGACTCTGTAGAGGACAGCAGGTAAAAGTTGCACACTGTTAAACACAATACTGTGAGTGTTAACCAGGAGTTTCAAGGATCAGTTTAATTTTCAAGGCATGCTTATAATAAACTGCAGACATGTGAAAGTGAATTATGTTGTCACTTGGAAGTGTGTGTGTGTGTGTGTGTGTGTGTGTGTGTGTGTATGTGTGTGAATATGTGGGTCTCTGTGTATAGAGAGAAGACAGGCAGGAGAGGTGGAAAAGGTGGGACAAGAGGGAAAGAGTGAAGAGAGAGAGAGAGAGAGAGAGAGAGAGAGAGAGAGAGAGAGAGAGAGAGGAGAGATACACACAGAGAGGTAAAGAGATAGAAGACAAGAAGGAGGGCATAATCTAAAATCAAGGAGTAATAAACGTGATTGAACCATCCATGGCAGTGAATCCATGCCAACCTGTGGGTCACGACTCCTTTGGCAAATCATGATCCCTGCAAAAATATTTACATTATCATTCATCACAGTGGCAACATTACAGTTATGAAGTAGCAACAAAAATAGTTTCATGGTGAGGGGTTACCGCAACCTGAGGAACTGTTTTAACAAGTCACAGACAGCATAAAGGTCAAGGACCACTGATCCACGGACAGGCGTTCACTAAAGACTATGTAGTTAGCTTAAAAATCCTCACATGGGAATCTTACCTGAGTCTATTTCAAAGTTGAGTGCTAGGGTAATCCTCACTCAATCCTAATGTAAATTGAAGATGCTGAGAGTCAGTTTTTCAGATATTGCTAAATGCATCAAAGAACTAAAATGAGAACTTACGGGTTTTAAGACGGATAGATTTCTTCTATTTTTTAATACACTCAAGCAGGAAATAAAAGACCTGTTATGATGACAGTTAATTGTCCATCTTACTGAAAAGCCTGTGGGAAAGAGAATGGAATGTTCAAATTTTGATCCAGTATGTACACAATGTTTTTTTAAAGGCCAAAATAGAATATTTTTACTTGGCATGAAAGCAAGTATATTTCCTTTATTTATTATTAACTCCTGTCCTGCTGTGAACAGGAAAAAATAATCTCTGAATTTCCTGTCTATTCTTCTGCTCAAATATGCTTTATCTAAAAGTACATTCTTGGATAAATAAATATTTACTAATTTACTTAAAACGCGATCTGTTCAGGGGTTTACTTGGAAAATGAAGATATTGTTTAATTTGCAAACGCCCTTAGCCTCCCTCCTTCATTGTGCTAATAAACTTATGCCATTACGTGTAACGCCACTGTCAGCAGCTTTAAATAAATTTATTGGACAAATATAAGTAGCATAACTGCACACTTATTTTAAGCTATCAATTATACAGCATTCCATTGCAGGCACTGATGGCAGTCTATGTTGCATGAGTTTTCCCCATGTTTGTTCTGTTTACAGAAGTTTGTCTCCTTCTGATATCTATCTCCTACTGCAGGAACCTTAATAACTTGGAGATTACAAGATTTAAAATGTATATAATTTTCTATATAGTGCCTGATATAGAGGAAACATCTGTTTATGATAATTAATACTGTTGGTCAATTACTACTTAAAATTCTTTTGGTCTTAAGGGAATAGTTAACACAGGAGGGCAAATACGAAAATAGAATTCCGTTTTGCCAATGATTAGTTGGTGAATAAAATGTTATGGAACATCTACTTTGGAAACAGGGCTACCTCTGGGAGTACACACACCCCTGTGATAGCCCAAAGTCAACTGCAGAAAACTTCAACTAAAATAAATATTATAGGAACATATACAAGCTATAGAAAACTCTGCATAGGGGCTGGACAGATGGCATTAGAGTTAAGAAGCACTGCTCTTTCAGAGGACCCAGGTTTGGTTTTCAGTAGCTCACAAGTAATAATTACTCCACCTGAAGAGTGTCTGTGTCCTTTCCTTGACTCTGCAGACACTCCCAGACATGAGACCTACAAATACAGACACTTGTTCTTACAAGAACATGAAAAATAAAACAAAACCTTAATAGCAAAAGAAATCCTTTCAGAATGGGGGGCAAGGAGGGATTCCTTAGTAAACATGAAAAGAAGCTCTGACATGCTACATACAAGACTCCAGTGGACTGTAAACAACAAACAGATAATTAAGGAAAAACTTACTCTATTGTTTGAATGTGTTTACAAAGGTATGACCAGTCTTATGGTAATCTAGAGACTGTTACTTTTTCCTATCAAGGCTGACCAAGTTCCTCAACAAGAAGTAGGCAACATCCAGGTGAAATGGCTTCCTAGTGTCTACATTCTCTTCTACAGTAACTTCTGTTATATTCTACCTGTGGGCCATCCATATGCAACTGACTGGAGTTCCCCGTAACATTGGGTTGTTTGGAATTCTGTTGCTTAGTTGTATTTCTTAAACCTAATTTTGATGGCTAATTCATCCACACAACTTATTGGCTTCTCCACTGAAAACAAGTTGTCTAGTTAATTTGCTGTCCCTTGCTTCAAAATGCTACTCATAAAGTGTTCCCTACTATCTCCAACAGCTAGGTGTATTCTTACTGAATGTAGTGCTTTGAGTCTACTTGAAATTACTACAGAGAGTGTAGAAGAAGAAGCTATTTCATACTTCACAAATATTACTTCTATGTAAATGATTCCATCAGGTATATTTGTATCTCTGATATAAAGCTTGTGAAGTTCAGTCTACAAAACAAATGCATTAATGTTATAAAATAAAATGAACTTGAACTCGTACTGATTTTCTAGTATATAAGAAACAGTTGTTTTACTTTTACAAAGTCATCTTTCTTCTGATTCTCCTCTTAGTGCAACCAAGAAAATATAGTAGAAAATATTAAATAAAAGAATGATCAATATTATTTGTAAATTATCCTCCTCTCATAAAAAAAATAGATAATTTTCAACTCTAAAAGTTAGTAGCAAAGAAAAAGACCATAATATATATTTTTTAATTCTTAGGAAAATTAATCTCCTTTTTCAGGTGCTCAAATCTAATGGACACAAAACTGAGACATGTGGCTTATCTCCACTGTGTGCAAAGACTGTCTCTTTACTGTAAATCTATAGCAGGTGCAATAGGACTGGTTTTATTAGAAATAAAATAGGATGGATGTTTACAAAAGGCCCATTGTCTTATTACATATGAACTAAGCCACACACACACACACACACACACACACACACACACACACATACACACACACACAAATACACACCAGTGTGAAATCAGCTAGCTAGGTGTTTATTTACTAGGTAACTTTGCCCTACTTAAGTCATTCTCACCTGCCATACTTATCAGATGAAAATGATAAGTGCCAAAAATCACTTCAGAATCAATGAACATCATGAAGTTTTCAATGTTTTTATTTTTCATTTTATTAGATCCTGGTTACCCGCACTGTCCCTTGAGATATCAAATTGTTAACATATCTATCAGTAATTTGGTTGATGAGGCTGGGTAAATCAAATGCAAATTAGAGACAAAAACCACCATTTGTTCATTACATTTCTCTTCACTATGATAAAATACTTGACAGCAACAGCCAAAGAGAGAAAGGATTTGTTTGGTTTCATGGTTTCAAAAGTTTTAATACATTACAGTTGTAGGATGTGTATGCTTGGGCAAGCCATCATAGCAGCAAGGGCATACAGCCCTCCCTGCACATCTTAATGAAGTTACTGATTACCATTATCTCTCAGTTTTGCTAATATCTTTCACAAAGTGAAAAATTTCAAAACCATGTCCCAGACATACTAATCTAAACATTACTTCCAAAAATGAGTCTAACTCCTTTGATAGTCAGCACCCTTTGAGACCCAAAGAACTTCTGTGAATGTAGACTGATTATTCCAGACACATGGGCTTGCCAGTCATCACTCCATCAGTCACTCATACTCAAGAGACAATTCGTGGGTGACGGTCAGCCTTTTCTTGCTCAATTCATTTTTACTGAAGATCTTTACTTTCAAGAGGCTTATAAGCTCTCGCTTGTTTGCAGGTACTATGTGCATTTGAAGTCCCACACTTCCACATTAGAGGAAAAAGTTCAAGAGACGTGAACTTCTTTGTACTCAATATATTTTTTATCTTGCTCAAAGTCAGCAAGACATAGA
Organism: Mastomys natalensis; assembly: GCA_021653895.1. Taxonomy (NCBI): domain Eukaryota; kingdom Metazoa; phylum Chordata; class Mammalia; order Rodentia; family Muridae; genus Mastomys; species Mastomys natalensis. The sequence goes on along the minus strand of JAJTUV010000163.1, from coordinate 3,196,926 downwards.
AAGCTCATTAGCAAAAGGAAGAGGAAAGATGAGCTGAAGTGACTTTATGTGAGAAAAACTTAAAAAGAACATGGTCTATTACTGTATTTTCTCATTTTAAAATATGAATTTAGACCTCTCTTGCTTTTCTTAAGATTGGTAATTCAGGTCATTCAGTTTAGCTGGGCTTCAAATCAATACAAAATATTGACAAGCCAATACATGCAACACATCAGGACATAAATGGTGTCTTAGTTTGGGTGTTACTACTGTGAATAGAAACCATGGCCAAGGCAACTCTTATAAAGACAACATTTAATTGGGCCTGGCTTACAGGTTCAGAGGTTCAGTCCATTATCATCAAGGCAGCAGTATGACAGCATACAGGCATATGTGGAGCTGGAGGAGCTGAGAACTCCACCTCTTGTTCCAAAGACAGCTAGCAGAAGACAGCCTCTCAGGCAGCCAGGATGAAGGTATGGCCCATGCCCACAGTGACACACCTACTCCAACAAGGCTATAGCTCCTAATAGTGCCACTCCCTGGGCCAAGCATATACAAACCATCACACATGGTGAGTCCTGAATAATTATATGAGAAATAACTTGTAAGAGCTGTGGGCATAGCTCACTAGTAGAACACTACTGTAACATATACTACTAGATTCTGGGTCTTGATCTCCAGCACTGAATAAAGAAATATTCCAGTAAAACTTTACATCAATCCCCAGATTGCTATGATCATTTAAAACAGTGCTGACCTAATGTGGGAAACTTTTCCTGTCACAATGTAAATGCAATACTGTGTGTGTAGTCAATAGCAACATGCAAAGCACAGGTAGAAGTGCTGCTTCACACAGTAAAGCAAATTATTCAAAGCTGTATGTGTCTGATGCAATGGAATAGCACCTTCACTAAAAATATAGACAATTATCTTTTGAATTGTGCTTTTTCATTACCTCAATGTGTGGCTTTGGTATGGTTCTTTCCATCTCAGTTTTAAATAATATATAATATAATATATTTTATATGTGTGTGTGTGTGTGTCAAACTAGAAATATAGAAAACATATAGCATCAATACTTTAACATAGAACACATATAGCATCAATACATTAACATGCTTATAACTTTAATGAAGTCAGACCCAAGTTCATAATACTACCAAATATTTTGGAAAATTCACAGATTTGAATAAAGCCAGATATTTGATCAGAAAAAAATATTTATAAGTAAAAAGACTACAGGAATACATAAAAATAATTTAATTTATACATTCAAAAATAAACACAGAAAAATAACCCAATAAATGTATGGTGCATATCTGGGTGATCTATTGCTGTAAAGAGACAGCATGGCCACAGCAGCTCTTTTTTTTTTTACTTCTTTTTAATTGGATATTTTATTTATTTACATATCCCCTTTCCCCATTTCCACCCCCCCCAAACACACGCACACACAAAACCCCCTATCCCATCCTTCCTTCTCCTTTTTGCTTTTATACCATTTTAATTACATGCAAGTATTCAGGTCAGTTCTAGGTTGAGGAACTAGCAATACAATAGGTGCAAATAGTCAAGGAACCAGCAAGATGATAAACACAAATAGTCAAAGAACAAGCAAAGCAATAAACAAAAGGCCACAGCAGCTCTTATAAAGGAAAGCATTTAATTGAAGGTGGATTATAGTTTCAAAGGCTTAGTTCATTGTCATTGTGATGGAGAGCATGGTTGCATTCAGGCTGACAAAGTGTTGCAGAATTATCTGAGAGTGATATATCTTGATTGACAAGCAGCAAGAAGAGAAAGAGCTACTGGGCCTGACTTGCGTCTGGGCTTCTGAAACCTCAGAGCCCACTCCACAGTGTCACACTTCCTCCAACAAGACCACATGTACCCCAATAAAGCCACATCTCCTAATCCTTCTAAGTAGTGCCACTCCTTGATGACAAAACACTCAAATATATGATCCTATGGGTGCTACTGTTATTCAAACCACCATAGTACCTGTATCATATATATCTGCTTTCTCGTGGCCACCATGTGTTAAAGGTATGTTTACCTTCTATAATTTAAAAATGTATTTAAATCAAAATACACGTAAATTAACTAGAATATCATTGCCATGCTATTTATGCATTACTATGCTATTGATTACATAAAGTTCAGGTGCTAATTCAGTGATACAGTAGAATACATTTCTTACATGCTTTTTAAATTAAATGATGTCTCTCTTATATTTATGCAACATATTATCATATATTTGTATATGTACATTTCTCTGTGTGTGTGTGTGTGTATGTGTGTGTGTGTGTGTGTGTGTGTGTGTGAGAGAGAGAGAGAGAGAGAGAGAGAGAGAGAGAGAGAGAGAGAGTGCTTTTCTATAACTAAAGATATATATTCAACAATTCCTCTAATTGTTAGCTATATAAACTGGGTTAACTTTATAAACTATTTTAACTGAGTTAATATGATTCTATTTCTTAGTAAAATGAATATAGCAAAATTACTACACTTTAATAATGTGAGAAGAAAATGAATCTATATAGGCAAAATTCTACTGATAAGTAATGTATCCCCAGTCAGTGATGGCTTCTGTCCTTGTTACAATGTTGTTAAAGTCTTTTTGAGGAATATTCTTTGATAACCATACTATACTTGGAAGTCTGATACAGCAAGCCAGCAGACAGAGATGTGAGGGTTCTGGTCTCAAATCTCTGCTGCCTGCAGGCTAAGAACATAAAAGACTTTTATTTCATTTGGTGACTTTTGGTGACTAGATCCATTTTTCACTATCTTTAGGTCCCTAATCTTAATGTAATATTTGAGAATTCGATTTTGCTTACTAAAGATTTCTTAGCAAATGCACACTATAGACACTTACATAATAAAAAAGCTATCATGAATATCTTCAGCCTAGTACATGGCAAGGGGATCCCAAAACAGAGCCAGGACTGCTGTGGACACAGCGAGTAGGAAGAGTTTACTCAAACATCTCAATATGGCAGCCAGAAATAGCAGAGAGAGAACTGCCTCACATTCTTAATCAAGTCAGTCTTGAAATACCTTCGAATGGTATGGAAGATGAAGGCCAGAAAGTCACTTTCAGGATCACATTAAAAAAGAATTCCTAGGCATGAAACACAAGAGCAAATATAATTTTCTGTACCAATGTTAGTTTGAGGGATAAATCATCCTATTTGAGCAGCACTAAATTATTCATTTAAATGTGATGTGTGGGCGAACTCTCTTAAAAGAAAACTAAATAATTTTTGAGCATTTGATATATCTCAGTCACAAAGTTGAATGATTTCTCATTCTATCATTTAATTAATAACTAATTATAATTATGTGTATTTATATTTGTATATAATATATAATTATATATTTTTTTCTGTCTCAATTTTTTATTGGATATTTTATTTGTTTACATTTCAGATGTTTTTCCTTTTCTCCATTCCTCCCCAGAAATTTCCTATCTTATTCCCCCTCTTCCTTCTTCTACTAGGGTGTGCCTCTACCCACCCACCCACTCCCACCTCCCTGCCCTCGAATTACCCCCCACTGGGGCATCCTGCCTTCACAACCAAGGACCTCCTCTCCCATCAATGCCAGACAAGGCCATCCTCCACTACATATACAGCTGGAGCCATGGGTCTATCCCTGTGTGTTCCTGGGCTGGTGGTTTAGACCCTGGGAACTCTGGTTGTTGATATTGTTGCTCTCCCCAGGAGGCTGCAAATCTCATCAACTCCTTCAAACTTCTCTCATACTCCTCCTTTGGGAAGCCCTTGATCAGTTCAATGGTTAGCTGTGAGCATCCTCCTTTGTCTGGCAGAGCCTCTCTGGAGACAGCTATATCAGGCTCCCATCAGCATGCACTTCCTGGCATCCACAATTGTGTCTGCCTTTGGTGACTGACTGCACATGGGATGGATAACCAGGTGGGGAAGTCTCCAGACAGCCCCTCCTTCAGTCTCTGCTCCACACTTTGTCTCCATATTTGCTCCATTGAGTATTTTGTTACTCATTCTAAGAAGGACCCAAGCACCTACACTTTGGTCTTCCTTCTTCATGAGCTTCATGTGGTCTGTGAGTTGAATCTTGGGTATTGCAAGCTTTTGGGCTGATATCCAATTATTAGTGAGTGCATACCATGTATGTTCTTTTTGTGATTGGGTTATTTCACTCACCTACAGTTTTGGTGATTGGTATAGAACAAAGAAGGATTAATCTGGTTTTGCTTGACATTATAAATGATCTATTAAACCAACATAAGAAGTGACTTAAACCAATTAAAACTGTTACAGTCTGTCTACATTATTACCTAGATTTGTTCAATAAGATCACTTAGAAAGGATGAATTTAGAGATGGAAGAAAATTGTCATTTATTTAAATGCAATATCTTCACCAAACTTAGTTTAGCTTTTCTTAATTGGTTCTTTATGCAGTTCAGAAAGGCAAAGCAATCTTAAAGATGAATATAGCAAAACTCAATTTCAGACTGAACTTGAGTTATAATAAGTTCTGATGGTATCATAAATTAATTATTTGCAATATGAAGAAATAAAACAGCTCTATGAGGTTGTCAATGTAATGACCAAAATTTGACTATAATAATTTGGTCACTAAAATTATTGTTTCTATACACTGATTTGTCTTCTCAGATTTTCAATATTGGAGAACCATTTGGGATGGTATTTATTTATTTATTTATTTACTTATTTTATTGGATACTTTATTTACATTTCAGATGTGATTCTCTTTCCCCATTCCTCCCCCCACAGCAACCTCTATCCCATCCCCCTCCTCCTGATTCTATGAAGATGTGTCCAATTTTCTGAGGAACTGCCAGACTGATTTCCAGAGTGGTTGTACCAGTCTGCAATCCCACCAACAATGGAGGAGTGTTCCTCTTTCTCCACATCCTCGCCAGCATCTGCTATCACCTGAGGTTTTGATCTTAGCCATTCTGACTGGAGTGAGGTGGAATCTCAGGGTTGTTTTGATTTGCATTTCCCTGATGACTAAGGATGTTGAACATTTCTTTAGGTGCTTCTCAGCCATTCGAGTTTCCTCAGTTGAGAATTCTTTGTTTAACCCATTTTTAATAGGGTTATTTGTTTGTCTGGAGTCTAATTTCTTGAGTTCTTTGTATACATTGGATATTAACTCTCTATCAGTTGTAGGATTGGTAAAGATCTTTTCCCAGTTGGTTGGTTGCCATTTTGTCCTATTGACAGTGTCCTTTGCTTTACAGAAGCTTTGTGATTTTATGAGATCTTATTTGTCAGTTCTTAATCTTAGAGCATAAGTCATTGGTGTTCTGTTCAGGAACTTTTCCCTGTGCCCAAGTATTCAAGGCTCTTCTCCACTTTCTTTTCTAATAGTTTCAGTGTGTCTGGTTTTATGTGGAGGTCCTTTATCCACTTGGACTTGAGCTTTGGACAAGGACATAGGAATGGATCAATTTGCATTCTTCTGCATGTTGACCTCCACCATTTGAACCAGCACCATTTGTTGAAAATGCTGTCCTTTTCCCCTGGGCAGTTTTAGCTCTTTTGTCAAAGATCAAGTGACCGTAGGTGTGTGGGTTCACTTCTAGGTCTTCAATTCTATTCCATTCATCTTCCTGCCTGTCTCTGTACCAATACCTTACAGTTTTTAATCTCTGTAGTACAGATTGAGGTTAGGAATGGTGATTCCCCCAGAAGTACTTTTATTGTTGGGAATAGTTTTCTTTATCCTGGGGTTTTTTGTTGTTCCAAATGAATCTGGAAATTGCTCTTTCTATCTCTATGAAGAATTGATTTGGAATTTTGATGGGGACTGCATGGAATCTGTAGATTGCTTTTGGCAAGATGGTCATTTTTACTATATTAATCCTGCCAATCCATGAACATTGGAGATCTTTCAAACTTCTGAGATCTTCTTCAATTTCTTTCTTCAGAGATATAAAATTCTTCTCATACAAATCTTTCACTTGCTTGGTTAGATTCACACCAAAGTATTTTATATTATTTGTGACTATTGTGAAGGGTGGCAGCTCCCTAATTTCTTTCTCAGCCGGTTTATCCTTTGAGTAGAGGAAGGCTACTGATTTGTTTGAGTTAATTTTATATCCAGCAACTTTGTTGAAGTTGTTTATCAGGTTTAGGATTTCTCTGGTCATTGAAGTATGCTATTATAATCTGCAAATAGTGATATTTTGACTTTTTCCTTTCCAATTTGTATCCCTTTGACCTCCTTTTCTTGTCTAATTGCTCTGGCTAAGACTTCCAGTACTATATTGAATAAGTAGGGAGAGAGTAGACAGCCTTGTCTAGTCCCTGATTTTAGTTGGATTGCTTCAAATTTCTCTCCATTTAGTTTGATGTTGGCTATTGGCTTGTTGTATATTGCTTTTACTATGTTTAGATATGGGTCTTGAATTCCTAATCTTTCTAAGACTTTTACCATGAAGGGGTGATAAATTTTGTCAAATGCTTTCTCAGCATCTAGTGAGATGATCATGTGGTTTTATTTGATTTCATATATACTTTTCCAGAAATTCAAAGTTGTTTGTGTTTGGTTCCTTATGTTTTCTAACTTTACTCTTTACACTAAACTCCTTTATTGATTGACTTTTTTGCCTTTCATATATCTTCATGCTTGTGTTTATTCTCTGTGTTCCCCACAGTATTCCATTATGTTCTAGTATGTTCTAGGACTCAAAAATACAGGTTTTGTTTCTGTGGATTTATTTTACTTTGTATATTTCTTAGTTTTGTTGTGTTTCTGAGTGCTAAACCCCTACCTTCTTTAAAACAACAACAATAACAACAAAAAAAGTACAACTGTTTAATTTTATAATAAAAATATATTTATTTTAAATTATAAAACTTTTTCTCTTTGCTTACTATGAATTGTGCCTGAACTGCTAGTAATTCAGAAGCTGAGATAGTAGGAGTATGACAGCCATTTGAGACCCGTTCGGGCTTCATAGTAAATTCTAGACCTGCCTGGGCTGGAGTAAGACAGTGTTAGGAAAAAAGCAAAGGAACTAGTCATTAATTAATTAATTAAAATTTTTTTCTTCATTTAAGAGATGTATTTGCAACTTCATTTTGCAACTCTCAAAAATCAATCTTTTTCTTCAGCATGTTTATTCTTGTGAGTGTTTATTACAATGCTCCCTGTCTTACCCTTCTCCTTGGAGTCTGTATATTCCCAGTCTCTAGATATTTTTCTGAGTTTCTTTCGAATCAGGATACCTGAGTCTGGGGCATTGTTTGTTCAGTAGTGATAAAAGTGTCAGGTAGGTATTGATCTAGGATCACAACTCCAGCATAAAAATGTTGATCCAGCAACATTTGGCATTTGCTCTTGAAGAAAATCTGCCATCTAGACAGGAGGTGCTGATTTGCATAACCTCTAGGTATCTTGTTTGATGGTTCAGCTTTGCTCAAGCAGTTCAGTCCCTGGCAATAAAGTCAGCTGTAACTCGGTCCATTATGATGCCCACCATGATCCCCTTCCAGGACTAAAAGAGAAAATGAAGATTCTCTGCAACAATATTCTTCATTCATGCTTCACTGGCTTTCAGAAGGACCATGTAACAATTAATACTTTTATTCCACTCACCCCCTCATTTTGACCATCAAATATCTGACTTTTAGATTTCTTTTTGTAAGTTCAATTTGAATCACTCGATTTTGCATAAGTTGTTTTTTAGTACTTTTGTCTATTAATATTTTATCATGAAGCATCATTTAGCCAATTATTGAGAAATGTCTATTGTCACTCTACTGCCAGAATTTTTAAATGGTATTTGTAAGCACCATTGAGATTCCAGTTTCAAGATGTCAACATATAAAACTACTCAAGAGGTAATGAAGAGTTGAGGGTGTGGAACCTCAGTAGGCCCTCACCTAATAGGAGCGATGTCATGCCCTAGATTCAATCCTCAAGACTGCAACTAGAGCCATGCAAGTACAAATAGAAAGACAGACACACAGATGGACACATAGATGAACAGACAGAGGAAATAAATTCTGTTTTCCACTTTCCTTCTTTTCCTGAGTTCAAGTGTGCATGATTTGCACATGTTTCCGTTTTCATATGCATGTTCGGGTACTGCCTGCCCATGCCCATGGAGGTGTGAACTCGATGCTTTGGATCTTCCACAATTGCTCTTCTATCTTTTCTTCTGAAGCAGGAATCCTTTCTTGATCAACTCTACAGCTTGCTGATCTGGCCAGCCTTCCTCACCAGTCTGTCTTGGATCCCACAAAGCAGTGCATTATACATTCACGTAAGCCTACTCCTGGCTTGTTTTGTGGCTGTGGGGATACATTGGCCCTCATAGTTGAACAGTAAACACTCTTAACTACTGAATTATCTCTCTAGTGCCCAACAATAAATAGTTTAGATCACCCAAATACTCATTCTCTTGTGAGTCTTGAGTTATTTCCTATCTACAAGGAAGTATGCACGAAACTCTGAGGCTATATACATATTTTCAGGTGGGTTTTCTTCATTTTGTCAACCATAGATATATAACATGTTTGGACTGAGCCCATCTCATAGACTTGTACTCTAATACTATATGTTTTATGTCAACAACAGAGAAGTGAATATGCTGATTTAGGATTTGAATATCAGACAGCAATTTGTTCATCCTAGCAAACGCCAGCCTCATATTTGAGACCTGCCAATGTTCTAAATTTTTCCCCAGATGTCATCTGTTTTCACGTTCCAGGTTTCCTGGAGTGCAGTATTCTGTAGTAAGTGTTAGCAAAGCTGACCTACAGGGCAAGTGGAGTTGGTGCTGGGAGGGAGTCTGGTGCTCTGTGGCCCATGAGAAATGACTTATTTGTATATAGCCAAATGATTGGAGAGGCGTCAAAGTAAAAACAACTTTCCATGACATGTGAAAATTATATAAAATTCACACATCTCTGACCACCAGTTAAGCCCCTGTGGAATACTACCATGTTCACACGTTGTATAGTGTGATGTTTTCATGCTCTGCAGCTGAATAGATTGTTTATAGGAAAAGTCTGAATAGTCTGACTATTTGTTGTGTACTGAATATGCCCCCAAATGGCATGTGTGGGAATCTCAACTCTTCAAGGAAGAAGTACTTGGAGTGGTTGATGATTTTGTCACAAGTAATGGTGAGCTATACCTGATGTCCCACCCCTCTTTGTGTCAGTATAATCTTCCTTACTCCTCCATTTTCTTTCATGCTTAAAAGCAGCACACAGCTCTCTCTCTGGCACCATCCTCAAAGACTTCCCAGCCTCCAGAACCAGGAGGCACAATAAATCTCTTTTCTTCATAAGTCACCTCATCTCAAGTCTTCTGCTCTAGCAATGGAAAACCATGACTGTATATCTTTATAACTAGCATATATAATTTATCAACTCTGGATAATCTCCTCTTTTCCCAAATTCACTTAAAATTGTAGTCTTAAATTCTAACTAAATACAAATTCTAGTTATCTGTTTTTAATGATTGCTTTAAACTTTGTCATGCATGTTATGATAATCAGTTTCAATTTACAGAAGTACGCATACATTACTGTGAATGAATAATCTATTTTTTACAAATACTTGCTGAAGAACATGCTCTTTCTCTACCAATAATGTAAGACTACTACATTTGTTCTTTTATTTCCTAGGCACATTGTAAATTTGTCTGATAGACCTGTCCAAGAAAAACTTGTCAAAAATCTACTTTGTAGGGAATTTAAGAGTTTTGCTTTCTAATTCTATCACTTGGTTCTTATGATACAAAAGATTGTTTCTTTAAATACAGTTTAACAGTCTCTACTCCCTGGAGAATTGAAATAATTTGTCAATATATTATTCTGTTCACTTTTAACATTACTTCTTGCTAAAAATCTAGTTTTCTATATTTCCCAAGCAGTGGATTTGTTTGGGGTGAATTTTACCTGATTTGCGTTTGCCTGGCCTGGTGGTTTTCAGTGTATTTCTATCATTCAGACAAGACTGGGAGTGTTTTGGGCGGTTATAGTCATGAATATGGTCTTATTCTTGGTAATGATGACTCTATTTAGACTCATTATATCATGTTTTTTGGGGGTTCACAAATTCCCAACAGAGAGCTTCCGTTGCCTTTTGTCTGGGCAAGACTTCAGCAAGCACTTCAGTAAGGCTCAGAGATGTCTCACACAGACAATCTAGAACTTTTGGCAAGTGCAAAGAAACTGTGGAAGCTGTGAGAGGTCCTGCAAAGTTTTATCACCCGAGGATTGCTTCACCAACTCACTACTTAGCAAGCCTTTAGATGATGGGAGAAGATTCTGGGTTAGCACACACCGATGATTTTGTGTACTGAGATCTTGGACGAGTGTATGTGAGACAGAGTTTGACTGATGTTCGTATGTACTTGATTTAACTCGGACTCACTGTGCTGAAATTTCCTTGGTATGTCTGGACTGAGGTGAGGCTGCTGGAGGGTCCTTTCAGTGCTCAATCCCCAGCCATTACTGGGCTTGCGAATGCTACTTGGCCCAGATTTAGAGCTGTTTTGCTCCGCGCTGTTATCTCCACTTTCTTTCTCTCTTCTATGCCAAATATCACAGCTGTTGCTGTGTGTTGCCTGCTTTCCCAGGTGTTGTTTTGTATTCAGGATAGCAATGGATTTAAAAAGTGGTGGCAGCTTGAATGTGGATAACCGAGCCAGAAAAGCAAGTGCTGGTGCACTCCCGTGATTAATACCTTCCTCTGGTTTTGGTCATTCCTAGTGGTGGTGTGATTCCCAGCTCCTCACCCTCCACGAGCTTTACACTGTAATTTGGTTTCTTTTCATTCACTTTAGAAGCAATAACATCAAAACTGATTGGACTGCATCTCTGAAATGATACTATAGATGGGTACTATTAGTGCCTCTTTCTTTTCTTTTCTTCCTTTACTTACTGTTTTTTTTTTTTTTTAACTTTAAAATATAATGTGTTGAAATTGTCCAGTAACCAAATACAGAGCTTGATACATTTCTACCATTTTAAAACATACATCTGGGTATGTTTCCCATGTAGATCAAGACACTGGCTTCTCAGCTCCTCAGAAGATTAACTATGTTTCTTTCTTCATACAAAATCAAATAGAAGCACTATTCTGACCTTTATACTGGCTAATTAGTTGGCTTGCTTGTATATTTCATATAAATGTTTGGTACAGAATTTCTTAACCATATAAAATCATAGTCCTCAACATTTGATAGAATGTGAAGGAAGAAAGAGAAATAATAACACATAGCACTAGGACCAAGCTTTCTAAAAAGCACTGGAAAGGATTAAATAAATATTCCAGGAAAGCATGAACATAGGCTCTACGCAGGAAAGGGTCTACAGATTTGCCACGGGCTAGAGAAGTACTGCAAATATATGGGAAGGATTAAGTGAAAATGGAATCTATGGCTGCCAAGAAAACCTTAGCCCGAATACCAAAAGAACTGGCACAATCGTAAAAGAAAACCCCATGAATATATTATCCCATTACTGAAGAGGAAATTTAGAAGCAGATGTAACCGTGAAATATTAGCATGAAAATGTACTGATTATTTATGCTCAGTCAAATTCAAACCTCACCCAAAATTTTCTTTGAAAAGAAAGTCCTCTAATTTTTTTAAATATCTAAATAGTCAATTTACCTAAAGAAGTTTCATGAAAATTTCAGAGCAGTTTCATAAACTGTGACTCACTTTTCAGAATGCCAGTGATTTCATGAATTGGCAACTTCTTGATTGGCTAATTTAACTATATTGCCTGATTTGTCCATTATTGATTATTTTGAGTTGTGAACACATACAGGAAGAAAAGGGCAGTGATGTCTTCAATCTTCTCTTGCGGTGCTGAGAGTGTATTGCCTTTTGTTGTATATCCTAAGGTTTGGCTAAATAGGTTAAGGAACAAAGATGGCACAGATTTGTACTTCTGTGCAACCCCAGGATCTGACTTGCTGTGGGAGGATATTTTCTTCTGCTGCTTCTTTTACTTTTAACACTTTATCTGCTACTTTAAAATAATCTTGTTCTTCTCCTCTCCTTACAAAATATTCTGTAGGATATAGAGATGGCTCAGTAGTTCAGAGCACTTTCTGACCTTCATGAGGACTAGTATTCTCCCCTAGCTCCCACATTGGCAGAGACTCCATGTCCAGTAGATTTTATGTCCTCCTCTGGCCTCCTCAGGCCCCCACACACATAGATGCATGCAGACACAGAAGAAAATAAAGATTTTAAATGGAAAATGCTCATTTCACGCCAATATTTTAGATTTTATATAGGACAGCAACTGTTTTAAGATTTTGTTTTTAGTATTGGGTGTGTTTGTGTGTGTGTGTGTGTATGTTGTGTGTGTGTGTGTGTGTGTGTGTGTGTGTGTATGTATAAGTATATAAGTGTATCAGTGTATTCACATGTTTGTGGATACTTGGGGAGGCAAGAAAAGGGTGTAGGTTCCCTTGGAGCTGGAATTACAGGTTTTTCTGAACTTTTTGGTGTAAATACTAGAAACTGAACTCTGAGTTTCCAGAGAAACAGCAAGTGCTCTTAGCCACTGATCCATCTCTCTCCCCCAGGACAACGGTTACAGTTCTTACAGCTGGGATGGTGAGATGGCTCAGCAGATAAGGTTGATTGCTGCCAAGCCTGAGGACCTCAGTTTGATTCCTGGGACACACATGGTAGAAGGAGAAAGTCAACACTCATAAATTGTACTTTTGCCTCAACATCTCCTGCACAAACATGTCAAAATGTTGTAATTATAATACAGTATCAAAAAACATGAACGATCAAAAGGTCTTTCAGTCTTGTGAACCACCATGATAACAATCACAGATAGAATACTTATACAAAAAGACAACATGTAATAACATAATGTCAAAGAAAATGGTTGGAGGAACCAGGGTTCTGTCATCAAACCTAAACTTGTAATAACTTTATAACCTATTAATAAACAGAAAGTGTAAAGCTTGAGAAGCTTTTCTTACTATATAGGTATCATCAGCATGTTTATTTTTCATCACAGTCATTCTATTCTGCTACATAGAATAGTACATAGGCACTACAGATGTGTGCAGTTATGGGTATGTGTTGGGGGGTGGGGTGTATACAACTACTCAGGTTTCAGTAAGCATCCTGTAGAGAGAAGAAGTCAACACTGGGCATTTTCAATCATAATCAACCTTACGTTTTGAGGCAACAGATCTCAGTGAACCTGGGGTTCACCAGTTCAGCTAGAATGGCTGACCAGCAAGTGTCTGGGATTCAAGTGTACATGACCAGCCCTGGGGTTACTAACATGAACCAGCCATCTGGCTATTCACACAAGTGCTGTGGATCAGAACTCAGCTCCTCATGCTTGCACTGCAAACATTTTAATGCCTAAGCCAACTTTAGTTCCCAAGCTATCTCTTTACTAGCAGTTACCTTTTAATCTGCTAACCTTGAAATGACTAACGTTAATAGGATATGTATTTTAAAACATCATTTGGCTTCACATGACTGGTAGTATGGTAACCATGATGGTCTACTTAATTCATGAAAATCTACCTTACTAAATTATCACTGTTAGCTTTTGTAATAAGACTCATTTGGTTACTAAATAAACACATAGTAGCAGACATTTGCTTCAGATATCATTATTTTAACCATAAATCAATGTCCTATAATTTTATTTTTTGGTTTTTTATGCTGCCAGTCAAGAAAAGTGTGACCATCTTCAATGACTTTCAAGCCTGCACATACCTGACTAGCTATTCTACAGCACATTTTGTCTCTGCTGAGCTTGTGCTATTGCAGGATAGTTATATCATGAATAGACAAGACTGAGGCAGCTTTGGAGGAATGCTGTTTTAAAGTTGATTCTTAACTTAGGATCCAATACACCCATTGCATTACATTAATTACATTATATTACATACATGCATTAAGCAGAGGAAAGCTTATGATCTCTTTTCAAATTTCATTCTAGCATAAATACTGTCAATGACTTATAAAGAAAGGCTACTTTGACTCAGTCCATTCCATAGGCTTCTGTAAAAATTCATACATCATGATATTGGCAAAACAGTTCTCTGCTGTGTACTTATCTTAAATAAGATGCCAGCTAACGGAAAACACTAAATAAAATTGCACTGGTGGGGTAGTATATTTTTCAGACTGCATTTAATGTGTCAGATCACAAAATTTAGATTCTGATAAGTATAGTCAATTCATTTTTTTCCACACTACTAAAAACTAAGCATCAATATATTCTTAGTGTCATAGCTGCTTAAGTGATTATATATATATACCAGTTGCCTAGTTGCACTCTAGTATATGGATAATAATTTTTGATCTTAGCCTATATATTCTGACCACTAGTCATGAAAAACTTGGCCTGGTAAAAGTGTTGCTTGCCACAAAGTTTTCTTATCCTGAAATTTCCTCTGTGTAAAAGTATCTTTTATTCATCCACTACTGTAATTGTCTTCTCCAAAGGCTTACTGCTCAATAATCTCCCTCTCTCTAGCTCTTTCTGAACTCTGGTTGGCTGGTTCAACTTAGCTATTTTGGATCAAACACCTTTCCAAGCTGATTGATTCAGTCAGGCTTCTCTCAGCTTCTGACTTTTTGCTCTGCTTGGCCTCAAACTAACTCTAGCAATCTGTTTTAATCTTCTGGATCCTTCTTATTCTCTGGCTTCAACTGATTCTGCTGACCTACACTGAACTGCACGAAATAAACTCAACTCCACTGCACTAACTTCACTCAACTGACTCTACTGACTGAACAGAATGAACTCAACTCCACTGCACTGCCGCCTGAGCGGACTGAATAGAACTAACTGACTAAGTGCTGGGATTAAAGGCATGTACCGCCACACCTGGACCTAAGCCTTTCTGTACCTGGAACTTGTTCTATACCAGGCTGGCTTTGAACTCAGTGATCTGCTTGCCCCTGCTTCTTGGGATTAAAACTGAGTCTGTATCCCAGCTGGATATCACAGACCTAGAAGGTCTTTGGATGTGATCCCTTGCCAGAGCTGTCATGTTGCTGGATTAAAACTCCTCTATACCTCTCACTTCTCCAGTGGGAGTGGAGAATCCTAAAAATGAATCCTTGTTAGTGAGTTACATGGAAAAGTTCCAGGCATTCGACATAATATGTAATATATCACATATCTATTTATCATCTATCTAATCTATCTGTATCAATCATCTACCTATCTATCTATCTATCTATCTATCTATCTATCTATCTATCCATCATTATTTATATCCATATCTATCATGTGTAGGAGGAGCTAAGTTGGGAGGAGTTAGGAGAGGAAGAGATAAAAGGAAGAGGAGGAGCGAGAGAGAACAGAGATGTAGGAGCGATAGAGACGGATGTTCACGTGTCTGTAGCAGTCAAAGGTAGTTGGTATACCTAGGTTGGGCATTGGGTTACACTTCTGATTGTATGGGTATCTTGTTACTGATTATTGCCAAATATATAAGCTTTGATTAATCTATGAGAATTTGAGTCTAATTCTCTTACTGGGCCCGCATGGTGGCAGAATGGTCTGGGCAATGCCCTGCCTTGTGGAAACAGCTTGGAAGATTGGCAGAGCCATCTCTCACGCTGGCATCTAGTGGGTGGCAGGACTGGTGTTTCTGGCAGCCGGATCTAACTGCAGCATGCATGTGGCCTCTGGCTGAGAAACATGGATGCTGGGCTAGGCAGAGTGGCTGCAGCTTAGATAGTCAGCCTGAACCAGAGGCCGATTTTAAATAATTACTACAACAATCATCTATCTATCCATTAATCAATCTATCTACTAAAATTAAAATTAATTTGTAGAATTGATGTGTAGAATTTGTAAGTGATAACACTGAAGGTAAATATATACAGCCAATGGGACAATCAGTGGCCAAAATGCTCGGGAAACAAAAAAATAAGATCAAGGCTTCAAGACTCAGGGCTATGATTATCAGTCACTACTCTAAAAAAATAATTTCCCTCTCACATCAGAATACAGAAGCAAATTGCTTCCACCACCTTCTGTTTAATTTAATGGAGAAAGGCCTATTCTGCCTTATAGTTCAGGGTCGATCCCAGCGGGGAAGCCAAGGTTGCAGAAACCTGAATAGCACAGCTGCAGTTGAAAGGTTGCACAGCACCACAGTCAGAATGAAGAGTGTAAGAATGTGTGCTAGTCCGTGATTCCCTGTCCAAGACATGACCTTTGCACACATAAGACAGATCTTTGAACATAAAGTAACCCCATCAAGATGTCGAGATGATGCTCAGATTAGGCTCAGAAGACACATTGTCATAATGCGTATGTATTAATCTTGGAGAAAACTCATTTGATAAAGTGTCTGTCTTGCAGAATGAGGATGGAGGTTCTAGTCTAAGAATCCACATTTAAAAGTCTGGTGTGCTGGTGTGTGCTTGTAATCACAGTGCAGGAGAAGTGAAGACATGCAGATCTATGGTGTTCATTGGAAATCCAGCATAGCCAAATTGTCAAGATCCAGCCCAGAAACAAAACCAAAAAATAAGACAATCAAAGAAAACAAACAAACAAAAAATAAGGTTTGTGGCATCCTGAGAAAAGACAATAGAGGTGATCTTTGACCAACAAATGCACAGAAGAGCACACACACTTAAATAAGATAAATAGATTATAGATAGATTGAATAGAAAGGTGATAGATATATAGATAATAAATATAGATAGATATAGATAGTGACTTAGACAAATTATAGATAGATGATGGATGATAGAGATAGATGATAGATAGATAGATAGATAGATAGATAGATAGATAGATAGATGATATATACATAGATGATAAAACAGAAAGAACATAGAAAGATTTATTGATCAATAGACACTAGATATAGATAGATATAAATGGTAGCTATAGATAGTAGATAGATAGATAGATAGATAGATAGATAGATAGATAGATAGAAATGACAGCGAGATGATAGATATAGATAGTTACAGATAGATGATAAATAGATAAATAGTATGCCTCTACCACTTATTTTCTTGAAGACTGGCTAAATGCAAAACCAAATGCTTTTATGGGCCAAGCCCCAGAAGGGCCAGTACTCAGTTCATGTGCTGTTGTAGGGAACTCTATCATGGACTACAATGCATTGCAAAAATGTCCAAGAATGCTTCTAGCTTTAAGACCAAAAGCCTCCTAGCTGAGTCTGACTAACACTTGACAAGAAACCCCACTTCTCACTGTTTACTCAGAAAATAAGAGTCCTTGAACAATGGTAGCTATTACAAAATGCTTAATCAACAGTTTGTGTGTTAATAACTTTACTGTGTGCAAATAAAAATTCTCTGTGAATACAAGCCTTTTAAACCAGGCAGCTAAATATACTTTTGAACAAAAAAATGTGTAAGGTCAAAATGTTTTTCCCAGCTTTCTTGCTGATTTAACAAGAAAACTTAATAGAAATGCCTTTAGTTCTTGCTTTATATACAGCAGAGATAAATTCTTACAAAGGGAAGGAAATGTTACAAGTGAAAAAGCTAATGATATAAGATCTATTAAAGACTGTTAACTGCTATATAGGACAGATATTCACAGCTGCTAATGGAAGTCTTAAAACAGGAGTTCTTATGCCATCCTGGTTGTTAATCCTTCTGGATGACTCAACAAATTGTTGTGTGATTAATACCAAACTAGAATATGACATAGAGATTCATCACTGTGGCTTCTGACAGTCCTTTTAGTTCTGTTGATTCTTTCCAGGCCATACGTTTGATATTAGCCTTCTTCTAGTATTTAAAGATAAACTTAAACCTAACGACACATTTTTGTCCCCATTCCTTCCAAGGAGTTGGTCCACACCTAGTAGGGTTCACCTTCTTCAAAGGTGTGAACTTACCTGGCTTTATTCTAACAATCAGGGAATTGCAAATAAAGACATGAAAGGTCTGGATTAAGTAGGATATTTATTGATTCCTGTGTCCTTCATTTGTTATAAAATTTGCATTATAAATTTCTTCATAATACAGAGAAACTGTTTTATTACAATATTAACCTTGCCTCTCTGTTGGCAGAGTTTAAACAAGAATTACTCATCTATTTTATCAGCTCTTACAGTAATGCTAAACATAAACTATTCTAGCCTCTGGTTGACCTGTTGTGTTCAATTCATGTTGAGAGGCTACTGAAATAATGTAATTAGGCACTACTGATATGGCTTAGATCTGGCAGGCAAGAGTTTTCTCACTCTGTGGGGACGGAGGACGGGGGTTCAAGTGTGTATGTGTGTGCTGGTGCACAAACGTGTACATACTCATGTGTATAGGTCAGAATACTCACGTGTGTAGGTCAGAGGTAGATGTCAGATGTAATATTCTTTACCTTAGTGTTTGACAGGCTCCATTCCTGAACCTACATCTTGCAAGGTTGACTACACTGGCTGTCCTGAAGGCCCAAAGTGTTCTCCTTTTTGCCTTTCCACTTCTGAATTTCTGAGGGATATAGGCATCCTCTGGAAGATCTGACTCTCTAGGTGGATGCTGTGACCTCAATTCTTTATTCTTGCACAGTGAGCTTTTCTGAGTCATCTCTTTAGACCCCTTTCTTCTCCTTCTTTTTCTTACAGATTTATTTTTATGTATGTGAGTGCTGCCTTTGTGTGTGTGTGTGTGGTGTGTGTGTGTGTGTGTGTGTGTGTGTGTTCCATGCATTCCTGGTTTCTGCAGAGGCTAAAAGAGGGCATTGAATCCCCTGGAATTGAAGCTTTGGATAGTTCTAAGTTGTCATGTGGATGCTGAGAGCCAAGACTGGGTTCTCTTCAAGAACTACAACAGCTACTAGCTGTTGAGCCATCTCTCTACTCCCTCTCTTCTCAGCCTTCACACATACTATTGGACTCAAAGTATTTTTCTTCTCCATTCCTCTCATTTCATGTAATGTAGATGTTAGTGGGACTAATGATCATGGGTTCTGCACAGTGAGACTCATTTGACAACTTTCCTAAGACTAGTCCTTGTAAATAAATGTTTTAAGTATTTCCATGGACTAATTCATGTGTCAAAGTCAAAGAGTATGATATTTTTCACATATTATGCTCAATGTTGATTTAAAATAAATTATAATTTATGTTTATCCAAGAACTATGGTTTTTGCTGGAGCTTTGAGTCATAACATTAGAAAATCAAGAACATTTTTTCTCCTGCACTAAAATACACACTCATTAATCAACATGGGAACCGAAAATGATCAGAAACACAAGGAGTACAGTAGCCCTGTTGTTAACTCTATGTACTGTTATCCTGCCTCAGCACCAACAGACAATCAGTGTAAGGTCAAGTCAGGTAATAACGAAGTCGTAGAAATCATCAGTGAATAGATAGATCTGTTTAGGTAAAGTGTGTGTGTGTGTGTGTGTGTGTGTGTGTGTACTTGAGAATATACAAAAGTTCTTAAGCTAATTACTAACAGTTTCTTATTTTCTCAGGTTACCCAAAAATCTACTCATAAAACTGAGCATAAATTAATTCCATTGTCTCATCACAGGACTGTTAGGGCTTCTTTGTAAAAACCAATCATATTTGCATTTCTTTCAGTCATATTTGCCTTTCTTTGCATTATCCTTGAGCAATAGGATGTGACTATTTATAGTTGTAATAAAAATTTTGGCAACGAACAGAACTTATTCATATTTACACCCCCTATCTGGAGTGTATCTGTCTCTAGTTCAATCTGAGTTCCTTACAACATATCCATAAATCCCCAAACAGCTAATCATGAAAATATTAATACAACAGGCACATGCTTTATTTATCAGACTTGGCTGGCTAGGGTCTTATGCTATTGCCAGAAAAAAAGAATATAAAAATAAATGATCTCTGTGTTCAGCTGTGGCAATAAATCAAAGAAGGTAGAATCCTTGTTAGAGCAGATTCCAACCAAGTGTCATTTTATCATGTTAAACTGAGTTGACATTTTCAGCATTTATAGGGTTACTACAGTTAAGACATAATGATCTAGATAGTATTAAAAATCCCACATATCTCAAATATTTTAGGATAATTTATATTTTAAGTTATATAGCACAGAATATAATCCATTTTTCAGTTTTCCAAAATGACTTGTTAGAGGTTTTTACATAAAGACATACATTTGTAATTTATTAAAACATGTAATTATAAGCATTTATCGGGAGAACCAGCATGACTCGTGGTAGGTCTTACAAGAGCTAAGTTTGCACTACATTGGAGCTTGTTTGTGAGACACCATCTCACTTTGTTGCCCTGGGCTACAGTGGGTCTCATTCCTCACTCTGGAGCAGCAGAGATCAGGAAGCACATCTGGACAGATTTATTTCTTCATCTCATCTCTTGCTAAAAGGAAGTCTTTCCTCAATAAAAACAAAACAATTGTGTGCTGATAGAATTCTTGACAAAATCATAAAGAAGTTAGAGACCAAGATTGTTTACCTCTGACAAATGCCATACACATTGGATACTTGAACATTTTGCACCCTGCACACCTACATATGGACTTGAATACAGTTACTTCCAGGATCTGTCCCATTCTTTTGTTTAGGGTAGCCTGCTTTATTTTTTTCATTTCTCAAGTAGTCATTATTTTTCTCATTTTATTAGAAATAAATTTTTTTCTCAGACAATGTATTCTGATTACAGTTTCCTCTCACTCCCAGTTTCTTCCTAACATTCTCTCATCTGATCCAATTCCTTTCTGTCTCTCATTAGAAAAGAACAGGCTAAGAAGCAACAACAAAATATACCAAGATAAAATATAATAAGATAAACTAAAAAGTTACATTAAATTTGAACAAGGCAAACCAATGGAAGGAAAAGAACCACAAGAGAAGGCACATGAATGAGAGACCCACTCATTCACATACTCAGGAGTCCCATAAAAATACTAAACTCAAAGCTATAATATATATGTAGCGAACCTGGTGAAGACCGGTGGCAGGCTCTGTGCTTGCTGCTTCAGTCTCTGTGAGTTCATATGACCTTTACTCGGTTGATTTAGAAGGCCTTGTTTCTCCTGGTATACTGTATCTCCTCTGGCTATTATACTCCTTATGGCTCTTCATCCACAGGGTTCCCTAAGCCCTGAGGGATTTGATGGAGACATCTCATTTAGAGCTTTGCTTTTCAAGGACTTTTTTTTTTGTGTGTACTGTCCAGTTGTGAGTCTCTGGATTTGTTTCCATCTGCTATAGAAGGAGCTTCTCTAATGATGGCTGAAGAAAACCATGATCTATGAGTATAGCAGAATATTATCAGGTGACATTTTATTGTTTCTTTATTGTTAGACAAGCAATACTGGTCTTCAGGAATGGGGCCTTGCTTTCAGTATGTGGAGAGAAATCTATTGACAATAGCCTGGATTTGGGGGAATTTACATGGGACCCGTATGACCAACAATTCAATTGGATGTAACCCAGTCCTGGAACTAGAACTTCCCTTAGTAACAAAAGATGACCAACTGGGATCTGTCTCCCTCATTATTTGGCAATTTCATTAGGATCACCTTCACATACTTTTAGAAAGTTTGCACTGCACTACATTATTATACCAACCCTCAAATGCCCCTCAAATCTAATTGATTTTTCTTCCCACATTCCCTCTTTCGAAGCCATCTTCTCTCCCCGACTTGCCTGCAAATTTCATAATGTCAATTTTTAACAGCTGAGTAATTCACTCTTATGTAAACACACCACATGTTTTGTTATTCATTCATCTTTTGAAGGAAATCTAGATTATTTCCAATTGCCGGGTATTACGAATAAAGCAGCAATGAACATGGATGAGCACGTGTCTCTGTGGTATGATAACGTGTCTTTTGGATATTTTTCCAAGAGTAGTATACCTGGTTCTCTCTTTAAAAAAAATAGTTTTTATTTATTTGTTTTACATCCTTCTCACTGCCCACTCCCTATCAGCCCCTCCCACAAGCTCTTCCCCATCCCACATCTCCTTCTACTCAGCGTGGGTGGAGAACCCCCTGTGCATCCCTTGACTCCATCTTGGCTCTTAAAGTCTCTGGAAGGCTAGGCACTTCCTTTCCCACTGAGGCAAGACAAAGAAGCCCAGCTAGAAGGACATATCCCATATACAAGCAACAGCTTTTTAGGAGCAACAGCTTATAGGATAGTCCCCATTCCAGTTTTTCTAAAACCACATGAAGGCCAAGTTACACATCTTCTACATGAGAGCAGAGAGGTATAGGTCCAGCCCATGTATATTCTTTGGTAGTTCAGACTCTGAGAACTCAAAGGGACCAGGTTAGTTGACTCTCCAACTTACTGTGGAGTTCCTATCCCCTTCAGGCCTGAAATACTTCCTCCTATTCTTCCATAAGAGTCCCTAAGCTCCGTACACTGTTTGATTTTGGGTATCTGTATCAGGCTGAATCAATTGCTGGGTTGAGCCACTCAGAGGACAACATGCTCCTGTTTGCAAGTATAATAGATTATCATCAATGGTCTTAGGGTCTAGTGCTTGCCCATGTGTTGGATCTCAAGTTGGGCCAGTCATTGATTGGCCATTCTCTCAGTCTTTACTCCATCCCCATGCCTGCATTTCTTGTAGACAGGATAAATTTGGGGCTAAAAGTTTTGTGAGTGGGTTGGTGTCTCTATCACTCTACTGGGATTCCTGATAGGCTACAAAACATGGCCCCTTCAGGATCCATATCCCCAATGTCACAGATCAGGTCATCCCCATTGGTTTTTGGGAGTCTCTCTTATCCCAGGTCTCTATCTGATCTAGAAATGCTCTCAACCTCTTCACCCCTGTCAACTGTATATTTCCATTCATTTTTATGGCCATCTAGCCATCTCTCCTGTCCTTCTTCACATCTGATCCTAAATGCCCTATTCCATTCCCCATGGTTCTTCATCCCAGTTCCCTCCCTCCATCTGCCTCTTATGACTATTATGACTCTTATAACTATTTTATTTCCCCTTCTAAGCTAGATTCAGGCTTCTTTGCCTGGGTCTTCCTTCTTGTTTAGCCTCTCTGTGTCTGTGGAGTATAATTTCAGTACCTTTACTTTATGGCTAATATCCACTTACAAATGAGTACATACTATGCATGTCCTTTGGGGATTGGGTTACCTATCTCAGGATGATATTCTCAAGTTCTATCCATTTACCTGCAAAATTCATGATGTCTTTTTTTGTAATAGCTGAATAGTATTCCATTGTGTAGATGTACCCCATTCTCTTTATCCATTCTTCAGTTGAGGGACATCTAGGTTGTTCCCAGTTTCTGGCTATTACAGATAAAACTGCTATGAACATAGTTGAGCAAGTTTTCTTGTGGGATGTTGGGGCATCTTTTGGTTCTTTCTGTTTCTTCTCTAGGTTTTAGAAGAGTGTGATGACTGTGTGTTGTCTGGTAAAATTTTCCTGGGAATTTCAGATAAAATGTGTTTCTGGGTATTGGGAGATGACACTTAAGAAAGGTAATAGGTTAGGGGTTTCTAAGATTTCACAGAAGGGAGCAGGCAAAGCTGCAGCAGGTGTCCTGTTGAAAACCTAGGGTTAAGACTGAAGGATCAGATCTGGGGAACAGAGAAAAAGGTGAAGTTATAAAGTCAGCCTACATGGTTCCCTGGTAGTAGTGGCTTCTGGGTTAGTAGGGGGGTACCTGCTGGGTGGGAGCTAGAATGAAACAATGAGTGAGGGATGTTGGTTAGGAAAAGACTGTGTGAGGGATCATGGGAAGGGTGATTAAAATGTAGGATGCAGCAGGTATTCTTCTGCAGAGCTAAGAATAAGCCTATAAGATTGAATTATGAGAAGAGAAGGAAGAGGTGATAGTCTTTACTTAGCTTACCTGTTTCCCTGACCAGAGTTCTGTTGGTATGTTCACAGGGAATGCCTACTGATATTAGAACTGGAATAATGGGATAAGTTGGCAGAAAAAAATGTGGGAAGAGATTTTTGTATTCTACTGGGCACAGGGTCAGAGAGGAAAGGGAGACTGCAGAAGGTGTTATGCTCCAGGATAGAATGGGATTAAAGGGACTGAGACTGGAGCAGAAATAAAGGGGAATATTCCCAGGTAGCGTACCTTCTTCCCTGGTAGGAGGGCCCTTTGGCTTTGCTGGATTGCCTGCTGGAGATGGGGAAGAAGGAGGGGAAGAACTGCTAGACCCCAAAAAGAGGAGGGCACAAAGGCAGGGAGGGCTGCGGCAGGTGTTCTACTGTAGTGCTGGAGGTGAGACTGAAGGATTAGGTATGGGGGAACAGAGAGAGAAATTAAGACTGCATTAGCATCCAGCCTACCTGGTTCTACCACAGAAGTCATAGTTACTTTCTTATCCTTTACAAAAATCCTTTAGGACTTTTTGGCCTTTCTCGTTTTTGCTAACGGTTCATGTTTTATGAAACTTTTTCTAGCCCCGATTACTGTGCATTGGCTGTTACTACAGCGTCTCTTTAGAGATATTTTATTGCCCATTGGAGATATTTCAATCCTAGTTGCCTCTAGAAATGTGCACCTGTGAATAGATTTGACCTATCTAATCTTTATGTTCATCCAACTGCCTTAGACTTGGTTAATTCATACATATGGCAGCAGGCAAAATGCAACAGGAAGTGTATTCAGAGCCGTGAAGAAAACAAAGGATGGCCTGAGACTGAAATGTCAAGTTCAATCTGCCATGCATTTACCATGTCTCACAGATGACCCACAACAGAATTCTGCTCTCATCAAGAATGACCAGTTAATTAACCTTCGCATAATTCAAAGTCATTCACTCATTACTGCTAGCAAAGTCATCGCAAGGATGGGGTGCTTATCCGACCAGCATAAGGAAACCGCAGCCTTTATATTTCAAACTTTCTGTCCTGAGAGCTCCCTATGAACAGGCTTTACCAAGAACAATAGATTACCTCTATAATAATTTTGTTTCATTTGTTTGTAAACATCATCTAAAAGACCACCACTCTTATAATTTCATTCTCATGAATTTGATGGGCTAAAACTCCACATTTTATGTTCTTGAAAATACTGAATTTTTGTAGCTAAAAATGTGTTGCTTTCTTACAAGTCCTTCGAAATAACAGTATAAACTAGTGCCTTGAAAATGCCTATTGACTGTGTAAACCTTCCTTCTGGCTTATAATGTCTCCCACTTACTGACAAACTCTTCAAGCTCCCTTTCATGCATGCCAAACTCGTTTGAACATGAAACTCACCACTCTCCTGTCCTATCATCGTACTCCCTGACTTAGTGCCTAGCACTCCCAGCCTTCTAATTACTGAGCTGAGAAATCCAGGGGCTAACTTGATTTTTCTCTCTGTCAGCTTCCACAGGTAATTTCACCTTGAGATATTTCCATCCTGCATCTACCACATTTCCTTGTTCCCTCCCTCACTGAACATCTCTCACCCCAGTCTCCTGTGTTAAAGCAAAGACACAGCCCTCAATTTAAAAAGAATAAGAGACAGGTTATTCTGGAGCTAAAATATGAAAAGCATAGATTTAGGATTCTATGGTCAGTTATTCAAAATCTGATTCATCTGCTCCTTAAAATAACTAGAACAGAGCACAATTCCTAAGTCATAGCAGCCAGTATTCATATCAGGTTATATTCAATAGTTGAATTAGAAGAGAGATGTTACCAATGTTGAAATCTTGTTGCTTTAACTTTTAATATTGAAAACTTTATTTTCTTTGATATCAATAGAATCAAATTAAAATCATTTTCAAAGACTTGCGTATTTCTATTTTACATATATGACTTTTGCCTGTATTTCTGTAAGCCTCCCACTTCTGTTCAGTGTCCACAGAGACCAAAGGGGCATTAAATCCTCTGAAATTGGAATTGCATATGGCTGTGTGCTAGTGTGTGGTGCTGGGTACCCAACCAGAGTCCTTTACAAAAGTAAAAAGTACACTTAGCCACCGAGTCATCCTCCCAACCCTACTACTTGAAAATGTTTATACAGTTTATCATGTGAACTTGGAATGTACAGTCATTATAAATATCCAAAAGGACCAAGTTCAAGAACTGAAAAGTATTCATTTGAATATGAAGTAATTTCCTATGAACTGACCTGACCTCAAAAAGCAAACCAAAACAAACAATTACAAAAAAAACAAAATAAAACAAAATAAAAACTGTTTCTTTTTCTTTCCTATATTGTGAAACTGAAATTATTAGTCTTGTCCCTTTTCAGTTGCATCTAGGAAAATTGAAAGCTAAGACTCTGAACATAAATTTGCATACTCTTTCCTTGTATATTCTTTTAACCATAGATCGGTTTTGCACTATCTCTAAGAAGCAAATGATTGGATTTTTTTTTTATTATTTCTCTTCCATCATCATCTGCTGTGATTATGAAATTTCAATATCACATTTCTCTGGCATCATCATTCCGATTTGTAGCACTCAGGATAATAGAACAGATCATATGAAACTCAATTCCCTGATAATTTATCTTGCTAGCTTAACTGAAGATTGTAACTAATATCAACTCAATATTATTAGCAAGCTTCTCATGCCAGAAATTCATAGTAAAAATATCATTATATTTAGGCCATTTTGATTTTATTGTGCGATGGAAACAATCAATATACAAACCATAAAATCTGGATGTAAATATATGTTCATTAAACTTATCGCAGCGAATACAAACAGCCAAGGAGCTAACAACACCAGCTATTCTGCCTTTGCTTAGGGTTTCAGTGTTCCCTAATAGATGTGAAGTAGATTCTAAGTATCCTTGAAACTGGATGTCGCGGGGTGAGGGGTGGGAGTGGCTTCTGATAAGACTGTTTCCCAGAATGCTCTGGGATGGCTCAAGGACAGAGTACCACTGATCTGGCAGACCCTATACTCAAGAGTAAAACATATCAGCACAACTGGGTCTTTAATAGTAATTTCTTGAAGAAGAAAAATTGTGTCTCTGCACTGACTTAAACTCCAATGCTGTAACCACAGCCAGTAAGCAACTCTGAACCTTTAAGATCTTCTGGAAAATCTCCATATTTATCACTTGAACTTTATCAAGAGATCCCACAATGCTTCACTCCTCCACCCTGGAGCTAGGAGCAAGGACTGAGATGTTGAATTCCAGACCTCAGTCCAGATAGAACAAGAGAAACAATCTGTCTGAAACGCAATGGCTTGAGCACAGCCAGGGGAAACGATGACTGGTTGAGAGACAGTGGTTGCAAAATTGCCTCCCCCTTTCCAAATGATTCCAGTAGAGGCATCAGTAGTTGGAGTGCATGGCCCAGGACTTGGACTGAGGGAGTTGAAACTGTTCAATCTGCAAGCCCCTTCTGCTGCATGAGTCTGCACAATGGTCCTAGAAGCTGTCCAGAGTTCCACCTCTGGGCAGTCTTGCAATTACACTTATAGCCCCATTCTTCCAGACAAAAGTCTTTTTGACTCCCTTCATTAGAGCCAATTTTTGTTTACAACTAGGACTCCGATGAACATTATAACCTGGATATTTGAGGGCAACCCCAAATGTACAGAATCCAAGCTAGCACAGCATCTTGAGTGGGAGAGAAAATACAAGGCAATTAAATTATATAACTGCTGTTTTCGAGTGAAAATGGTATCCATAGATGGATTTAAGCCTTTAATACTCCCTATCTCGTTTAATTTTACAATAAACTGATAGTATATCTCTGACGCCGTGAAGAACTGATACAGGGCTTCTTATATCCAGGTTTGTAGTGCTGCTGCTGGTTGGTGTCCTGGCAGGGGGTAGACCTAGCTCACTGCCGGCTCTTTTTAGGAACAATGGTGGAATGCATTGTTTCACCATCCATGTTACTGATTTTGTTCCCAGATGGCTATAATAAAAATGAAAGTTCTCAATGACCTTTGGCTCTGTCCTGCCATTTTCACGCCATGGTTATCTCCCAGCCTCAAGTTCTCTGGAGTGTAAGCCCTGAGTCTGCACTTTAACACATTAAACATCAACTTTCAACTTCCCCAGAATGAGTAGCTTTGACTTCCCTTAAATGTCAACAGAGTCAGAGTAATCCTGGGTCTTTTCTTGTCAGTTAGCAGGGACACTTACAGAATACAGACATTCTGATCTGGCTCTTTTGTAGAGGGAAAAAACCATCTAAAGGCAGAAAAGCAGCTCAAAGTCTTTTGAAATAAAATATTGAAAAATTTATGGAAATTAAGAGAGTTTCAATGCATTGAGTTGACAACCTTCATTTCTAAACTATATGACTAAAAGCAGTGGTCCTCTAAACGAATTAAAATAAATAATTCATTTAAAAACTGCATGTAATATTTTTAGATTCATTTTTTAATATCTCCTGAAAAACTATCTCTTCAAAGCTACTTGAATGTTGTGTTTGTTTCACAAGAAAAATAACAACATCTTCCAAAGGGATTGCTGAATGGAAAAATCTAAGCAAATCATAAGATATGCCAAAAAGACTAGATGAACAATTGGGTGTGGAATAGACCTGTAGCTTGCTTCTCTCTGGGACGTAGCTCTGTTTGCAGGACACTGGGAGCCTGACCTCTCATTGTTATACCTACTTCTCTAACTAATATAAATCAATATCTAAACAAGCAAAAAAAATCTCCCTTCGTTTTAAATCTCCCTTGCTTGAGATTTAGGCTTTTCCCTACTTCAGAAAAATATTTAAATAACTTGGTCTGTCTTTCCTCTACCTTCAGTTCTTTGTCAGTTGCAGGGAACAAACTCAGAAATCCTCTAGACAAAAGCCAACACTCCTTTTACAATGACACATGTGAAACAACACTACTACTACTAATACAAAACATTGTTTCTAAGTCACACACATTTAAAAAAATAAATGTTACTTTTCAAAACCAGTGTCCTTGTGGTTAAGATTCTCTGTATATTTATGCCATTAGGCAGGAACAGTAGTACTAGAATATCCTTTGAGGTATTTTGACATATCCAATATTGCACCCCACCTGTCTTGCATGGCTTTCAGACCCTAGAGTCTCACTATATGGCTTAGTTGAGCCTGGGACTCATATCATACTTCTGTCTCTTCCTTCCCCTCTTCTCCTTCTCTCATTGGTTGGTGATAGGAAAGTTACTATCATTTATTTTGTAATAAATCATCTTAATAAAACTGTGTACAATTTCTAATAGCTTTTTAAAAATTGATTTATTCTCTGGTTTTCCTAGTAAATAATTATGTTATCTGCAAAGAAATATGACCATACCACAAATTGCCACCTAAAATACTAATAATTTATTATATAACTTAATTGTGTCTAGTACTTGTTCCAAAACAATGTTATTTAACACTGCAGCTATTGACTGCCTTCATCTCTCTTTCTGAGCATGTCTCTTTCTGTCTCTCTACTCTGTCTGCTCCTAGCATGGTCCAAGTTCACTTGCTGCATTATCTCCACCAGGCACTTTCATGTGTGTAAGAGTATGATCCATATGTGTCATTCTCTCTGGACATGTTTAACATATATCAATTGTTCAAAATAATGGGTTCTTTCTGAACTCATATACAACAATTTTCTAGTTCATTTGTTGATCCCCATATTGCCTCTGTGTGCTCAGTGTCATCCTCCTGTCTCAGTGTTGGAGGTTTCAGTTCCCACTACTATTACTTTTCATCATGTTTTGGTCAGTACCTTCTGAGAAGAGACACTTGGGAGTCTGCTCATATTATTGATGCTAAATTTCAGAGGATTAGAAGCTTTTCTTATTTTCACTTTTTGGTATCCTTATTACTTACCCAGTGTTTTTGCTACTTTAGTGAACCCACTCTTTCTACTTATGAGAAAGTGATTTGTCTGCCATCTGCTTTGGGGGACTGAGCATGGATTAAGTGGATGAGTTTAAACAGTAATTTCTGAATTCCCAAGATGAGAATGGAATGTCACGTGCCACCAACAAGGAATTTAAGCAGCATGAGCCAAACAGAGTTTATCTGTATTCAAATGTAAGCTTCAATATATATGTAGGGAATCTTTGTAATGTACAAATACTCTTATTTCCCATTATTCTTGCAGCTATTGTTGAAGTACTATTTTTGCACTACCAGCTTCTGCTTAGGTTCAAGAGTTCCTTTTGGTTTTCACTCTTCGACTGCATTTTCTCATCTTCATCTGTATCACTGTAAGTCCTCAACTGCTGCAATGCATGGCTACAAATTAAGGTTGGTTTTTGAAAGGGTTTCATTTGCCAATAAAATCGTGCCCCCTGAGATTCCTATTTCTTGCTTATCAGGACCCGTGACTCCCTTCATTGCCATACCAAGGACTGCTTCAAAGACAAGCCCCTGAGGTTTTGTGGGCACAGATCTCAGTTAATCCAAGCTTTGAAAATATGCAATTTAGAAAAATAGTATTCAAATATACACTGAGTAATATTTTATTAATATGGAGGAAATACATTTTCTTCTCATTCGGTTTCTAATTAAATGGAAGCTTACATTTGAATACAGATAAACTCTGTTTGGCTCATGCTGCCTACGTTCCTGCAAAAATAATCCCATTCCAACTTAGCAAAGACACAAGTTGGCACCTGACATTATTTTCTCACTTAACTGTGTCAAGGAAAGACAAGATTGTACCATTTGCTCATTTCAGTATTTTAAATTAAGTATTTAAAGATGATTCCCTTATAATATAAAATGTAACATAAGAACTGAATTGGAATCATACTCACCCTGCTTCAGTTCAAAAAATGAAAAACGTCCCTGAAATGACACATTTTACGAACAAACTAAGTCAGAATACTGAAAGTTTGCTAGTCAAAGAAATAGTGGGTGACACTGGTTGAATTTCATTTCCTTCCTTAATCCACATATCAAAGTACTGGTCTCTCTATCACATACTGTGACCACAGTAGAACACAGGGTCCGTAGGTGATGACTAAGTTACAGTGAGTGGTACAACAGACCAGGCTTTTAACTGGTGATTCACTAAGAGAAAACTTGGACCACTACATAGAAAGGAGAGATGGCATAAAAAGAGAAGATCCCATCTACAAGCAAAGATGGCAGCATCAGGATGCAGCTAACCCTGCTAATACCTCCATCTTAGACCACTAGCCTCTAACGCATTGAGATAAAATGATCTGTTGTTTCAGACACCATTTGGTGATGGATTTCTCCTAAGCTAATATACAGGATTTGTGGGAAACTAACTCCTTGGCATAATTAAAATAATCCTGGCTTTTGATCAAACATGAACTAGTAAGTTCACCCTCTCCAGGTTCTTCCTACTCTTTATATAATTATGTCAAATAAATGTTCTCAAAGAGCTGAGAAACAGCTAAGTCAGTGAAGTGCTTGACTTGGAAACACAAGACCTCGAGCCCAGAACACATATAAGAAAATCAAAGTTACACACAGCAGCAGGTACTATTATCACAGTACTCAGCGAGCAAAAACAAGGGATCCCTGGGATTCACTAACTAGTTGAGATTCAAAAAGAAAACTTCTGTTCCCTCACTTTGTAGTAAAGATGTAAATTGTCCCAATGGCTTTGCAAACTTCTTTGTTTTGTCCTAGAGAGATTTTGTTCAGAATCATAGCCAAGGACCCACGCTGTCAGAATTGTAAAATATATCTCCTTGGCTGGAGGAATATATCAATGGGTAAACTGTTTACCTTGCAAGAGTGAGAGTAGGAGATGAGTCTCAGAAACAACAGGAAAAAAAAAAAAAAAAAAACTGATGGTGCCCTTAGAGTCCCAGCACAGCACTGGGGAAATGGAAATAGAAGGATCTCTGGGGCTCATTAGCCAGCCAGCCTAGGCAGAGCGGCAAGTTCAAGGGCAATATTAACTTAGAAAAACTAGTGGTGAAAGCCTGAGAAATGTCACCAGAAGTTGTCCTATGACCTCTCCATGCACATGTGAATATACATCTGCCTACACATGAACATACACACAACAGTAAATTAATAAATGAATAAACTATATATTAAGGACATTATCTGATGAATGTATACTGTTTTATTTTAACTATATAATTTAACTATTTGGACTTAATAAATAGAGAGAATCATATATGTTAATAGATTAGACAAAATCGCACTACACATCCTTCTTATCGCTTCTTCAAGGCTTAAATAAATTAGATTATCACTGTTCTAAGGTGCTGGAGCATGCAACATGTCATGAAAATGATTTCAAACTATCAGGCTATAATATGGTATCTGTATTTTATCGCTAATATCTACTTATAAGTGAGTAAATACCATGCAGGTCTTTTGGGACTGGGTTACCTAACTCAGGAAGATATTCTCAAGTTCAATCCATTTACCTGAAAAACTCATGATGTCTTTTTTTTTTTTTTTGTAATCCCTGAATAGTATTCCATTGTGTAGATGTGCCACATTTTCTTTATCCATTCTTCAGTTGAGGGACATCTAGGTGGTTTCTAGTTTCTGAATACTATAATAAAGCTGCTATGAACATATTTGCATAAGTATCTTTGTGGGATGTTGGAGCGTCCTTTGGGTATATGCCCAGGAGAGATATAGCAGGGTCTTGGAGAAGAACTATTCCCAGTTTTCCGAGAAACCTCCAAATTAATTTTGAAAGTGACTGTACAAATTTGCACTCCCAACAGCAATGAATAAGTATTCCCCTTGCTCCAAATCCTCGCCAGCATGTGTTGTCTCTTGAGTTTTTAATCTTGCCCATTCTGATGGTTGTAAGATGGAACGTCAGAGTTGTTTTAATTTGCTTCCTTTGACCACTAAGGACTTTGATGATTTCTTTAAGTACTTCTTAGCCACTCAAGATTTCTCTATTGATAATTCTGTTTAGTTCAGTGCCCTATTTTTTTAATTGGATTCTTTGTCTTGTTCCTGTCTACCTTCTTGAGTTCTTTGTAAATTTTTTATATTAGCACTCCATCAGATGTAGAGTTGGTAGAGATCATTTCCCAATCTGTAGGCTGCTGATTTATTCTATTGACAAAGTCCTTTGCAGAATATTTGCAGTTTCATGAGGATGCATTTATCAGTTGTTGATCTTAGAGCCTGAGCCACTGGTGTTCTGTTCAGAAATAAAACCATTGTATGATTTTGGATTCTTTATCAAAGATCAACTCTCCATAGATTTCTGGTTTTATTTCTATGCTATCAATTCAATTCCATTGATCAGTGTGTCTGTTTCTGTACCAATACCATGCAGTTTTTCATCACTATTGCACTGTAGTACATCTTGAGGTCAGGAATGGTGATTTCTCCTGAGGTTCTTTTCCCTGTTCAGGATTGTTTGGGCTGCCCTGTGGTTTTAGTTTTTTTCATATGAAGTTGAGAATTTGTATTTCAGGTTACATAAAAAACTGTGTTGGAGTTTTGATGGAGATTGCATTGAATCTGTATATTGTTTTTGGGAAGATGGCCATTTTCACTATGTTAATCCTACCTATCCATGAGCATGGGGGATCTTTCCATCTTCTGTTATCTTCAATTTTTTCTTCAGGGACTTGAAGTTCTTGTCATATACATATTTCACTTGCTTCTTTAGAATTGCACCAAGATATTTTATATTGTTCAAGGTTATTCTAAAAGGTGTTGTTTCCTAAATTTTTTTCTTGGCTAGTTTATCATTTGTATAAAGAATGACTACTGATTACTTGAGTTAATTTTGTATCCAGTCACTTTCCTGAAGATGTTTATCAACTGTAAGAGTTCTCTAATAGAAGTTTTGGGTCTCCTGCGTTTACATTCATATCATTAGCTAATAGGATACTACATCTTCTTTTCCCATTTGTATCCCCCTTGATCTCCTTTAGTTGTCTTATTGCTCTAGAACTTCAATTACTATATTGAATAGATAGGTAGAGAGTGGGTAGCCTTGTCTTGTCCCTTATTTTAGTGGTAATGCTTATGTTTCTCTCCATTTAGCTTGGCATTGGCTATAGGTTTGTTATATATTGCTATGATTATGTTTAGGTATTTGCCCTGTATCCCTGATTTCTCTAATACCTTTAACATGAAGGCTTTTTCAGTGTCTAATGAGATAATCATGTGACTTTTTTTCAGGAGGTTTATATGGTGGATTAAATTGATAGTATTTGAATATTGAACCATCCCTACAACCTTGAGATGAAGCCTACTTGATCCTGGATTCAGTTTGTAAGTATTTATTGAGTATTCTTGCATCAATGTTCGAAAGAGAAATGAGTCTGAAATTTTCTTTCTTTGTTGAGTCTTTGTGTGGTTTAGGTATCGGGGTGACTGTAGCTTCATGGAATGAGTTTGGCAGTGTTCCTTCTGTTTCTATTTTGTGGAACTGTTTATAAGTATTGGTATAACTCTTCTTTAAATGTCTGACAGAATTTTGCACTAAAACCATCTGGTTCAGGGCTTTATTTTGGAAGGGATGGAAGACTTGTAATGACTGCTTTTACTTCTTTAGGGATTATGGGGCTATTTAAATAGTTTACCTGATAATAATTTAACTTTGGTAAGTGGTATCTGTCTAGAAAATCACCCATTTCATTAATATTGTCCAATTGTGTGCACTGTAGGTTTTTGAAGTAAGACCTAATTATTCTTTCAATTTCCTTAAAAGACACTCAGACTTAATTATAAATCACAAAGACTTCTTGGCAGCATTAAAAATATCTAGACTTCACTTCCTGCTAAAGGGAACTTGAAGCTGGAATCCAGGCACAGGTTTTGACTGTAAGAGCATCAGATATTCAAAGACTCACATCTTGCTCTATATCTCAATGACTATGCAAGAATTCTTCCTTCATAAGCAAAATATCAGGACTTCTGAGATACTGAATGAGCATATCCTCCTGACCTTTAAGCAAAGTAGATCTTGTCTCTTCAAACAAATGGAAGTTTACAATTTTGTACTCATATGGTCTAGAAAATCCTAGGAGTTCAAGCATTCAAGGGCATTCATCCCTTTTTAAGTCATCGGTATGGTCCTGAAAAAACAGATAAGTGTGATAGATGAGGGAAAAATATTATAAAAGCATCTAAGATTAATCTCAACTAGAGTTGACTGGTATTTTAGTTGCAATCATTTGATTGGATCATCTCATAAAATTTGATGAGAGCATTGTTGAGGTTTGGGCTGTTGCTATGTATCATACTACTAAGTACAGGCCCCTAAGACCTGGTTACACAAAGAAGAAAAAGTCTCATGGAGACCCAAGTGAGGCTATATGTCCCTGCCCCCAAATTATTTCTGACTGGTGAATAAAGTTATCTATAGCTAATAGCTGGACAGAAAAGACATAGACAGAGATTAGGGTTCCCAGGCTTGAGGTCAGAGGAGACCACAAGGCAGGAGAGAAGGAGGTCAAAGGCAGATTGAGTTTACATATTTCTAACAACAGAGCACTTTGCATATGTCCTTATCGACTGTGCAGTAGGCTCATAAGTAAATTATTCCTGGCATCAACACAGGCTACTCTGATCTCAACAGTCTGTACTGTTAACAAGGTTGATCTAGATACTGCCTCTAATTAAAGTTCATCTACTTTATAATAGGGAATATATTAAACATTCATTTGAGTACTATTCCTTTAGATTATCCATCTACATTGCAAGATAACATTGTCAGACACCTTCATCCTTGGAACTAGCAATATTTCATGTGGGTAAAAAATGGAAATTTCTGAGTTGTGTCTTTTCTTCCAACAACAGCTAACGCAGCATCATGGAGATGGAAGACAGTGTTGCCTATAAAGCATCATGGCAAACAGAATTCCATCAGGGAGATGAACTCAGTTTAACTGCAATGAAGCTGTGAAGATGAGCTTGTAAACAAGCCATGGTAAGTTGTTGCATGTCTTAAGCCATGCTAAGATAACCACAGATGGTGCACTGCAAGTTGGTATCTTAACAAAGTTAAGTCTCATTGGAATGTAGCCAGGGAACTAGATTGGAGAAGACACACTTGAAAAGAGCTTGGGATAGAATGAGAGTCATTTTTCAGAGTGTGTTATGCATCCTAAACCAATGGATAGAATATAATTTTGAATTACAAGTAGGAAAATATCAGGAAACAGAAGATCTTTGGAGCAAGCAGGAAATGATAATTGTTAAATTCAATAGTCTCTAAACACTCTTGAGATTATAATTTAATTACAAAATTTCTCTTTGTCCTTTCTTCCCTCCAAGGCCTCGTATATACCCCTTCATACTCTCCTTAAAATTCATAGCCACCTTTTTCACTAATTGTTTTTGCATGTTTTTAAATTGCCAAATGGAGAACTAGAGCTTTTCCTTACAGAATCCTTAGGGTTTGAATTCCTGAAAGAACCAAGTCCTGAGGGATGTTTCCATCGTCAATATAAGCTACAACTGCTGGCCATTTCAAGATTACTGTGCTCACAGATCAGCAGGCAAGGAGAGAAGTCACCACACTCTCAAGGCAGATGGCCCAATCTTCATGAGATGCTTGAATAAATGCAGACCATCAGGCAATGAGAGGAGTCACCACATTCTTAATGCTGATGGCCTGATCTTTGTGAGGTGCTTAAACAGATGCTTCTGACAATTTGTTACCTAGAATGCAAGCATAGCAACTATGCATAATGGAGGCCTTGTATCTTCTGACCCACTGAGAGCTGCACCTTAAGATATCATCTAGTTAAGTAAAATGATTATCCCAGGGATCAAGGGAGTTTAGAATTTAGTTTTGTGGGAAAGCTGTGCTGAGCATCAATTAACTCTTCAGCAATAAATATAATATCCAGGAATGTCCTCTATGACTTAAACCCTCCTCTGATATGTATTTTTTGAAATTATAAAAAGTCAGAATCATAAATAGGATGTATATGAAAGTAAAAGCCCAAATGAAAGAAGCAGGAGGATCTGAATGGTTCAAGCAAAGACTGTAATGGATGTTATTATAAAAATCATTATTGGTGCCATATCAAAATAATTGCTGTGATTTTTGCCTGAAACTGTCTCACTCTCTGGAGAACTGTCCTTGCCCAAAAACTCTCACTCCTTGGAAGTTAGTCAATGACAAGCATGAGTGACTACTGATCTGTGATTAACAAGGGGGTGTGAGACTATAGTCTACCACCAACTTGGTCATGTTATGTTTCTGAAAGTCCAAGATGGATAAAGATTCCAACAGAACACTCTTGCTCAGGGATCTCTGTAAGCTTAGATGTTTCAAAACCTACTTTAATAAGAGTTCTTAAATGCTTCAACCTCCCTTCTAGCCCACCAACCAGAGGTAGCAGCAGTTTGATCCAGAGGAATCTGTGAGGCTTTGCTAAATCAGCATAAGTCATCAGAAACAGCAAGGAGCAGCTGGAATACCGTAAGAAGTTCTTTGGCAAGTTTCTTTCTACAAAGTCATGACAATCAAAGATCAGCAAAGACCAGAAAAGTTTTGCAAGGTGAACCAATGCAAGAGTGTTGTTCACTGTTTGTTGGGTTATACTTATACTCTTTTCAAACACCACACATCTCAAGTGTCTACTTCAGCAAAACATCCTCTCATAAGACAGCTTCCAGAAAAACATCACATAACACAACTGAGACTTCAACAAAACCAGAAATTTCCACTTCAGATCTCCCCACCCCTACCCTGCCCTCTTTCTCTCTTGCCCATCTTTCAAATGAGTTTCCTTTTGTAAGTGACTGTCACCAAACCCCTCAACTTTACATCTGCTCATGTGAAACCCAACCTATTTCTTTCTGATATTACATCCAACATTTTCCAGGGTAAATTCTCTTGGAAATGTTTTGTTTATATACTAGGGCATTGAAATACATATAGACTATGCAACATTATTTAGTATTTATAAAATTTATATATATTGTATCCCTTTCTTTGGGTCTCCTTGAAATACTTTTTCTTCTCAAAATTTCTGATCCATCTAAACATACACACACACATGCATACACATATACTTTTCCCTAATTTAATCATCTCACTATTCAATTTCACTTTATTTATTACTGTTATTTAAGGTTTTATTTGTTTGTTTTTTGGTGTTTTGTTTGCTTATTTGTTTTTTATGTTTCTACCATCATAAAAGGTACAGGTATGGGCGTCTTTATGTTGAGAATGTGTTTTATAAATTTGACTTTTCTCGGGATATTAAACACAAAGTTTCTTACTAAAGTCTCAAAATATTATGTTGTCAAATTCATTCGTACCTTCACAAGGAACCTTGATGTGTCCACAATATCCCACCCATTCACTTATACTGGTACTGTCTGAAAATGTTCCTCGGGGTTTAAAGGTATCACTGTGGTTCCCAGTTATATCTTTCTAGTTACTCAAGAGATGTTTAATATTCTTTATTTTTTTTTAGCTTTTTTTTTTTTTTTTTTAGCAGAGGAAGGAAATATCTATATATAAGACCTGCAATAGAGCTCAATGTTAAGAGACTTATCTGGGATTTTTAAAGCCCAGAGTTTGGATATCTAATAGAAAACACACATAAGAAGCTAAAATGATATGTGTGCTTGTATGTGTTTGTAATGTTTTGTAAAATGTTTTTCATAAATTCTTAGAAGTTTTGTCAGTTCTAAGTATTGATGCATTGGACTAGATTTTTCCAGTCTATGGTTAGAGTTTTAAATGCATTAACTTTGAACCTACCAAAATTTTAAAGTTTAGTTTTATTGAAATTATCAATCTATTATTCATAAAGTTTTAATTTTTAATATGTTTAAGAAAAGTTTCCCAATGCCAAAGTCATGAAGACTATCCAAATATCTATCTTTTGAAGTCACAATCCCCACTGACTCTACTGCCATTTGTTGGATTTCTTTTCATTGATCCTAAAGAATGGTGTCAGCCCTGTCACTTATGAACTGTGGGGTCCATACCCAGTGTTCTAGTTCATTCCATTGATGGCCTATTTCTATGGGCCAATCCTCGGTCCTGGCTGTCATATCTTTAATTAATCTTAAGATCCAGTAGGACAGTTGTGACTATTCATATCCTGTATTTATTAATTAATTAATTAATTTACCCTTTTTGGCCACATTGGAGCCCTCTGAAATACCTTTAAAAATTGGTTGATTTCAGTTAAATATTTTTCTGGTATCTCTGTGCTGTAGGGTTTTAATATCCCCACATGGTACATGTGAACCTAAGCATATGTGTGCATTTCTAATGAATCTTTTTGCTCTTTACTACTTCATAATGTATTTGCAGCTGCCCCATTTTATGTCTTTATCAGAGCTGATGCTTTTTGAATAAATAGTATAGAGCAACATGTTCTTTTTCGGTGCAGCCAAGTGAAGTGACCCAGCCTTATACATGTCAGTCAAGTGTACTACTGCAGAGCTGGATACTCAGGAAATATTTGTATTATTTATTTTGAAAAAAAATCATATTTATGGTGCTCAGACTGGCCTTAACCTGTGATCTTCATGCTTCAGCCCCCTAGTAGGTTTATGTAAAAGCCTATTCTACTGGATTATTTGGAAGCATTTATTTCGAAGTGATGCTGCTTTCTGATCAGATTCTCTCTGGCCTGTTCTACACAGGCTTCCTTTCTTCAAAAGTATTTAATGCTATGGAAATTTTAATGCTCTTTCATCAATATTTCATGCTTAAATATGCTTCATATATGAATCAGGACACGGTTATAAATAGAATACATATGAGATATATTCATTTCATTTTAAACAAGATAAATGATAAACTAAGAACCCTTTGTATCTCAGCTGTCAACCTCCAATTGCATGCTCCCATAATCCACTTGATGGCCCTGTGGGGCAGTGTTCTTTAACAGCTCCCCTAAGAAAATCCAATGTGTGTGTGTGTGTGTGTGTGTGTGTGTGTGTGTGTGTGTATGTGTGTGTGTATTTTGTCTCACTGAAGCCCAAAGTCACAACATATTATTACTTTGTTTGAAAAGTTCACTGATTTTCTTTTTCCCGGCAAACATGCCAAGATTTTCTTCGGTGAAATCTTATGTTTTTCTTTTCCTGGAGTACATAGTCTGAACATCCCCAAATCCATAATGTGCTTGCTGCATGAACATTGTCAGCTCTGAGGCATCACCTAGAGTGGATGTGAGCTGGTATGGATGCAAGGAGTGCCTCCCAATCCTGTCAGGTCACCAGGAGTACAGCTTTAATTCTTCTTCTCTACATAGTATTTTACATTATTACACTTCCTGTTTCATATTGTTGTTATGAACTTTTTTCTTCTCTGAACTAAGAAGCAGGACTGGTGACTATTATTTAGCTCATTGGTTTTGCCGTTTCTTGTTTTTAAATAGATATTCCTGTTACTTGTCAAGAGTAAGTTTCATCTTCTTGTATTACGTTATCCTGTGCCACAACTCCTCAATATTCTTTAAAATTTAAAGATGCCTTGAAATGACATAGTGGGTATTTTAGTAATTTTCCATAGATCAAAGAAAATAAACATAATATTTATTGAGTTATTGTATATAAAACTTTAGCATATCTATGCCATACAATCACAATCTTAACATGTATTTCATTTTAAGTAAAAAATATTTAGCTTTATTGACTGCTGCTTTACAGTACTTGAAATTATTTTATGACATTTTTTTTTCTTCCGGGCTGTGAGAACTCACAACAGAGTCTGGACTCGAACTCGGGAACAGCCCCTTCAGACTCCCAAGCGCGGCGACTACAGCAGTGTGCCACCACTGGCTGACTTCTTATGACTTTTTTATTTGCTAAATTAATGGTACTAAAAACATGAATCAATTTTAAGATAAAATTCTCAGGTGGTAAGTGAAACATCTCAACAGTTCACAGCACTTGCTGCATTTTCAGAGAACCCAATTTTGTTCTCAGCACCCATAAGCTTCCAGGTCCCTGAAACCTCAGTTATGAAATATGTGACATGCTCTTCTAGCTTCTGAGAGCACCCACATGTATATGTTCATGTGTATACACAGACAGATGCATACACACAAATAAAACAACTGTAATGAAATAAAGAATCTCAGATTTCATGACGGAAACTCCATTCTTACAACATGCTTTAATGTGTTACTAATTTAATTTGGCCACTCATTTTTTGTTGTTGTTGTTGTCTGATTTGTTTTTGTATCACTTTAATTGATATAAGAAAACCAGTTGTGAGTCTTTTAAAGTTTGGAAGAACTCAGACATAAAACTTTTCAGACTACGTGGTCTTTTGTGAGAGAAAAACTTGAGTGCCTATTTCAGTTTCTTTATTGCTTATTGATCTGTTAGAGTTCTTTTTTTCTCATTCTCAGAGAGAAAGTAACTTACCCAATTTTCTGTAGCCATTTACCAGCAGAGAAAAAAAGAAAATTTAGCTCAGGTCTCATTGGTCCCATTGCTTCTACACTTAGCCACTATGTAACGATTGTGAAGTCATATCTTGTTTTAGAAAGTGTCCCTTTAAATTTTAGTATGGGAACACAAGGAAATGGACAAAATAGTGAAAATCATGCATTTAGAAGACAACACTGTTTTTTAGCTTTTAGATTGAAGGCAGACATAATGAAAGAAGAAAAACACAATAGTACTCCAGGCATAACTTGAGAAGTATAGCATGTTTTATTGTGGATTGGAAATAGCATAGGAGATGGACAAGAAAACAGAATGTGGAGTTGAAGGGAGTCATGATAAACAAAGCTACTGAAATCTGTGATGTGGAGATTCCATCCTGGCTTTGGCAGACAAAAAATAAAAACAAAACCAACAAAAAACAAAAACAAACAAACAAACAAAAACAAAACCACAGTATGGAAGAAGACAGACATGACCACATGTCTGGGAGGGTGAGGGGCTTTTCTTCCGCATTGGTGTGTTTCTGGTCTTATGGAGAGAAGGTCAAAGGCCTAGTGAGCATCCCAGTCTCCACTTCCTTGTCATTGTCTCCCCCACCACTCATGCCAGCTGAAGGATGGATGGAGACTTACAGAGTTATTGGTGTGATCGTCTCCTTCTTCCTTTCTTCTCTGGGGCACTCTGCTCTGCCTCAACTATGAGCCCAGGTCATATATCAAACTGTGCTCTCTCCTCAGTGAAGCCTCTGCCCTCAATGCTCTGGGATGGAGTAAAAGTTACGTCTGGCTTCCTAGACTTCGGTTACCTTTTGTGTTATTTGTCAATCCAGAACTCAAGAATGACCAAAAAAGAAAAAAAAAAGTGCTATTTATTTTTAACTTCCTCAAACGCTCCAAAATGCATGAGCACTCAAAAGTCAAAATGCATGAATGTTTATAGATTTAAGATGAATGGTTGGTTAGCTCATTTAAAGCACAGATAAGAATTTCTTCAAGCAGCCACATGAAAGTGCAAGTTAAAATTCCAGAAATCAATTGACTTTGGAGATGCGGCTTTGAGAACTCCTTGAAAAGGAAGAAACACTGTGGGCTCCCTGAACACAGGGATGTACTCTGAAGAGTAAACCAAACTTCAGAAAGCAGTTTCAAAGAAGAAAGAGGCTCCTGTCGTGTCAAGCATCCCTCAGGATTTGCTGTGGGAGAATAAAATGCAAACACTGCCCTTCAAACCCTGGGTTTTTAGCTATCTAGAGATGAGAGCCTGGGTGTTGTTCCAGGATTCCACTGGGCAAGGCACAGGACAAAAATGCCCAATACTTAGGTTTTAATTACTTGGGAAATTCACTGCTCTAACACAGACCACATGTACTTAACACAGATCCTATTCCTTAATAAAATTTGTATGGAAAAATAAACAAAACATATGGCAAAGAATTATAATGCATATGCTGGCATGTGTTAGAAGAGATGAAAGGACCCATTTTGTCACAAATCACTATACAACATGTTGTCTGAAGTTGAGTGGGAATTTCAAATTTCAGCTCTTGGCTCCATCAAGGCCAAAAAAATAAAATAAACAGAGCTCTATCATTTTTCATTCTCCCTACATTTGGTCTGCTGTGCATTCTCTGATTTTTCTCCATATTTCTCTTCATTTATTTCCTTTCAGGTTATGTGCTTTGTTAAATACTTAGACAGTAAAGTAGTAAGTGAGCCACTTCAGCAGTAGAATATTTTTGAGAACCAAAAGTTTGATTTAATTTGCTTTTTACCTCCTCATTTATCCTCATCTGGAAGTCCTAAGTTGTAATAAATTAATTTTAAATACACACACACACACACACACACACACACACACATACACACACACAAAACATTCTCGATGGGGAATAAACTGGTTTGCAATTTCAGTGTTGCCTCTATTTGAAGTTAGAAATTCCCAGTACTATTAACCTATATTCTATTTTGCAAATATTGATCCTCAAATGACACATAAATGTTCTATCATTGTCTTGAGATTTCTTTCTCTGAGGAAATAGAAAATGAGTGTTCTACATTGCACACATTATATAACAAGCATTTATTGTAAGGAAGAAAATAGACTGGACAGTCACCAAGTGTTTGGATAAAATCTCTGGTACACCTGCTACTGCCCAGCAGTAATCAAAGCCGTCCATTCAAACTTTTATTTCTTGATCCAATTCTGTAGTGTGCTGAGAAGCTTCTGTGCTTGCTGAACATTTAAAAACTTAAGTAGAAATTTGTTTTTAATGATGACCTCAGTAGAAGCTAATTCTGAAGTGGATCCGAGAAGATGCTCATACTCTCTGCCCATCCCCTAAAATGGCTATCTTTAACCACCATAGTCTCAATAAAATTAGAAACAAAGACTTCTGTGAGGTTGCTTTTATATCCAGGAAATTTTCTACCCTTTTTAATGGAAAGTTCTCAAAATGAGTAAAACATTTCCTTTTTCCATTTAAAGCACAGAGCCTTTGGCCTGAACCTACTCAAAGGTTGTATAAATGACCACAGACACCACTTCTGCAGCTGGAATTCACACTGCTTGATAAATATGGAGGGCAGGATGCATGGATGATCTCCTGCAGTAAGAACTTTCAGTTTCATTAGAAGAGACTTGGTTTTTCATTCCTGAAAGGGTCACATTCTGGGACTAACATAATCAATAGTGTATTATTTCTTTCATTCCATCATTGTGTTAGAAACGAAGAATAATCTGGGTCATAAACACAGGAAAATATGAACCAAGTGAACGTAACTAGAGCAGGGAGAGTCACCTGATTCTTATCCTAACACAGGTGGTGACTGTGTCTTTTGCCCTTGGCTGGCACTTGACCTCACAGTCTCTCCAGATTAGCTAATTTTTGAAAGACTCTGTGAAAATAAATGAAAGAAAAAGAGAAGGGGTCAGCCACCCAGCCTGGCCAGCGAACTCCGGGAAAAAGGGGAGAGAGAGAGATATGAATAATGGTCTTACTAGGTGAGGGAAGTTA
This sequence comes from Mastomys natalensis, assembly GCA_021653895.1. Lineage (NCBI taxonomy): Eukaryota > Metazoa > Chordata > Mammalia > Rodentia > Muridae > Mastomys > Mastomys natalensis. The sequence continues at coordinate 3,152,739 of JAJTUV010000163.1, read as the reverse complement.
AAATTTCACATGAAAGTTTCACAAGATGAAAGAGATTGAAAGGGAGGGTTGTTGAATTTGGGCCTTTGGCAGGGTGGCTACCTTTGATCAAACAAAGCAAAACATTTCTTCTTAGAAGTGCGTTCTGAACTCTAATACGTCTATGGAAGAACATAGGTGCATAAGTATGTTTTTATTTTTGTTGTTGTTGTCTGAATCCAGACATTGTAGGGCTTGGCTTATATGGTCCTCCCATCTAGTATCACCCACTCAAGGTCTTTCTTTGTTAGGTTTCATGTTGGACCTTCATCCATATCTCCTCCCAAACTTTCTGTCTGACCATGGCCACCCTCAAAAACTTGTTTTAAAGTGAATTTTGATCACGTGTGTTTTTAAAAGACAAAAAGTGTTATGCCATTTAGTGCTTGATGCTGACTATAAAGCTAGCATATGTTTTGTTTGCTTACTTAAAAATCTTGGAAAAAGTCTATTACTGTTGTGACAGAGCACTGTATTTGATTGCTTCTCATGCTGTATCTGTATTGATAACATTTATTCACTAATTTCCATGATTAATGTTATTGTAGATCACTTCTAAGAACTTGCCTCCTACAAATACTGTGACATTGAAGATATTTAAGCATGACTTCAGTTTTCAATTTTTAATTATTCTCAGCAGGGTCGCAATTTCAAACTTGTCAGCTCTTAATCAATACCTAGCTTTAGGCATTAATGTCTTCTTACTCTGTGCTCCTGTCTTGCGGTGAATGACTTTCCTATGTGCCGACAGCATAACTGTTATTTCGCACAGTCCTTTGGAGTTTTTTCCGGATCAGCTAGTGTGAAATGATAGCTTACTCTTGTGATTTTCATTTTCAAACACAGGCAAAGTAGGGTAAGTAATTTGCATTTTTATGAACTATCCCAGTGTCCTCTGTAACTGCTTATTTCTCTTGTTCTGGTAAAAGAAAATCCATTTTATTTTTTCCTATTGTTTATGTGTAATTCCCAGTTGCTCTCTCGTGGCTTTTCCCCCTGATTCATTATAAGTTTCTATAGTATATCCTCTCATAAATGTTTACATGTACCCCTTTGTTCCTAAATACCTATAAACTTCTTTCTTTGTTTTTTATTCATTTATCTTTTTCCACTCCAGATTTTATTCACCTTCCTCCCAGTTCACCCTTTGACTGTCCCACATCCCATACCTCCTCTCACACCCTTGTCTCCACGAGGATGTCTTCACCACCCATTCCCCACCCAACAAGACCTCTAAAATCCCAGGGGCCTCTAGCCTCTTGAGGGTTAGGTGCATCATCTCTGACTGAACCCATACCTTGCAGTCCTCTGCTGTATATGTGTTAGAGGCCTCCTATCAGCTGGTGTATGCTTACTGGTTGGTGATCCAGTGTTTGAGAGATATCGAGGGACCAGGTTAATTAAGACTGCTGGCCTCCTATAGGATTGCCCTCCTCCTCAGCTTCTTCTAGCCTTTCCCTAATTCAACCACAGGGGTCAGCAACTTCTGTCTATTGGTTTGGTGCAAATATCTGTATTTGCCTCTTTCAGCTGTTTGTTGGGTCTTCCAGAGTGCAGTCATGATAGGTTCCTTTTTGTGAGCACTCCATAGCCTCAGTAATAGTGTCAGGCCTTGGAACCTCCTGAAACTTCTTTGTGACATTTAATGTCGCAAAAGTATCTCTTAGTCAGCAAATACAACATCTATAAATACTATGCTGATTCTCCAGTACCTTCAGGACCATGTATCTGGATAAAAGAATAAAGAAGTGAAAAAAATAAATTCTCAACATTACTTGGAATTCATTTTGTCTAAATTGCTTTTATTATATGAAACTACAGGCTTGACAAGGCAGTGGTTAAGTACTCCATATCTCAGATGTCGCTCACTGTTTTTGTGGCACCAAAGCTTCTCCCTCTTTAAGCTTTTATGACATGCAGAGGTACCCATTTTCTGTTTCTTTAACAGATGATAAGTGGAAAAGATACTTTTCATTGGGAGTATTTCAACAAGAGGAGAGTCCAGGGCTTTGGCTTCCATATGCTGAGCATAGAATATGAAATGTCAGATGCTCCCATGTGCTCCTTCAACAATTTAGTATAGACAAGATAATGGAGTGTATACTACATGTGTAGAAACGTTATGCTATAGTGCTCAAAGAAGGCCTCTATGGCCAGGTTCTAAGAAAAGACCTTCTTGCCTACGCTAAATTAAGATGCTTGGTAGTAAGCAAGAACATGGTTTTTTGGGTTTTTTTGTTGTTGTTTTGGGTTTTTTTTTTTGTTTTTTGTTTTTGTTTGTTTGTTTGTTTGTTTTACTCTGAGCTAATCTGCATCTGGTGAAGACTATTCACCTAACTAATTGTGGGAGGGTCAGAAACTGAGGGCCAATGCCACAGTCAAAGAGTAATGGCTGCTTAGGCATCAAGTCCAAGAACTATTTCTCATAATGCAATATAAAGAACAAAAGAAGTAGGCATTGCTAGACATATCAGCCAACAGCTAGAGGGTTTAATTCCATTGTGTAATAAACTAATGAGAATAATAGTTTTCATTTCATATTTAAGAATGTAGATAAAATAAAATTAAATGACTCATCTAACATCCTACCACAAGTGACAGTCAGGGTCTAGAGACAGATATTTAATGTCTAGAACTAAGATGTAACAGAAGTTATTTTCCATACATGGAGTAGAGTAGTACTTCACATCATAATCTTGTTGTGAAGACTAAAATTCATTAAAACAAGCTCGCATAAAGTCAGTGTCATTGGAAGACAGTGGGATGTGACCCCAGACAATTTAAAGGGTCTAAATACACCTGTCATCATAACTCACAAAGACAAACATGACCATAATTGTGTCCCGGATTCATCCTTCCACTGAATTTAGATCACAGTTTCCCAGTGATTGCCTCCAACTTTCTCTTTTTCTCTTCAAAAAAGAAATGCTAATCAATCATGTTTGTGTTTAATCAAATCATAACTCTCATACATCTAATATTGTAGACTGACTTTGCTTATTATATAAGTTTCAAGCTGGTCAGCTCAGCAACAGGGGTGAGTGGAAGGGGTGTTTTGTGAAGTATAAATCATTGCTGCTTTTATACTTCAGAAGACAAGAGCAAAAAAGAGAAGCAGTGCATTCAGTGTAGTGGTCTCCAGCATTCTAAAACCCTCCACATGCAAGCTATCATCTATGGGTGATTACGATCTTTTACTCTCTTAAAGAGACATGTGGCCAAGCTCATCCTGAGCTGATATTGCATTTCTATGATAAAAAACTATTCATGGTACCTAAGAATCCAATGCCAGTGTAAAAGTCATCCTACATGATTTTTAAGAACAGAAATCCTAGAGATGGAGAATGTAAGGACAGAGGAAATGACTTTTGAGGAATTTTCAAAAACTTTTCTAAGTTGAGGATAGGGTAAACATGAAGACAGAACACATGAACTTACTCACCTGTAGGAGGAGAAGAAGCATGAACAAAATGAAGATGGGAATTATTGCACAGAACCAGTGGAGCACTTGTCTAGCATAGGCAAAGCCTTGTTTGAATCACCAACAATAGGAAAAAGGAATTTCATTTTAAAATATCAAATGAAAATTCTCTAGTCTGAAGAGGAAGCCAATATCTAGGTACAAGAAGAACTTGTGATTTCCCTTCAGGTACAAACCAAAGAGAAATTCATTATAACATAACTGTGAAAATCAAAGACTAGGGGAAACTTTAAAGGATATATATATATATATATATATCACATACAAAGGAGTTCCATAATTTGCAAATTTCTCAGCAGAAACTCAGCCAGCTGAGGGAGAATTATCTCCTAAAATCAAAGTGGTAGAGAAAACCACATCAAAATAGCAGCAATGCATCAACCTGTCAACCAAGAATACAATATCCAGCAAAGATATTCTTCAGAAATGAAAGGGACTTCCCAGCTTCAGATCAAATAGGAAATGCTTGCTTAGGCAAGCAAGATGACTTAGTGGAGGAAGAATGCCCTTGGATACGTTGCCAGTGGCCTGGCTAATGGCTGCTTAATGTTTTTGTTCATTAGAAGTTGTACTGCCTTTCCATTTTAGTCTATTTTTCCAGGGCTAGTTTTTAGTTGGAAGGTTTGCTTGTATCTCTATCTCAGTACTAGGACCAGCTCTTCCACAGACCCTACTCTGGAAAGAAAAAAGGTATTAGGTTGTTGTGGAACTTGTTAGTTCTTCCATTTCCTGGACCTCTGTCACACCTACCAAGCTTGGTGTTGCAAATTGTTGAGGCAATGGCTGGTCCTGAGAAAGCTATAGAGGTCCATGAGACTGTGGTATTCCTTAGAAAGGGTCATACGTATCACTAAATCTCACAGTTTTATGTCTTGGTAAAGAAGGGCTTCTGAAGACCATAGTAGTAACTGCAACCAACTCTGAGAATACAAAGGAGATGCCCCAGACAAGTCCACTAAATTTCTGCTGTATAGGATCCTCTGAGACCCTGAGGTAAGACAACAGATGAGAGAAAGGAAGGTGATCCATTTTCTTATTAGGGTTTGAAAAAAGTTATGGTATGGAGTTTAGGAAAAGTTGCTTGGTGGGACTGTAAAAGACAAGAAGTGAAAGAATCAGCACCAAGCAGAACATTAAGAGGCCCATCAGTCTGTGTAAATATGGTACCTATAGCTATATAGCCAGTCCATTGTCTCCATATCCCATACGCCTTAGTGTCACATTCAACAGAGATGTGTCCCAATATTTCCCTGCATAGCATCTTTAGTATGAAGATCCCCAGGCCCTGAGCTCATATTCTTGTATGAAAGATTTCACAAGTCAGAGATATTTCTTACATTTTCATAGGTTGTAATGAAGTCTTGGTGTCTTCCACATTTTTTCTGCCATTTGTACAACCCGGAGATAGTTATGTAGGATAAGGGAAAGGAAGGAGAATACACAGGAGTGAGGCATCTCTCTTGTCACTACCCATTCCAGGACTCTAACTCTCGAGCACCATAGTGCAAGGACACTGAACTTCAGCCAGGGGAATGGAGGGACTTCATCTCTCCATTCACACTTTCCTTGCTCTTTCCTCCACTCCTGTCATTCCATTTAAAATTCTGCAGGCCACAGGACCTGTTATCTGAAAGAACTTTGCACCTAGGAGAACTGAAGGTATGTGCTGGCAGGTGGACCTTGGAGTCCTCCATACACAGGCACAAAATCACTCCACTGCCTGTAACTACACTCCTAAGTGTACCACCCACCCAGGCCAACAACAGCTTTGTGGTATCACAAAACCTGGGGATTTCCTGTCTATGATTTCCTTCCAAGCATCCCCCACTTCCTTCTTGGAGCTCTTCATCTCATGTCCAAAGAGCATGGCTTTCATCATGACCCTCTCCCATGAAATGAGAGCCAGATAGAATTCTTCTTCACAGGAAAGCAGAAGTCTATCTTTTACAGTAACAAGTTTTTTTCCTGGTCTTGTTCTGCCCCTGTCATTTGCAAACAATTCAAATGAGCTGGGATCCCTCTTTATTCTCTCTAGTAGACAACCTTCCTGTACTCTGTGTTCATGGATAACACGAAATACACATTTCCCAGGGAGCTCTCCAATCCATCCTTGACTCACTCACACTGTGTATAAACTCATTTACTTTTGACCCTGTTGGAAAAATAGCAGAAGGCACTGCCTCAGGTACTACGGGTGTCCTCAAGTCATCGTTCCTCAGATAGGATCCTGCCCAAGGCTGACATCTGCAGCTGAATCTGGGCTGTCAATTAACATCTACTACCTCAGAGCAGAGATGACTCAATCCCTGATCTGAGGTTAATGGTCTCATCCCCTGCTTCACATCAGCTCAACACAAACAAAATTAACTGCTTGAGCACGGGGAAGAAAGATGTTTTGTCTCATAGCTTGTCCTGTGTCCTCACCAACTCAGAAATACATTCTGCCATGGAGTCATGGTCATGTTTAGTGGCCTTTACACCACTCTCTACAAATGATCTGAGAACTTCAGGCAGATACCTCAGGGACATTCTCATCTTGGCCTTGGCTGCCAGTCCCTTCAGACTGATGTTCTGTTCTTTCTAGAGAGTTCCCCTCACCTGTCTTTTGCTAGACTTTGAATGTTTTTCTCTCTTCCACCTTTCTCCACTCCTTTTTCTCCAACACTTTCAATTCCATAACGTTACATAGGAGGGAAAAGCATATAGAGGAAAGGGGAGACATTATTGTTAGATTACTTCCTGATGATTAGGGGATTGAGTTCCTTGGGGCAAGTTTGATCTTTGCCATCAGGATTTCCAATTTTTTTTCTTCTTTCTTACACATGACTACTTAGCAAGCAGCAAACACCAACAACTGATAGCAAACAACAAACAAAAAACAACCCACCATGCCTCCCAGGGCCTTATATATCCTCTAAAAAGTCCTCAGAATTCCGTGCATCATAGAAATGCAGAAACTCCAGCAGAACAGGACTATCCAAGGAACTGGAAAAGGCAGCCTGCAACAAAATACCATCCCAGAAAAGGACAAGCATGCACCATAGAAGGGATTTGAGGATGTGACCTCAGGACATCCCTGCTGACGTGTGATAGTGGTTGTCCCTGAATAAAGTATCCCACCTTCAGTGACCAAACAAACCAATACATGAGAGGTGAAAGCAAAGCCACCTCCTGCCTTGAGAGTAAGTCTGGAATCCATTAAGATTCCCAACAGCCAAGCTATCAATATCAGTCCCAAGAATTTGAGTCTGTAGAAGCCGACAAAACACACAACATCTCCAAACACCTACCTCACAGCACTCAGTGGATTCAGCTCTAAAAATGAAGGGTATATAATAAGATTGACTTGAGATCAAGTATGCAGCCAAAGTCTTGGCCTGTGAGACATCATCCTGACGACTCAAGAACAGTACACCCTGCCATGGTCAGCTCATCTTCAAAGCACTCATACCCAAGATTCCAGAATACGTGCCAAAACCCCTAACCTCCAAAGGTTTAACTGATGGCTTCATGAGGAGACATCAGAGGTTGGAAACTCAAGAGTTCAGAGTTCCCAAGGATAAGATCGAAGTGAAGGACCTCATGGGGTTTCATCCCATGGAGAGAAGCAGAGTATTATAAGATCTAGAGGTATAAGCCAGGGAGAAGGGCTTGAGAAACTAAGGCCTTCTAGTCCAAGCTTCACCAAGCTCAAGGATATAGCCAAGACTTGGAGTCAGTCTTCCCTCTTTATAACAGAAAAAGGAGAGGCTCCTCCTAATACCTCTTTGAAGAACATCACAAGGAATTCTGTACAATATGGAAACCTCAGCATAAAATAAAAGGGGAAGAGAAATTCTTTGAAGAACAAAAGCCATGCACCAGCAACTAAACACAGGACTTATTAACAAGAGAAAAGCCCATCTGCACTATGGCACCTGAACTGCAATCCCTCATGAATGTTCTGGTGCATATCCTGGTGAATAACATAGGGGACCAATCAAAGGTTCAAGGATGAAAAGTGGAATCACTGACATCCCAGCTGGGTGCTCACCCAATACTTCCGAGGGTCTCTATGACCCACAGCACAGCAAAGGAGCAAGCAGAATGAGCTGTGCCCAGACCAGTCCAGAGGGACACAACCATCCATTTATACAGAGGAATTGGAGACAAACTACAGTCAGGCATTGATGCCAGAGGGTCTGTGACCATCATCTGAACCGAGTGAAGAGAGGAATGGCTTTTGACAAGTTCCCCACTCCCAAAGGAAATGACCATTCCTGTTAGTACAGGAGAATTGGAGACAAGCAGGAGCCAGGTCTTGTTGACCAGACAGCATGTGACCCAGGTTAAATTAAAACAACAATTGGAATGGGCAGCTGTCCACATAGAATCTGGAGGAGCACAACCATTCATTCAGATACAGAGAAATTGGAGACAATAAAAAATTGATTGAGTTGATTTGTAGAAAATTCAATAATAACTTAGTCACTAAAATTATGGTTTTTTACTTTCAATGAACCTGTTGTGCTAGTGACAGATAATGAATGTTTAGTGAGATAATTACTCTTAACTGATATGCATGTAAACATTCTCTGTTGTTAACTTCTTATTCAAATTATGATTTGAATTTATGTGTAAACTTGTGGCTAACTTTTTACTATGTGATCATATATTCTGAAAGATACGTAAGTGCTAAGGACAAAGAGAAGACAGACAAAGGCTACTTTACTAATGCCTTGCCTTTATGCTACTGGTGTTAATTGCCTAAGTCAGCAGTTTTTAACCCTCAAAATGAGGGTTAAAATGTTTTTTGGACTTTCTAGAAGGTATCAGCAAGAATTCAGTATAGTCAAAGAGTAAGAACAACTGGAAACCCTCAGTCTTTAATGATACACCTGTGTCAGATTCTGTGTCCAGCTGTGCAAGCTCCTGGCAAATTGACCTGCACTGAAGGACAAAGAAGGAATGGACTGTGGCTGCACAGTCACAGTTACAATGGGGAAGGAAAGTCCCAGTGTGGGAGGAAATGGTACCAGATGGTAAATCAAATTCAAACAGATATATGGGAAAGACAGGAGTGACAGGGTCTATGTAGAAATGAACAGACTCAAGAGGGCTGGATGTCCTATAAAGTAATGAAACAGTGTGTTGATGGGTTTTCTTCATAGAGATGTAATAAACATGACCATTATGGCACAGAGGAGGGAAAGAAAACATCTGTTTTGAAGCAGTTTTTCTATGTTATCGAAGCTAGATTACTAATAATCTGAAATAGGTTTGGGTACATCATTAGCGCATCTAGAAGCTATGGTTACAAAATCAGCAAAATAATATATCTATATTATTGACATGACACAATAAAATATCTATAGAGGGAAAAAAAGGAAGCAAGTAAGTAACAGACATGAGCTAGAGGATGAAACAAAATGTTAAAAAGAAAAATGCAAGGCTAACTCCATCAGTGAACATCCCTGACCATGTGCTTTAGAGAGGAAGACTGATAAACTTAAAAAGAAACATGGTTTTTGAAGGAAGTTTGTTTGTTCTTTTTTGTTTTGTTTTGTTTGTTTTGTTTTGTTTTGTTTTGTTTTGTTTTAATGAAGGACATGTTGGCTAAGAATGTCTTAATTCTCCAGTTTCAGCTTCTTTGTGTTTTGGGAATGTTGGCATTGCTACCATGCCAAGATAAAGATGGTAATAAATGTAATCTCTAGTGCAGGAGAGGGAGGTTGGAAACACAGAGGACTGGAAAAAGGAGGAGGATGTATGAGAAGGAAGAAAAGAAGAAAGGGAGAGAGGGAGGAAGGGAGGAAGGGAGGAAGGAAGGATTAGTTGTTCATCCCACTGAACTGCCAATAGAAGATTCATTCATAAATAACCTGAATCTATGTGTTCAAAATCCCAGTAAGCTCATCAAACAAAACTAAATAAATAAAATAACTGGAACTATTCAATGGTCTTACAGATTATAGAAAATAATATTGCTATTAAATTATGTTTCCAGCACGCTCCAGATGCACACACTGTCTACTTTCAAAGAGCCTCTTAGAGTTCACCAATTACTAGCCAGCAACCTAGTCAGTGGAACATTATTGCAGGTCACTCCCCTGGCAGAACAAGCAGGCCAGCCAAGGCTTCACTTCTCAAGGTCCTCCTTTCCTGTGTCTAGAATCATAGATTAGGCATTTGAAGCCTGCTAGAGAGAGTCAACAAGTGTTATGGGGAAGGCTCCAATTGTCTCTGCTCTCCACCCTGCAGCATGTTGGGGTCTTGGGCTCTCCTCATATTCACATTAGCAGGGTCCTGGGAAGGAACAGGAATATGGATGGCCCTTCCTCATCTTCTCCCATCCAGAGGATAGGCGCAAAGGTATGTTCACCTCTCACAGCTGAGCTGAAACACTTTTACATCCTGTTCAGGAAGTCTGTTGCAGCATCAGCTGGTGCTGGTGGTTAAGATTTCAGGACCTGTTGCAAATACAAGTCAGGAGCTGGGATGGATGCGCCATGCTTGACAAGCTTAGAGGAAGGGTACAGGCACTTGTATCCAGAGTTTCATTGGTGTCTTATGGGTGTACAGGCACACATACCCATGAAGCTGAGCCTGGCTCCTTCCTGAACCTCTCAGTCCTAATCAGGATGCTCCCTGCTCCCATGGTTCAACATCCACAGACATGGGTCTTTTCTCCTTCATCACTTGAGAGACACAGGAAACAGACTCTGAGCATTGGAGGAATAGACAGGAGCCCCTTCTACTGAAATCATGGTGTCACATGCTGCCTCAGAGCACTGTCTCTGCCTCTGTAGTCTCAGTCTTAGCGTCAGTTATAGCAGGTCGGTTACCCCATCTACCCATTTTAAATTGCATTTTATAGTAAGTTTGTTAGTCTAAATATCAGCTATTTTATCTGGAAACCATTGTCTGAAAGTAAGATTGGAATACAACAATGGGGACTTGTAAATATGGTATGAGAAAGTTAGGTTTATATTCTTTGTTATAGTGGTGAATCTGTGGTCTATAAATAGATTAGAAATCAGAAGATTTATTTGTAAAGACGTTCTCTGTGAGTTGTACTTAGCTTCCTAAACTAAAGTCTATGGAACATCTGTAAACCAGTCCACTAAAAATCATGGTAGACTTTCCATGATATTTGGAAAATGATCATTAACCTAGTGTCTGAATCTTTTTTTTTTTTATTTAGAAGTCTAAGTGCCTAGAGGGCCTAGATTTGGGATAGACTTAAATACAATATGGGCCATAGGTTTAAGAGAATTTTGGATCTAAAATTTATCAGGAGAAAGAATGAATAGGTCCTCATTGAGATGAAAGGACTGGGATGGAACCATGACAGAAAAAAACTCAAAACACACAGACAAAAGAAGCTGAGGTTGAGTCTATATGAAGAGAAAGGGGAACATTTCCAAAACAAATAGGAACACCTGGGAGTCTAGTGGGTTCAGACCAGACTAATACCAGAGGAGGGCTGACAGGGACTATCCTTCCTTCATTCTTCCGCAAGATCAGAAATCACTGATGAACAGTGGTACTTGGAATTGGAAAGGCAGTTTGAGCAACTCCTGTTTTGCTGTTCTCACTTTAGCTTGACTTATGCAAATATACTTTGAATTTCTATTCCCATTGCACTGAACCAGTCATGTGAAGTCATTAACAGACTGTTTGGCCTATAAACATTAGGACTATAGAATGTTTTGAAACTAGTCTTCACAAGTGATGAGATACAGTATGTTGATTTTAGGCAAGTCAATATAATAGTAGGCACTACATTTAAAGACTCGATAGTGGGGGATTATTAAAAATGCACTATCTAATAGTTAAAGAATTAGTGAAAATAAAAGAAATATGTATTTTACAGATGGTAGCATATTATAATTTGTGTTAGTGTTGGAGTTAGCAGTTTCATTAAAATTTTTTCTTGAGTCTGAAAAGACAGCTGAGCATCCAGAGGTCCAACTCCCTCTTCTAACCTCAGTGGACATCTGTGCATACATGTGATAAAAATAAAAATACAGAAAACATTTAGAAAAGACTTTTCCAGCATCTTTGTAAAGCAGCTGAGTCATTAGAAATTAGACTGCTTGTCTGCTGGCATCCTCTCTGATATCTGATTATGTGTTATTTTTTTAATCCTGGATGAGAGAAAGAACTAGAATCTCAAAGGTAAGATAGAAAGTTTTTAACATATTTACATTTCTGAAATAAGTTACTTTGTATAGTAATTGCCAGGATTTAAACAATTTTCTTGACAGCTGCTGCCTTTAGACTCAAGAAATGTTCCAACAGGTAATATGGAGAAAGGAGAGGGGAGGGAAGGTAATGAGGCATGCTTTAGTAAGACATCTGTAGTCTTTTCTCTGTTTGGGCTTTTCCCCTGTCAGTTTGATTAATGGGATGTCTTTAAATGTATCTCCTTTTGGATATCTTATATCTCAACAAGTCCATTTCATGTTCTTGCCACCAACATTTCCAGTAGATTTCTTCTAACATGTCAGAATGACAGATACGTTTCAGTGCTGGCCTTATAGAGAGCTCATTATTGTTTCAAGCCAGTGCAAATACCCTGAAGGTCCCCAGGCCAGGGGACCCGTGGAGAGTCATGTCATTTCCAAAGCCATGCTGAATAAAGGTGGTACTGGGCTTAAAATAAGGGTGTCCATCACCAGTCAAGGTCAAGTCCTGGTTTTGTCAGCATATATAATAACTTCTTGTGTTAGGGAGTAATGGAAATATAACCTTCTAAGTGCTTCACATGGACTTTAAGCCTCCTTTTAGACAGAAAGCTGTCAGTGATTTGACTAGAAAGTATAAAATTTAGATAGTACTGAAATTAACCTAACTTACTTTTTATTCCTGAAGGAATATTTGAATGAAACATCCATTCATTAAAACAATTTCAATGCACATGGATATCATCTTTTATTCCAAGGAAAACTGAATACAAATGTATCTACACATGTATTATCAAACTTTCTAAAGACTTTTCTTAAATGACCCCTGAATTGTTCCTTTCTAATATTCACTTTTCAATATGTATATATGATGATAAAGAGGCTAACTTTGGAGAAGTATACAACAAACTTATATGTGAAAAACCTATGAAAGTATTTGTATGTCAATTGCATGGTATTTTAAATGACATTGGTCCTCTTGTCAAAAATTTAAACTAACAATCCAAATCAATTGTTAAAGGCTCTATTGAAAGTGGGGCATTGATAAGCAATTATGCCCAACTGCTTCACCAGTGAGCCAACAGGCATTACTTCACTGGAATTTCAGTGGTATTAAACTTGAAGATGTCAATAATAATTTTTATTAGTTTTGAATTCTGAGCCTTTAGAATTGAGCCATTCCTTCATTGACTTGGCCTCTTTGTGTTTTCTTCAGTACAATTTAAACCAAAAACAACATGGCTAGATCGATCCAAATATAGATTTTGGGTAGAATTATATTCTCAGAGAAGAGAATTATTCAACTCATTGTTAACCTACATTCAAAAACAAGTAAAGCATTTTGAAAGATATTTAAAGAGTCTCAGTCAACTGAGAATCAACTAGTGGGTGAGTAGTTTCCTATCACAAGTTTTACTTCCATAATATTCATATTTTCTTAAGCATCGTATCAAGAAAGTTAATTTCTCCTCAAAAAGAGTTTACAAACTGTGTTGTATAAAAAGATCCTGTCCAAGACATTTAAGATTTAAAATCATCTTTAGGTTACATTGAGTTATTACAAAAGCTATGTCCTGCTACTAATGATATGGATGTGTGTTATCTAATTCAAATATCCTTTTTAATCTTATTTCACTATACTGTGTAAAAATAATCAGGAGAAATTTTCTTGAGGCTGGGGAGATGGTACACTTGCTAAAGTGTTTGCTGGGAAAGCCCAACGTTGATTCCCCAAGGCCCATATAAACAGCCAGGTGCAAAGGCACAAATTTGTATTCCCAGCACTGTGAATCAGGGCAGGCATGTTCCTGAAACTTGTTGACCAACAAGACTTACCAAACCACTGGACTTCAGTCTACTGAAACACTGTCTCAAAAAATAAGGTGGAGACCTGTTGAGGTAGTGATGAAGAAGACTTCTAGTCCCCACACACTCTTTCATGTATACCTACACACATATATTCATATACAAACATGCACACACACATATGCTATGTACAACACATATATTCATATACAAACATGTAGACACATATGCTATGTACACACACGTGTTTATATACAAACATGTTTATACTTATACTATGCACACGCATGTACTCATATATAAAATATAGACACACATACACTATGTATACACACAGAAAAATGAAAATGACCAAAGAATATATTAAGTACTATTCTAATAGCTAATAATGAATTGAGCATTCTTAAGTATGTAAACCTTACTCTATTTTTGTTATTCTTCTACTTAAGTGTCCACGTGTGTGCTAGAACCATAACCAGTAAGAACACATATCAAATGTGTGAGAGCAGTCTCAGATCTTACAGACGCCTCGCTGTGCTTCTCTTTGAACAGCAGGTCTTCCATTATTGATGGCATTTGCCATTTCACAGTGAGGTAGTAGCTTTCATGAAATAATAATACATACAAACCAAAGGAGGGGAGATAAAAATATTTATTGTTTTTAAACTTCCACATTTAACTTCAGGAAAAAATATACACAAAATGACTGTGAGTGTAACTATGTGCATGGGTCTCACCATTGCAAAAGGAGGCTGAAGTGTGGAGTCCTGTGTCGGTGCTGAATACTGTGTTGTTCTGAAAATGTAGTATGTGAATTTAAAGTGAAAAGAAATCCTAAAGGCCATAATTTGAGGGGGAGGGGTTTTTGCTTTTTTAAATGATTTGTAGATAATCATATCTGTTTTCTTTGATTTACTTATCATATAAGTCGATAATCATACTTACCTTTTGAAACAAGGTTTATTTTTTATGTATGTACGTGTTTGTTTATGTTATGTAAGCACATGTGTGTGAGTGCTTGTGGAGGTCAGAAGAGGGCACTGGATCTTTGCCAGCTGAGCAATGGGCAGTTGGGCATTGCTAGATGTGGGTGCCGGAAACAATTAGTTCTTAACTCTAAATCATTGATCCTGCCCCGTGGACAGTCCCATTTAGTGTGTTAACTAAATAAATATTTACTTCATAATAGTTTTATCTTGTATTCATTGAAATCTCAAATAGTTAATTGGTTTCCCAAATATACTGAAAATCTGCACAAAATCCCGCAGTTCAAGATTTTTACCATAACAAATCAGAAGATAGTTGGTGAGTCATTTTGAAGGAATAATAAATAAACCATCACGTTAATCAGTAGTAAACCATATTACCTTATCTTCATTGCTCATACTAACATTTGTCACCTTATCTCAATAATCTTAAATAGCTATGAAATGCTATAATTAAAATAACACAATTGTAACATTTCAGCATGTCAAAGTGCACAAATATGAATTCTGAATTATTAATTACATCTGTTACTATCTTACAGTTTTAAAAGTTACCATCAAAATCGATAGGTTTCCAAACAAAGTTGTTTTCTTGGTTGGCTCTTCAACACCCATTTCCTTACCAACTTTCTCTATTCTGGGCTAATTGCCCCTAGATTTTGTCTTTTAATTTAGCTCTATTATTTTCCCCAGATTCTCCATTAAAACTTCTCCTTTTCAGTCACATTGCCACCGTTTAGTTTCCTGGTCCTTTCCCATATCTACAACCATCTGCATGCACACACTTATAGTGGAGGCTAGGACCCACACATGACAAAGAATGCACATTCCTCTTCTTCCTGAACCTGGGACATTGCTGAATAGCCTGCTCTCCAGACACCTACTTAAGTTCATTTTTCACATGACTTATAAAATCCCATTGCATACATAAGCCACATTTTATTATCCACTAATCTGATGGTTGACAGGCAGGCTAAGTCCATTCCCTGGCTACTGTAGAAAGACAGTGTTACTCCAGAGCTGCATACTCACGGAGTGTGGGCATCAGTTACAAGCTTTTTTTTAGAGTCTGTTAATGCTCGTTGTTACAAACACAGCAAAGCAATAACCCACAGAGTTATCCCTAAGCTTTCAGAGTTACCACTATTGGGGAATCGTATAGGAATTAACAAAACTCACATGTGCAAGAATGTGATAGTAAGACAAAAAGGAAAAGGAAATATTTTCCTACCTGTGGAAACTTTGATGAAATCTACACCACACCTCCATATTTTATGTCACTCACAGTTAACTGTAGAATGCCATTTGGCTAACATTCAATTTCCTAATTTTCATATGTATTTTGAGGGGGTTATATGTATTTAGTGTATGTGTTCCTTTTTATGAGTATACATTAATACGTGTGCATACATACATATCTATGCACATGCTGTCCTCCTCAATTGCTCTCCACCCTATTTCTTGAGACACAGTTTCTCACTGAACCTGGAACTCACTTATTCCACTAGCCTAGCTGGCCAGGGAGCTCTGCTTTCTCTGCCCTGGGATTGCAGACAGCACTGTTGCATCTGGGGTACTTTTGTGAGTTCTGAGTATCTGAACTGAGGTCCTCACCTTTACAGAGATCTATCTCTCCAGCCCATATCCAATGGTTCTTAGCCTTCCTAATGCTCTGACCATTTAACACAGTTCCTTATGTTGTGGTGACCCTCAGCCATAAAATTACTTTGTCGCTACTTCATAACTTTTTTTCATAACATAATTTTGCTACTGTTATGAATTGTAATGTAAATATCTGATATGCAGGATATCTGATATGTGACCCCCAAAGGGTTTAGTTTTTATTTTATGCCTTAGTTCAAGTTTATGAGCAGAAAAACTAAATTGTAGATGATGTCAGCAGAATGAAATTTGTAGAATCCATGAATGTGAACAGTATTCAAGGAAGGGTAGACAACAAGCTCCAGTTAGTTTCCAGAAACCACTTCAATGCATCTCCACTATCGTTGCGTCTTAGCTTATGTGTATATTTTCTTCAAAACCTCTAAGTCCAAGTCAAAGGACAGTATCTTCTACCTTTAGCAGCTGCCATAAAACAACTTAGTTCTCTCATCTCCTATATAATGGACATTTGAGCCTTGGCTTCCAAAGTAGTTTATTTCACTAGGGCTCTGCCTACATCATAAAATGGTCCAAGTAGAGGAATATAAATTTTTGAGAGGTGTACATCACACTTTACATTTCTTTTGTAAACTTATTAAAGTTCTGCTTAAAGTCATGTTGATTATATAACAGCACCTCCCCTCACCCATGCTTCATCGTCTAAGTTTCAGTAAACTAGAGTCATTTGAAGGCTATGAATATTAAAGGAAAAATATCTCAAAATAGAATTCAGAGGAGGGCATTTTATAATATAGTGTAAAGAAAAAACTTTGTACTTAGATTTATAATATGGTAAAAAAACATTTTAAAAAGTCATTTTCAAACATATTTGTTTCAAATCACTTTCCTAAGTTTTCATTGGTAATCATTTTCATAAGGTGTTTGTTAAAATTTAGCTTCGGTAGCATGGAATGAAAAATATTTTCTTTAAAGTTATGGTATAAAAGTTTGACTGGTCAAAACAAAATGTGCCTAGCATATCTAATATTCTATGTACTTTGGAGTCCTGATTATGATGGTTTTTCATGATGGTATGATTTGAAAATTTTCCTCTTCAAACATCGCTAATAAGAAAGTAATTTCCATCTCTTTCTTAATTTGTATGAGAAAAGAAAAATTATACTTCTCATAGTATTATGAATATATGTGCATATGCACATGTGTATGCATGTATGTCTTTATGAATGTATGTATATATTTGTTTTCCCAGTATATACAGGTTCAATTCTAAGCATTTTTAGGAATCTACTGCAGATCCTGGCATAGATCAGTAACAAAAGAAAACCTCCATGTTATGCATCTAAAGAGTGCAAATGCATTTATATAGAAAGCGAAGTACAGGACAGCGTTCATACAAGACTAAAATTTCATGTTTCTGAAGCTCAATTCAAACAACTATTCTTATGCTTCATAGGAATACTATAATCAGACAATTCAGCACATGCAACAAAATAGCTTTAATCACTGGAATCCTTCAACAAACATTAGAGTGAGTGTAAAAATTGCCTAACACAGCCTCAGGAAATCCTAAAGAAGTATATGCTACACCATGCATGAGTCAAAGACACTAGTCCTGATTCAGTTAAAGTTTTATTGTCAGAAACAACTAGAAAACAAGTTCAAGACAGTCATGAGCAAGTGCATATGATGTATGAGAACTCTCTCACAGACATTAAGAAAATACCAAGCAACAAAAAAAGATGAATGTGTGCCATGCTTACTCAAGATCACGAGTATTGTTTGATTTATACAGCCTAACTCAAGGACAGATAAAATTCTCAGAGTATAAGTCTGATGGGAATAATAACTGCTAATCTCTTTAGCTTACGCATAGACAAAAACATTCCCTAAAATCATTGTTAAGATTCAGTTTTTATTATCAGTGGCCAAGGCTTCAACAATTTATATTAGCTTCCCATTTTTTAAGTTTTAGAAAGTATACCTGATTTTACTCATCTGAAAATTAGAATGTCTAGCATTTTGAAATTGACATATATTGTTCATTAATTTTCATATCTGTGAGCATCACTCACTGTAAGATTCTGCTTTGTATAATGCACAATCATTCTGTTCTTTTGATAAATGCACTTGTAGCAAAAAGATAGACAGGAGGGAAAAATCTTTTACTGGATGACAAATTCTTTTGTCTTTCCATCACTTCATTTGAAAAAATAAAAACGAAAGCTTCTTAGAGTAAAATACAGCCTTTAGAGTATTATTATTCTCTTCAAGTAGCTCATAAAATCATGTCAAGTTGCAATCTCTTCCAAGTTTATGTTTTGATGCAACAGTAAAGAGAAGAAAAGAAAAAGAAGTATTCTCTAAGTTCTCTGAGGATGTTGGCCATGTTTTCCTTAGGTAGTGAGAGCTCAGACACTGGAAAGTTACTGGCCATCATCTAACTTGTTGAAAATAGTATTCAATGGGAATGTATTGCAAGTGGTAGCTTATGAAATTCTACCAGTATGTTAAGTCTAAAATTAATTCTGTGAAATGTTTATTTTGGAATGTGTTCACTCGCCCCATGCTTTCCTATCTGACAATTGCTGTCATTGATGTCATTGGACATTCAGTTTGAAGTCAGTATTTATGGTTTATTGTTTTCTATATCCTCACAACTGGAATCTAGGATGTGAGTATTGATGTGAGTATTCAAAAATAGTAAAGCTGGACATAGTGATAAATGCCTGCAACCCAAGCATTTGGGAGGCTGAAGTTACTAGAGGTGTGGGAAGAGGAGGAAGGAAAAGGTAGATGGTTGTTAATCAATATTATCTAAAATCCTAAAGTTATCTAAGAATTATTTGCATTTTAATACTGAAAAACTTGCATAAACCTTACTGAAAACTTTTTGTATGGGGAGAGTAGAAAATAAACTAAACTCTACTCATGATCATCTTAGAAGATGTTACCATAAGCAAACTACATGGGGGAGGGGACCTCGGAGAACTCACCAAGAGCTTCCTCAGAGCCCAGGGCTGTTTCCTTGGGAAGGCTTGGGGAGTAGAGAATGCTACAAGAAATAAATGTCATTCCAGTTGTGACTGCCATTCCATAGATAAGCACTTATACCTCCATCCCCTTCCAGTGTGCTGTGTAGGTTTCCACTGATCAGACCAAACTGGAAACCAGTAATGTCACTCACCTATCCCAGCATTGGAGAGGTAGAGAAGGGAAGGGAATGAAGGTTAGAACTGAGATGGAAGGTCATATGGAACATATTTACATGGAAACTCCCATGCTGAGTTCTGTTTGATTCTTACCCTATTGGCTGGAAACAAATATACTGGTAAGATTTTGTAAAGCAAAGTATTGACATAACAGAGATTCATGGAAATCATGAATTCTTCTAAAGAATAGAAAGACAACAGTAGATAAAAATAGCAGGTAGTAAGAGATTAACTATGAACCAAAGCATGGTGGTGTGTGTGTGTGTGTGTGTGTGTGTGTGTGTGTGTCTGTATTTCTCTGTGTATGGTGTGTGTGTGTTTCTGCATCTTAAGCATCTTTATTCAGAATGATTAGAATAAAAATATGAAGACAACAATGGAAATGCGGATGTGGAGGAAGGGAGCACCTATTCACAGTTCGTAGGAGTGAAAAATGGTTCAGTCACTATGAAAGCCTGTATGCAGTTCTTCAAAGTGCTAGAAATAGATTTACCATGTGATCAAGCTACACTTCTGTTTTAGTTGTTTCTATTGCTGTGATGAAACACCGTAACCAAGGCACTCAAAAAACAAAGTGTTCAATGGGCTTATGGTTCCAGAGGATTGTGTCCACCATGACAGAGTGAAGACATGGCCACAGGAAGAGCTGAGAGCTCACATCTAGGACAGGACGAGAAAGGTAGAGAGAGTACACTGGGAGTGTTCTGAGGCTTTTAAGGCCGTAAGCTTGCCTCCAGTGACAACGCTCCCTACAAGGCCATCCCTCCTAATCTTTTCCAAATAGCAACCAACTAAGGAGCAAGTAATTAAATGCCCAAGAATCATGTGTGGCATCTCATCTAAACCTCCATAACCACTCTTGAGAATTGAGCCAAAGCACTCTGTTCTGTACATACAGATACTTGCTCACTCGTTTGGACTTCTTTATTCTCAATAGGCAGGAAATGGAACTAGCCTAAGTGTCCATTAACTGATGAATAGATAGTGAAAATACTATTCAGATGCACAATGGAATATCATTGAACTGCAAAGAAAAGTGAAATGGACATAACTGTAAATAATCCTACTGAGTGAGGTAAGCTATACCCAGAGGTACAATCCTAGTGTGCTCATTCTTATCTGTAGATGCTAGATTTGAATCTTTAGGTATACATGCTTAACCTGTTGAAACCATAGAAGGGAGGAAAGTAGTAAGGGGGCTATTCCAAGGGCAAATGATAGAATTCAGGTAACATAAAAAGGGAAAGGAAATGTGGGGAAAGGAATGTTAACTAGGGATGGGGTTGGGATGGAGGCAGAAGAAGGGAGTGCAGAGAAATTGCTGACTCTAAGTTGGTCAACTTTATAGTTTTTATTTATTTATCCTGCAATGCAACCAAAACTAATGTAAGTCTGCAGTACGTTGATGCTCTAGGCCTCTTACACTTTGGTAACTCTGTGTAGATAGCAAACATTAATTGAAAGCAAGCTTTATGTAAGCAACGCAAGGCCATCTGAGATACTGATTTGATGGAACCTCTTAAGTGCAAAGTCAGTTACTCAACTCACTCACTACTCATACGGAAATGTGCAGTTTCCTTTCCTCTGTATTTACAGCTGCCTTGATCTGTTTTGAAAAGAAATCACCACTTCAAGGAACTACTATGTTTACAGCTTTATTTAAAAAAAAAAATCATGCTTGAATTATTTGGACTGCATACTTCAGAAGGTTGGAAGATCTATCAAATTGTAAATTTTCCAAGGTCATGAAATCATGTTCTCTATTTCGTTACAACTTTATAAGAATCTATCAAGGGCTTGCTAACAGAGGAGTAACTTTGTGCATAAAGTTTCAGGTTCCATATTTGGTATAAATACTTAGCTTAATGTTAGCGCTGTGGCAATTGAATTGGGCTAAACCTTATATTTTCTGCACATATTAAAATACCAAGCGCACATTGCCAAATGTTTCATCATGATTATATCTACCCATTTGAAATGGTATTCAATCTTTCTCCTTCTTATAGTGTTCAGCTACAATAACATGGCTGTTAAATTCATAGAAAACACATTTTCTTAGACACTCCAGTGCTATATATTTTCCTAGCAGAACAGCTTTAAGACAATATGGCTTAGCTGTCTTTATCCCTGAGGATTTATTTATTATCAGATTTAGAACAGAGATTAAGCTGAGCATTCTCCACCCATGAATGGCCTCTGAAAATAAAAGCTGGGGGTAAATAAATTAAAAAAAAAAAAAAACTCCTAGTATATCTCAGAATGAGTGAGCCACTCATGTGGTGACTAAACTAAAATCATCTGTGTAAAAGTATTTCAAATCCCAGAACATAAAACCTTTAAATACATAAAACCAACTGACTAAGAGTCTTGAGAGAATACCTACAAACTGTTAAAAAAAACAAACAAAACAAGGTGATGGTTTGATCACACCCTGACTTTGTTTTAGTGACGTGTGGATTTAATATCAGGACTCAGAGAACCAATGCCTCATCCTTTCCCCAGAGCACTAGATTTGTTCCGTAGTTGCCTTCCTAGGTGTTTTGTTTCCCTTTCTTTGTTTTGTTTTTCTCTTTGGTGCTCAATGTTGAACATTCACCTCACAGAAGTGCTCACAGCTCAGCTATATCTGGCTCATCTCTCCTGAGAAATGAGCTGAAGAAAGGAATCCTCATGCTCCATGAACAACACAGAAAGGGGAGAGGGGTTAGGAAGCCCTGTGTGAGGTTCCTGAAAAGGAAACACCTCACTAAACACTCTTCTCCCACAGCCAGATAAAATGCTTCTGGGAACACTCAGCATTCTGGAAGAGAGGCTGAGGTGTTGGTGACATCAGCCCACTTTCTACTTCATTTAAATTCATTGTTAAAGGTGGTTCAGGTTTAAAGGCTGTAGGGATGAGCTATGTGCATCACAAACAGAAGGAATCTAATTATGCCTAATTACCATAATTTATTTAGTCAGAAGTTCTCCATGACTTTTTGAGTGCATGCAATGTCACTTTGGATCAAAAAAGAATATTGCTTTTCCAAAAAAGGCAGCCTTTTGGGGTCACCTAAGACCATCAGAAAACACAGATGTTTACATTATAATTCATAATCAGTAGCAAAATTACAATTATGAAGTATCGATGAAATAATTTTCTGGCTGTAGGTCACCAGAACATGTATTAGAGGGTCACAGTATTAGGAAGGTTGAGAACCACTGGATGCAAAGTGGCAAGGATATCTCCTATGATCACATGTAGATGCTTTATATTTGTAAGGTGTGTGGTTTTGTCTAGTTACTTTCTACATGTGGTATAAGACATAGCTTTCTAGTTCGTTATTACTGTCTTACTATTCTATCACCATTCAGTTGTCAGTACTGATATGGATCTGTTTCTGGATACTAGGATATATTTCACCCATCTGTCTCTCTGTAAGACAATAAAAAGCTTTCTTGATGTCAGAAAATCTATACTGTTTTTGCAATTGAGGAGAACTAGTCTTTTTGTTTCATTTTGTGTTTTTAATTTTTCTTAGTAAATGAATCTAGTCTGCATCCTTTTGATCTCTATATAAATCTTAGATTTTCCAATGTGGCAGACTCTTGATTTTAGTTGTGATTCCTTGTAAACTAGAAAGTATTTGATGGGAAATTAATATATTGAAAATTAATTACTTTTGATGGGTTTGTACCCATTCAATACTTTCTTAACTTCCTTAATGTTTATACTTGGCATTGTTCAGAGAAAAAAAGAACTTACAGGGTACCTGGGTGAGCAGGGATGATAGCTTGGTTTCTGAGTCTGTCACTATGATGAAATATCTGACAAGAGAAACTTATGGGAGAAGGGGCTTATTTTAGCTCATGTCACAGCAGGGAAATCAGAGCAGCAGAAATTGGGCAAATGGTCACACACACTGTCTAGAGCAGACAGGGAATGAGTGTGTATATGCTTTCTGCTCATGAAATGCCCTTGTCTGCATTCAAGATCAGTCATCTTACCTCAGTGAGCCCAGTTAAGGAAATCCTCCCTGGCATCCCCATAGGCATCAAACTCCACATGATTCCCACTAAGATTCTTCCCAGATGATTAGAGATGGTGCTGAATTGACAATTGCCACGAAACATCACAGATGAGAACCAATTGTTTACATTATGAATAATAGTTATACCATGTACTAGAAAAGGATAAATTTGATACTGAAAACCAGAACCAGGAAAGAAACTCTGGGGTCAGTCATGGATGGAGATTACAAAGGGTTTTAGGAAAGGATCAAGAAAGTGACATTTGGACAAAAAGTTTGACAGAAGTCTTACAATTGCATGGTAATATCTAGGAGAAAAGATTTCAAGATAGATGGAGATATTTGGTACTCAGACTATGCAGGAGAATTTGAAAAGAAGAGCCCTGTGCCTGAAGAGGTGAGTTGAGAGAGAACAGACATCTGCCAAAACACGTCGTTCTCTCTGTGGCTTTGAAGGCTAATGAAGGGGTAAATACAATAATACAGTACATCCAGAGATCCAAAGAACACAAATAGAAACAAAGATCACAACACAAAAAGAAGCAAACAATGAAAAAGGAACATTTTTCTCCCAGCTTTCACACTTGAGTGCTAACACCAATCATGCTAGAAATTTTCAGAAGTGATTATATATCAATAAGACAGATGATGTAGGTATCCACATACAAAGATGATGCCAAAAAGACATACTTTCAGGCATAATCCCAGCACTGGGGAGACAAAGATAGGGAATTGCTGGAGAACCTAGTTACCCAGACCAGCTGAGATAGCAAGTTCAGGTGCAGCAAAGGACAAAGTCTCATGACATATCTAGGAAGACACCCATGTTACCCTTAGGCCTCCAACATATACTCCTCACATGTGCAAACACACAACCATGCATGCAAAGCATGCTTTTATATATCTGCAAAAGAGTATAGGTCCAAATTAATGAATCTGTCATTAAAATGGAATAAATTATTAGCAAATTGTAGCTAATTTTTCTAGTGCCATTCACATGCCGTTTTCACATGTAATGAAATATCATATGAAGTTTTCTCTGCTCCACAGAGAAGATTGTGCATGATACATGTTTCCTCAGCATAGAGGCTCTGCTCATTTGAATTCAGATTTGCAAGACTAGTTGCATAAAGGGATCAGTGAGGAATGAGATCTCCATCCAATGGAGTCATAGAGGCAAAGGCATGTAGAGCTATGTCTGAGACTTACTAGGGCAAGATCTGGAGCAGTGCATTGTACGCAAGCAAATACATAGTCTCGGCTGAGAGAGTGTGGAGTTAGGAGTCAATCAACCATGGAGTTAATTCATTTTAGCAAAAAAATCTGTGTTTTGCTAACAGTAAAAAATGACACTATTTTCAAAAGTAGGTCATCTAACTGAAAAATCCAAAACTGTAATCACAGAACATAATCTTCGGTGTAGCATTCTAGAGGTGACACTGGGTTAATAACTGAGCTATGCCATTATCCCATCTGCATGCATGAGCAGGCTGTTGTATCAAATGAATTGAATTATGGAAGACCTCAGATTCTGATGTTATACCCTTACAGTTAGTTGCCTGTACTTCTAACAAACATTTTATCCCAATAGGCAACTATGCAACATTTCAGTCTGAGAGCTTCAAGGGCAATAAATACAAATGTGCAGATATATGTTCAGGAGCCGTTCATGAAATATTAAAATGGGTGGTTTCCCATGTGAAGTGTAATCAGTGTGATTTTCAAGCATTTTGGCATTTTGTACTTTGATGTTCAAATTTACAACTGGTATATCTGGTTGACATAAAAAACCTTCATACTTTTCAGAGTTAAAAACACACTGCTGTGTGAGAGTCACTGAACCAAGTAATGTAATTCTCAAAATCTAGCCAAGAATATTATTTTTTGTATACTATATGTGTCACTAAATACTAAGTTTTCTACTTAAGTAGGAGAAAAAATAAAATTCAAAACTTTCATGAGGAAAGTTGTTTTATAGATTGTTTTTATTATAATATGTCCACAAATAAACTACTGTGTTCAGAGAAAAGCATCTAAACAATGATTCCACGTACCATTAATTGTGTCTCTAATTCAATGCCCAAATAACCATAAGATAAAACTATATATTTTTATTATGACCCTTAAAAAAACATACTGCAGTTTCTATCTGCCCAGAATACCAGCAGCATTTAATATGTACACCCTCTCTATATCTTATCTGAGCAGAAGTAAAGATGTCTTTTCTTCTTTCTTGAAATTTTTTAAGTTGTGTCAAGTCTTACAATGAAATTAGCATATAATAGGACCATATATCCAGATGATAAGTGGATCACTTTATATTTTAAGCCAGTAGAAACTAATCAGATTATTGGTGAAGGTGAGACATCCAGAGAGAGGGAGAGAGGAGAGAGAAGAGAGAGAGAGAGAGAGAGAGAGAGAGAGAGAGAGAGAGATGAGACAGAGAATGAAAGCTAAAATAACATATAAAACTAAAATTTTAGAGAAACATTTGAGTCTTCTTCAGACATGCTTTTCAGTATGTAAATGGAAGAAAGATATATCTTGTGGGTGGGTGATATCAGAGGTAAACTTTTCTAGCAATCTTTTTATTGCATAGGAAACTGTAGGTATTTTCTCTCAGATTCTTCATCTCAAAAGTTGAACTTGATGGTTTTAAATCAAATATTTCTGCTCTCCCATGCATCTTTTGAAAAATGCAAGTGAAATAGTTTATCCTTTTTTCACTCTCAGGAAGAATAGAAAATCAAAGTTACTATGATTAAGAAATGTTTAAAAGCTTCCTATTTTCATTTTGTTGCCATGATAAAATATTCTGGCAAAAAGTCACTTAGGAGAGAAAGGGCTTAGTCATTTATGACTTCAGGTTACAGTTCATCACTTCAGGGAAAGTCACAGTGACAGGAGCTGGAGACAGCTAGTCATATTATAACCACTGCCAATAACTGAGAAAAATAATTCTTACATGCTTACATGTGCTCAGTCCCATCTTTTCATGCCTAGGGAATGGTGCCACCCACAGTGGACTGTGTATTGCTACAACAATTAACAAATACTTAAGACAATTCTCTACAGACATGTCCACAGGTCAATCTAATTGAACAGTCCTGTTGAAACTCTTCCTAGATGGTTCTAGAATAGCAAATTGACAGTAAAATAATCATTATCAGTAATGTTACTCCTTATATGGTTCACAAACCACAGCTAATGTAAACAAATACATTTACTTACTTTTATACTCAGCAACTGTCTGATTTCACCCCTCAGATAGATTGAGAAATTAAGATAATATTTATTAACAATTCGACATTAATGGAAAGTATGTAAAGAATGTTCATAGTCTGGAGTTCAAGTTTTTGATAGAAGAAACTTTGGGATGTCAGGAAAACATAATTGAAAGGTTTGGATCTATGAATAGATGTTCAAATGAAGAGACTTGTGCCAGGTTTAAATCAACTCCACCAGCCACTCCTTCATGAAGTTGCATAAACAACAGATGACTTAAGCATTATGCTTTATACTACAGTAAAAATTGGGTTACTGTAAGGCTGATAGATGGATCAGAAGTCAACTGTCCTTACTCCTTTAGCAGAGATCCAGGGTTCAGTTTCAAGCATCCACATGGTTTTTCCCAACCATCCATAAGTATTTCTCTAGAAATATACTGCTCTTTTTTAAGGCTGTGCTGATATCAGACACATACATGGTACACAAACATACATTCAGGCAAACACTAATACATAGAAAACAAAAATTAAGTCCTACTTTTAAATATTGGTTAGTGAGTTTTCAGAGGGTTAATACATTGAAGATGACGTTCCTTGTCATTTGGTGATGTAGAAACTGCTAAGGCAACCATGATCACCAGTGGTGCTCAGTAGAAATCAAGAAGAAAGGCTTTGACAGTATATAAAATTCAGACTGAATCCCCACCATGTCTGAAACAAGCATCCTGGAGTTTTAAAGGGTAATTTCAGACAAACTTAAACATACTTTAACTAAATTGGGGTAGTTTTTAAAACATCTTAAAGGATAAGTACACCAAGTTTATATCTAATAATAGACAAGATTGAAGAACTAAAATAAAAGTTCTTCTTCAGTTAAAATAGAGGTTTTGCAACATTATCAGTGAGACAGGTAACAAAGTAGTCGGGACTGAAACAATAGATATCACAAATAAATTTATAGGCTAAAATCATCATTAGACATGGATTCAAGAGATGAGATAATAGCCTAGAGTCCCTCATTCAACTGAAGTTTATCTAAATTTTAAAATAGTTTTTTTTAAATAAATAACTAGAAATGGCAATGTAATAAAAGCCTTAATATGAATTTGATAATATGACTTGCCTTATTACAACAAAGCAACATATATCCTGAGCTTCTTTAATTGTTTCATAATCTCTTGCTTAATTCTCCTCCACATACCATTGGGAAATGATTTCTCTACAAGGGGTCCCGTTAAAACAACACAGTTGAAAGGTTTGGATCATATAAATTAACAAGCAAGAAGAGAACGGTTGATCATGTTTAAAACTTTATATATTGATATGCTGGGCACTTATTCAAAGTATTCACATGGGGCATTTAAACAGGGGGAGTTGTTGCTTATAAATAGTCTGTTAGCTACAGTTGTGGAACAATAGTTGTAAGCTTGCTGCTAAATTATCTCTAAGAGCACTTTCAATTAAAGCTTTACTGTTTGCAATGCCTATTGTTTTTCCTGTATATTAGTTACTTTCTATTGCCATGATAAAACACCATGACTAAGACACTTATAGAAAAGAGAGTATTTCGGATGAGGGTTCCAGAGAGTTAAAATTCACAATGGCAAGGATAGCACAGCAGCAGACAGTAGACCTGACAACTGGACTTGGAAGCTAAGGACTCACATCTTTTTGTTTTTTCCTCTGTGTAGCCCTGGTTGTCCTGGACCTCCCTCTGTAGACAGGATAGCTTCAAACTCAGAGATCCACGTGTGTCTACTTCCCAGGCTGGAACTAGAGGTGTGAGTCACCAAACCTGGTTTTAGGATTCATCATAAAGGCAGACACAGCAGGGAAAGTTATCTATCAATGGTATGAGTATTTAAACTGTCAAAGACTGCTCCCAAGTCATTCTTTCAGCAAGACCACAACTCCTCAACTGCCCAAACACTGCCACCAAGTGTTCAAATGCCTAAGATTATAAAGGACATCCCACTGGAACTACCACACCCTGTATTTTAGTTATATTGTGTTTATTGTATACATAGAACATGTAGCATATTTGTGAGAAATCTGATGTTAAATTAATAGGGACAGTGGAGAAGTGACCCACAAGAGACGGGGCAAAAATTCCTCTAGGAGCAAAATTTATCTTAACTGTATCAGTTAACCTATACATGTGGTGAATTTTACACACACACACCACACACACACACACAAGCATACACATAGCATACACACAAACACAAAACATGTAACACACAACTGCTGGAACAGAAATAAGCTTTCCGCACATTATATGCCATTTTCTAGATTGTGCTAACATATAAAATTTTATCACTGGGCAAAGATGGATGAGGATCATCTAAATTATTTCTTACAACTATAATGAATCTATCAACTCAAAATAAAATCTTCTTAAGAAAAGACTTTATTAATGGAAGTAATTTGGTCAGAAGGTGATGGGAACAGTCAAGGTAAAGAGGCACTAACTGACAGCCAATCACTCATTAGGGTTGTGTGTTCCACTTGTAGCTAGAACACCTTGCAAATCAACCAAAATGTCAGAATATGCTCCTGAGATATTTCAAGGTTGTAGAAAATACTCTCTTCCTGAACAAACTCTTTAAGTCTTAGAGGATATACAAATTAAAATATGGTGCTCACCACAAGTCAGAACATTAATATTGAAACTGTCCCAGTAGGCATCTACCTAGAAGACTTTACTCTGATGTAGCTTATGTGACTAAATGCACTTTGTGTCCAACTTCTGTACTGTTTTATTGCTATTAATTATATTTTCTCAAATGTATAAGAAAGTCATTTAATGATCTATTGAAAGATTAAAGAATCCCTTGTTTTCACTAATAAAAGTATCCATTAAAAATAATCCATAAAACAAATTGTTCCTAAATAAAAATAGAAGTATAAGTAAATCAAACTGAATTTTCTATCTTACATAGTAAACTTCAGTTTACTACAATATCAGAAGTAAAATTGAGCTACAGTATACACTCTATAATATAAACTTGGCAAACAGTTCCAAGAAATAAAATGTTCACTTGAACTTCAGTTAAAGGAAAATAGTCCATATGCCAATACAGCAATTTGGCGAACGGAAAGAAAAATAAATTTGGAGTCAATGTATACACAATCAGTTGGTTAATGAACATATTTGGAAGTTTTTAAATGTTATCAATTTGGCAATAATTTTTCTCACTTAGAGATAATGTCTATGCTGTCCTCTTGAATCTGTGTGAAGTTGAAACTATTTTCACCAGTTGCACAAGAAGTAAAGTAAAATTAGATAACTTCCTAGTTTTAGGACATAAAGAAAGTGTAACGATACACTATTGGGCCATCCTCATTCTAACAGTGAGCTAGCAAATAAGAAGATGATCTACAGGTCTACACTACTATGGCTGTGATGCTGTGAGCTGCCGTTGAAAGAGGCCGTGATGTGGAGCTTCAGGTGGACTGCACAGCTGACTTCTCAACCGTTAACTGACAGTCTTTGTCAAGCTTGAGAATGGGTTATACTGAATATTCAACTTTAAATAACTGTATCAGCAGCCAATATCTGGGCCTCTCTCAAACACCACATTTACAAAACCATGCAGCATAAAGAAAAATAAAACCATCACTCATGTTGAGAGTAATCTTTAAAGTATAATTAGCAATTTGGTTGTAATGAATAAAATGTTAGTCAGTTCAATAAGAAAGTAAAATATAAATAACATTCAAAAATCAATTTCTCTCTACTTGAGCAATGAAGAGTTCTGTTGCTGAGATATGGAATATGAATCCATTAGTTATAATCTGACTGGTAAGGAGATTATTTGAAACATATAAGATTTAAATTACATCCTCTGACTAAGGTTAACAGGCCTCAGAGCTGAAGAGCAGATGTGAGGACCGTGAGTCTCGGAAGTAAAGCCAAAAACTCTTCATGCTCTGAGTTAAAAGTTTTCTTGGAATCGCTTTACTTTAAGTTCCCACGTTCCCCAAATTCCTTCAAGGCAGACCACTGTCTCCAGGAACAGCCGTTCTGACATAAGCTGCCACTTTGGTGTGATTACCTTCATATTCAAGCCAATGCCACACATGTCTGCTCAGAAATTTGGCTCATATTCCAAATCCTAACTGGGTCTTGGTACCAAGTCTGAAGCCAAGAAACTTTGGCCATTTTAAAATTCTAATTCTAACTATTTCATGTGTATTAATTGACTTGGACAAGGCGAAAGGCATAGAATTGAATATAAAAATATGAAACAAATGAGAATGGTGTTAATATCTTTATAATAAGCTTACCTACACATTTTCCAACATGTACTTCCTTTGTTTTGTCATTTAAACGTTTGCAAATTTTAAAAAGCATAAAAGATTTAAAGTAGAATCAGGGGTTGAGAAATACCTTATCTGTGATGAGCACACGCTCGTCTTATGGAACGCCTGAGTTCTGTTACTGACACCTATACCAGGTGACTCACAACCGTCTGTAACTCCAGCTCTAGATCTGAGCCCTTTTTCGAAACCCATGGATATCTGCACACACATGGCATATACTCACTCACACAGACACACATACATATACATAATTTATCATTTTAATCTTTAAAATATTAAGCAATATAATTAGGCTATTGAGTTCATTTTAAATGTGTAGACAATTAGCTCAGGTTACTGAGCTATGCCTTGTTTGAAATATAATCTGAACTATGAGGTTTAAAATTTTGTTCTAACTTGAGGTTTAAGAGAGTACATTCGTTTGTGACAACATGTGGAACTCCATTAGGGCACTGTTCAAGAGGTTGCTGAACTTTTAAGTGGGGCCTAACTGAAGGAAGTAGGTCACAGAAATGTGGGGTGGGGCCTTGGGCTTTATAGCCATGCCTTATTCAGTCCAAGCTTGCTGCTTCTCTGTCCACCAATACTTAACTACAGCAGACTCAGCTATATCACCACCAACCTTCCTGCCAACTACGTGTCCATTAGTGGCCCTTGTTTGCTGTTTAGGGCATAGCAACACAAAGGCAAGCAACAGAGTTTCTTACATAAAATCATAAAAAAGATTTAGATGATTAGTTCTATAGCCACCATTTAAAATGTATCTATAAAAGCTAAAAAAGTGATTAAGTGTTTGTATATGTTTCCTATTTAAATAGTTGAAATAATCAATTTAATAATGATCAAAAAATAAATGAAAGACATTTTAATATTTTTAAGTTATTAGATTCATTAATTTTAAAATAAAGGATGGGTTTGACAAAGTTAAAAACCTATAACCTTAGTTAACACTTAAAACATTAAAACTAAATAGGAAATATTATCTTAGATTTTGTTTCAGCAAAAGTGCAAAAGGAATTTAATAAAAATTTCTATACAAAACTTTACATGTTTGGGGCCCAATTTTATGAAATGAAGGCGAGCTTGCTGACTGAATGAATATTTTAATGAAAGCAAGTTGGAATAAAGAAATCAAAACCTAGTGATAAATATGCTAAATAATAAATCTTTTTTATCAGAAATTACCTATGTGGGAACATGGACAGCATTTTAACCAGGGCAGCCATATAAAAATTCAGACAAAAACTGCCTTGTGAACTTTTGTTAAAGCTGTTCCATGGGAAGTAATTTTCTTCTCTGTGGGACATACATAAGCTTGGCTACCGATAGCATCTCTTTCTAGATTGTTCTTTTGCTACGTGTGTAACATATGACCTTACTATGTCTGCTAGTTTAGAGCATGCATTCTGTGTAGCCAGCTTTGTCTTCTATATCCCTCACTTCATATGACAGTCAAACATCAGGGCAAGTCAACCAAAGATAGGGAAGAGTTGGAGTTTATTATATCTGCTAAATTAATGGATTCAACTTTTTAAAATATTAATGGATCTCCCTTACTTCTGCACAATATCAGAAATACAATTAAACCATATCATAAAACTACCAGACCATCAGACTTCCAATTTATCTTTAAGACAAAAAATATGAAAATTTCAATTATTATTACAACCCAACTATAAAATTATAAACGCACTAACCTGGAAATTGGAAGCAGATAATATCAGTTGCTTAGTCAACAAGCAGAATTGAAATATATTCCCGTGAAAGTTAGAGAAGTGCTTTTGAGACTCTGTGGTTAAATGTTCATTGTTTATTCCCTTCCCTTTCTTTCTCTTTGCTCACGATAAAGAATCTGATTCAGAATCATTTTGAAAGTAAAACCTTGCCGGGATCAAACAGTAAGAAAAGAATTAGTCATTGCAAAAATGAAGTAGGCATTTCTTAAAGTTTAGCTAAGAGAAAAGGACATACATAACCTCATTAGGTTAATGCTATCTTCAAATAAGTAATGAGAAAATAATGAAGTTGATTTCATATCTGATGCTGTTTAGAAAACTATGGCTACTGCCGGGTGGTGGTGGCGCACGCCTTTAATCCCAGCACTTGGGAGGCAGAGGCAGGCGGATTTCTGAGTTCGAGGCCAGCCTGGTCTACAGAGTGAGTTCCAGGACAGCCCGGGCTACACAGAGAAACCCTGTCTTGAAAAACCAAAAAAAGAAAAAGAAAAAAATAGAAAAATAAAACTATGGCTAAGTCTGCTTAGGTATTCCTCTCAGAAGTAAAATCATCTCAGTCATCCAGCCCAAATCTGTCTTTAAAAAGCAGTTGGGGATGTCTTTTGTTTGAGCAAGAATTTTATTCATTTTCAGAATTACAGGGACTATGTGTTAAAATCTAAAACCTTTAGCACATCAGTAGGTGGATGATATCTATCATGACTCTCTCCAGTGACTTCACTATGAGAACACAGTCAGTCATGGAAACTCTTGGGGTTTCAGTCACTACATCTAACATACAGATTAATTTCTTGCCACCCCCAAGGCCATGAAGCAAGACAGGATTGATGCAAACTCTCTTCAAAGTTTTAAATCAATAATCTATCATAATCATTTTCTCCTTTTTTGCTATCCCACCCTACACTCTCACAACCCTGTATCCATCCTTTGGCTATCTGTTTTAGAAAGAAATTTGCAGGATGCACTTATTCTGCAAAAAGAATAACATAGGCTTACAACCATTGAATTTTCTTGGAATAGTTGAATTCCAGTATGGAAAGGAAATTACAGTGACTTTCAGCCACATTGTGGAAATTATTCATTCTCTTAAAAAGAGAATAAATAACTGGAGTTAGTGTAATATTCAAAGATCAAACAAAGCAAAGCAAAACAAACACCTATGACCAGAAATTCTGCAGATATTCTCATCCTATAAAGGTAATATATAAATCAATCTCTCTCTCTCTCTCTCTCTCTCTCTCTCTCTCTCTCTCTCTTTCTCTCTCTCTTCTCTCTCTCTCTCTCTCTCTCTCTCTCTCTCTCTCTCTCTCTCTCTCTCTCTGTGTGTGTGTGTGTGTGTGTGCATGCATTTGTGCATGAGTGTGTGTGTGACCAAACTTAATCATGTCATGATGTTAAAGGAAGAGATGGCGTAACACTGTGGTTCTTTGTTCTAACCATGTGTGCTACATTCCATTTATACAAAAGGAGCCATAGTCTAGGAATGCTTACAGCTGGATTTTTCAACTATAAAACCCTGGATGTCATTAGCTGGCTTGAGTGTTTGAGTTCATATTTCATTGCCTTCATAATCTACTATATAGAGTAATTCATGTAGCTAAGGATCAATTTATGGTGTTTTTCTAAAAACTCCTAATTATAAGGCAATGTGAAATGATTACTTAAAGTTATAACCCAGATTTTGATTTATTTTACAAGACTTTCCTTGCTGTTCTTTGCTAAACGTACATTCTTTGTGTTTTACGAGAGATTTCTCTCATTGCATCACTCTCTCAGTGGAATGGTTGCCTGTATTTTATTTTACTTCTGCCATTAATACCTGTGACCCTATATCATGTCTCCCACAGACCCATTTATCATAATGGTACCTGTCAGTGTCCCTACAGTGAGCGACCTCTAAGAGTTTCCACTGGAAAGCCCACTTCTCAAGGGCTTTAGAGTCAACTGTAAAACTATGTTCTAAGTCATACATGTTGAGAGCACATGGAATGATCTATGGATATCTTTATTTTTAGCTCCAAAAGATGTATTTGGGAAAACAGCGTTTTCAAAAATTTGATGTACATGTACATTGTGGTAGAGGACCCTTTATCAAAGTAAAATACTTAATAAAAATACTTATTGTTCTGTGTTTTTTATGGGAAGATGTTTCTGTGCAGTTGCTAAATAGCCATACAATCTAGGTGGCAAGCATATTTTCATGGATAATACTCTATTTTTATTTCACAAAAATATGAGTGATTGCAACCTTTCTGGAGAATTTTGAAGTGTGCCTTTCATCATGGAAAAATCCCAGAAAATATTCTTCTAATACAGAAAACTGATCTCCTAAATATTTTAAGAGTTACCTAGGGAGTTGTTCATTAGAAAAATCTTCAAGTGAGAACTGTGTTTACATGACATTTTCTAATTCATAATGAGTAAGCTTTTTATAATATTATCAACTCAAGAGCTATTAAAATACTCTTAAGAACATTAGTTGTGTTTTCATTTTTAAAAACATGGGAAGTCTGGTAAATATTAATTTCAAATTAAAACAGCTAAGCATAAGTATGTCTCAAATTCTAAAATACAAAGGAGAAAAAAGAAAAGTAGAAAAGAAAAGATAGAGAGGTTGGGGCAGCAGGAGATTGAAGTGGCTGAGCAGATTACATCCACAATCAGGAATGAGAAAGGGATTAATGCAGGGCTAATGCTCTCCACACAGTCCCATTTTATACAGATCACCAATATGCTGCACAGGAAATGCTCCCAAGACTGGACTTCCTGAATCAATTACTATAATCAAGATAATCTTCTATAGCATACTCAGAGGTCAGTTTCCCAAGAGAGTCTAGATTCTGTCAAGTTGACAGTTGTCATTAACCATCATAACTATTGTCTATCTCTAGAACTCCACCATCCTGAAGAGAAACTCCACAACACTCTGCCCTTATTCGCTTTTCACCCTCGTGTCTCGTAACCAACTCTGTGTCTCTGATTTTTCCACTATAAATGTTCACTGAAGTACATTGTACATACCTTGTCTTCTCATGTCTAGTTTATTTCATGTGGAATGTTTCTCAGCTTCAAGTTAATTGTAGCATATGTGATAATTTCAAAGATTTTATGGTTGAAAAATACCACAATTTGTTATTGTTCTCCACTTCTTTTATCTGTTCATCTGCTCATAAATATTGGGTTCTAGCAATAAAATGACTCTACTTTTATAGAAATATGAACATTTATTTTGAGAAGATTCCTATTTCAAGAATTCTACTTCTTTTGCATCCAAAGGGAAATATAGAACATCTTGGACAGCATTTATGAATTCACTTATTTACATTATCCATCCCTACTTTTCCTTAGTCAATATGTTACCTACCTCTGTTATCTATATTATTGTACCAGTCAAGTCATTGATGTAGGGTACAGCTGAGTGATGAATACACTGAGGAGTATTTCCTTGCTGTTCCACTCTGCTTAGGTGTCAATAAAAGTGGAATTTTATATACATGACAATTTCACTGTACATAAAGATAACAGCAACTTTGGATCTCAGGGAAAATGAAACAGAACAAAACTCTTAAAGGCATATTGTATATACCAATAGATCAGTGTATCTTTGAACCCTCCTCAGAGAAGCTTGTTTCTTTAGTGGATGATAATAACAAAGAGACCCATAATTAAACCAACAAAATAGAAATTGGAGCTCCCAGTCCCACGTGGCATGTCTTTATCAAATTCCTCACTTTAAGACTGAGGGATCTATGTGGAAGAGGAGGCAGCAAGACTCTAAGATGGATATATGTGGTGGATAACTCCAAGAAATGTCGTCCAGACACAACACTTTATATGATACACATATAAACTCACGGACACTGTGATAGCACCCATAACACCTGCGTGGGTTCAACCTAGACAAAGTCCCAGCACTGAGAAGGGAAGGTGGAGCTACAGCCTCATCTCAACCAAAAAGCTATTTGTGATTGATGCCTACTGGGAATGGAAAATCCATTTTCTCCAAATGAGTGCAGTGGGCAGATCAACCGTACTCCGGGGCCCCATGCCTAAGAGGAGTTATACAACACAAAACAGCCTCCATGCTCTATTTTAGGGTTTTGTTTTGTATTTTATGGGGAGGGTGCTGTGCCATTTTGTTTGGGTATTTTCTTTTTGTTTTGTTTTATTGGGTTTTTGTTTTGACTTTAATTTTTGTTTCATTTTTTGTTTTGTTTTGTTTTTTGTGTGAGAGACAGAATATGAAGTTGGGTGAGTAATGAGCT
Organism: Mastomys natalensis; assembly: GCA_021653895.1. Lineage (NCBI taxonomy): Eukaryota > Metazoa > Chordata > Mammalia > Rodentia > Muridae > Mastomys > Mastomys natalensis. The sequence goes on along the minus strand of JAJTUV010000163.1, from coordinate 3,115,884 downwards.
GGGGAGGATCTGGAAGGATTTGTGGGAGAGGAAGAAAATGATCAAAGTGTGTTGCATGGGAAAATGCTTAAATATAAAAAGACTGACACTATTAACATTGACTGAAAAGTACCTTTTCAATTCTCTAAAGGATAAAGGAATCAAATACACCTATGTCTATTCAAATCTCTTATCTGCATTCTTTTAAAATTTTTTAACAACTTATTTATGTATTGAAGAAACAGGCTTTCATTATGTATATCCCTGACTGGCCTGGAACTCACTCTGTATAGCGGGTTGTCTATAACCTCCCCACAGCTGAAATTAAAAACATGAGCCACTACACAGGGTTCTTTATCTACTTTTAATTGTGTTGTTATCTGTTTGTCACTGGATAATAAATTATTTATATAATCTAGGTATAAGTTCCTTATACACACATGATTTGCGAATGTATTTTCTCATTTCTTGAGTTTCTTTCCAATTCTTGCTGACACATTTGAAGCATAAATTTTAAATTTTTATTAAATCTGAATTATCTTGATTTTCTTTTGTTTTTTGTGGCTTTGGTTCCATTCAAAAGTATGAATTAAGGTCATAGACATTTACTTCTATGGTTTTTAAACAGTGTTATAATTTTAGCTAATGTATTTAGATCCCTGGTCCTTTTTTGAGTAAGTTTATATATAGCATGAAGAATCAGATCAAATTTATCTTTTGTATGTGATTTCAGAAGCCTTTAGTGGATTTTTTTACAGACCATCCTACAGCCCCACTGACTCAAGTGTCTAGATTATAGATACTGCATATACAACACGAAATTATAGAAGTAACCCGTCATGCAATGACCTGTGCATTTCGTTCCAGTACCAAATGTCGGAGAATCAGGACTTTCTCATCAGCTCTCGAAGCTGGGAGGCAGGGAGAAGAAAACATCAAGTAGGGGAATGCTAGGGCAGGAAGGCGAGAGTGTGTTTGTGGGTGATAGAGAGGCAGGGGGAGGGGGAGGAGATAGGGGGTTCCTGAGGGGAGACCTGGAAGGGGGATAACATTTGAAATGTAAATAAAGAAAATATCCAATAAGTGAAAACGACACCCCCCTCCAACCAAAAACATATTGGGAATCAAACTTTAAAACTGAAGTCAGGCCCGTGAGGCCTGGCATGCTCCAGGAAGGAAGAGAAAGCCCAGAAGGCGCCCCCTAGGCTGATTATGAGCACAGCCAGGAGGATGACTTTATTCTCAGGAGGCTCTCTATTCCCAAGCCTGGTGCCTGGCTCTCGGGAATCCTCTACTCAGTATTTGGTGGTATTCTGTGCAGGAAAAAAAAAAATGTCATTAAAAGGAACTATGGTCACTGCAGGTAAACAGAAAGGGCTCATGCACATCTAGCAGATGTATGACCCCCTTCGCTTCTACTGGGAAGACAGGACCTCTGACACCGTGGAGGATGACTTTTCTTTCCAAATAACTGTGAGTTCAAGCAAGTGCCTCAGTGCTTCAATGGGAGGGTCTACATGCTCAAGTTTAAGGTGGGGTCCAAGCGGCTCTTCTTTTGGATACAGGAACCCAAGATTGACCAAGATGGGGTACATTTCTGGAAAGTCCACCAATGTCTGAACAATGCCTCCATGCTTGGTGCACCAAGTTGGGAATAGTGGCCCAAACTTTCCGTACTGGGCGGTAGGGGTATCCAGCATAATCTGTTGGGAAACATGAGTCAAGCAGCTCATAGGATCAGCCAACCTCGGAGGGCTGTGTGGGCATGGGTCCCTCACTGGGCCAGATCTGGCCAGCTTGCCTGTGAATTTGGAAGCCTTTTAGACCAGGAGGCATCTCAGTAGGGAGACTGGGAGTTTGGGCAAAAATACCCTTCTGGGTGAGAGTACAAACTAGCGATTTGTCTGGACTCTGTGTCCCGAGGACAGATGCGGTAGCTAGAAACACAGCCAGGCCAGATCACCAGGTCATCAGAGGTGAACTTTGGTGCTGAGCTCTAGATAAGTTCCCTGAGCAATGACAGGAGAATGGTTCCCCAGGCCTAGGGCTTCATAGGAACTGACTCAGAGAAGAGGGAAGGGAAAATGTCCTAGAATGAAGGTCAGCGAGTAGGCCAGTCATGAAGACTGTGAATGCCTCCATCCTCAAGGACTCTAGGTAGCTGGAGCTCAACAACCTTCCCGTGGGACCAGAGGACTTTACACATGACCAGTATGAGAGGGACCTTATGAGCAAGCACTCCATGTGGCTGGAAGAGTCCTATGGCTAGCTGGGAGTTAACCCTTGTGAGTTTACTCAGAACTACAGACAGATGATGAGGTTATGAGAAGAGAGAGAGAGAATGAGGAGAGAGAGAGGAGAGAAGAGAGAAGAGGAAGAAAGAGAGAGAGAGAAGAGAGAGAGAAAGATAGAGAAGAAGAGTAAGAGAAAAGTATGTTTGATAGAGTCAGGTATAGAGAGATGGGAGGGTGCCTCTGCTGGCCCATGCTAAGGCATCCCTTACCCCTGAGGTACTAACCCCTTTTATAGTAAGCCAGGCCTACCTGGTTGTTGCCAGGTAACTGATGGGCAGAGCCTAGAAGGAATGCTAACACCTATAAAGGCTATTTTAGGGACATAATCAAGGTTATTCTTAATATGAACACGTGCAGGGATAAAGATAGAGCAGCAATTGAGGGAATGACCAACCAATGACTGGCCCACCTTAAGAGCTACCCCATTGGAGAGAGTCAACTCCTGACACTATTAATAATATTGTACTTTACTTGCAGACAGGATCCTAGCACAACTGTCATCTGACAGACTTCATCCAGCAGGCACACAGATGCAGAGATATACAGCCAAACAGTAGCAAACTTAAGGCAGTCTTATAGAAACAAGAGCCAGAGAGGTCAAGAACACCACAAGAAGACCCACAGAGTCAACTAACCTGGGTCCATGGGGGCTCACAGAGACTGAAACACCAACCAAAGGACATACATGCACTGGACATAGCCCTCCCCCCCCACACACACATATGTAGCAGATGTGTAGCTTGGTCTTCATGTGGGTCTCCCAACAACTGAAGTGAGAGCAATCTCTCACTCAAACTCTGTTGCTTGTCTTTAGATTCCTTTCCCCTAGCTAGGCTGCCTTTTCTGGTCTCCATAGGAGAAGTGCTTAGTCCTGATGAGACTTGATGTGCCATAGTGGGTTGGTACTCAGTAGGGGCATCTCCTCTTCTCTGAAAAGAAAGGTAAGTGGAAATGGGAAAAGTGGGGTGAAAATGTGGACTGGGAGGAGAGGAGGGAGGATGGAGGAGAGCTATGACTTGGACGCAAAGAGAGTAAATAAATAAAATTAATGAAAAAATAAGTTAAATCATTTTGTAAAGAATTCATTTTACATAGGTCCAAAAGACAGCTCATCAGGTAAAGATATTTGCCATCAAGTCTACTGATTGGAGACTCATCTCTAAGACCCATATAATGGATGGAGAGACCCAACTCCTAAAAGTGGTTGTTGTGTTTTATAAAAATAAAGAGACAAGGCATATGTGGCTATGCAGTCAGGTGTGCAGGAAGGGGGTCCCTCCATGGGCTCATGCCAAGGCATCCATTCCCCCTGAGGGATCAGCCATATGCCAGTATAGTATAGAATTTATTCAGGGCATGGAGAGAGGAGTTGAGAGGGTAGTAAAGACAGAGAAAGGCAGAGAGAGAGATTAGAGAAATAGAGGCAGACCATGAACACATGGAAAGAGGGGGGAGAGGGATGAGGAGGGAAGGGGAGCAGTAGGAAGGTGACAGAGCAGGAGCAAGAGAGCAAGAGTGAGAGAGGGTTGCAAGCAGCCCCTTTTATAGTGAGTCAGGCACACCTGGCTGTTGCCAGGTAACTGTGGGGCGGAGCCCAGACAAAATGCCAACAATGGTCCTCTGATTTTCATATCTGCACTTTGACTTACATGTCATAGCATGCACATACACTAAATAAATAGGTGTTTTAATAAAAAAAAATAAAGAAATTTCCTTCACACTAAACTAATAACACATAACTATTTACTTTTAGAATAAAGAGGGAAGACATTACCCCCATAATGCAGAGCAATGACTCTCCCAGGATGACCTTGCCACCACCCATGGAATAACTGACATTGACTGAAGACATTGTGGCTTATCACAAACTAGGAGGTGGATTCTCCTTCTGACATTGGTGAAAAGTAAACACTGAATCTGCTAGGCATCCTTAATGACATTAAGTGGGTCTCTATGACAATTACATGACTCAAAATTCCTAGAGGAATATGCTTAAGCATCTCTAAGACCATTTATTTTTGCAGAGGAGGAATGTAGAGCAAGTGTATGTATGTGTGTATATGTGTATATATGTATATGTGTATATGTGTATGTGTATATGATGTATATGTGTATGTGTATATGATGTATATGTATAATGTATATGTATGTGTATGTATATGTATGTATACAGTTGTGAGATATATGCATGTACAACTTATTTTAAAATTAGACAGAGAAAAGAGAGAAGGAATGGATGGAGGAAGGACAGAAAGAAAGAGGAAGTGATGAAATATTATAACTAAGTGATATTTGCCACTAAGGAAAACCTTCCTGGTTTTTCTTTTTCCCATGTGTCTAGTGTATATTACATGTCAGGTAACTATGCTCACATTGATATTTTTAAGTTTTATTTATATTCCCTTGCAGTGCTTAGCCTCGCAGCCTAAGCAAGAATTCAGATCACCAGTCAGAGAGGGTTCTGGGTAGTCTCTCTCTGCTTGGTCTAGGGGCGGAAGTCCCCTCTTTTAGGTTGGGTGGAGATGGGTTTGAGGAACACCCTAGATAAAGTAACAACCTCATCTTGAGTCTCGTGGTCCTCCATAGCTAACTTATGATAATGTATCTGAATAGGTTTTGCTACCAAATTATCTATCTGTTGTATCACAAAGTTAGTCAGCCTATTTAAGGCCTGGGACCAAAAGAATCACCAAAAATAACCCAATTAATGGTCCCAAGATGGGAGGAAGTGGGATTGACAACCATGGAGAGGTTGTGAAACAGTCCTTGTACCAGCTCTCATCTTTATCTTTATCTTTCTCTCTCTGTCTTTTCTCTGGGCCTTCTCTGACCTTTTTCATGTTCTCTTTAACCATCTCTGTCTTGTCTATGTAAGGGCAACATTCTTCTTTAGGGGCTGTACACAGTAAAGAGCTGTACACAGTCCTTTCTATTGCAGAAGAGTAAATCAAGTCTGTTAAAGTCCTTTGCAATTTTTGGAGATCATTTCAGACATCGAAATGAGGGATTTCTTCAGATTAGTGATGTCAAATCAATGTTTTGAATAAACGGACCACAAGCAACTCCAGATGCCCATCATTTCAAATACTTCAAATGTGTTTGAGACTATCAGCCTAACAGACCATGACCTGGTCATAGTAGAGCATTCAACATCTTCGACAAGGTATCCTGGGGGAAAAAAAAAAAAAGAACAGAAAACAGAGTCAAGAAAGCTATTAGTTCACTGAATTTCAGAAAGAGACCTGCCTCTCCTCCAATAATCCCTGGGGACTAGGAACTCCACATGTCTTTCCAGTGTGCTAAGAGGTATTCTCATTAGGATTTGTGAAGTTTCACCCATAAATCTTAGGGCAGGGCCACAGAAAAGCTTGTGTGCTTTTATGACTCAGAAATCTAGATCTATGGTATTAATTTAGGGCAAATAATGCTCTTCCTCTCCTGCGTCTTAGTTGCCTTTGTTTGAAAGTGCAGAAGATTAAGCTGGTCATTGCAGTCAATGGTACTGGTGGAAGTAAAGAAAGATCAGTGCGGGACTGTCAGACTGTTGTGCAAAGCGACCCAGCATTGATGTGGCTGTCTTCAGATTCTCCATTGGTAGTTACAATGCAGCACATCTCACGTTTATGTGAAAGCAAAGTGCAGCCTATGAGGCATTTGGGCATAAAGGAATCAAAGTAAAGTTCCCATATGTAAATCTCCTTCTGTTATATCTGTAAACAATAGCTGTTTTTCTCCCTTTATTGCTTTATTTTGCTTCCAGGAGCTTCTACATTCTTATTTATTCTCACTACAAAAACAAAGATAACATCACAGGAATAACAATTCCCCATGCTGAAAATTAAATGGAGTGTCAAAAAATTTAGCACAATATCAATACTCAAAATATTAGCCAGATCATTTCACTGTACTAAAAGTAAGTCATGTAACAAAAATATTGTTAAATTTTAAGACCATAGTAGTGTCTAGCAGAATAAACCTCCTTTCACTCCATCTGTTTTTCTATAGATGTAAAAAAAAAAAAACTGTAGTTTAAATTCTTTCCTTTTTGCTAGCTTAATGCATACATTTCTTATGTGTTCTTTACCAATCTAACATCTATGTTATTTGAGAGTTTTTATCCTTTACATCAATTTTGTAGACTGTTTCTAAAACCTGCTTGCTTATCAGCAGTTGGCAAATGTGTACTTATATCCAAGAACGAAACTGTCAGATTATTTAATACAGAGAATCAATCTTCTTTTCTTCGAAAACCAATCTGTCAGCAGCTAGTTAATAGGAGGATACATATTATAGCAGATTATGTCTATGTGTCATAGAGAGACCTACTTGTCTACATAAATCCAATAAGGACTCCTTGTCTTTCATTATTTGTTGAGCCTAAGTCATAATCGGCTCAAAATCAGAGATAGTGCCAATATTAGGGCTGTTCATCGATTGTCTCAAGTACAGTTGGTTGAATTCTGATAAACAAAGCTTTGTTAAATCAGTAAATGTAAGTACTTTTTACATCTGCAATCAAACCCAATAATACTTAGAGTCCATACATTTATTTACATCAATCTTTTGTTGTAAACCTACCAAGCTAAATAACATATGACATAAGAAACAAACACCCATCCTTTAGAGAAAAGAGCTCGATTCTTACCAGAGCAGTTCCAGAGGGTCTAATGACTCCCTCCTTTTCCTCTTCAGCCCTTGCACCATCACAGTGAGATCTGACTTAAAGCAGGAGCCTATCCTGTTAGGCAAAAGCCATACCCAGAAACACTTCATGAACTTGATTCACTTTTAAATGAACTTAACCTTACACCAAGACTCCTGTTACTCATGATTACAAACACTTCTCTTACCTATAAATTTTAACCAGATATACCTTCTTAATTACAACCCCATTAATGGGTTAAATTACTCATTAATTTGCATTCATTCAACTTGCAAAAATAAAGTTTTGATCTCTATTGAAAACTATTATTGGAGAAGAGATTAAGGCGAAGAAACATACTGTTTACATTATCAATTTGATTCTTCTGGTAATGAAAATGGCATGTCTTGGTCTTTGTTCTTCTTATTAAAAATTATCCTTGAGATTATGCTTTTAAGTAAGCATATAAATGATACATAGAAATATCTGTGAGGCAAACATAGTATCTACAATTCTTTGGATAAACAATCTCACTTTCTTATGCAAGAAAATCAGCTGGATGAGCCAATTTTCTTATTCTTTTTATTTTTTATTCTTTTTTAATTTCTTTGTACACAAAGTCCTCAATTGAAAAGTGTTTGAGCCATCTTGCTGTTAGGAGAGTGGAGCTGGCAGGAATATTCTACTGGAACCATTAAATATTTAAATATCTCATTTATTTTTGAAGTATATGCTGAAAGATTCCAGTCTCTATGTGGGATATTAAAATTCTGTTAAAAATCTTTTTTGTCTTTGCAATTTAAAGTTCACAAAGTCCACATCTTCCTCCCATTTAATCAGAAAGGCCAGGCACTGCAAACAGGCAAATGGAGCGACTAACTTGCTTATCCGGAAAGGAGATATACTAGGAAATGAGAAATCAAATTCCATTTCTAGCACTGACTGAGGCCCATCTTTTACTCTGGGCTTGCAAAGAATTGAAAAGTATAATAAACTTTGATGTTATGCATTTCCTAAGCAATACAAAAAAGAACATTAGAGATTCATTTTGATGGTATTTTTCTGTATTATTGTAAGAATTCTGCCCAAATCTCAGGCTGTCACCTTCAGTGACAATTAATGGCATTGAAAGAAGTTGCTCATTCCAGAACCCATTTGACAAAAGATTATCTGATGAAACAGAAACCTCAAAAAAAAAAAAAAAAAAAAAAGGCTTCCCACAGAACCACTGGCTTTCTTAATTCTAGAATATAGAGATAAAGCAGTCATTATCTATAGTCTATAGTTTATGTAAATCATGTGTTTATATCTTCTGATTGTTTTATGGGAAAGTAGTCTTAAAAAAGTTAATTTAAGGGCATCAGAAAAATCGAAGCACACCCACTGTTCTGGCATCCTTTATGCTTGATTACCCTTCAGTCATGTTTTAACTCCCTGAGTGTCTGCACCCTTTAATCCAGTATAATAAATCACAAAATGATTTTTCTCCGTGAGACAAAACGGACATTACTTGAAATGCTAGCATGCTACTGAATCAGTGGGGAAGGCTGATGCAATTATCTAGAAGTCTGTTTATTCCTTCTCCACTCCTCTGTACATGAGGGAGAGAATTATTATTCAGTACAGTTACTGTCAGAACTGCATCAAGAGAGAGATTAGAAAATACTGATTTACAACGAGAATTCTGGGTAGCCTACGAATTCAGATAAAATGACTTCAAGGCTTTGTTTTATTTTCTCTATTTATAACTCAACTCTAGTATTCGCTAACCATTGTTCTGAGCCATGTAATAAATAATTAGAATAAATATTAAAATGTTTACTGTTTGTGTCTGTCTCCACCCCAAGTACATAGCTTTGCATTCAGTTGCTGTATCATTGTTGAAGCAAGCAAATTCTAATATGGAGGCATATAAATCATTCTGTTGCATGATAAATGTGCCATAGAACATTAGGTCCCATGTCCAGGGAGGGAAACGAATAGCCTCAGAAGGGTTCCGTGCTCTTATAACTTAGAGCAAGCACTGGGAGCTGGAAATCCTAATCTAGTTCTTTTTATCTTTCCAATATAAGTAAAGTTTGCCTGCTTCCTCTGAAACACACTAACTCAATTATTAAACATTTTATTACTTTCTTGCAATAAACAGGCCATGTGGAAAATATTACAGATTGGAATCCATGCAAGCAGATTGACACACCAATCTGCTAAAACATATATCATGTTTTATTCTAATTACTGATGGATCCTTTTTATTTCAGGCTATTAGCTTTTAGGATGCCGAATAATTTCTGAGCAGAGCATTCCCATATTGCCAATCTGCCTGATTTGGATTGAAAAAAAAAAACAGAGTATTTTATATTTTTCTTTATGCCATCTAACAAAAGAGACTGGCAACGTGGACTAGGTTGCAGGGGTTCATACAATAGGCATATGCATATTTTCTCTGCATAGTAATTATCACCCAATATACCAGCCATCAAACACATGGGTCTGTAAGGGCGTATGCTTGAGGAGTATTTCAGAGATTATAATATTTAATTCCAGAAGGCAGGAAGCAGTAGTCAAGGGTATTTGCTACATTTAGGCAAAGCAGTAACTTGTGTGAGCCCCTTGATTACAGGTAAATCACATTGCCACATGAATATCTTCTGATCTGTTATAAAAATTACTCCAATTCTTTGACATTTATTCTTTACAATGTTCTAGATTGAGGACAAAGAACAACCATTTCCAACAGTAGAGGGGAGGGATAATCAAAACCAGGTGGGTAAGCTGTACTGTAGCTAGACAACTCATATTCGGGAGTCAGCAACCAGGGGGTTGAAGAGATGGCTCAGTGATTAGAGAGCTCACTGTGCAAGCATGGGATGAGGGCCTCAGTTCAGATTCCAGTAACCAAGTTTAACAAATAAACAAGCAAACGAAAAAGCTGGCTGTAGCCACATGTTGGCATAAAAACAGAGACTGACAGAGCTTGTTGGCCACCAAATTAACTGCAAGTGGAGTTAGAGACTCACTCTCCAAGAAATAAGGCAGAATAGTGGGCATCCTCCTCTGACCTATGTGTGCACAGTCTGGAAACTACACACAGACACATACTTACATACTATACACATATTCACTCACACAGGCATATATTCACAAAGAAATCACTACATACAGAATCACTACATACAGAATAGAGTTAAATAAAGATGGGGTACATTTACATTTTAAAGTACTTGTGCAAATCCAATTATTTCTGTCTTACATGCCTAACAACTACATAGAACCTTTATTAAATGTTCTAAGATAAACCTTAATAACTTAACATAGAAAACAACAGTTCCCTGCTAATAAAAGCATGGCAAAACATAGCCAAAAGTAACATCAATGTAATTTTTATGTAATTAATATACTTTTATGTTAGATAGGAAAAAGAAGGTGCTACCTGTGTCTGAATCTCACAGATACCCATTAGCACTTGGGTGTCACTCTCTGGTATATAGCAACGGTCAGATCTCAAGCAGGAAAGTGACTGTATGTAAGATAAGTGAGCTTTAGACGTCATTCAATCCAAGTCTTCTTACATTGCACTAAACATTTAAATTGGCAAAAGCCTGGGGCATGTACGTATCTAAGTAATGTTACCAGAATCTGCATTGAAGACAAAGAAAAGAAATCCCTCTGTATTTAAAAAATTGTACACGGTCACTAATTTCAATATGATAGCTAAAGCGTTGAACATACTTCCTGCCAACCAGTAAAGATGACTTTGCAGCACCTCTAATCTAAATGACAGGAATAATGAAATCACCTCGTTTGCATAAGAACACACCTGTACTTAAAGGGATTTGCCAACAAGACTGATGTTTATACTGCCAAATCTTATAGATGAGGACATAGGAATAAAGAACAAAGGGATTCTTGTTAACTCTGAACTAGTTGAGCAATTCACTACTCCTGGATCTGACTGGTATTAAAGCCTGTTCCATCTTGTGGTGGGAAAAGTGGTACCAGGGAAGGTAACTGAAGCAGAGATTGATAAATTAAAATAAAACTGGGGCAGAAATCATGGAGTTCAATGTTGTAAGGTAAAGGGAGACTAAAACACCTTTAGTTCTTTAAAGAGAATCTCTGTGAAAGTAGGGGCCTTGTACTTCCTTAGGTCAAAGTGGTAAGAGTCATAGGGGCATGGGTTCTAGAAAGGTATTATTATCTGAACATGTGGGTTTAAACTCCTTTGAGGATGCCACATGGGAAGTGCATGTTTGTGAAAGGTAGTGGACCTTCCTACTCCAGTACTCACAGCTCTCCGAGTAGCCATTTCTGCAGAATAGAGTTGGAAGCGTGATTTCTAGAGCCAGACCACATAGCTCCTGTCCTGGCCTTCCGACTCTGTGTCTACACTTCTGTTTCCTTGACTGTAGAAAAGGTTGATGGAGAGGTTGCTGGACAACATGCACAAGTAAGATTACAGCCTTTGATTTTTGTTAATGTTTCTAGTCTTTCCAGCAGAGGGAGTAATAACCCTATAAAACCAGGGTTTTTCAGGGCTCCAAATACCCAAACCACTCAACTGACAAGCCTCACAACCATGGAAGGATAATAATGGAAATAACTAAGCACAGATTCTATGTTCTTTAGAACAGCTTGACAAATTACAAAAAGCCAATTGTTTAAGTTGCTCCCCCAATGTCTTCAACAAAAGCTTGGCTAAACTCCTGTTCTTACTCATTATAGATTTTGGTAAAATGGCTTCAGTGGCCCCAGAGTACCTGGAACCACAAGGTTGATTTTCATTGTTGGTTTTGTTACCTCCCCCCCCCCCCCGCATTGGGTGCTCTTTTGGACAGACTATCCTAATTTCTAAACACTCTACCTATACCCTAAAGAAAAAAACATCTTAGTGGCCCACAAGGATCATGGCTATCAGAATAGCAGACAGAAGTGCCTGGCTTTTACAATGTTCTGACTACAGTGTCCTGAAGCACCATCTACAACTGGTCAACAAAAAGCAACTGTCTAGCCACACCCACGAAAGCTCTTCTCATTTGTTGTATTTGCATATCTATGATTAGGAGTCCTGTTTAGAACATGCTTTGCCTAATGAGAAGGTCTGTTGATCTTTCACTAAAGAAGCAGAAGCACAGGAGGTACAGACATTAACAGGTATCTGCTTGTAATAGAAATGGATATCGCAGGATTTTGGGAACCAGCTCTGTGGTCTCTGTATACTTCATCCTTTTTATCTGATACTGGAGCTTGGAATCCAAAAATCAGAGAGCCAGAATTAAGAGATGGATCGAAAGAGAAAAAATCATAGGGACCCACTAACACAAACTAGTGTTCATGAGGAGGAACAGATACCCATAATGCATTGCCCCATGGCCTTTGTAGGTGTGGCTACAGAAGCAATACTTACTCTTAGACACACACCTACCCTGGGAGTTAGAGAAAAAGCAGAGAGAGTCCCCAGGAAAGTCTGGAACTCTTCCAAATCTAGCTCTTGCCTCACAAGGAACTGACCCAGCAGATACATGAGAATAAGTGGCTGTACTTATATTTCTGTCTTGTAAATAATTCCAGAAGAATCCCTTCTGTGCCCCTGCAACTGGAAACATGCAGAAAAAGAACTTGAGGACATGTATTCACCCTACCTAACCCCACATGACCAGAGTGACCACAACTAACCTTTGCCCATATCTGTACACATCTTAGCCATCTGTACACATCACATAAAACAAGTCATGGTTGCTCAGCAAGATACCATACCCTGAGCAGAATTTTAAAAATTGAGTTATACTGGAGACACATGTCCAGGAATCAGTTCCCCAAATAGTCATATTTGGTAAAAATAAATCTTGAGTGTTAAACCTAGGGAAATTGCTATAAGGACATGCATCAAATGAAGGAATCTTTATTCAGGAAAACCTACTAAATTTTGATAAGAACAGTATGAATTTGTGGCACTTGAACTATGACTACTCATCATTGTTTCTGTTGCAAGTCAGGTGAATAAATTCAAGAGATAAGAGCATCTCCAAGCTGCCTACACTCAAGGCAGGGATTCTAAGCCCACAGTAGTCTAAGAACTACAGAATCCTAAATATCATCGTTCCTTACTGGTTAAAGTAGAAGGTATATATAAGGAAAAGAAAAGATACAAGAACAATCAATTTCACCAGGTCTCTGCTTAGAATATAGAGCATCACTGTGAGAGCAGTGACCTGCTAGTCCAGCTCCCAAATATGGAGCAGTTTATAAGAGTGCACAAGAATGAGGGGCATCATAGTAGCATATCCTGAAGAGCTTGTGAGAAAAATCAATTTTATTTATAATAAAATATGGAAAGTAAAAGCAAAGAAGACTCTTAAAAAATATAAGGATTTGGGATAGAACCTATGAACAGGAGCTTTATTATTGCATCAGAGCCAGAATCTATAGTACATCAATTTACTGTAAAAGAGGGAAAGAACAATAAAAATTGACTATTGGTCCACCTATGTAGTTTGAGAAAGAACACAAAAGAAATTCAAAACACTCTTTCTTCCATGAAGAACACAACCTTACACAGGTGTCCTACCACCCCTTTTGCTGATTACATTGAAGAATAATGACGTATTAGAATTCACTGTAGATCTATTTTGTTTTCTCACCAATGGAGCCACAAATATGGTAAGATTGGCCTCAGAAAGTGGAAATAAATGCACGACTGTGGGGCAGTGGATCATGTCACCAGACAGAAAACTTGGTAAGGTTGAGCAGATTCAGTAATTTTCATATCTGAGAACAACAGTAGGTGTTTCATTTACTCCCAACCAAGTTTTCTGTCTGATGACACGATCCATTGCCCCAAACATGACTTCTGTCCTTGCTCCCCATAGACAATGTGTTCATGTGCTCACAGATAGCCACCAAGTAAATCCTCCTATCCCTTATTTTAGGAGAATTCTTGGCTATGCATTTACCAAGGACTCCAATATCTCCCAATCCATTGGAGCACCCAAAAATATTAGCTACAACCTATAAAATGCTATAAATCAATAGTCTTTTAAAAATCTCTTATTTCAAAATTATTGTAAAACTATGCGTATATGTGGACTTTCTAATCCCTGGGTGATTTCTTTTTGTAGGTTCCCCAAAGCATAGTAGAGTAGATCTGTGGATCTTCAGTCATCACCATCCACATTGAGGAAGTTCCTACATTTTCTTTGCTTGGGCAGCTGAATACACTGAAAAGCTCATGGGTCCTCAGGTTGAGGTTGAGGAAGAGAAGACATGGCAGGAGCAGAAACTATGGGTATCCAATCAACGTTCTTACTGACTGTTTTATGTTTGCAGATATGGGCCATTTGATATATAGTGCTAGTGCTTGCATCTGACTATGATATGATGTGACTGTAATCTGCTCTTGAAACCGTCCAGCTTACATGACCATATGGCAGACCGGAGTCATGTATCTGGTTTCCAGTAAGATCTAATAGCAAGCTAAAAGCCATTCTCCACAGATGTCTAAAATCTTTTTCAAAGAAAGGCCTGAGGGCAGGCATGGTAAAATAAGTATTTAATCTTACAACTTAGGAAAGAGAGGCAGAGGTACCACTGACATCTAGGTCAGCCTGGTGTACACCGCAAGTTTTAGGGCAGCCAGTGCCATGCATTGAGATGTCTCAAAAACAAACAAAACATTAAAAGACAGCCAGATTTGGTTGCAGCATCTAACATTCTGTTTTGTATGTCATTTTTAGATTCTGTGAAGGTTTCTAATTTCCTGGCCTGTCATTAACATTTCTAGCACTACTGGATTTGTTACATCTTGTGATAACAGTGACAAATGGCATCAGAGCTGGACCTTTTGTGGAGTGTTCCATTGTTCTCAGACATCAATTAAGCTCTTAGCCACAAGTAATGGGTCAGAGAAGCATATTATGAGATGTACACTGCTTTCAAAGTTCAAAGCTGTCAAAGATATTGTTTCTTTTTCTTTGTGGTTGGATAGATCATATACAAGTAACTTGCCCCTCACCTCAAAAGGCATATCTCAGAACAGTCCTCACCAGTGGATAGCTGGAAATTTCACCAAGTGAGCAAACCACATTATTTTTGTGGACTTATTTCTCATCATCTGTCATGTTTCTCACCAATGCATCTCGTGGATATGTCCTGTACAGTGTACTCAAACAAGTTTATGTAATCAGTGTAAAAGAAAAGGAGTTGTTCTATGGAATGGAAGAACACTCAAAAGCTCTAAGAGTAAAGCTGGGTATACAGCTCAGTTGATGGAATGCTTTCTTAGTATACTTGAAGTCCTGAGTTCAGATCTTGTGCTGGTTAGTTTTGTCAAGTTCACACAGTTATCTGAAAGGAGGGGACCTTAATTGAGAAAATGCCTCCATAAGATCCAGTAGTAGGGCAGTTTCTTAATTAGTGGTTGATGGGAGAGAGTCCTGTCCATTGTGAGTAGTGTCATTCTTGGGTTGGTAGTTCTAGGTACTATAAAAAAGGAGGTGGAGCAAGCTAGTAAGCAGCACCCCTCCATTGTCTCTGTATCAGCTCCTGTCTCAAAGTTCCAGCCCTGCTTGAGCTCCTACCCTGACTTACTTCAATGATAGACTATGATACAGAAGTGTAAGCCAAATAAATACTTTCCTCCCTGAATTTGAGCAATTCCATATATAATCTACCACTGATTACAGTGTTTCATCACAGGAATAGTAACCCTGACTAGAAAATTTCCCAAGCAAACATAATCTTGGTATAGCTGTGTATACCTGTAACCTTAACACTTTAAAGATAGAGAGGAAGAAGTATCAAACTTCAAGGTCATCTTAGACTATATGATAAGTTATAGGATGGCCTGGGGTACATGAAAGAATCTCTCTCTCTCTCTCTCTCTGTCTCTCTCTCTCTTTTCTCTAGTAGATAGATGGTAGATAGATAGATAGATAGATAGATAGATAGATAGATAGTATAGAAAGAAGCAGTCTCGATCTCTTTCAATGTACAGTAATTAGCCAAAAACACACACACATATATGTGTGTGTGTTTGTGTGTGTGTGTGTATATATATATATAAGATATACAGATATATAGATATAGATAGATATAGATATAGATATAGATATAGATATAGATATAGATCAGACACATACATACATACACACATATATATAAATAAAATATAAATATATATAAATAAATATAATATATATATATATATATATATATAAATATAAATATCTATATCTATTATATAAAAGATTGGTGCTAGAGAAAGGCCTCAGCCCATAAAGTAATGTCATATATCATGTATGTACGAGATCGCAAGTCTAATACCCAACATCCAGATAAAAGCAGGATGCATTCCTGCAATCCCAGAACTGGGGTAACAGAAATGAGAGAACACCTGAGGCTAAATAGTCAGACAGTATAACACAGTTTGCAAGCTCTGAGTTCAGAGATAGAGCCTGTCTGGAAAAATTAAGATGGAGAACATTAGGGAAGACACCAGACACTAACTAACCTCTGGCCTCCCCATGCATGTTCAGATGTGTGTATGCAAATATGCACACACTCATGATGAACACATACACAACTGTGATTATAGCTTCAGAGTAGGGAATTGCTAGGTTCATAAAATAGGAACAAAGCGTATGATTTGCTTTTCCAGCTTAAGCTACTCTGCTTCTTCTGGCTTTTATGCAGGTCAGTAGCCATATGCCAGAGAGCACCAATGTGTCTGATGAGATGCCATCTCAAACAGCATTCCCCATCTCTTTCAATTTGCAGCAATTAGCCAAATTAGCCAACCCTGTTTAGATGTAGTGGGAAGCAAATCCCTACATCTAAGAAACACTTTTAGATTTATTTCCTTTATTTTTATGAGTGTTTTGCCAGCATGTATGCTTGTGCATTGCATGAATACAGTGTTGACAGAGATCAGAAGGAATCTGATCCCCTAGAACTAGATTTGTGTGTGGTTGTGGGGCACATGTCAGTCGCAGAAATCCAACCCAGGCTGCAAGAGCAAGAAGTACTTTTTTTTTTTAAGTATTCTTTGAAACAAAAACTTTTTTCATTTAATGACTTATTTTTATTTTATGTGCATTCATGTTTTGCTTGGATGTATATTTGTGTGAGAGTGTCAGATCCCCATGGAAATGAGTTGCATCAAGATATGAGCTGTCCTGTGGGTGCTGGGGATTGAACCCAGGTCCTCTCAAAGATCAGCCAGTGCTCTTCACCATTGAGCCATCTCTCTCCATCCCTTCATACCCCTACATCTTTGAAGTTCCACCAATCAGCAATCCTTCCAGCAATGTAGAACACTTTCACTTTATCTTCAGTTCATAAAGAAAGGTTCGACAGAAACTTCTCTGTTTCACATGTGTTTCTGTTTAAATGATATCTTATTTGATAAATACCGTTTATCCTTTCATGATACATTTATTGCCCAGGGCATTGTGCCACATTCCTAAACAGCACTTAGCTGGCATATGCATCTTCTCTGTAAGACACACCACAGCCAGATTGTCCACACAGGGCACAGGGCATTAATGCCATGATTGGGGGTTGTTATGAACACAACCAAGTCAACAGCACAGAAAGGCAATAAAAGGGTCACTATGAAGAATGTGAAAAAGGCATGTGTTTACAATGTGACAGCTGGAATAAGACAGAACATTACCTTGTAAGACCACAGCTGTAAATACAGACATCCATTTTTTGTTACTGTTTTTATGGTTGTTTGTTGCCATTCTGCAAAATTGTATATCCATGAAGGGTGTTAAAAGCACTGCATGATTTCTTTTTGGGGTTAAACATTTACAAGATGTAAATTCTTAAATGTAGAATATAGGACAAACAATAGTTGACTGTATTCTTGTTTAGGAAACAGTAAATCTAATTAGCCAATGCATGCAGTTCTGTGGCCCCACTGTTCTGGCAGCGTTTTGGGCTCTGCTGTTCATTATGATAAGTGTAGTAAGTCATCATAAACTCCTCAAGGATGTATTTTCCAGAGCTGGGTGTGGTGATGTGTATCTACTATTGATAGTCTCTGTACTGAGGAGAATGGAGCAGGAGTATCAGAGGTTTCAGGCTAGCCTGATCTCCATGCTGAGGCTCTGTTAGATCTGTATTTTCAAAATTCAATGAGCTTCTGTGGTTTCGTATTTTGTTTGAATGTTGTTTTTGGTTTTAAAGTGCTTGGGACAGAACACACAGCCTAGAGCGCTATAGGCAAGCATCCAATCACTGGACAGCACCCCAGCCTCAATACCAGTTTCAAAGATCACAAACACCTGGTCACCCAGAGCTGTGCATCAATGAATACATGATTAAGAGTGTCTAAAGATGGCCATCTATAGGAATGCTTCCTCTTTGTCTGACAAAGCCTCTTCTTCCACTGAGCTACTAAAAAGAGTATTATTAATAACATTTATATTTAATCAAGTCAAAGATATCATTTCAGGATAAAACACAGAAACAATTAGGCATTATTTAGATTCGGTTCTGGAGCCATTTCTGTTACCAAATTAATACCAAGACTTTACTAAAGTAATGCCAGGCACAGTGCAAGGCAAGCCTCCGCTTGTAACTAGGTGGCTCCTGCTTCACCCCAATGTCTGAATCATCAGCAAGAATTTCTCTTGGCCTCACCCAACCAGAAAAATACTTGGCTGTTTTAAGACCATGGCTTACCCCTATCAAATGGGAGAATTACAAAGCTACCAGAATACCATTAAAACTCTATGAATGGAGAGATAGTCATACCAAAGTAAGATTTCTGGAAATTCTGGGAAGGCATGAGATTGAGGCAAGTTTATTGAGGCAAGTTTATTAAATTTAAAAGGACTATGCATGGTAAAAATAGAGCTGCTGAAAGGGTGAGAGCCCAAAGAAGTTACTTCTGGCTCTAAAGCAAATGGTCCCCACTCCAGCTCCATCTGATCTGAGAAGGGAGCCATGTCTATTATCAAACTTGACTTAAGATGGTCTGATTAAATACAATGAGTATTTTTCCTTTCACATCTGCTGGTTCATCTTTACAATGCCCTATTTTCCCTGCAGAATATGAGTATGTCTAGACATCCATCAAATATATTTCTCACCTACCTGAGCTGTGGGTTATTTTAGGTAAAGGGATGAAACTGTGTACTTTTCCCAGCCTCCTGAAGTCCTAAAACAAAATTAGGATACAAGATGCTCTCTCATCTTATAGAGTCCAACTAGAACATTAGCATGATGTAAGGTCTTCCATACCATCAGGTAATCATATGCTCATAGTAGTGATTTTACTAGGGAAGGATTTCTACAGACAGGGAAAAAAATTGAGTTAAAGCACTTAGTCCATAGAGTCCTTAGCATTAAGATCTAGGACATAAGAGATCTGCTGGTAGATAAAGGAACAAAGTCCTTGCCAAATAGCATTTCTGAGCATAGTGTCATGACCTGTTCTTCATTTATCCCAAACTGGTGGCAAGGAAGACCATGAGATCAGCACAGAAACTTAAAACATTAAGATGCAAATAGTATTATCTACAATGTTACAGAAGCAAAAGTAATTTAGACACACTACTTAGGAAGACTTCCATCCATAGGAACTAAAAGAGTTCAACACAAATCTGGTTTAATGTCTGTAAGAAATGACTATCACTGAAGAAAGAATGAAACAAATTTGACATTCCAAGAAAGAAACATAAAAAATGAGAGTATACTGGACATGTTTTTGTCAGAGCATTTTATCTAACCTTAACCCTTCACAGTGGACACGATATCCTGTTATAGATATATAGTTTTATGGTTTCATGCTTAGAAAACAAAACAATGACAATGTGCAGGGCTACTTTTGGAGCCACTTAAAAGAATGAGTTATGCATCTCAGGACTACTTTCCATTGAGGATTTTGCCTGCAGATGAGGGAAAAATAGGTACTACCAAATTTAGAGCTCATCATTCCAACTATTTGTCTCCATCACTTTGATCAATGATTACAAACTTGTTTTTATGGCTTCTATACTCATTAGAGTGATTTGCAAAGCAAAGACTGGTTTGCAAGTGGTTACCAATACCCTTCTTTGAACTCATCAACATGATTTAAAAGTCTTTCCCACGAAAGCTGCCTTGCCTTTCATCACTTTGGAGCACCTAGCTAAACAGCAACGACCTATAAAGGAGCATTCAGCAATCTGCTCCATCCACGCCTCTTTTGCAGCCAAATTGCACCTGTAAAGGCAAAGCAGAAACTCTTTGGATTCATAAAGATAAGCGCTGAGTGGTTTATGTAATAACTACAGTGTGTTGCTGTTTTTGAATTAGCATATATATATATGGATCCGTTTCTTTCGTTGCATGTTATTATGGTGGCGGTAATTCAAGAAAAGTATCCTGAGCGTTTACACTGTAGGGCATTGTGATGATGTACGTCATGGGAATGGTGCATAGTGTGCTTTACATCTGCTCCCAAGTCATCCCTGTATTTCATGCTCTCATATCCCTTTTAAGAACTAGAAATATTTGTTTTAGAGCTTGCCTCTTTTTTTCAGTTGTTATCATTTTCACTTCACTAGGAATTTCTCTTTTTTATGTACTCTGTTCCCCACTATAAAACTCAAATCAATTCCACTGAATGGTGGCAATTTTTCCCCTAAAATCTTCTAACAATAATGAATTGTCCATTTAATCCATTCCTGCACATCCCCCGGTTGTTTATTATTAAGAAACAACAAACCGTATTTTCTCCCATTTGGTCAGTCACTAGGCTTATACTCTGCTTCTTTAAAAATGTCTTGTGAATTATTAAAGGTTCAAGGCTTGATTAGAGAAATGAAAGACATATTTGGTGAGTCACCTGTATAATTCCTCTATGCTACAATATGTTACTAATCATAAGGTTCAACTGAACGAAATCATGGTGCAGATCATGTAGCTTTTCAGATTGCTTTTCTTCCTGTAACTATGCTTATTTGTGATATGACAGAGCAAGGAGAGTCTTCTTAGAGTTCAGAACTCTAGGCTAGGAGATTTCTCCACTTACATAACTCTGCTCTGTCTACCAGGTTGCTTATAATGTTAGCTTCCCCCATGTCTCTACTCTGCCCAGAAGAGAGGAGGCTTAAGAGAATCTTGTGAAGTACAGTTGGCATTTAAAACATTAGCCAATTTAACTGAGGGCTTCTGGAAGGACACTCTCCCACACTCAGAGATGTGCTACCAACTGTCAGCCAACATTCCTGAAACACAAGTCTGTGGTTCGCTGCAGGAGAGAATTTGTGAGTAAGAAATTCTGAACATCTGCTTGAGTTAGTTAGTTAGTTAGTTAGTTAGTTAGTTAGTTAGTTAGTTAATTTCTCAAGAGTCTAATGGAAATATCCATAAGAAAAAAAAGTTAGCCAGACAGCGGTGATGCATGCCTTTAATCCCAGCACTTGGGAGGCAGAGGCAGGTGGATTTCTGAGTTCGAGGCCAGCCTGGTCTACAGAGTGAGTTCCAGGACAGCTAGGGCTACACAGAGAAACCCTGTCTTGAAAAACAAAAAACAAAACAAAACAAAAAAAAACAAAAAAAAAACAAAAAACAAAAACAAAAACAAAAAATAAAAGAAAAAAGTTAAATGAGAGGAAGACTAACAAACATCATTAAACCATGTAGAAGCTGAGGACGCTAGATCACACTGTCTTAAACTCTAGCAGAAAGAGGGAAGCCCTTCCTCTCCACTAGACATTTCAGAAATAGTGACAGGGGTCAGGAGGGAAAGAAAGAGTGACTGACATCATGGCTGGGGTACCAGACAGCGGCAGTATGAGCAAGAAGGCTGTGAAGGCAACATGACAGCAGATTCGAACTTAGTGAGGAGAACCACACATGAGTATGATGTATGCAAAAGCAAAGTATAAGGCCAGAGAAATAGATATACATCCAAGATTGAGCAGAAGTAATGAATGATTCGAGAGGAAGAACAAGAGTTACTCATATTCAGAAAAACATCAAATTCATCAAGATGATTTGAAGAGTTCTGTATGTGTATGTTTAATCAATTACCACACCTCATTTTCTTACCTCATTAGAGTTCATAGGGGAAACCATTATCCTCTTTTCAAAGACTTGCAAATTGGGGATTGTGGGCAGAGGATACTAACTCACCTGCAAGTGGAGGAGACATCAGTGCTAAGCCAGGCTTTGAAAGGCATGTTCAGATGCATTGTGTGCATTTATAATAGAGCTTCTGGGCCAGAAGAGAGGGAAGGCTTCTGTGTTTATATCTCTGGCCTCCACAGAACGGGTTCAAATGTGTTCTTCTTCAGCTTTCCTGCTGTCATTGCTCATGAGAATCTTCCTGCCTCTGTCTCTCCAGTCTGCAACTGAAGGAACAGAGACGGTAACAGGAGCATTACTCAGTCTTCTGGTATGCGGCAGGGTGCTGACCTCTCCCATAGAAAGGATTATGCAGTAACCAGTCCATTGAAGAAGACACCTTGTTTTGGTTTTTGTTTTCTTTTGTCCTAGTTGCACCCTAGGAGTTACCAGAGAATCTATGGCACAGTCAGACCCACATGCTGTCCTTTCCCAGAGGAAGTCATCTTCTCATGAGCCTGTGACAGCCCACACTTGGCACTTGCTTCCTAATGGCAGCTTATGAGTGTAGAAAGAAGCGCAGAGTCTGGGCCCTCTGCTACCAAAACACAGAAGTTAATTAGCTATTTTATACTATTGTATATATTAATTAGGTAATTATTATTCCCACTTTCAGTAGTTCTTTATGTTCATTTACTACAAAATGAGAAGCTCAGTTTTGCGGAAATCACATGCTGATAATTTAATATTTAACAAAATGATTTTTGTTTGTTTGTTTATTGAAACAAGATGACACATTTCCCAGACTGGCCCCAAATTTACTATGTGGCTGAGTATGATCTAAAACTTCTGCTCCTTCTGCCTCCACCTCCCACATGCTAAGGCATATGACTCGTATCCTGTTTTAATTTTATTTTTCTACAACATTTGAGGACAATCAAAGTTGAGTCCTATAAACAACCAATTCAAAAAGTTTGGGATTTACACAGATCTCCAATAATGTCTCAGGAAACATAAGTATGTAAACTAGAAAAATCTCCAAGTGAACTAATTCTGCCAATATTAGATGTCGTGTAGACTTGGTCAGTGTAAAACAAATAAAATATTTAAAAGGAGGATAATGAAGCCTCTCCATTCATTCCTGCCAGTTCCCCACAGCAGATATTTACTAGTCGGTGATACAATGGCTCTACAGAGAAGCACAGTAAATGTTTATGCTGTTTTATGATGCAGGTGGCCTTGTAGACCTGAAATAGAAATAAATCTACATTCTACTCCCTCATTTTGCTTTACATTACCTAATTGGAAGACACACCATATATTAAAGGTCACTGGTTTACTCATATCTAAATATAGAATGGCTAAGCCAGAACATCTACTTCCTAAGAGTTCCAACCAGTTATGCTACAGACTTTGTGATCATTAAGTACTAGAGTCTTAAATCCATTGAAGTGTTTTAAAATTCAGCCGGTGTAGCCCTATCTGCAAGGGCTACATTGCCCCCCCACCCTTCCCCATGTGCCAGGTCTCCTAGGAGCTGACACAGAGTGTCTGTTCCACGCTTAGAGGGGAAAGGACCACCTGCCAAATCCAAAATTGCTACTGGGATTCAAAGAAATTCCCAAACCTCACCACAGCAGAAACAAATAGCTAGTCTGCAGTGTTAAAACAGCAAGATGAGCTGGAAGCACTCAGAACCTTCTTTATTCCATGGGATCTGCCACAGCAACTGTTGGGTAACACGGATAAGACTTAAAATTAAAGGGATTTAGCTGAAAATTGCAGCTGGGGGAAAGGGTAAAAACTGAAAAATAGGGCAAAGAAAGTCAGGTGGTTGGTAATTTTCTGAAGTTTTGTGAGCATATTTAATTAGTAAGCTACTCTTCATTGTAACGTGAGTTTCATATGCCTTGTGCCTGAGCTGCATCTACAGAGCGTGTTCCAAGGCGGCTGTCATTCCACACAGAGGCTGCCACTTCCAACTATGCCTTCTTCATCTTGGTATCCCTAAAGATTCCCAAGATGCTACACATGTGAGACAGACTTAATTGAATACTAAACACTGACAAAAAGAATAATTTCAGTCATCATCTTAAATATAGCAAGGCTTTGAGTTTAGGTAAAACACCAAGTCAGACAGTTGCCAGATGGATATTTTAAAAATTATAAACTCTTATATTGTTGCCACTCTATAGAGACTCATCAGTCACTGTATGTCACTGTAGATGATAGGACCTTTCCCTGGCCTCTGCTTTCAATCCATAATGCTGTCCCATCCACCCAAAAGAGAATCTTACATTATGCATCAGATTCCAGGGGAGAAGGAAGCACAGTGCTGCTCAGTAACCATTCCATTGCTGTCACTAGCCTGTATTAAAATTATGTGGACCAATTTATTAATCACTTGAAAACACATTAGTGGGAACATTTACTGTGTATTCACAATGTAGCAAACTTTAGAGTCTCCTCCCAAACCCCCATAATTCTGTTGGCTATAAGTCTGTTGGTTATGTTAAGATTCAATCAACAATGGCTGTGTTGGAGGTGCTTGCCAACAAAGCACGAGAACTTTAGTTTGAGCATTAGCACCCACATAAAAAGGCACGCAATGATAGTACATGTTCCTAATTTCAGCACTGTGGAGGTGGAGACAGGAAGATCACTAGCCAGCATCCTAAGCTACCTGGCAAGTCCTAAGTCAGTGAAAACAGGAAAACACCTAAGAAACAAAACCCAAAACCCATGGTTGACCTATAACCTCTGCATGAATATGCATCCCAGCCCCACCTCCACTCCCACAAATTCACTCAAAACTTTAAATGGGACATGGGAAAAGTACATTGTTTCCTCCATGGAAACTTTGAGGATTACAATCACAACTCTTGAAAGTCAAGCCTAGTGTAGAAAAATTCAAAGTCCAGTTAAGGCCCATTAATTATAATGCAATCCCTCAGCCAAACAACGCCTTGGCCTTAAATCAATACTCAATTAAATACTTCCTGCAGTTCTAGTCATTAATTGCTCTGCAGCTTAGAAAATAACATTCTAAGTGCTTGTAGAGAGGTAATCAAAATCAGTGGGTAAAGCTTAAGCTTGGTTCTTTTGTGGTCATCTTTTCTTGACAAGGAAATTAACTTCTTCGGTGACTTACAGGCCAAGCATTTCTGATGCACTCATAACTATTAAAAAAGAGAACAATAGTAAGTAACAGACTAAGGATGATAGAATGGTATTTAATTTATCTTAAGTTAAAGGATAAACAAAGCAAAAAATAGCATCCTTGATCTTCTCTAAAGAATTGCCTTTGAGAAATGTCATCACTTCTGTATTGGGTGTTTAGTTGGATATACAGAAATCTTGCTGTCCAGGAGATATTGGATGGGAAATGTTTACAAGATAACATCTCCTAGCTGCTGCTGGCAAGGGAACATTTAATGGTAAAAAGGACATGCTATCTTGCTCTGCAATGAGGAATCACTTTCCAGCTCAGTTCTCAGCACAAAGCAACTCCTTCTGCCAAAGGTGATTTACAATGATCTCCCTAGCAAGCCTTACCCAGTGTGTACATTGCCCAGTGGGATACTTGGGATTAAGGATATCCACATTAAACACAGAGCCTCAGAACCTAGAAAACTCACAGAAATCACCACTGTAGCTGAAGGATGGGGAGAGGGGAGAATATAATTGAGAGAAGCAATACAAATATATATGCCTTGCAGTCCGAAAATATCTAATGCTTCAAGTACAGGGACTAGGAATTTAGAAAGCCCCGTAGGAGGAATGAAGTTCTATCTCAGTCTTCTACTGCCAGGGCAAGGATGTACTGAGAATTAGAAGAGGAGGCAAAGGGCAGGGACCCTGGAAGAAGACCCCACAGCTTTCCACTGCACATGATTGGCTGACTATACATTGCTTAGATGCATGGCTTGCAAGATGCTTTCTGTGATTTTCTTTGTACCAGGTTTGAAAGGATCCATTCTGAGTCTGACCGGCATGTGTATGTACTTCTGAATTTCCCCACCAGATATCCAATGTGTCCTCTGAGCATCCTGTGTATTTTTATGTATTAATTTATACTTATTTGTGTGAAGATTTGCATCCTAGCCCTAATACATGTTGAACACATGTTCTACCTCCAGTTCTATCTGAGCTCCCTTTGTAGAAATATGGACAGGCTTTCTCCATGTAGTTCAGTTTCATGGGGTAGGAAAGCTTTCTATGGGGTGGATATCTCTGGAATTGAGATATAAAGCACAAATGATTTTTCAACAGTAGCAGTGGGACATAACCACTTTTCTTCTCTGGTTGTCCCTTTTCCTTGTCTGACCAAGCCAGCTCAGTGAGTCAACAGGTTCTCCAGCGCAGGAGTGAGGATTAAAAGAAAAGAGATGATTAGACAATATTGCAGCATGACCTTAGCCAGTTCTGAGGCTGAAGGCAGGTTTATTCCCCCCTCCCCTTTTCTTTTAAATCATTTTAATTCCATGCAAGTATTTAGGTCAGTTCTATGTTGAGGAACCAACAATACAATAGATACAAATAGTCAAGGAACAAACAAGGCAATAGAGAAAGTCCCGTGATTACCCCCCTCCCCCATCATTCCTGTGATCACTCTCATGATCACTGTTTCTAAGGGCTCATCAGGATGACAAAAATATCTGAGCCTACTTCCCTTCTCCTAGTCATATTCATGCCTGAGGCCTACTTCTTTGTTCTAGCCTAAGACTTGGATTCCTGACTGAAATTATTTCTCTATTTTAGCCTAAAATTAGATTCCTTCCTGAACTTACTTCCTTGTCATGACCCAATGTCAGATTGCTGCCTAAAGCCCATTTTCTTGTCCTTGGCCAATGTCAGATTTCTGCCATGCAGCCCCAAAAGCGCTACACACTGGTTCTAGTCTTCCATGGCAAATTTTTTTAGACAAACCATTGGCTAGCAGAGTGTAGGTAGTGGAGAAAGCCCTGACTGGATTCCTGAGTGAGTGTGTATTATTGACACACAATCACCGATGTGTGGGCACATCAGTGAAGAGGCTCAACCCATGAGAATATAACCTTTCTCTTCCTCACTGCTGCTGACCTATAGACTCCTCCTACCAGCACCACCTAATCTCTTTCCCTGTGCCACACCTAATAAACATGGTGAGTTTCCAGATGGCAACCATAGCGCACACACCTAGCCCCAGCTTTTCTCCCGTATCTATGTGTCTGTTGTTTCTTCAGTACCCACCTGCCTAGTCATGTTTCCAAATCCAAGCTCTATGAGTCACTGCAGCAGAGTACCACAACAGAGGAGTGGAGGTGTATCTGATAAGGACTAAGTCTTTAGGTTCCAGTACAACTGATATTTCCTAGAAGTTTATAATGGCTTTCAAGTGACTACCCAGAATTTAACAAATAGGGAAGCATTGGAGCTAGAGCTTTTCTTCATATTCAACAGCTTACAAAACCAAGAATGGGAATGTCAGGATTCTAATTACTGGTTGCAGGAATGGGTCCCAAGTCACATCTCTAGCCCTGAGAGGAGACATGACAGACATCCTGAACTGCCCACAAAGCCATTAGTTGATAACTATCTAAACCAGGTTTCAAGAACTTTAAGCCTTTTACGATTGCTGTAGAGCACGGACCTTCCTGATAAACAACAAGGACCTGACATTGCCCCTCCTGTAAGACTCAAGCCAAATGAGTCTGTCAATCACCAGCACTTGGAAGTGCCCCTCAGGAAAGCTGTCTGTTCCAGAGACATTACAAACAGCATAAGGCTTTCTTATAAATGTAGGCTGGTACGAAGATCTTTCTAATCTAGTCGTGAGAGTGCTTTTCTTCCAGTGGTCCCTCCAATTGAGGCACGCTTTCACCTCTTGAGAGTGCCTCATTATGTTCTGTATTCAACTCTGAGCAACTTCTGTTTTATGCTGAGTCTTATATGAATTCTTGGGATGGTTATCACAAGGTAGGGAGAATCAAGAGACATCCAAGGTGAGATCCTGATAACAAAGGCCACATCAGTTCTTTCTGCCTGATAGAAGTAGTTCTTCCTTGCCTTTGCACTGTGCTAACAACCTTGCTAGTGGTCAGGGCCCAGGGTGTAGCCACGATTTATGCTGCAGCCCAGGCATAAGAGGAGATATTCTAAAGAGAGGCTCCTGTTCTTATCCCGTCCAACTTTTTTTTTTCTTTTTTTACAAAATTAGTGTGTGTAAGAGGAATATTAGAGTTGGGAGCAAGAACATACCCTCAGGAAAACTTAGAGTTCATGGTAGGCAGATGGATAGGGAGAGGAGCCACGACTAGATAATGATGGTGACAAACTTCCAAGTTCATAGCTTCATCCTCACTCTCCTGATCCGAGGCAAAGCTTAAAAGGAAGACCTTGTGTTTGTCTCCCACCAGTCAGCCCCTGCTGAAAAAGTGGCTCAACCAGTTTAGGGCCAGATTAGAACATGTCGTACAACAGTTATGGGCCAATCAACCATCTTATCTTTCTTCAAACTGACTAACCCTAAACGAAGTAAGAAAAACTCTTCAGGGACTGTTTTTAAAATCCCACGCCTTGAGAAGAGACTGGAGTTTTGTCTTCCTAAGCCCACATTCCCATCCCACTTCCACCCCAGCCTATCTTCACACTTTCCAAAAGGTCTTTTTTTTTTTTTTTTCCTGTTTACTATTTGCCCATTTCTTTACCCACTGTCCCCTCAATAAATGTCTGTCTTCAACTGTTCACTCTGCCTGCTGTTGTTTGTGGTGTTTGAGATTTCTCGGTTGCTGTCTGTTGTGTTTGAGAATTCTTCTGCCTTTTCTTTAACTGGCAGAGAAAAACAGATCCACTCGTGACCCCTAGACTGTATCATTTGTGCGTGTAATCCCAGAGATGGGGAAAAGAGACCTAAGGACTTCTGGGACAACAGACAGTCATTCTATCTGAATCAGAATTCCAGGTTCAGTGAGGAGGCCTGATGTTAACCTCTGGCCTCCACAGAAGAGCACACACACACACACACACACACACACACACACACACAGAGAGAGGAAGAGAGAGAGAGAGAGAGAGAGAGAGAGAGAGAGAGAGAGAGAGAGAGAGAGAGCAAAGACAGAGAGACAGAGACAGAGGCAGGGACAGAGACAGAGACAGGGACAGAGAGAGATGCAGGTTTTAATAACATGATGTCTAAAATGGCCTTTCAGGATTGATTTTAAGACCATAGGTCATATTTAATGTTTTGTTATCTTGGCTTTGCAAATACCACATTGTAATGTGCTCTGGCCTTTCTTGGAAGGAATCTGTTACTGCAACAGAGCACATACATGAATTATTGATTTATACTTACAAAACTTAACGAAGAGGATTACTAAGGTACATGAAGATTAGCTACAAGGCTGTCTAGCATTTAGGAAACCAAGGACCACCATGAGCTCCAGGTTAGTCTATACATAGAGTGCTAAGACTGTTAGGCTAAGAGTGAGACTCTGTCTCGAATAAACAAGCAAATACAACGAAAATAAATCCCAGGAAGACAGTATATTTTAATATATCTAACAATAAATGCAAAATTTATTATCTCTCTTGATTTGATGATTTGATTTAAGATAGATTTCATTTTGTACTTGTTACATATTTTATACCTGCACTAAATCAATGATAATTTATTCTGCATATGTCATACTAAAAATAAATGATACTCAATTAAATTCAATTTGACTTTGGGTCTAGTTAATCTTGGTGCATAATGTTTTTATTTGCAAGTTTTTTTTTAATAAGAAAATTTATAAAGTTAAAAGAGATTTTGATGCAGGGCTGATTTACGTCTATAGGACCGCTTCACCAGCATGTATCACTCTGTGTCCAGTCAGGAAAGCAAAATATGTCCAACTACTGCTTTGCTGTAGGAAATTTAATATAAAAAATTAAATTACAAAAGGGTCAGAAGGGCTTGTGTAGCCAGGAGGGAAAACATCAAGTTTCTCCATTATGTGGTCTAGTCTGTACCACTCCAGGCTGGAGCAGAAGAAAACCCCAGCTCCAGCCAGCACCCAGCCAACACCACTCTGGCTGGCCAGAGCTCCTGAGGCCACAATGCTTCTATGATTTGGAACCATCGTCAAATCTGCTTCACAGATATCCATGGCATATTTTCCTGTGGTTAGTGTAGGAACTCTGGGGCTGGGGTTACCTGCTGAGACCACAGACAGCTGTGGCAGCTGGGACAGAGAAACAGACAGAATGCTGGCAGACTCGCTGAAGCATCTGCTCCCAGTGCTTAGCTGTGCCCTGTCCAGCCTGCAAACTCAACAGGCAGTAAATGTTCAGACAACTGCCGATGCAGTCAATGCTGCAAGCACACATATGCATGTACACACACACACAAACACAGACAGACACACACACATACACACACACCAGTGGTTGTCTCTTTCCTTCCTCTTAACCTTAAAATCTCTTGCCAGTGCCTTCCCATTATGAATGTCTACAACAGTGTCTCCCAACCTTCCTAAAGCTGAGACCCTTTAATACAGCTTTGCATGTTGTGGTGACCCCCAACCATAAAATTACTTTTGGTGCTACTCCATAACTATAATTTTTCTACTATTATGAATTGTAATGTAAATATCTGATATTCAGGATATCTGATATGCAACCACTATATAAAGGTGGTTCAACCCTGCCAAATGGGCTGCAACCCACGGGTCAAGAACAACTGTCTAAAAGCAGACACCTGGCATAGAAGTTTCTGGAGTATATAGCTCAACATAATGCAGGCATGGTGCAAAACTCTACCTATCTCCTGAGTCCTAACCACTTTACTCTCCAACATCAGCCTTTAGAAATCTCCAGACTCTGCCCCATTCTTCTTTCTCTTCTGTTAATTTTGAAATTGGAACACATGTCTCTGTTTTTCCATAACTATCTGTATAAATTTAACTCCCCTCTCATATAAATATTTCCCAATTAATTCAAATTTTAATCTCTTCCTGCCTCAAAGAGTAGAAAGCATATGTTTTCTTCAGTTTTCTCTTTCCATCTTCCCCATTATGACTACCCCAATGATACCAATTTCTGGCAAGTTTTAATCTCCCGAGAAGAAACCTTAATGGCCTCCAAGCAAGGGCTTTCCGTGTTTCCCTACTCCTTGCTTCTCTTAAATGCTAATCTACTTTTTCCCAATGAATTTTCCAATTGTACATATGTTATATAGGTGACATTACAATGTTTGTCCAGTTTATTTTACTTAGCCTAGTGCAGGCCTGTGCTTTCTGCTTCAGACTCCATGAGCTCATATGTGCTTTGCTCAGTGGATTTAGAAAGTCTTACTGTTGTCCTCCAACACATTAGTTCCAAGAAGATTCCTTCTGCATCCTTTTCTGTGGGGTACCCTGAACTCTGAGAGGAGGAATTTGTTGTAAATATCCCATTCAGAGCTGAGTTCCACAGCCTCTCTCTTTCTCTCTCTCCCCACCCCAGGCCCCTGTAATGTCTGGCTGTGGGTCTGTATTTGTTTTCCTTTGCTACTGGAGAAAGCCTCTCTGATAATGACTGAATAAAAGACACCTTGCTATTAGTATGGAAGGGTTTTCATTAGAAAGCACTTTACTGTTACTCCCCCCACCCCCGCTTTTATTAGACCATAGTATTTGGATTTACCCTAGGTCTCTGGACTATGTAGTCTCTGGTTCTTGGTCACCAAAATAGCATCATATAGTTCTAGCATTAGCAGTGGTCTCACCAGGACTTTAGGATAGTTTTTTTCGTTTTAAGACATTTATTTCCCTGTTTAATATGAGTGTTCTGTCTTCACATTACCAGAACAGGGAATCAGATATCATTACAGATGATTGTGACATGTGGATTTGGGAATTGAATTCAGGATCTATGGAAGAGCAGTCAGTCTCTCCAGCTAAGCCATCTCTCCAATCTTGGAAAAACTTTTTCTTTTACAGATGCAAATATGAGGTCCTCTCTTACATTCAGAGATGATAAATTAATGTGTTTTCTTTAGAGATTACTTTAATTTTTTTCTATTAATCTGCTTTTTCTATTGATCTCAATTTGATGGCAATGCTAATCTCATGTACCTGAAAATCTAATTTTTATTTCATTCTACTGGATAAATAAGAATGTTTCTGGGCCACCAACTGCTCCTAGAACTTATTTTAAATGTGTAATCTATAAAGCTCTAGCTTCATATTGCCTATTTCTTCATTGTTATTTTATAAAACATCATAATTTAGATGCTATATGTTATGTGTCTTTCTCAAATAGAATATCAATTTTTAGTTTTGCCTCTTTTGGTCTATTGTTATTATTAGTTTATCATGACTGGTATTTGCAATAACAATTTATTAAACTTCTCCAAATTGGCTGGCATTATTTCTCTATCCATTTCCAACTAAAGATGATTGAATAAGACATATAATAACATTTTCTCTTATTATATTTTCCCAGTTGGTTAGACAGTGCTCTATCATTACCTTTCAGTTACTTCAATTTAGTGTCATCCAAACTAAAGCATGCCCAAGTGATATTATACAAATGAAACTTCAGATAAAAATAAACTCAGGTGCATCTTATGCACTTAAATATGTCTGCATATTAGTGCTATCCTTTTCTATGTTTAAATAAAATCCTCACTGTTGACTAAAATGTTTGAATTCATTTCCTACTTATTTCACTATGTATATGAATAGATATATACATATATATGATAGGCTCTTCTACTTTTAAGAGGCAGAATCTGGTAAACATTGTGTATTTTCTTATATTTTTATAATTATAAATTTTTTCACTCTATATTTCTTCCACCTAAATATAAAATTAATGATGGATTCTATGTAAGACTGTCCTTGACTCTGGTGAAAAAATTCAATATATATTGACCACTGACTATGTCTAAAGCCCTGGAATTAGCTGGTAAAGAAAAAAGATTATTGTAACTTCCAAAATAAAGAGATTTAAATTTATTTTGATAAACATTGCTTTTATAATCGTATTATGGGGGAGGTCTTTACAGATATCTTACAGGAAAACCCAAACAATACAGAAAGATAAGGATGAAAGCCTGGTGCAGATTCACTTAGTCAACCTGGTCAGATATTGGGGGGTTAATAATGGGAGGTTTATTCCAAAAGTATTTAAGCCCAGTATAATTTGAAAAGAAAATGGTTTCCCTGTATAATGCAATGCTCTGAGCACAAGAAAACATAATTATATGGAGACTTAACTCAGGGTACTGTCATTTCTTCTAAGAAATAAAGATACCTGTACTAGCTTAATGGCCTAAGCGTCTAACCTGGGCTTGAACATACAGATAGCATAGAGGTAATCTGGACTATTAGACATCTCTGGACATGGTTGTAGGAGCTTGGGGGAGCCTCTGGCTATGGTAGTCATTTAGATTACTAGCCATCTCTGGTCTAGTAGTAGGAGTTTGATATGGCCTGGCTCAACAAATAGCACAGATCACCAGGCTGTTAACCATTTCCAATTTTCGGCTTTCTGGATGGAAGGACAAGGTTTTTATCTTTCCCAATGGAAAGGCAATCCTGTGTGTTTAACCTTCCTGGTTCCTCTGGAGATCTATGAGTAGAAGGACCTTCATGCTATGCTACCATAATACAGTAAGATGTCAAATTAATTAAAAATTTGTAATACAGTCTACACCAGAGAAGGAGCCATTGCTTCTGGATGATGAGACCAAACTTAACAACCAAGATTATTTCATAGAGGGTATCAGCCACCACACTGAGACACCAAACTATCTTCCAAATACATTGCTGAGAAATAAGTTGTATGCCCAGGTTGGGTCCTATGACTGGCCCTTCACCTAAAAGGTATGTCCTCTCTCCAAATAGGAGCAGGAACTTTGTCATATCTAAAGCACTTTTAAATGCATGGCTTCAGAGAAGGAGGGAGAGAATAGGGAGGAAATAACAGAGAGAGAGTGAGAGAGACAGAGGGGGGCATGGGGAGGGAGAGAGAGGAGAGAGAGAGATCACTCACATGGCAACCCCAGAAGATTGTGTGTCATTTATAAATTTATGTGGGCAGAACTCCCTTAAAAGGCAGGCCAGCATTATAAAATTCAGTATCTATTAGCCACCCAGGGCTCCCAAGTCTTTGAAATGTCGTTAACACAGTTAAAGCCTTGAAAGGAATATTAATAATGAGTCATCAAGTCAATAACCCATGCCCTTTCTGCATAACTCAGATTTATCCCTGAAAGTCTAAACTAGCTTTTAGAGACTGCCAAAACCAATGCAATTAAAATATACTGAACTAGAATGTAACTTCTAAAGTTGTAGTAAAATTCTATTTGTCTGCCATGGTTACATCTTTAAATATCTTAACAATAAATAAAAGTACCAACACTGAACTAAACAATTTTAAGACACGCTATAGTTTCACAATGTGCATACTGTGATTGATATCTGGTCGAATGTTTCTCATAAAGCAAGCTGGTTTTTATTTAAGAAGCAACCTACATAAAAATGAAAATAAGCAAGTCCCATCCCATCAGACACAGGTTCATTCTAGATAAAGAATGAGTGGCATCAGATACTAACTTGTTGTAAACATCCAGCTGAGCTAATAATAGAGCTGACAGTTCTCCACACAAATCTACCACCAATGTGTCACTTCATTTCATAAGGTATCCAGAGAGAGGATCTTGTAGAACAGAAGAAAAACGAAAAACATGAAACTGGAGTAACTGGAAGCTGTAAAACAGGACCATCCTCAGAGGCAAGCAAGGCAAGTGAGGCAAGGTGCTAACCAAAGCGGGACACTTCCTCTCTTTATCCCTAACGAGAGTTATGTGACAATTCACTGTTGGTCCACGCTGCGGTGGGCCTCTCACTTCAGCTGAATCTGCCCGATCATTTTGTATTGTTCACATCTTCTTCATTTTGAGCTCCATTTCTCACCTTGAAGCTTCCTGCCCGCTTCCAATTTTTCTCCTTCGTCCCTTTGAAAGTACATCAAATAAATTTACCTTATCTCCTGTGAGAAAGTGCTTCAAATGTGTCACATGTTATGAATACCCTTCTCCTTATCCCTTCCTCATCTCTAAGAATCATCTTCCCCCGAGTTAAATATCCATCATTCTGTCAAAGCTTTTTCGTCTGAGTTGACCACATGCATAACTAGCATGCAGCAAAGGAGTTTCTGAACTTGGTCCTCAAGCCAAGCTAAATCCAAAATTGTAGAGTTAGGGATTTTCTTTTAAATGTCTTGAGTTTTTCCAATCAATATATTTCAGTCATGTATGTTTTTTCCTTTCTGGACTCCTTCTACATCATCACCATCCCTACATACCCTCTCTCCATTGCTCCCTTTCCACATCTCCCTCATCATCTATCTATCTATCTATCTATCTATCTATCTATCTATCTATCTATCTCTTAAAGCATACACAAAACTCAATAAATCTGCAAACAAAAAGCCAAAACAAAAGGTCTCTCCCCACCACCATAATGACAACAAGCATGAAGTTTGTTTTATGTTGGCTGACTACTCTTGGGCATGGGATCTTCTCTGATGTGTGGCTGATATGTTCAGTGGCAGTTTATTGAAGAAAACTTGTTTTCTCTTTTCCAGCAGGTGGGAGCATGAGTCCCACCCAGGTGAGTGAGGGAATCCGACAACTAATCAAAAAGCTATTTGCAATTAGTTCTATTTTATCTAAGTTGTAGGCTTGTTTACTTCTATTCAGATTGCCATGTTTTGGGTAAGAAAATCTATTTTTTTTTTTTTTTACTCAACTTTGAGTCTGGTTTTACCACTCAATGTTTAGCTACTTCTATAGTTTTTATAATTCACAAATTTTATTCGACTTTGTTTTCTACATTTCTGAGCTGTTGCTAATAGTGACAAATAGATAAACCAATAACAAAAAGTCTAGATAAATTATCGTAGTACTAGAATTTTTTCATTACAATTGACAAGGGTAATGTTTATTCCAAATAAGCTTTTAAAGCTTGGAAGACAAAAATTCTAGTATACATTTATTAATTGACTTAATGTATACTTGTAGGTGCTAACAACTTTTCTAAAAATATGAAGGCTAAAATGAATACAGATATCAAGATGTTGTGCTGTGGATAAGTCCATTCATGGAGTCATAGGTTAGAAAGAGAAATAAAATGAATAACTGTACATTCTATAATGCTCATAACCCCTTATTCCTGACAGGCTATCTTTCACTCACTGTGTCAAAGGTTTGAGAGAGCAGAATGCTTCTCCATCCTCATTATATTGTTGTCTAAAGCCCAAAATTATCCTGGGAAATCAAATTTTTATGTGTTTCCTCAGCTGATGTGAATTAGTTTCTGCTCCTTGAATACTATTCCTTGAATAGGATCTTTATATACACAGACTTATAAATAACCAAGGGGAGGACTCTCTCATAAAGCACACTTCAGTTGATATTGATTGTACAAGGCAGAATTCTAAGATAATCTGCAATCTTTAGTGTTAAACTCTAGATTATCCCTTTCTGCATTGAGTGTCTTGCTTCTGACCATTTGACTATGGCAGGGAAGATGAGTTATCTAGCCTTTGTTTAGTTTCCATTACACATCAGAGTTAGTGGGATATCACTCACACTAGGTTATATAAAATTTGCTAGATTGGTATGAAAAACTTGATGCTGTCTTACAGAAGGCAACAGTAATGTGGTGAGCTACCTTGGGTGACAGCTATGTGCCAGGAAATTTCAGATAAAAGCTCTAGACTCTGAAAATGTCCTCCAGTAAAAAGCCAGGGACCCTAGGCATACACTTACATGGAAATAAATCCCTGTAAAACCCGAATGAGCCAACATATGAGTTTGTCTCTAGTCAAGTCTCCAGGTGCTAAAGCAGGCAGTAACTACTTTCCAGTTTTGTGAATGTTAAGTATGAGTCAAGGATTTCTCTACATCATCTAGACTCCTACCACACATTTGACTCATAACTTTCTACAAGATAGGAGGAAAATAATGTTGTTCTTTTTTTCTTATATAAGCACACACTTTCTTAGTCACAAAACTGCAATGCCATAGTGTTAATCTAAGTACTGATAGATACAGTGACTCAAGGCTCATGGTTATCTGCTTATAAATGAAGAGTCTAGGCTCAACTGAGCCAACAATTGCCATGAAAGTCCAGAGAATAGTAAGCTCACAAGTGAAGAGAACAGGTAAGGAAGAAAAGACAGAGAGAACCACAGACTAGGACAGAATACCACATGGCAATAACCTTGATTCTATTGATCCACTCATCATCATAGAACTAGAAAAATAAGGGCAATACAGAGAAATACATGGAGTTGTATTGAACAGTGACTCTGCAAACAACCCATTGTGCTGGCTTCTGCTATGCATATTACTAAAGAACATATCTCTTCTGTCTCTGAAGGGTTAAAATTGATGCCTGGAGGAACACACATGTTCTGAGGAGAGCCTAAAATTTCCCTCTAGCCTTGTAATCTTCATTCTGTTTTAGTCTGTATCCGATAACAGGTAAGTCAAAGTTCAACCTTGGTGTCTCTCTTAGGAAAAGCGCTCTCTTTGTACCCTTCTTAAGTCTAGTGAAGTGGAAAATTACGTTTTTGCCCTCTAAGTCCCTGATATAGGTCAGAACGGATATCAAACATTAACTCTGAAGCACATTTAACATGATGGCATTTAAATTTAAAATAAAAAATACTGGGTTAAAGGCTCCCTTGCTCTCTGATTGTACTTCTAATCTCAATTTATGCCCATTTATATGCTCCCACACAGCACACAAGAGAGGGCTATACAAGGAGCACCATATTTTATAATCTTCTCTATTATAGTAGCAGGATACCAGCTCTACTGGATTTAAGCAAAGAAAGGGATTTACTGTTTAAGGTAATTGAAAATTTCGGATGTGGTAGCAGCTTCAGACATATGCTACAAAATAGGCCAAACGATGTGGTCATGTTCTGTCTTTCTGTTCCAGTGGCCGTTGTGTTGACTTAACTGCCAGGCAGGCTCTTCCTACCCCACTGAAAAGAGATGCAATACCTTCTTGGTGTTGGCACCCCTCAATCTTATTAAACCTAACAGAGAGCAGGCCCATGCCATGTATCCTAGTTGCCGTGCCTCTATTTGTCAGGTTGATATTATTCACCCCTTGGAACTGTGAATTACAATCAGCCTTTCCTAACTTGGCTTAAACATGGAAAGGGATGACTCAATAAATTAAAACAGGAGTGCATTGCCAATGAATGCACATCCATCAGATCAGAAATAATAGAGGCTATCATATCCACATATTAGGAGGAACTATCTTCCCAAATGTGAATACAGTAAGCAAGCTACAATAATTATTTGTGTATGTGTGTTGTGTATTTGCATGTGAGTACATGTATTCATAAATGCCTGTGGGGGCCAAGAAAGCAGTGTAGCCTGTTCTATCATGCTTCTGATTGTCCCATTAAGGCAGGGTTTCTCATTGAATCTTTAGCTACTGGCTGACCGCCAGTCCTATCCTCCTTTCTATCTTCATTACATGACCCCTGACATGTCCAACACTTGGGTTATAGGTGCTATCGTGGCCACAACGGGCTCTTTACTTGTGTGTGGAAATTTTGAGCTCAGAGTATCATATCTGTGTAGCAAGCACTCTTATCTGGTAAGCCACCATCTCAGCCTCAGCCCATCCTCATCTTTGTACATTTAAACACTGTAAATGTCGAAGTCAATATTCTTCCTCATGTCTTACAGCACTAGCTCAGCTCAACAGATCACATATAGCTCCAAAGCAAACCCCAGACTTTTATGAGTCCTGAAAACTTTTATGATTTTTGCACTATGAGTCCTGAAAACTACCTCAGCTGATGAAGTAGATATGATTTTTAATGTTTGCAAGGTTGAATGAATCCAGTTCATTGTAAGACTCCTGTATGACATGATATATATATATATATATTTGTTTACATATATATAAAATATATTAATATTATTACATTAGTATATACCAGTAAAGATACAATATGCTAAAATACCTTAAAGAACATACATTTAAAACACCCAACCCACCAAATACAATAGCTTGATGACACAGCACATTGCCTAGCAGTCGTTAACCTTGGTGCTCAAGTGGCAGCTGCTGCAGCTCCCCAGCATGGCCCAGCACTCTAAGAGAATATTGCAATACATGCCATTCACCTAAAAACAGACCAAAATCTAAGTCTAATTTTTAATATGTATCACCTTCCTTTTATTAAACTTAAAACAATAGACCTAAGTTAGTGGGTCAGTTTGTATATAACAGATTCTGCCCTCAATACCATGTTGAGGACAAGAACATCTCCTAACTAATGGAACATTGCTGCATTGAATGAAATTGGCATGCAGGAGTGTCAGTCTTACAGCGTGTCTGCAATCTCTGCCACTGGCTTTCTTATTTATTTTCATATGTGGCCATTAGGAGAAAAGTAAAGCAGATGCAGAGTATCCTCCCTGAGTAGCAGAAAAGCCCACCGAGATTCTTTGTTGATGCTTTAAATAAAGTCTTACTCTGAGGGAATAGTTCAGTAGTCAGCTAGCATGAATTTAGTGAAAAAATTATATTCTCAATGATAAATACAGTTTATAAATCTATGATCAAATATAGCATCCTGACAGTGTGTTTTCTTAATCTTGCAATCAGAGTCCAGAGAAATGGAAATTGCTGCTCATTCTAAGAACATAAATTATATTCCCAGTACCTTTATAAGACAGCCCAACTACTTGTAACTCTAGTCTCAGGTGATCGAAAATCCTCTTCCGGCCTCTATTGAGCCCCTGTGAATGATGTGTACTTATACAGATACATAATACACAAACACATTCATACATACATACGCACACACACACACACACACACACACACACACACACATACACATAATTACAACCAGAGCTCCCAGGGACTAAACCACCAACCAAAGAGTACACATGGAGGGATCCATGGCTCCAGCTGCATATGTAGCAGAGGATGGCCTTGTCAGGCATCAATGGGAGGAGAGGCCCTTGGTCCTCTGAAGGCTCGATGCACCAGTGTAGGAGAATGCCAAATGGAGGAGGCAGGAGTGGGTGTGTGGGTGGGGCAACACCATCATAGATGCAACAGGAGTGGGGATGGGATGGGGGTTCTGGGGGGAGGTGGGAACCAGGAAAAGGGATAACATTTGAAATGTAAATAAAGAAAATATCCAGTAAAAATAGAAAAAAAGTAAATTGAAATAAAGAAAAATTTTGCAATCTAACAGAAAGTCAAATTATATTTTAAAGGTGAACAACAGGAGCTTTTTAGCCAACAGTTTTACCATTCATCAAGTTTCTACTCATCTTGCTTAAAGAGCCAGGAATGCAAATGGGTGAGGATGGACTACACAGCCCGTAGGCATTGTTTCTGAACTAGGCCTGTCCTTCCACACACTGTGGCCTGTGGCTGGAGAACATTTACAAACTTCTTTAATTCCCTTAACATTTTTTCCATCAACCATAACAAGATGTATTTTCATTTTGATCAAGCAGAAGTTAAAGCCTTCTCAAGTGTATGATTTTTTTTTTTTTGATTCTACAAGTGAACTATATTGCCATTTGCTCTACCATAAGACCAGAGAACCCCCAGGGCATCTTTATCTCTCTGTTTTTCCCCTGGGCATGTCCAAACGAGCTGACAGGTCCAAATGGAAACAGTATTTGCCAGACAGTCTGCCTCAGTCTTGCCTTTCCTCTGCATTTAATACCCACAGCTAGGATACTTTCCACTATCTCTGGGTCCATATTAATGTTCCATCTTATTTTTTTTAATTCATTCCCCTTGCAGGGTAGTTCTCAACCTGTGGGTCGAGATTTCTTTGGAAAGTCGAATGACCCTTTCACAAGGATTTACAAGGCCATCAGAAAACACAGATATGTGCATTATAATTCATAACATCAGTAAAATTATAATTATGAAGAAGCAACAAAAATAACCTTAAGGGTCACCATAGCATGAGGAACTGTATTAAAGGGTAATGGTATTAGGAAGGTTGAGAACTAATGCTCTAGTAGGACCAGAGGTCATCCTAGTCAAGGCTTTAAAAAAATGGAATAAAAAGTAAAACGGCTAGTAATCATTGCTCACTCTGATTATGATGAGTTGGATATCCAACAGTTAGTCTGATGATCCCACAATGATGCTCAAATTTCATCCTCAACTTACCTGGGCTTGGAGTCAAGTAGGGAAT
This sequence comes from Mastomys natalensis, assembly GCA_021653895.1. NCBI lineage: Eukaryota > Metazoa > Chordata > Mammalia > Rodentia > Muridae > Mastomys > Mastomys natalensis. The sequence goes on along the minus strand of JAJTUV010000163.1, from coordinate 3,074,688 downwards.
ATATAGAATAGATCTCTGGGCATTTCCATGGAGAAAGTTCCAGAATGTTTAGCCACCTTGAGTGAGAGCAATACTGTTGCATGAGCTGAGGATCCAGTCTGGTTAAAAAGGGAAAGAGACCAAAGCTCTCCGATCATCTCTTGCTTCATGATTATAGATCCAATGTGACTAACCAACAGCCTCAATTCACTGTTGCCCTGTCATTCCCGCCATGATGATTCTGTCTGCAAACCTTGGACACATAAATGTTTTCTTCTACAAGTTGCTCACTAAGGCTGTAATCTCCCCCATAACGGCTATCTATCAATAACAGTCCTGATTTTTATGGTTCACAGCTACGTTTAAGAAAGAATCACTAAATTATTCTGTGATGAGACGTGTGTCACTCTAACTCCTGCAGGCTAAGTAAACTTTCATATTTCAGATATGATCTATAGAGGTGATGGCCCTGACCTCCAAAGAAGAAATCCAGTCCTTAGCAAATTTGTCTTCAGCTTAAAGTTACTCTCTAGATTCACTTCAGGCCCTAGACTACTTTCTGTAACACTGAGTTATTTTTAGCTACTGAAAAAATAAATAAATAAAATAAATTTCATTATACTAAATACGTATCATTTCCCAGTTGAATTATCCTCCCAAACCAAAAAAAATCTGTTCTGTTTGTTACCTATATATTCTGTTATTTGTTTGTTTGTTTGTTTTTCCATTGTATAGTTGGTTTATTTTGGCTCTGGTTTCTTGTGCTTTAATTGCCTTATCCAAACAGTCACTGCATATTCTGATATCAATGTTTTAAGAAGATAATCATACATCCATGCTCACTTTGGTTTGGAGGCAGAGTCTCGCTGCAGCCCAAGCTTTCCCCCACTTCACCGATCAACACTCCTGGTTCAAGAACATCATGATGACTGAGCTACAGGCATGAACTACCATGCTTGGCTTCCCAAGTCCATTTCTAATATAAAGAATCAATCTAGATGCCTATTCATGGATGAATGGATAAGGAAATGTGATAAAAACGTACAAATGAGTGATGTCCTACCATCTGTAAAACTCCCACATAAGTGAAAGATAATATATATGCTAAGTGACCTGAGACTCAGAAAGAGAAATATCAACTGCCCTCTCTCATGTACAGATTTCAAAACTAATAAGGATTGTAACTAGATTTTCTAGGAATATATTTATATAAATATATAAATATATACTTTCACATAAATATATACATATATTTGTATAAACATAGATACACAAGTACATGGGTTCAGTATGACAATCCCACATAAATAAATAATCCATAATGATCCAATCAACTAACAATCATCTCTCTAGACATTTAAAAACCTTCTTTCACTCACACATATTTATCATAATCAGGCACAGTTATAGGTCAGGTGTGATACATAAATAAATATAGACCTATAATAGGTACTGATCTAATCAGATAATTACACTTCTTTCCTTATTGGTTTGTGTTAGAAGCCATTAAAGCAAAGCTCTCTCCTATAGTTCATCAGATATAGGAAGCATATTTTTCAACATTTTTATATGTACCTGTGTTGCATGTAGAACATTCAACTTACTGCTTTTCTCTTAAGTGTAGTATCTGTGATCCTCCATCCATCCCTCTAAACATCTGTTAATCTCAGCCTCTAGTAATTGGAGATAGATAGATAGATAGATAGATAGATAGATAGATAGATAGATATTGATATAGATTGATAAATGTATGTAGTTTGATTTTAAAAAAAACAAACAAACAATTTCCCAGGGTTATTTTTCTTGTACAGATATCCACAGAAGTCTCTGTTCCCATTATCTCTGAAATATAGAATATTAAATAAATCATGTTAAAAGGTCATTACCATTTGAGCAACTAGACAGGCTTCCTCTACCTTGATAGAGATAGATAGATGAATAAAATTAATTATCCAGAAAATCAAATTGGGGAAAAGAGCAACTTTGTTGGGGACAATGGGTCATACAGGTGGGCATATTTTTGTCATATTTTTCCTGTCACAGCTAGAGAAATATTTGAAATTTGGACCTCAAGGGAAGTGGTTTTATAAGGGTCTAAGTGGCCTATTGAACTGAAATCCACTAAATACGATATAACTGTGTAATAGTTTCCTTACCAAGATGCAGTGCTGAAGACAGATCTGTGAATTTAGAGGGCAAGCTCCGTGAAGTCTGCCAAACGTGCAAACCCGGCCATTCTCCACAAGCCATGTAAGTCAAATCTGCTGCTGCCAGATGGGCAATGGAAGTCATTTAAAGCGACGACCAGCAGGCCTAGTGGGATTTCTCAGGAAACAGAGTCAGCTGCCCTCTGGAGCAAGTCATGTGTGTAAGCCCTGGATAATCTACAGCGGAAAACATACTCCACATAGGCGCATTGCAACTCCTACCAGAGACAGTGGAGGAGCATGTTGTTGGAGGAGACGCTGAGGGTTCAATTATCTCATTTAAATTGACAGGTGTTTATGAATTTGACTGGAAACACGATAAACCCCAAGGAAAATGTTAGAAAATTATTTTATATGTTGGTTTATAAATTTCTGTGTGTGTGTGTGTGTGTGTGTGTGTGTGTACACATTGGAGACCAGAGGTCAACTTGCAGGAATTGAATCTCCCCTTCTATCACGTGAATTCCAGGGATTAAACTCAGGTCATCAGGTAGGTTTGGTGACCTCTCCACAATGAGCCATCACACCAACTCTACATGGAGAGTTTTAACAGATGTTCTTTTAAATTTATCACTATACTAAGCTCTGCTTAGCATGATGCTATTATTTACAGTACTCCCTTAACCGACTATGGTCAACATGAACTGTGCACATTCCAATCTGGGAGATGAGTTTAAAAAAATTAAAAAGTATCCATCATAGCAAAGGCCTTGGATCAAGTAGATCACTCTCTATAAAGGATGTTCTAAATCAAACTTCTATTTGGGACAGTTTTAGTCCATACTTTTCTGCAGATTTACTTCTATACCAAGGCATTCCTCAGCCAGTGCTGGAGTCATGTCAGTTTTGGAGCTTGTGCCGGAGCCTGGTTACATTTTCCCACACTTTTCTGCATTTCTTTGTTTCATAACCCCTGTTGCCCAAGCTGGGTGTCTGCTATTAATTTCCTGAGGACTGTATAGAATGTTGCATAAATGAGAAGTATCAGTGCCAAGGATGTAGGGATGTCTTTAATTGATCAGATAAACATGGACCATTTAGTTTTGCTTTAACTCAGACTTCAAAGCACCATGCCGTACACTTGCTTCATTTTGGCAGACAGAGGAGAGCCTGAAACTCTTCAGGAGGTAGGGAAGCTATGGAAATTAGGCATCTGCCCAAAATTGAGGATGAAAAGTAAACACCCCATTTTAATGTCTCCTTTGAACTGAAAAGCAGAAAAGGCTCATGAGGACTTTTGAAGATAGGAAAGAGACAATTTTCAAGACCATGAACATGAGTCCATTTGACAGCAGAGGATGTGGTCTTAGGGCCATGGAATATTGGTTGTTCCTCATTAAAGCCTCATCAGTCCTATCAAGATGAAACACAGATTCCAGGGTCCCCTCCTCTTTACCCATCACCACACTTTAGCCCATGGTAGGGACACTCACCTGGGAGGATTTATGTATGCCCTTTTGAACTTCTAACAGAGTCTCTCCTTTGAATAACCATTTAAAAGAAGATTAAATTCAATTAGGCTGTGTCTTCTCCTCGTGATAGGCTGACTTCAAAGAACATGTTTTTCACTTTTCTACCCACTGGCCTCTGAGTGCTGGTGGGCAGACACAGGGCACCTTCACACGCTGGGGAGAAAGGATGGGGCTATTTTGGCACTCACTTACTCCCTGTATTTTAAGAATGGCTGGCACATGACAGGATACCCAGCAGCACTGCAGTGCTGCTCAGAGACCAACTAGGCTTATGACCATTTGGAAGTGAAACCAGAGCCTGCACCCAGCCCACCCACTGCCCTTTGCTTTAGAGCCTAGAGTTGCTTTGAACATTATTACCTCTGTAAAGCTTAGCGGGCCGTGGGTTTTCCTCTGATTTTCTGAGTTTATCAGTAATATATTGAAAGCACTGAGTACTAATTGCATATGGAAATTTTATTTTAATCTGAAGCTGGGGAATGGTTTAATTAATGATCATGTGAGTCCAATTGGCCCTTTGGTTAAAATACATTTTTTATTGAGAATTCCATGTATTTTGAACAACTCTATCGCTAATCCCTCTCCTCCAACCCTTTCCCCACTTACCCACCCACCATTTTTTCCTCTCAACTTCCCACGCTTTGTTTTTTAATCACACTGGGTTCACTAAGTGCTGCCTGTATGTGTGTGGGTGTAGAACATGCTGGAGCCAGGACAACCTCTCTGGGATCACATTCCTGAAGATAACTGATTCTGGCTCTGCCAGACACCAGCCATTGATTGCCAATAGCTCTTCAGCTAGGAGTGGGCTTCATGAGGCCTCCCCAGTTCATGCTGGGATTCTAGCTGACTTGATCTTGTGCCAGTCTTAAGTATGTAGTCACTGCCACTGTGAGTCCCTGTGGGTAAGAACCATGTCACACCCTGTGAATGCTGTTTGCTGTAGATGTCCACGACCCTGGAGCAGATTGTCTCTCTGCCCCTTCTTCTGTGGTGATCTCTGAGCCTTGCGTGGGAGAAGGGGGCCATGGATAGGTAATAGAGGAGTGATAGAGATTCCCCATTTAGATCTGACCTCTCCACACTCTCCAGTTCTCTACAAGTTGACCAATACTATCTTCTACAAAAAAAATAATAAATAAAGTAAGTAAGAATTTAGGAGCAGTTACCTACCATATCTGTTTAACAAAATAATAATAGTAGATGGTCCATACATTTATAAATAATATTGTATGCAATGCTTACTAAGAATTTCACTTCTTCAACAAAAAATAAATAAATAAAAGTCAGTATCCACCGTATGTGGAGGGCAAGAACCCAAAACAGCACTGAGTTATAGATCCTGTAGGAAATCATCAGATGACAATTTAACCCTTTTCTTTCTATTCATTGACTGTTTGTGAGAAGGAAAAGAAATATGACAGGGAGAAGCACACATTTAAGACAGAAGAAAGAAACAATTAAAAGGAAAAACGCCGGCATTTGCAGCCGGCAGCTTTGAACTAGAGACCGATTCCTCTCACAGAGACAAAGAAGTGCACCTGCTTCTCAACACCTTCTTTCTATCACATGCCATTGTGGTTTTTTTTTATCTTTCCATAATTGCGTTGCTGCTTCAGCCAGGATGCTGTGGCATTTGGCCAAGGTTTTCCTGCATGGTTGCATTTTCTACAAAGATAAAGAAGGGAGAAGAACAGTGTTTAAAGCAACCCCTTCTTCATGCTGGTATATGGTAGGGAGAACTGTGCTCCTGGCGACCTGGTGGGCTGCCCACTGTCCTCCACCTCCCAGGCTTCCGCACTCAAAAGACAAGAGAGAAGCAAAGGGTTGTTAGTGATTTTTCAGTTTTTGTTTCTTCGTTCGCATGAGAGTGCCCAGTAGTCCAGTTTGTTCGTTTCATTTTTCAGTGGTTTGATGGTTACACAGTCACCTAACAAAAGAAACAACCAACGGCTGAAGGAATCAAAGAAAGAAAGGGCCGGCCGGCCTGGCCTTTCTCTTTGGCTGGAAACTGCTTGAAGTTAATTGCTCACATAAGAAGAATAACTGCCGGTGCTATAATTGAATTTTTATGGAAATAAACAGGTGGCAGATTTACTATAGCTGTGGGGATGGGGGCGGGGGGTGAGGCGCTGTACCTACATTAACCTGTTTAATTTAATAGCCTGGATACTCATATAGAGGGGGAAGCAATGCAGCTCATGGAGCCAGTAGGATGCCAAATGTAAATAACTACAGTTACCCAAGCATGCCCATGTGGTTGAGCAAGAAAGGGCACTGGGCCAGCTTTGACTTAATTTCTGAGCTTATTAATTAAGCTACTAGAAATTTGAAAACTCTTAACTCATGAAGAACCCCCAAAAAAGATCAGGAGAAAGGAACATGAAAAAAGAGAAAAATAGGATGACAGTTGATAAAGGCTCTGCTGACACAAATAGCATGACCCAAGCTCTTGCTTTGTGGAGACTTAGATTACTGAAGGAGACTGCGCTGAAAGAGGAGAGAAAAGCTAGCTCTGCGCTATGCTGCCCCCAAGTGGTCGAGTTTGGGAAATGCATATTTTTATTCTGAGGGGAAAAAAAAAATGTGTCTTTCTGCTTTTGACTTATTTATGGTTTTGATTTGTACATTTAAGCCAATCAATAAAAAGTGGTTGTGTTTAAACTTTTGAAAACTTTCTTTCAACAAGAAACCAATATGTTAAACTCTGTACCCTCATTTTATTTGTTTGTCTTCTTTAAGAATAAAAGTGTATTTTAAGGAAAAATGAAATCTATGAAACAGAACCAGTCACCACAGGATACATCAGGAGAATGAATCCACTGTCGTCCTTCCCAGAATCCTGGTGGAATATAATCCAGGTGAGGCAGTTAGCAAAGCAATTTTCCCATACTGAAAACTACACACAGAAAAGTAGACATGAGGATGAAGTGGAGATTGTCAACTTGAAAGCCAAGGAAAAAAATTGAATGTTATTTGAATCACCTGATTGAATACCTGAGATTTTAGGAGGCAGGGGATTCATTCTAGCACAATTGAATTTGGGTTGTTTGGAAATTTGTTGGATGTTCTGTTTGTTTTGTTTTGATAACTGTAAATCAAGCTGTTAAGAAATGAAAACTCCTAAACTGTGTTCTCCTTTCTAATGGTCTCGTTTTGTCTTTAACGTGGTGACGTTCCATGAATATTTGCTACTTGTGTCTTTCCTGAAGAACATTTGCTTACCTGCTGCAGAGGCTGATCTATCAACTGTCTTTGCTCTCACATCACAGGATTTATTTATATGCAGAGGCTCCAATAACTTATTAGTGTACCTGGTAAACCCATTTATGAACCAGTTACTCCACATTCATTTCATCATTAAACATTCCCACCCTTCACTCTTACTTGAAAGCTTGCTCAACATCTTCACAAAAAATTTCACGTTCCTTAAATACAGGACCAAGACCATTGGTTCCCATTTTTTATTCAATAGATGATAGATAGATAGATAGATAGATAGATAGATAGATAGATACATAGATACATAGTTACATAGATAGATGATAGATGTATATGGAAAGATAGATGATGATCATGATCATGATGATAGGTAAACACATGCACGATAGATTATAAATTAAAAGAGAAATGATATATGTATTATAGGTAGATGATAGAAAATAGATATGTAGATGGGTAATTGCATGATAGATGGCATCGTATAGATGGAAGATGATAGATGACAGATCATATGTAGATAGATAATACATGATAAATTATAGATGGTATATAAACATGGATTATAGATAGATGATAGATAGATCATAGATATATCTTGCTGAGCAAGTTAAAAAATGCAAGTGCACTACTTTACTTTTTCTATTGCTTCTTGCCAACAACTATCAATCAATCTGTCACCACCAGATAATCTGTAGTCCATTCTTACCCCCTCCTATGTATCCCACAGTCCTCCCTGTTTCTGAGCCCATACAATGAACTCTTACTTGGAACTTGGCCATGTTTGTTATCTTATCTTGCCACTCTCCTGTCATGCCCTGACAGCAGTCATTGAAACCTTTAAACATCTAAGCACAGATCCTTGCTTCAAAGCGTGAACTTGACTCTCATTGTTCTAAAGACAGGGCAGCTGTCATATGGACTTTGATCTTGGTTGATAATGAGTATGAGTTTGTTGAATGGACACCTGGGGATCTGCTTCATAACTGTTCAGTTTTTCTATATCCTCCAAGCTTCTCCATATTCTTGTAAAACCAAGTGTTTGATTGTTTACTGTGGAGCAGGGAGTCAAATCCAGAGCTTTACATGTGTTAGGCAAGTGTTTTCCCCTAGAGCTCTACCCAAGCACTAAAAGCCTAAAAACCCTCTACATGGTTGAAGTAGAAAAATGAGATGAATCAGCAACTCAGAATCTTGTGAGCTCAAAGCGACAGCTTTCCTTTTAGATTCACCTATTGGTGTGATTTGCTTTGGATTCAGGCCTTTAGAATGTGGAAATAGCTCTCATCATAATAACCTGCTCCATGGCCCAGGGACCCAGATGGCAACTCTACCAATTGCTTAAGAGACCCATTCCAGTCATAAAGACAGAAAAAATTGCAGTACTCAACTACCTAGAGACCAGTGGGGATCAAAATTTAATTTATAACCTAAAGTACAATTTGTTGTTCTGATCAGTAAAGACAGTGGCCTTTCTCGGGGATGCCGGAATCTGAGTAGCTCAGAGTCAGGCTTTAACAATATCCCAAATCTCAGATCATCTCCCTTCCCTGGGTCATGTTTGCTGTATATATTTTCACAATCTAGAGTCTTTCAGTTCCTTTGCATTTGGTTAGCATCCTGTTGTATTCTGTTCATACAGAGACCAGCACTTCCATGAAATGTCTGAGTAGCCAGATCTAGGGCATATTTTAGGTACATGACCTGAAATGTAAGCAATCTATTTTGGTCACAAAGTCAAAACAATAACATTTGGTACTTGAATATGTTTATGTGAATGTTGACCCCTAAAAGTACATTACCCTTAAGAAGTGATATCTCTGTGTATGATGCTTGCCCGATCACTTGTATAAAGGAGCATCAGCTCTTTAGAATGCTTGCTCCACAAGGACAGCATGTCACATCCATTGTGCATAAATCCAGAGCAAAGAATAGGCTGGCCACATTAAAGGCTATTTATCTGCAATGCTAGTAAATAGCCAGAGAGCCCTTGCTGAAGGCGAGGAGGAAGATTGACTGCACACACAGTGCTCTTACTGCTGAGTTCATCATCAAAGAATTCTTCCTATGGGTGTAACTCACATCTGAAAATTGACTGTGAGTGCTCAACCCCTGTCACAGTGACCTGGATAAGACCTATGTTTCTCAGGGGCGAAGAATTTTCTATAATGCATTTAAAAAATGACTACTTACTGTCACCTCTTTCAGTGAAGGAACTGATGATGACCAAAATATATTTCTGCATTTCAGAGCTTAAGGAAGAAGGGCTTGCCCTGCTGCTGGTTCTGATGACCACAGCAGTTATATTGCTTACCTGAAGGTGGCACCAGTTGGCTGCTGGTACCCTAGAATGGTCCATCCTCAATGCCATCAATGCCATCATAGAACTTCAACAGAAGCATCTACAGCCAGGGTAAGAGGAGAAGCTCAAGTCTTGTTCAAAACTGTGCCCCTCTCTTGACTAATGTATTTCCCAAGACCTTGACTAAAGACAACCCCAAGACCTCTTGGGATCAAATAAGGAGAGGATACTTAGAATGTTATTTCACCTCAGAAGATGTCCTTCTCTAATGAATTGCATTGTTTGAAAGACTCCTAGCATCTCAGCTTTCTTATCCGAAGCTGCCATTGAATCTAGCCTCTAGTCAAGAAATAAGCCACCATCATATGACTCCCTCCTGCCACTCTGGCTAAAACTTTCATTGTGAAATCTCAGAAAAACTAACTCCCTTGTAAAGTTGGACACTGAGATATGCCCAAGGTCAATCGTGCTTAGAAATCACTATTATTCTTACACATAGCTCTCACTTCTGTTACAAATAAAAAGAATCTCTCCAGCTAGCTTTTACAATGCTACTGACTTTCTCTGACAGGTTGGGATCTGCCCACTAGTTAAAAGCCTGAAGGTGATGGGATAGACGAAGAACAGTTTCAAAATGAGCTGATTTTTTTCTTACACAGTTGGCCTATACATTAATTTCTTTGTCCATCACTGTGATAAAACACTCAATTAAGAAATAGGAGTAAGGATTCATTTTAGCCCAGGATCTAAGGAGATACAGTTCACATAAGGGAGAGCATGCTGACAGGTGGCTATATGGTAGCCAGCATGTATGTCTAGGAAACGATAAGTCTTCAACTCTTAACAGGATCTTAACAGGAGAGAGTGAGAGAGAGAGAGAGAGAGAGAGAGAGAGAGAGAGAGAGAGAGAGAGAGAGAATAATACCTAAGAGCAACAACCTCTTCTGTGGGTAGGTGTTACTTCCTTGTCTTTCAACAGGGAAAAATCAGCAGGGGACCAAGTGTTCAAAGTGTTCAAACTATTCACATTTAAACCAGAGCTCCCCAAGAAGCAGGAACATATTTCACATTTAAACCAGAGCTCCCCAAGAAGCAGGAACATCGTCTTCCAGTCAGAAAATATACTCATCAGTGAAGGAAGGGCATCTTCTGATCTTCCCAAGCGTAGATAAAACTTAAAAATGTTTTACAGCCCACTGTTCAGCAAAGGAGGACAGGTGATCTCTGATTTAGAACATTTGAGATCCCCCTGTCATGAGTAGTCGTTGATGTGACATCGTTGAACAAAATTGAAAAAAGAAAAATGCAGTTGACTTCTTGGAGCCATGCCGTTTGGCACAGCGATGGGGAGACGGGCCATGTGTCTAAGGCATTCCCCATTTCAGAAATCACTCACAGGATCTGATTCTGATGTTCAGGATCCGTCACATTTGTATTCATTGTCACATGTATGAGATAGCACCAGCAGGACACAGATTAATTTGACAACATCGATATTAATCTCTGTGAAAAGCTTTTTAACATTGCAGAAGTTTACGGAAGCTGAGAGCATGGGAATTCCTAATGCTATTAGCATTCCTGAAGTTTTGTCTTTGTGGCACTGAAGAATTTTGAGATAATAAACTTAATTACTCACTTTCCAGTTATTTGTTGTTCTCAGGATATCCCTCTGAAACCCTATAAATCTTTAATCTGAGTAATGACAGTGGTGACTTGGTTTTCCCAAATGCCTTGCCTCCAGTAGATATTTTATTCCAAGGGCGCCTTTTATTTCAGAGACCACAGACAGACCTTATTTAATCTTCCCTTTCCCATCATATTATGGGATCCCAGAGAATAATGAGGGGTCACGGTGTCCCTTCCAAGTCTAAAATCACTCCCTCACATTCACGTCTCATGGTATTTCTCCAAGCTTTCAATATTTAGATGCACAACCCACATACTAGTTTTTGTATCAGTGTCTAACTCAAAGGACGTTAGACCAAATATGATGTAATGAAGAGAACGGGGTGAATTGCAGTAGAGGCACTACTTAGCTCACAGAATTATGTAGAGTTTAGAAAGAGGTAGATAAAAGCTAAGCTAGATCAGACAGCAGGAAGTGCTGCATTTGGAACACTATAAATTCCACAGCAAGCACCATCAACCTGCTTCTAACTATCTTCTGCTGTGGATTCTACTGTGTTTCTCTGAATAATTTCTTTTCTAGCCCCAGATGGAACCACCTCATTGCCAAGACAAGACTATGGCATCTGTAACCTCCCTGTCTGAGTGAAGAGAAGGAGTATATCGGATCTGGTCATGCTTATACATGATGCTCTACCTCCTGCCAAGACCTGAATACTCAGGGAAGGAAAGGCGGGCCGATGCCAAATGGTTTAACGCCATCACAATTGCAGTCAACGAAGAGGAGCTGGATGCTTTCAGTGGAAAATTTCAGAGTGGCCAAGAAGAAAGTGAGACTCCCATGAAGAGAGGATTAAAATAAGTGGAAAAAAATGGTCGGAAACATAGACTAACCTTTGAAGGAATTTGTATCCGTAGAAGGGTTAGTAGTTTGAAATATAACGCAGGTTTGGAAGTTAAGGCTCTCTTTTGTATTGTAACCACTAAATAGAAGTCAATGATAGTAGAAACTAAGTTTACCATTGCGGTCATTAAGGAGATAAACTGATGAAGGAATACATGCAGATAAAATTAAGAACAGTGTGTGTAGATTAACCTATAAAAAGAGATTTTTCCCTTTAGCATAGGACAAAAAGGAATAATGAATAAAACAAGAAGGGAGGACAGTATTGCTTATTAAAAGAAGCCAGGATGGGGATCTGGCCACCTTAATAGGCTGTAGAGTGGGGCCCGAAGTCCAAAGAATGAAGCAGAAGATAAAGAAAAGAAAAAGAAGGAAGGGAGGAAGGAAGAGAGGAAACCTGGATGACTGGAAAAAATTAAGAACTGCTACTATAAAAAGGGATAATGAACTAGGCATAAATAAAAGATCTAGTGGAATGAAGAGTTGCTTCCTATCTTGCTGCCTGAAAGCTGTGTAATAATAGTCACTGACTTTGGGCTGATAGATTTTTCCATTAGGAAAACAGCATTCTCTCCACCCAGCCATCCAGACTCTAGTAATCACCTTTTTCAGTGTGATCATACACATAACAGATGCAGAAGGGATTGTAGCCACACATTCAGACACCTAAGATACACCCACGCACACACACACACACACACTAGTTACCGTCATGAGACACTTTTGATGGATTATAAAGGAGTACCAAATGCAGCTATCTACTGCAGCCTTATCTGTGGTTTTCGTGGTGTCTTCCATGCTTATTCATGGAACCAGAATTTAACCACCCATTAAGAGAGCAGAACAGGCCTCAGATTCACCTTGGTCTTCTGAGGTTTTATCCCTTTTGCTGAGACTCTTCCAGATGCATTTTGGTAATGACACTGTATCAGGCTTCTGAGATCAACAGCCTGAGCTCAATCTGCTCTAAGAATCTTCCCAGAAGAAAGGGATGTTTCATCAGGCAGAGTCATTCATCCTAGCCTGCACTCTTCTGCTTCTGATCTTCCACTGTTAAAAGCATAACACACTGGAGGATGATTGTGCTATATTTCACCAGTGCTCTGTGCCGCCACTAAGGGACACTTCCATCTGTTATTTGCTCTCAGCTTTGCCTACTGATAAAACAGGAAGGACAGCTTGCTGATGGGCTCTTTGAAGCAAACGGCTCCACTCTTTCCTGCAATTAATGTTTGTAAATTATTTCTACAGTAGTCAGCAGGTAGAGTACCACCATTTCAAGATTAGTTTCAATAAATCAAGAGCCTGCATTCCTTCTGAGAGGACCTCCATTACAATGCAACTCATGGCTAGTGGTGTGCTCTATCCGTGATGAAAATTGCTCTGTGTGTAATCGAATACTCTCATTAATTCTGTCAATTATCATTCCCTCTTGGGAAGATCTGAAGGTTGTGTATTGAGTTGTTGAAGTTCCCTTTTATGTGTAGTATGTGTGTTCACAGAATCTGGTATTTAGGGCACTTCAAAATTTCACAGTAAGTTAATAGCCCTTTGGCTGCTAGAGAGGAAGATGGCACACAACAACAAAGCTCACTTATAATGGAAGAAATTTGGTATTTTTCCCAGGATTATTCTGTTGGTTAGATGATAAATCATTTTCAGAGAAATAATTATATATTTTACAGCCTCTATACTGTTTTAAGAAAAATTTTTTTACACTTATAAACGCCCTTTTCTAAGTTGAAAAATTCCTTAACTTAAACTTCCTATTTTTATTTTATTGACTCAAAAAATCTTTGGTTAAATTTGTCCCTGGATGTTGTTGTTGTTGTTTTTGACTGATTATTTCCGTATGTTCTATAATGATCTATTTTCCAGGAGAAGAAAATGGCCATATACCTTACATTAAGAGTGCCACTTTCAAAGTTTTAGACAAGGGATTTTAACTCTCCAAGCCACATTGCTCCTTTCAAAGCAGAAGCATGGAAAAGAGAATGATGGTTTCTAAAGGTGGCCCTGGTAGGAAGAGGCCATTGGAAGCAGGACAAGGATCATTGGAAGACTATCCAAAGCCCAAGGTGGCAATAATCTCTGCATCTGGGTCTGAGGTCAGATGAGAACTTGAACTCTTATGAAGAGAAAAGATGAAGCAGAGATATCAAGACATCTAGTGGCAAAAGTATTGCAGAGTCTCACCTAAAGAAACTCAGTGCACACTAGTGATGTGAAATGCAAAGAATTACAGGAGTGTGTGCACAGGAATTTGGCATGGAACTCCCACATCATATGAACAAGACCTTCCTCCAGACAATATTAGAAAAGTATAAGCCGTTTAGTACTGTGTGACTTATGGCCACTAACTGTATTTCCTAATAGCCATGGCCTTTGCCTCTGTGTTCACAATACTATGGCAGTAACCAAAGATCATTGAACACTAAACTAGTTGCATGGGATATCACACATGAATGTTGAACATTTTTAGAGTTCGTCACTGTTTAAAAGTCAGCTATCTTTCAGTGAGAGGTAAGACAACAGTCCCCTTCTGAGAAAACCATATACTTTACTAAGAAGTCAAAAGAAGAAAATATCTAGAGAGGCTTTAATTGTCATTGACAGGGTCTCATTCTTTATTTTAACTTTCAAGTATCTCACTTTCCAGTGCCTGTGGAAATGGTCTGAGGAACAACACTGATTAAGTGAAAAAGGAACTGTAAACCAGCAGCAGACCAATCACAAAGACACAAAGTGATATGAGAGATTCTTCTGAAGGTTTTCTTAAGGAGTCAAAAATAAACAATTACCAACAAGGCAATGCAGCTGTGAAGATCAGCAAGACCAATACAGAACTGCTTGTGAGGAGTAAGAACAAATCATTTTGCTAAAGAATATAGGCACCTTTCTTTGAATAGGTAAATGAGGAATTACTGCACATTTGCCAAAGCTTTATGGCCTTTTGATTCTCCTCAAGTCATGGAAGAGAGAAGCTTTTACAAATCCAGAGAATGGATAGAGATACAATGTCTAGGTGTAGGAACAGGGGTTGAACACCAGGCATGGAGCCAAAGTCTCCTGTAAAACTGACTTCAGCAGGAGACAACGAACTGCTTTCGAAACTCCCAGGAACATATGTTGGGAATATGGCTCAATAGATAAAGTGCTTGCCATGAAAGTATAAGAATTTACTTATATCTTCTACAGCTATGCAAAAACTCTAGCTGGGTGGTGTATGTCAATGATCCCGGTGCTGGGCAAGCTGAGATAGGTGGATTCACCAGAGTCCTCTGGCCAACAAGTAAGGCCAATCAGAGAGCTCTGGGTTCAGTGAGAGACTCTGCCTTAAAAAATGATGGCGGAGAGCTAAAGATGAACACACATGATATCAGCCTTGCTTCTTCATGTGGTACCCCACATATACACATGCATACACCATATATATATATATATATATATATATATATATATATATATATAATAAACAAATAGATAAGTGAATAAAAAAGTAAACAAGATGAAGAAGCAACTGGCTGAGTAAGGCAACCATCATGGACCTTTGGCCTCCATATATATGCATGCTCACCTTCACACACATGAACACATACACAAATGAAAATGAAGATGGACCTGAGAAAACACACAACGAAGAGAAGAAGAAGAAGAAGAAGAAGAAGAAGAAGAAGAAGAAGAAGAAGAAGAAGAAGAAGAAGAAGAAGAAGACAACATGGGGCATTCTTCCAGTCATTATAAAAGCATGTGCTAACATCTGCTTTGTGAAGTTTCATGCCACACTTCCTATGGCCCTATTCATAGTGACCTGCCCTATCATGAGCCACTGTAGAAACAGATGCATGTGTGCAGTAAGTGGGCCAAATCTCACCACTGCCTTTGTCTCTAGAGCTGGTTACCTTGATTGCTACTGCATTTAATGAGTCAACTTGGGGAGAAAAACATGTTCTTTTTCCTTTGAAGAAATTAAATGCCTTTTTGTGGAGAACTAAAACAATCAAAGCTTCTACTGTGTTATTTTCCGATGAAGGTTGGTGTTTACAGAGGACAAGGAATACATAATTACCAGCTACGAATTACAGGGACTTTTCTTTTGACAGGGAATTTAAAAGAGTTTCTAGCACTTTATTTTGGAATTTTCAGTTTTCTAATGGAGACACAGGAAAGTGGGCAGTATAAGCTCTTATTCAAAGAAACCAAGTTCTTCACTGAAGGAACCAGCATGCTCTGTAATTGACAAAGGGAGGGAATTGGTTATACTTAAAATTACCTCGAATTTATATAGGCACCTTTATTCATTGTAACCTTCTCAGCAAGTAATTAGTCCAATAATACTTTTGTTCTAAGTGTTTTGAAAATACAATTTTCATAGTCAAGTTTGTATGCATTTCCACATTTACAATATCAGACATATTATATAATCTCTTATCTGATAACATAGATTCTGCTTCCTTTACTTGTCATATGAAAATTAGCATTCTTTACTTAAAATTAGTATTTCTTCCTTTGAAATATTTGATGCCTCCTCACTTCATTGATGGATGCATTAAATTAAGTTGAAACATTGTATACAGACACATATACACAGACACACACACATGTATGTGTGTATGCGTGTCTGTGTGTGTGTGATGTGTATGTGTGTCTGTGTATGTTTTTAGAACCACCAATCTGAATAGAGAGATGGGCTAATCAGATGGCTCAGTGGTAAAAACTCTATGACATTCATATTTTTATGCTTATATTCACAGAGAGAGAGAACATGCTTGAGAGAAAGAGAGAGGGAGAGAGAGAGCACAATGGTAATAAAATGAAAACTTTAAATGAAATACAGACAATAAAAAGTTTCATGATGTGGGGAAAGGATTTGCATCATAATGTTCTAAATACACTACTGGAGTGAAAACTAACCCACTAACCCATTAACCCACTAACCCATTCTTGTTTTGCTATTGGCTTGGACATGGAGCTAAATGCTACCACCACTTATGGGTTTAGGAAGAAAAGCTGTCTTCAGAGTTAAGATGAAATATCCCATCTTAGTTGGCATATTTGGGTTCATGAATGTCACTCTTACCTAGCTGAATACTAGTCCAATCTCTGCAGTTACCTTGAACCTATCTGTTAGTCATTCTTGGTGGAGCTGTTTGCAATTCAAAGAATCCCAATGCTTCTCCATTTCAGAAGGCCCTAACTTGATTCTCAGAATGTGACAACTCAGATAACCTCCAAACTTAAAATTAGGAACTTCATTTTTTATCATTTAGAGCAAAATTATTATCCTTTAAGAATTATTTTTAAATTATTAAGAATTTTAAATATCCTGGCTACTAGAGTAGCATCAGGACTAATGAAGAGTGAAGAATAAAGATATGATTTCTGTCTTGCAAATACATATAGGAAACAATAATGTTTAATAAAATAAATCACATCACAGAATTGGCATCACAGAATTTCTATAATTATTATTTTAAATATTTTATCTTCAAAGGTCTGAGTAATATACGTCCGGAGGCCAGCATCAGGATTAGAACTTCTGTCAGAGGCAGCCCTGCTTATACACTGAAGGTCTAAAATCAGCCATAGGCCTAAAATCAGCAATAGGCCTGACATACGTACATGCTAACACCAAGTCTTGGGTCTCTGTAGAAAAACACTGAAACAGATGGCTATAAGCTATTATAAACAGGCAGCTTTTGTGGAAATTTACCAGCCTGAGTAGTCATAGATCTTGTAAATAGTTAACCTCGGTGGACAGTACTAACTTAGATAAGGACAAGTGAATCATAGGCAGAGTCATAGTGACCTGTCCCCTGAACCTTCACCCAGCTGTTACTCTGTCCCAAAAGGTATCTGTACTCCCCCTGAACACCTATCCTCCCGTGTCATCCCCTTCCCCACATCCTGCCTTTTTGTGTTTATAACCCCTATGTGAATAAGTAAATTACGATTTAATTTAAATAATTAAATAAATTTAAAAAAATAAAATAAAATATTTTATCTTGATTTAGAAAGAATGTTGATTAAAGCTAGTTTGTAAAATAATGGCAGGTATTGCATATCTACTGTGTGTGTGTGTGTGTGTGTTTGTGTGTATCTACTATTATAGAAATTATTACTGTATTTGGAAAAGGTATTGTGATCTAGACAATGTTTTTAGAGGCTACATGATCTTCACTTTATCCCTGTATAGAAGACACTGACAAATATATTTTCAAGGTAAGTAAACTGAAGCTCAGAGAGATTAATAACTTCTTCTTGGTTGATGATAAGAGCCAAAATTTAAGCTCAAGTCTAAGTTTATGTTCTTATTGACTATTTTTTTAAATGTATTTTGTTTTTAATTATATGTGCATGAGAATTCATATGTGTGTGGAAGCACACACATGTGATTGTTGGGCCTGTAGAATCCAGAGGAGTCCAGTTCTTAGGAGCTGGAGTTAAAGGCAGTTATGAGCCACCCGACACAGGTGCTGACACCAAACCTGGGTCTTCTAAAGGAGAAGTATATTCTCCAAACTGCTGAGCCATCTCTCTAGCCCACATATTGACTACTGAAACTATTAATTTTATCAGCTTTAGCTGTTGATGTTTTATTACTAAAAAAACTAATTCATGAGAAGGGACACATATAAACTGTTGAGTGTGACAATATCTACCAGTTAAAAGACATAAGTAAACAATGTGTAAGCCTGAGATTCAACTCCGAATCCTGCTTCTTATTTCAAAAAAGATTGACTATTTTTCTGCTGCTCAATTCTCACCGGAATGGCAGATGATACATGGAGAATCTACAGTCTAGTCCCAGATGGCCAGAGGGACAAAAGCTGCTTTCATGTCGTTTCTAAGCAAAAGCTGAAAGGCCAAAAATCACTGGAGAAATTTGCTCGGGTGAGATTTTTTTTTTTCAGTTCAATTTTATTCTCCCTCGAGGTTCAAAAAAACTTCAGATAATCATCTTGAACTTGGTGATGAACCAAACTCCGATTCAGACTGTGGCTTCTCAGAGGGTCAGCCCTTCCATTTAGAATAAGGCACAGCTTAAAGTGGCGAGCCAAATGGGGTCAAATGTGCAATACTTGGTGAAAGCTTCAGCTGTCGTATTGAAACAATGTTGACAAGATGGCAGGCTTTAAGATAAATCCCTGTGGAGACTATTGATACCATTCTTGCCTTCCCTTCTGTCTCTTAGCCAGCTGCTGCTTTCTACAGTACTGCCAATCATGCCTAAATCTTGCTAGAAGCAGCAAGGATTGTGCTGCATGTACCCATGCTGGGTCCAGCAACAAGAGCTAGCCCTGGGCTCACATAAAGGGTGAAATTCTTGAATCCTCAACACAAGACAAAGTGAGCTGACATCTACCCAAACAATCAGAGGCAGTCAAGGTTACCATGGTTTTCCCTCATCAATAGTTAGCCCTTTTGACTCAGTGTCATTGAATAAAGTAAGATTTGGTCATTGTGATTTGTCCTATACAAACAATTTGAAAATACTGAGTAATTTCAGGTAGGCAAAGTGGGCACATTTTTCTGGAAATCAAGAATCCAGTTTGTAAGTTTCACATTATGAATCATCAAGAGTTGGGCTTAGAGAGATGGCTCAGTTCATAAACCACTTGCTGGGCAAGCACAAAGACCTGAGTTCAATCCCTGCTACTGGTGTAAAAAGGTGGGTTGTGGTGGTGCACATTGTAATATCAGTACTGGATTGGTAAAGTGGAAAAGTCCTGAGGCAAACATGAATTAGAACAAATCACAGGGCTCAACATTCTTTTTATTATTCAATAACATTGAGTGGAAAGGGTTAACTGCTGGGGAGGGGAGCCCATGGAGGCTGGGCCTACTTTTGACGGTTTTGGCAGCTCACTATGTGCTGCTGAGTTGAGAAAGTAGGCTAGTTGGCAAGTTAAAATTAAGAGGACAATTAAGAGCCATTAAGATGAATCAGAGGGTAAGGATGCCTGGCACCAAGATAAGAATTCAATCCCTGGAACCTACATGATAGGGATGAAAAAAAAAAAAAAAACCAACTCCATCATGTTGTCCTCTGACCTCCACACATGCACCATAGCGTGTGTCCCCACATACATACACACACATAAATTAAAGGAATAAAAATTTAAAATAATCTTTGTAAAGTAACCAATGAAGAGTCCTTAGCTCAAAAAATCCAACCAAACAACAAAACAAACAAATAAATAAAATGGATAGACCTAAGAATCCTCCTGAGACTCCTCTCCTCTGGACTACACACACACACACACACACACACACACACACAAGAGTGACAAAGGTTTAAAAATACATATCAATTAATTTTAAGATGTGACCTCATTTGGTAAGTACTTAGCTCAGCACAAAGCATGACTCCACTAAAGCTTTGTTTGCACCTCACCGACAATTGACGTTATCTGTCAACTTATCTGGATCAACTGATACCCAGAACACTGGGTAAATAAATGGCCATTGATTAACACGTATGTGAAAGTAATTTCAAAAGAGATTAGCATTCAAACTGATGAGCTAAGTAAGTAGCTAACCTTATCCAATGAGAGTAGCATCATCCCAAGCACTGAAGGACCCCCAAAACAAAAAGATGAAGGATGGTTGAATTTCCCCTCCACCTGACTGCTGAGCTAACACATGGATCAACAGCACCTGGCATGCCCGTTGATATGAACTGGAGCTAAAACCACCAGCTGTTGATCTCTCCTGCCTTTGAACAACACCACAAACTTTTCTGGGTCTCCAGTGTACAGATCAGTATGTATAATCAAGAGAGTCTATTCATTATATAAATTCCATTATATGTATGTGATACATGTGTATGTTATTGGTTCTGCTTCCCGGTGAACTCCATCTAATGCAATGATCCTTCAGTGTACATTGGCATAATCAATGACACATTGAGATGTATCCATGCCGTGAGGAAAATTAACTTTGGGATACATTGCTCCTATTTCAAATTACTTCTTTCCCTGTAAATGTAATATGGGAGAGTAACAATGTCATAGGCTTAAATTGATGTTGGGATTGTTTTCAATAGCTTGACTACATTGTGTTTGCCTTTGAAATCTGCATAGCATCTGGTCATCAATGAATGGTTTCTGGTTTGAGTCTCAAGTGTAATAATACTGAGGTGTATTATACTTTTGGGTAAGAAATTGATTTTAAAAGCTATGAATGCCATAGACAGCAGCATGACAAGTGCCCTGAGGAGAGTTCAGGTCCACAAGGCAGAGTAGCTCCTTTCCTACAGTTGTCATAGGAAAGAGAGGTTGTGTTCCTTATGGTTGATGAGTAGCATATAGCTTAGGTCTTCTAGGCTGTCCCTTGTACCCAGGTGGGGATAGAAGAGAATCTTCACTGTGGGGGAAAATTGTGCCACTGTAATGTGAAGGATGTGAGGAAAACCTAGCCAAGGTGTAGCCATTAAAAGGGAGAGGATACAACATTACAAGCTGTCTTCTGATGTCCAGGAATCTGGCAAACTCAAGTCTGATTTTCTTGAGATGTGATTGTTTTCTTTTGCTTTACAGCAACTGTAAGAAGGAAGATGCTGCAGGTGGAGGGTGGCCTGAACAACATTCCATGTTCCAGTTTGGATTCTAACAATCATCCCAAGGCTATTCTGGTTGTAAGACTCTGAAGATGATATGCATCTGAGTAAGATGGTGAGAACCTGGTTCTACAGTTTGAACAAAAGCGCCCACAGATTCACATGTAAAGCTTGGTCCCCAAAGGGGCAGTATTAGAAAAGACTGTGAGCTCTTAAAAGGTGAGGTTTAAGAGATGGTGTTAGGTACATGTTTTTGTAAACCATTGTGGGAGTTCTTTTACGCTCTCTCTCTTGAAGCTTCTTTCTCTGAAGTAAACTCTAATTACAAAAATCTACTATAAGAGATCTAAATAAATGTGGATGCCCAGTCTTGACCGAGACCTTTAGAACTCCAAGCTACAGTAAAATTCTCTGCTTCCTATGTTATCTATGTGGGGTATTTTATTATAGATATCTGAATTCAGCAAACACACCAGTTAAATTGCATTCATATAATAGAAAGCTGAGGCACTACTATGTACAATTTTTTTTAAAAAATTAAATATTGTCTATTGGAGTGGCATGGTGAGTTTTTCAAAAGAAAAAATATATTACCTACAACACTCAGTAAAGATGATGAACTATTTGTCTCTTGCAAACATTTATAAAACCAAAGTGGTAATATTTGATCACACAATTTCCCAGAAGCATGCCCATTGCATTACTGGAATTATTATTCAAGAACCATTATTGAAAAACCCTGAGAAAAAGCTTCCTAGAATAATCTCATCTTTAAGCTAGTCATTGCTGTACAACTCTTGGAATATTAAAGCTAATTAAAAGATTAGCATGTGAAGGAACCCTAAGACGATTTGATTCTGTTGTTGACTACACTGTGACACTTTCTTCAGAGACCATCCCACAGACTAGCAGAACAGATGCCCGGTCCTGCTCAGCCACCACAGTTCCTACCACAGCTTTATCTGTTATGTTTGTAGTCCTGGATTTCTCTCAGAGAACAGCATTGAACAGAAAGAAAAAGAATCTGTCTCTTGTTCCTTATGGACAAGTAAGCTAAAACTGGGCGGGTCACCTGCTTATCACTACTGCTTATCTAGTTCTAGGTTAGAAGTGCAGAGTCCTCCTGTTCAGTGGGGCTAGAATACATCACATGCTTTCAGAAGAGTCCAATTCTGCTTTACACCAATCCTTTTGCCAGCATCACCCACATCCTGACCAATGGACCTCCTCACATTTCCCAGCTTACATCATGGATCCCTTTTGGAATCTTAGCCTCTCATGTCTGAGTATACAAAATTGTGGGACCAGCATAGAAACACATGTGAAGAAACTGATTTCAGTAAGTGGGACACTACATAGCTATGGTTATTTATTATTATTATTTATTATTATTATTATTATTATTCAAGAATGATGACATTATCTGCATATGTATTATTCATATTGTCTTTGACAATGGATTGCTAGAATGTACATGATGAACTCATTGGATTCCAGCCTACAAGTATCATAGTGACTGTGTGAACCTCAGGAGTGTGTCTGAGCTCTGTACTTTGAGACACACTGCTTCGTGACCACCTACCTGTTCCTGAGTATACACAATTTCTCTCACAGAGTAGATTAAAAAGTGTTGAAACAGCATCTTATGTTTCCTGAAACTTTTGTATTCCCCTTGTATCTAACAAAGAGACATGTGTATGGCAAACAATCTGAAAATCGCTGGCTAGTGAAGCTAGAAATAAAACTAACACCCTTAACCTCAGGGCCCAGAGGCAAGGAGCAGAGAGCAGAGAGACGACATCAACGGCAGATAACCACGGGAGAGCTGCAGCCTTGCATGACCTCCCTGCTGTGCTCGCTGCTAATGATCAGATCTTCCTTCTGGAACTTTCTGTTCCCTTTGTTTTATGTATCATGGCTCTTTTCTTACCTCTTTGAACTTTCCTGCTAAGTGGCGTTTTGTGCTTCTGCTTCCCCCCCCACCCCAAAAAAGATTTTCATGTGTTTCCTACAATGTCTCATGGCATTCATTTCTTTCTTCCTCTCTGCATGAAATACTCCTCTCCCAAGATTCAGCTAAAATAAAACTTCCTGTTTAAAAAAATTCAGGTTGAAATTATTTGTTTCTTTCTTACTTCTTTTTAAATATATATTTAATTTTTCATATGAAAAGTTTCCTTTGCCCTATTTTTTAATGCAACCCAGTTTCCTCTCTCATCAACTAATTTTGTGTGTGTGCTCCCAAAGATATTTATACATAAATAAGCAGAGGTAAGCACATTTTCCCTCTGCTTTAATGCAAATGATAGGGTGTGATGAAGCGTGTTCTATACATTGCTGTTTTCACCTAATTATACCTTTAAGAGAGGGGCGTTTCCATACCATTTCCTGGCAGCCATGAATTTCTCTTCTGAAGTATAATAGCATGCTGTATTTAATCACTTTGTTACTAATGTAACTCAAATGTTTTCTAAATTTTACTCTTATAAGCAATCATGAAATTAATAGCATTACACACATGCCACTTTGCAAATGTATAATAGTATGCCTCCAGGATAAAGTAAGTTCTTCTTTGAGAAGTATGACATTTTAATAAATTTTCCATTGTTCCTCATACATGCTGTACTAGTTTTTCAAGCTGTGTTGTTACCAAACTTGAGACCATATTAAGGTTCCAAAGCCAGTACCCAGAAAGGGAGAGCAAATAGGAAGGAAATCTGTGTTACTCAGTGGCAAGCACACTTGAGAAGACAAGAAGCCTGCTCAACAAAGACAACATTAGGGAATTATATACCTGATGAAGTCAAGCTTTCACAGAGGAAAAAAAAAAGGCAATACTGAGGGTTGTGAAGGAAACTATATGTAGAGTCTGTCAGGCAGGCCTCCACACACTAGCACCAGAATAAGGAGTCTATTGCACACTCTGATGCTTCCTCAGAGTCCTCAGATCTCTTGAGCAGGACTGGGAAGTGAGAGGTCTGGTAGAAAGAAAGGAAATTGGTGGAAGGCATCTCTAGAACAAGCCAGAGACCTGGGACAGAGGAGGCTCCTGTGAGGATAGGGGGGTAGCCCTAGCTGAGTCCTCTTAGAAGTGGGGGATATGGATCCTGAAGTGGTCACCTTTGGTAGCTAGGCAGGACTTTCAGTGAAGAAGATGGGGACAGCAACCCACCCACAAAACTGTTGACCAAAATTTTTCCTGCATACTGAATGCACAGGGCTAACAATGAAACAGTAATTGAGGGACTAGTCAATCAATGACTGGCCAACTTGAGATCCACCCCCTGAAAGAGAGCCAACCCCTGACACTGTGAATGATACTTTGATATGCTTGTAGGGCCTAGAATATCTGTCATTTGAGGGGCTTCATCCAGCCACTGAAGGAAACAGATGCAGAGATCCACAGCCAAACATCTGGCAGAGCTTGGAGTCTTGTGGAAGAGAAGGAGGAAGGATTGATGGAGATGGAGGAATCAAGGACACAATAAAAAGATCCACAAACCTGGGATCGTGAGGGCTCACAGAGACTGAACTGTCATCCAAAGAGCACACATAGGATGAACCTAGGCCCCCTACACATATGTAGCAGATGTGCAGCTTGGTCTTCATGTGGGTTCCCTAACAATTGGAGCAAGGTGTGTGGCTTGTCTGGCCTCAGTGGGAGAGGATGCACTTAGCCCTGATGAGATATGATGTGCCAGGACAGGTTGGTGCCCAGTGGGGGTGGACTCAGGGGACAGAAGGGAGGAGGGGCTTCGATTGAGGTGTAAAGTGAATAAATAAATAAATGTAAAAAAGAGAAAGATTAGTTAGCAGTTTTCGGTTTGGTTTTGGTTTTCCTTGCTGATTCTATTATGGTTTGGTTTTCTGTTTCTGTTACAAAGTCACTGCTACACAGCCTAGGCTGTAGATCTATGTATCTGTCTACACACTGGGATTAACATCTTAACCAATTTAATGCAGCCTCTCCTCAGAGTTTAGAATGCTGGCAGAAGCCAATGGACATTCCACAAAGGAATGTACTCTGCTAAGATAAGAGGAGAGCTTATTTTTCCCACATTCATGGCCATACGGTGCATCAAACAGGAATCTCTGTCAATCTAAGTAGAGAAGAAAGTCATATAATTTTCCTTTTCTTGAAGACTGTTAGGATTGAGGTGAAGAGTCATGTTCATATTTTAGGAGCTATGCATGTCTCCTTTTAGTGAGCTGTTTTATCATCACTTTGGTTCTGTGAGATAATTAGTCCTGTGCATTTAAGGATGATCTTTCCAGATGGGAGTTAGATTTTGCTGCTATTGTTGGGAGAGTAGCAGCAGTTTCTTCGTGTGTGCTTTTGGGTTTGCGACTCCCCTTATTGCAATCATCCTCATTCTCTAGTTGTGTTGGGGGGTAGGGTTAGTTTTCTATGTCCTTTGTGTTTCGAAACTGGAATTCTGTGTGCTAAATGATGAATAAGTAAGAGAAACAAATGCATTGAGGTCTACTAGTTCCTGCATTTTCTTATGGCCTTAGGGGAATCCAGGAAATGAGAAAAGACACTAGACTCAATCTCAAAGAAAACATTTAAACTCAGTCTGCAACAGCATTGTTCTCTGAAACAAAGGAAGGATTGAGAGAAATGTGAGCCAGGGTTAGAAGACTAGGTCATTCCCACCTTAGACAAAGACAGGCTCCTTTCCACAGACCCAAGATAACCCCTTCTCTGTTAATCTTCCTCTGCAGAGGTTTCAGAGAGCAGTAACTTAAAAAGCAGAAAATTCCAGACTTGCGAGATGTCTCAGTCATCGAGTGCTATGGTGCAAGCATGAACACCTGAGTTTGGGTCCCCTATGCCTATGTAAAAGATGTGGTGGCTCATACCTGTAACCTCAACAGTGAGAATCAAGACACAGGAGGATCCTCAGAGTTTGCTGGTCAGCGACTCTGGCTGAAATGGTGAGTTCCAGGTTCAGTAAAAGACTCTGTTTCAAAATAGTGATGATGATGATGACAACGATGACAGTGGTGGTGGTAACAGTGGTGGTGGTGTGGAGAAAGAGTAAACAACCATCAACCTTTGACTTCCACATGCACACACATGAACTTGCACCTGCATGCACAGGAACACACACAAAAACACACACAATGGTCCTCTGTAGATTTCTCTTAAAACTAGGTAACTTTCCAGGTATATTCCAATTGTCATTTCTCAAAATAATTAATATGCTATAGAGATATATTTTAGAATGGCATATTCTATTCTTCTTTGGGGTATAATGTATCATGAGTTCTATCATGATCTGTGAACCATTATTTTATTACAGAATTAATCACAGGATGTCATAGTTGCTAGTGGATTTGCTCTTCTGCTTTGAAGAAGCCAAGAAATAGTATCATCTCACTCAGCTCTTTATGCCTTTCGCATATTAATATGATGTCAGGTGTTAAAAATGACAACACCCAATTATCTGTGGATGAATTAACATTGTTTTCTTGGTTTTGTTGTCTTACACTGGTACTATGTTGAAATTCTTCTGGGAGATTTAGGATCAGGGTCCTGGCCACCGATCCTCAATAGGCCAATAAAAGAGATGAGTAACAGTTAAAAACAAGAAGATTATTGATTCAATGAGATGATTGGTACTCATGAGGATGAGAGAAAAAAAACACCAGAGTCTAGTGACTCCTGGCTCTATCTTGGGCACTAGAATTAGGTTGAGGTTTAAGCAGAGGGTCAAGCTGTTCTGTCCATCATGTGGTCTCAGTTCTACTCCCTCCTTGCAATGTGGTCTGAAAAGTTGTTATACCTGTGTGAAATAGCTTTCTGGAAGACAATTTTCCCCTCTAGCTGGCACCAGGGTCCCAATTTCTTAGACTCTATTATTTAAGCTTCTGGTAGTCAAGGGAAGGAAAAGAGGTGCTTCTCACTTAGAATATCTTCATTACTGCTGGCACAGCTACAGAATAAGTCCATTGATGCCAGCACATCTCAGAGACATTATAGCTCTGTCTTGTTAACATCTCATGCTTCTTTCTCCTGAGGCTCAGAAAAACAACATCCTCAAACAGTGGTGTTTAGCTACACTTTTCATGTGGTACTAACGAAAGGCAAACTCCTGAGTTCGGGCCCTGACTTCTTGTCTCTCATGTCTCTTTCTTCTCCAAACCACGACATGAATGTTTCTTTAAACTTAGTCCTTTGTCTGACTAAATACTAGGAGCCTTCTCTCCTTATCCTCCTATAACCACCACCAGGTCCAGAAACTCTAAACTCTTCCTTCCTCTACAAATTTGGACTCTGTATATTTTCTAAGCACTGGCTTTTCTTCCAGTCTTATAGTTTCTCAGTCTCCTGTGCATAGACCCATGATATATTTATATGCCTTTCCCCTGTTAGTTTGCATAGTGTCTGGTTTTTCCAGAGAGTAGAGGGGGAAATTTAACTTCATTACAGCTCCATTTCACCCATATTGAAGATATTCAAATGGCGAATAGAGTAGAAGAACAGAATATGATTGGGCGACCATGGCCACCCTCTTTGGTTTAAGTTAGTCTGGGTATGAAGCATAAGCTTGAACTCTACACCTGAAACTTTACTTCTATCTCTAAGTAGCCCCCATAAATGCATAAGGAATAAATAGTAATGAACTTCTGTTCATCCTGCACTTATTAATCTTTATTAACTTACAGGACATCCTGGCTGAGAATTCTGAAAGGACAGAGAACAAAATTGTTTTCATCCTATAAACAACAGATTTTTTTTTTTGACAGACTGATTTTTATCTCTAGCATAACTCTTTAAATTTCTGCAAGAAAAGGGATATGGGGAATCTAATTGTAGGGCTATATAGTGGGAGTATATAAGTATGGGGGTAAATAAGTATTTGTGGGATATATAAGTGGGGAAATATAGCTGTGTGGGATGTGTTAGTATGGGAGAGGTATGTGTGAGTATACATACATATAACATACATACATACACACATATATAATATATATACTACACATAATATATAATATTGTGTATATATGTATTTGTGTGTATCTTTATGTGTATGTAATAGATGTGGAAGAGGTATTCACATAAACCATTTAAAGGTTGCTTTCTTTTTTAGTCTATAAAAGAATTAAGTACAAAGTAAAGCCTTCTGAAAGATATTCAAGGGTTGGTGCCAACATCTATACATGAAAGCTATTTATATAGAATACCTTTGAAGAAAGTCAGAAACCTACAGTCAGTATGCCTTTTGTGCATTCTTTATTTCCTTTTGTGTATATTTTACAAAACATTTGTAGGATAGCTTTTAAAACAAAAAAAAGTAAATACTGAGTATCCTAGAACATTAGCCAATTATGCTATTACTTCTCAACCGTTTCTGCTTTAGAATGAGAACAAAACAATTTCTTGGCTTTCTGAGATACACGCATGGTCTGGAGAGGATTATGGACTCCCAGCTTACGTGTCCGTCTATGATTTCCAGTTGTCTCTTTGCCTCAGGTCTTGCGAAGAAGCCAAGATGGCTTCTTTGCTTTGGTACGTAGGCAGAGGTCTTAAGGCCTCTGCCTACACACAATTGTGCAAAAGCAATGTGCCATGACTTACCTCCTTTTTCAGTTACCGATGATTGCACAAAATGTAAACATTTTTCCTACAGTGTTCAATAGCAACCAAATGTGCCAGGGCAAGGACCACTTTTCAAGACAATAAAATAAAACATATGGGAAGAAACTAAGAACGCTTGTCAAAATTATTCCAGTGTGAAATTAGTTACATTCCATGAGAAAATATAATCATGCCAGGGGTTGCTTTCTTCAGTGACTCTCACATAAACTGCAGCTGGGAAAAATTCCTAGTGTTCAGCTTCATAAGTTGTCAGTGCCATTGGCTACCTAGACTCATTCATATTTGATTGTTTACAGTCCACTGCCATTTCTATACAGCCCTGGTGGATATTTCTTTGGTTCATTGAATAAAACATTCACATCAGTCTGTGATTGTGTTGCTGGTGTCCCTGCTATAATTAACACAGCAGCAGATTAAAAAAAAAAAATACTTCTTCAAGAAGCCAGTATCGAGTTCACTTCCAAACAGAATACACATAAAAAAAGATTATCCACCAGAGAGCTGCCAAATGTACTGTAAACTGGAAGCGTTTCAGAGTCCCTTGAACACTTGGCTAGAATCTCGCTAACCCACCTCGCTGCTGTCGGCAGAGTGTGATACTCAGAGATTTGTTTTAGCTTCTATCTAGTTTCTGCCAGTTCAAAGGGGTTCGGGCAGGGTCCCAATTTTAATGGTGTTGTCTACTTTCTTTGTTAAAAGTGATGCATCTTCCTCTGAAAGATGTTTGAGCTCTTTATAAACATGGCATTCTGAAGA
This sequence comes from Mastomys natalensis, assembly GCA_021653895.1. Taxonomy (NCBI): domain Eukaryota; kingdom Metazoa; phylum Chordata; class Mammalia; order Rodentia; family Muridae; genus Mastomys; species Mastomys natalensis. Next base: position 3,045,055 of record JAJTUV010000163.1, on the reverse strand, counting down.
GAACTGAGAGAATTCATCCTCTGTTTTCTTCAAGAATCCCTTCCCACAAACCCCAAGGTGTTAAGGTTAGGGTTAGGGTTAGCACCATGTGAAGATAAAACAATAGCACCCCACCCCCCAACCATTTTCCTATTACACTAAAACACCTGCATAGACATATGTGTATATGCACTGTAGTAAGAGAAAAGACAGGGAAAAGGAGAAAGACAGAGAGAGAGAGAGAGAGAGAGAGAGAGAGAGAGAGAGAGAGAGAGAGAGAGAGAGAGAGACTTACCTGACTCAATACCAGGAGCCTTCTCCCTTTATCCTCCTATAACCAGGGGAGGAAGAGGGAGGGAAAGAAGGAGGGGAAGAGGAAGAAAAGGAGAGGGAGAGACAAATACAGACATTAAACCCTGCTGAAAAACCTCTATCAAAATTCCATCTCTTATCAAATCAAATGCAATTTTCCCATTCTGTCAAATATCTCCATAGGATGAAGCTAGAATACCTTTCAAGTCTATGTTTTACCAATTTCTTATATGTCTCTCATATTTCTAGTAAACAATATTGTTCACAGTTCCTGCCTCCCCTGATGCCTTCCAATCCTGTGCCCTAGTCTCTCTGGTTTAGCAGAGAATTTGACTGCACCCAGCTTGTCTGGATTTGGGATGTTAGATGGCTGGCCCCAACAAGCATCAGGGGAGTAGAAACAAAGAAGTATCCCGATAATCTAACCATATCTATATCAATGGGCAGAGATGTGGAACTGATGGAAGGATCTGCACGTCTTTCAAGTCACTAATGAGAGAAACAATGTCAAGAATCTAAGTGAGCAGCACACTTCAGCGAGTATTTTGAGAATCCCACAAGCAGCAATGGAAACAGAGAGGACAGAGGTGGGGATTAGTTAGCAGGGTCTGAGGGTGTGCAGAAGGGAGAAGTGAAATGGCTTCTTATAGCAACTTCTCTGGTAGACAAGAATAAAATCAAAGACAGGAGGAGACCAGAAGATAAACACACTATACTCACAAAATGTTTTCTGCAAGGAGTACTTCTTCCTGGTCCAATTCTACTAGTTCCTCCAGGCCCCTCAGGTGTCAGTTCTTCCGCGAAATCTTTATCTATCCATTAAGAAGAGCCCATGCTTTCCTCTTATACATGTCACTAACAATACTCGTTAGCTGTCGACATCTTTCCTTAATACACAGTGAGTTACAGCCACTTGCCCCAGGCCTTTGTTTGTGGCCTTTAAAAAAAAAAAAAACTACAAATCATGAATATGCTATCCTAATATGACTGCAACAATTACATATTGTGGCATATAACTGCCAGTCAACAAATATTGCCACTATGATTTAAACATCTGGAGAGAGCAACTATTTCCATACTCTGTTGACTGGGGGGAAAAGGTGCCAAAGTCCAAATACATCCCTTGGATGCTCTCCCAGTTAGTCTAACAGTACTGTTAGACATTCTCCAATATGTTCCACAGAGATAACTCAATTTGTTCAGCTTATATTGAATATTTACTTGAAATTCCCCCACTGACCTAGTTGGTCAATGTGATAATTTATAATGATAAAATTATTCACCATCATCGCAAGCCACATAAGGATTGTTAGATCCACAACAACACAAGAAAAACAAGAAGAAAAATTCACTTCCATTTTCTCTTCAGGTGTTCTTGCCACAACCAAAAGATCATGTTATCACACCCAAAACTACTGACACCAAGGTCAGTTGGTTTTCCAGTTTGATTAAAATAGCTTATTTCCATAGTTGATTTAACAATCTTTTCTCGGTATCTTAACTATGAATTCAATATACCATTTTGGAAGTATATAGTGGAATATGTAAGCAATCTAATTTCATGGTAGGATACACAGGAAAATCCTTCAATGCTAGAGGTAAAATGTTCCTTGAATGTTCTCTACTAACTACTAAGAAAACTAAGGTCAAGTTTTGAGCCAAATTTATTGGATGCTGTGAAATGTATTTTATGATTAGATATTAACTGACTATTTTTTCCCAGTTAATTTCCATTTCTCCAATTTCTTAATGATTGTTATCTTATAAGCATAAACACTTAAATGATAAGTATCTAATGAATAAAATTATAAAATATAAAATAATAGTAGTAATAAACACAAAACTCAAGTGATCTACTTTTAGTTCTACTTCCATACTCTAAAGTCAAACATTTTGAATAGAAATAAAATACTATCCAAAGAAGAAAAAAATGATTGCTTTTGTTTCTTGAAAGTAGAATGATTTCAAAGCTAAATGAGGATTCAAGAAAAATTTATATTGATAGATCCCTCGTTTTATTCTTTAACATACAGACAAGCCATTTACTTTCTTTTTTACCTCTCATTTTCTTTCCTAAAAGGCATGGTAAATAAAACTCTCATCTGTCATAAACTACAAAGGTGATGAAGCCTGTTTTTCAAATGCCTCTTAATATTTACAGAGCAATAAGAGTATAAAAATTCAGAGTGCTCCTATTCATTAAGGATGCTACTCTCCAAGGCCATGGAAACGCATCAAGAAAATAAACCACAAACATGATTCATCGTGGACCATTCAGTGCTCAGCAGACTCTCCTTGAAAACCCACTTTAAAATGCATAGCTCTTCAATTAAAATACATTAGAAACTCAGGTTTGAAGCTCCAAATTGTTGCAAAATTTCAACCTGCTTTCTTTTTTCCAGTGATTATGAGATACACATATACATTATTTTGTTTTTATATTTGCATATTTTCATTTCTAATGAAAGTGTATCAAAATTAGCATTTTAACTGAAAATTAGTAATATAGGACTTATACAAAATATGAAATTTCAGGAACATGAAGTACCTTCTCTTTTTAATATGTGGATCTTTCCATGAAGCTGTTTATGCGGTGAAGTTAGCTAATGTTACTACTGACTCATCTGAAGCCATTTGCTGTGTGAACAGAGGGCACTGAAATGATTCTTGAAGTGTCATCATGTGAAAGACTCACTTCAAAAGTCTCCACCATCACTCTGCTCTACTGCCTTGCTGCAAAGGGAAGAGGTTGACATTCCACTAATGTGGAACACACGGGGCACAGTTATCCACAAAGGGGTCATATCCCTTCATGCTAGGATGTGAAGATTCTCAGAATAGGAGATTCTTTAAGCAACCTGGTAATCAGGATGCTGCATCTGTCATTAAACTTTGAACAGAGATTTCAAAGTCCTGCTCTCTGTCTTCTAATGGTGAATATTTTCAGCCCGACTCTCACAAGAACAACTGAACACCTGCAGACTCTGACTTCTGTTGAGTAGGTTTTCACTTCAGCACAAGAAGTGGTTTCCTGCCTTGGGTTTTTATTAAATCCTTTGGCATTTTTTTGTTCAATTAGACTTCTGGACAAAGAAAGAGAAGCAAACAGAGACATCAGTGAGGAGACACATAGGTGTTGAAAACAAATTTCAGGGTCAATCTTTCTCTCTCTCTCTCTCTCTCTCTCTCTCTCTTGTGGTGTGTGTGGTGTGTGTGTGTGTGTGTATGTGTGTTTGTGTGTTTGTGTGTGTGTGTGTATTTATTTTTATGTGTATGAGTGATTTGTATTCGTGTATTCATGCATGTGCACCACAACATATGTGCCTGGCGCCCACAGAGGTAAAAAGAACATCTATCATCTGGAACTAGAGTTTCAGATGGTTGTGAGCCACCATATGGATACTGTAACTGAATCTGGATGTTTTGCAAAGGCATAAGTTCTCTTAACCACTGAGTTGTCACTCTAACCTTCTGGGTCTTTGTTCTTAATTAAAGTTGATAACATCACCTGTACTCACAGTAAGGGCAGAGAAGACATTTCTAAATATCAAGGTTAGAGCTTATTACATGGAAGAATTAATTCTGATTGGTCATTAAAATAAGTATTCAAAAAATGAATTCATCCATCCCATGGGTCTGTTTCTAACAGCAAATATATTCTTCAAACTGTTGGCATCCCAAGAGCTTGCAGAGTTGTGTTCTCATGTCAGCTCTGTGGTGCCACTGGTTTGTGTACTAGGTTTGAAAACTCAAGATATCACACAGTGTGTAGGCCATGCGAATGTCTTCACATTCTTCCCTATTTTCTGGGTTTAATTTTTCATTTTTGTTCTCTTTGATTGCTAAATATGAAATGTATCACATGCCAATACTATGGTATCTGAATAGCATTTCAATTGAAGCAGAATCTCTATTACTTAATGGCCCTGGAGACATGACAACAGATACCATAATACATTCCTTGGATCTGTAGTGATGTAGAAGTGAACTAACTCCCTGCACAGAGACTGCATAGAAACACAGTAGTACAATTATATACAATATTGTCAAATAACAATAACAAATAATTGTGATTGTGGGTTATGTATGTTCAGTAACTATATTGTTTATCATCATTTCAGAGTGTACTATTTCTTCACAAACAAAAAGTGAACTATAAGACAACATTAGCTCCTATGGTTTCATGAGCGCAATGGTCATGTTATATTAGAAAACAGGAAATAAAGCTATGTATGCCTCTAATAACCTTCTCTCAGCCTTCTAAAGAATGTTTACTAAGCCAATAATAGTACATTGTAGCAGTGTTGACATATTTTATCACAAAAATATTAAAATAATTTAATGTATGTTTTGGAGGATCTTGGGGTTTTTCTCAAATCTGCAGCGAAAGCAACATAATAGGTAGTAGGCTTAAATGAGGAGAAGAGATCAATGTGTTTGAGGAGGTGTGTGGGAAAAGGGCCACCAAGCAAGAGTCTGTTTCTTCTGTTTGTGAAGTAGGTAATCCTGGAAAGAAGTCATAACTTATCATTGCACAGTACTCACATGTGGGGATTTATCCAAAGAGGTTCAAATAGGTACCTAAGAAATACCTACACTCCCATGGTTTTCATTCACAAAAGCTAACGTAAAGAAGTGACCTATATGGCCACAGATAGATGGGCAGACACAGAAATGTGCTTTGTGTACTTAGAGGAACTCTATTTACTCTATTTGGTCTTAAAGGAAAAAGAAATTGAATCATATGAGATGCCATAGATAGACCTAGAGAATTTTGTTCAAAAGGAAATAAGTAAAGCAAGTAAGAAAATATCAGATGATCTCACTTAAGTGGAAATCTATAATGTAGATCTCAAGGGGATAGAGTAGAAGGTTACCAGAGTCTGGCACTGGAGTGAGATGAAGAAACAGGAAATTTAACCAAAGAGCATAAAATATAAGCTATCTTACAAGGATAATTATTAGTGGCCTATTGTTCTGCATGATTACTACAAAATTACTACACTATAATACACATTTCAAAGTACTAAGAGAATAGAATTTTAGCATTCACCAATAAATAATTACATGATGGGTTGTTTGGGTGTTAAGCATCTTATTTGGTCATGTTATTTTTCTTTATAAAGCATACACATAAATCAAGGCATTTCATTACCATCCATAAACATACAAAAATGTTATTTATTGATTTTCAAAACAAATTTTTAAAGCTGTGACTATGTGAACTAAAGTGTACATTTATATGTGAATTAAGGTGTGGGATACAGTGAATCATTACTGTTCCTCACCAAGAGCTGGCACAATAACATGGAGAGTTCGCATTTCCACCCTGTTCTCTTTCACTGACTCACAAGCTTTATTTCATGACCATGGTGAGTCAGAGACCTGATGATCATGTGATATCATCTCAAGTCTTTTTATTTCTTTACAGTGAATGGCAAAGCCTCTGGGAATATTTTTTCTTGTGGGTCATATTTCCCTATTATTTTGTCATCCTTTAGTCTTATCTAGAGCCATTTGAAAGTTCAATGAAATGGGTGCTCCCAAGAGAGCAGAAGAATCAACATGGTCTATCCAAGTTGGCTTCTCTTATTCTCTTGACTGTTGCTTGAAATGAACATTCACCAAGATTACTAGCCTGCTTCTTTAGATCGAGGGATATAATGTCCTTTCTCTCCCTTGTGCTTGTCCTGTCTACAAAGTAGCCCAGTCTTTGGAACCTGCCTACACTGAAGTTATAACCATGTAGTTGTCTATCTTCTTCCCATAAACCAGCCGTTCTCAACCTTCCTAACGCTGAGACCCTTTAATATAGTTCCTCATATGGTGATGACCTCCCCCTCAACCATAAAATTATTTCATTACTACTTTATAGCTATAATTTTACTATTGCTATGGATCATAGTGTAAGCATGTGATATGCAGGATGTCTGTCGACCCACAGGTTGAGAACCTCTGCCCCAGAGAGACCTGAGGAGTCGGAGCTGCTTGATGGATATAAGAATGTGTACAAGCCAAGGCACCATGCAGAATGACATCACCTCTGTTGTGAAGATCTTTAGCAATCAGGATCAGGAGAAATCAAGCAGAGCTTCAAGTGTGGCCATCGGGGGCAGACAAGTCTATAGGTAGCACATATTGACCACCCTCTCCCTCTCTGCTAGCTTTCGCTTCAATAACAGCGCCCTACAAATCAATGCTGTTGTAAGACATTGCTTATATTTAGTCAAACACCCCCTTTTTCCAACCTAAGAGACAGGATGGTAGACAGACTACTAACCTCCTAAACTGTGGACTCTACAATCTTCAGTAGGGCTGAAAGTCTGGCAGTAACTCACTGCCACTATTGTCATCTAGGAATTCAGGGAACAAACATCCTACCACTCAGAAAGAAAGGCAATTTTCCTGTGATTTCAAATGTATGAAAAAACAAAATCTTTCTTGCAGCATTGGCAGTAAACTGTACAAACAATAAATTGTTCTGAAGATTGATTATGCTCCCAGGTGTTCCCATGACCATTAATCAACGACATCAGCAACTTACTACATTACCTGTCATAAGCAAGTAAGAGCAAAAAAAAAAAAAAAAAAAAAAATCAACAAACACAGCTAAATTTGCTTGTAATTTGTTCAGGCAGTGTTAGGAGTCCCCTGAAAATGGAAAGCAAAGCAGGTCCTAGATGGAACAGAAAATCAGGCATTTCCATTTTTATTAAGGCACCAGCAGATTTTGATTTTAATTTTTAGATTTTATGATAGACTTTAGCTCATAATATGATCCAATTTTAAAAGATGTAAGTTTTATTATATAAAATCATAGCCTGTGGCTGCAATCATTCTCCACTACTGTGACTCATCTTTGAAAAAATACTTTATTTCTCTATTTTTCTACACCGTCTTTCTGGTCACAGGGAAATTTAAGCAGAGTGTTTCTAGTCTCTTTAGCAAGCATTTTAATCATTACAAAGTTGGTGTGAAGATAGTTGAATATAACATGAGAAAACAAACTGTTTCAGTGAAGTCAGATCAAAACTGTATCTCTCTCATGCCAGCGGTGGTCAGTGCCCTCTGCTGCCTGCCTGCACAGTTTCCTGGACTTTCTAGGTAAAGTTCAATAATAATGAGTAGTCTTTCATTGTAAGGGCGAAGTACGTTGTACTTTGTAATGTCTGTCTCATAGCATGGTCTCTAGGGAAACAAGAGGCTATCCAGCTTCTAGGGATGAAGCCGTGAAAATGAGACTTGCTAAAATAAATGTCAATAAGGACATTTGTAAGATCAAACTACTTTAAAGTGTGAAGCCTGTCCAATGGTTTAAGTTGAAGATGCCTCTCCAGAAGAAATAAAGAGCTTGCAAGAAAGGAAACATTGGGTCTATTCCCTATTGTTAGTAGATTAGCCATTATGGTCGGTATGACTAATGAGGTACAGACCTGGGGGCATATCCACAGAAGGGTCAAAAACCAAAGAGCAAATATGGCCAAATGCAGGACAAAATGAAGGATTCTTGGTCCATGAAGGCTGGACATCATGGGGGGTGGTATTCGAGGGTGGGGAGGTAGGTAGGGAGGGTGGGTGTGGGTACACCATCATAGAGGCAGGAGGAGGGGAAGGGATAGGAATTCCTGGGAGGGAGGGGGGAAAGGGGGTAAGGGAAAACACCTGAAATGTAATAAAAGTTCCAATAAAAAAAAGAGATGAACGCGAGAAATACAAGTCTTTACATTAACTTTTAATAGTTACTTAGCAATAATTAAAATAAAATCATGGTGAAATGGGATATGTCATTTGAGTCCTTCACTAAGGTCCTATTTTTTTCTTCTCATCTTCGTCCTGTTTTCTCAAGATAATAGAAAATTTGTGACATGCATGCATGCAGATTCTTGTCTCTGGTTCTATACATGCATAGATTCCCTCTCTATGCATACCTTCCTTGCATGACTTTTTCATAATTAATTCCCTGATCTCAGAACCTCTTTCTAGACCTTGACTTTCACGTAGCCTCGTATTTATCATAGTCTAATTTCATTCAGAAGTTCTCTTTTATTCCTGTAGAATTATAGTGACTCTTCTGCTAATCCCTGCCAAATACAATGGCTATAAGTAGCAGGTTGACCCTCAATTACTTTCAATCTGTGGAGCCTCACTTTTGTCTGAACTCCATGACAAATGCAGCATGGCTGCCAATCATACATCTGTTCTTCACCAGGAAGAAGGCCAGTCTCAAAGCCTGCCTTCTGAGGGGTGGGATACGAAGAGATCTTTATCCTGTCAATAAGAAAATAGAATTTCAGGAGAAAGAGAAATGTTTGTGGGCAGTTCTCTTTCTAAGGTAACTTTTAAAACTGTTGCCAAAGAAGGCAACAAGGAGAGAGAATGGTTGACAAATAAAGTTCAGGAACTGCCCAGGGTTCACTAGGAATTTTCAACTCAATCTTTGTCTCCTGGAAAAGTTACCTTAAAACACAGAAAGTGATAGAAAACACAGAAGGGATGAGAGAAAGATCTTGCTATACATATAAGTATATATATGAAATAGTGGAGGATAAAATGTGAGGTGTATTTTGATGATCCAGAAGTTAAATAATACTGAAAGTGTACTCACTACTGGATCCAGGGAAGATGCAACCAGGAATTTCTTAGAAAGGCATGCTCAGACCACTTTGTCTAGTTTCCACACTATGGTACTACATTCAAATATGAGTACCTACTACCCATTCAACTTGTCACATTACATCATACTTAAAAATTCAACCTCATTGAAATCTCTTCATAATCACAATCCTTGTAAATCCTTTATCATAATTAAAACTAATGAGATGAATTTTGACAAAGATGAACAAGTCCAAATTGATTCTAGAGTGGATCAATGAACTTAATAATGGATTGGGGGATTTTTATCAAACTTCATTTGAGTAGAACACTATAATACTTAATCCCACATTGGAGTATTTCTAGCACAGTAAATTGAGATTAACAGGTAAGGTCACCTTTAAAAGATAATTAAAGAAATTTCTGAAAAAAAATAAATTCATGAAGACAGCTTTCACTTTTCTACTTCCAAAAAACTATATTCATATCTTACACGGTCAGGTTCCAATTTAGAATTGTCTCAACTTTTGAAATTCAACTCAACTTGAAATATTTTAAAGAGAACTTTGTAGCAGCCAAAGAAGTTATGAGACTCCTATTCTTGTAGGGAACGATGCTATCCCTAAAAGTTTACGTTTAAAAATACAATACAAAAATAATAATAATAATAATAATAATAATAAACATGATATAGCAGTAGGCTGCCTGCTTAAAGTGAGTACATTGCCTATTTTTGTTTATTAATTTGATAATTCATGGTTGTGTCTTTTAATATGTTATATATTATAATTTATTAGTCTTCCCCAAAGATTTTATGTATGAAAATTCCTAATCATTTTAGCACACTATATTGGGGTAAAGATTTAACATAATGATGCATGCAGGGCAGTTTTTCTTCAAGACAAAAAAAACCTCTATGTGCCTCCTCTTCACTTGAAATATTAAAAGATTTCATTTCTCCAAAATTCAACAACTGTATCAAGTGTTGGGCTGCAAGATATGAAAGCATGCTTTACTTCAACAAGAACAGGAGTGTTACTATGAAGTTCTCAGACCCTGGGATATTTTGTTGACCCTGGGCTAGTGAATGCATTTCAGTGAAAGTCACTGAGGGCCTTTCCCCTCCCCCAAGAGATCATTCTCTTTGGATCTGACATTGCTCTTTGAACCTTTGTTTCTCTCTCTCATAATCTTAGTTAGGGAAATAGACCCCATAGTTGAGGATTTCTCTGTCCAAGAAATAAGCAGTCAAGATTGAGACTTATGTTTGCCCCCAAAAGAAGGCCCTCTAAATCAAGAGGTAGTATGCACAGGGCATGCACAAATCTGCATCACAGGGTGTCCTAAAGCTGAAAGGAGATTTGCTGATAAAATTATCCATGACCTGAGCTCAGTATTTCAATTTTGGTCAAACCTCAGGAATAGCATATATAGCTTGATCAGGTTAGCCCTTCTTGTCTTGGGAATACTTTTATTCCTGCTCATCATGTTAAAGCTTATCTTTAACAACATCAACATGTTGGCAGCCAAAGTCCATGGCTTAAACCTGAAAATGGACCCCCAGACAGAGTTATTAAATTAACAGGCTGGCAAGCCAAGGACGGGTAAGATTATGCACAGAGCCTTACCAACCTAAGACATAAATGCATTGCCTTTGATAATGCATATTCCATGACGGATAAGGAATGCATTCTTGTCAAAACGACCTAAGATAGGTTCAGTCTTGTTAACAAAATAAAAAAGGAGGAGAAGTGGAGAGCCTTTGGGGCTGCTTGGCAAGAAGCTGACATGGGCCAAGGACAAGGAAATGGGCTGCTTGGCAGGAATATGACATTGGCCAAGGACAAGGAAGTAGGCTTCAAGTAGGAATCTGACATTAGCTAGAACAAAGAAGTAATTTCAGACAGGAATCTAGTTTTAGGCTAGAACAGGGAAGTAGGCTTCAGACATGAAAATGACCTGGGCTAGGTTAGGGAAGTAGGCTCAGATACTTTGGTCATTCCTGATAAGCCTTTAGAAATAGTAATCACAGGAGTGTTCATGTAACTGGGTTTAATGCCTTGCTTTTTCTTTGACTGTTTGTGTCTATTTTATTGCTTGTTCCTTGACTATTTGCATCTATTGTATCGCTAGACCCTCAACCTAGAACTGACCTTAATACTTGCATGTAATCAAAATGGTATAAAAGCATAAAGGAAGAGATGGTATAGGATAGGGGGTTCTAGGGAGGGGAAATGGGGAAAGGGGATGACATCTGTATTGTAAATAAATAAAATATCCAATAAAGAAAAACATTAGCTTAAAGCTTGATTGTTTTCTGTTGGCATCCTTCTACATGTGGTAGATTGCACAGAGCTTGTAGTTATTATACTAGCCAACTGCAAGTGTCTCATAAATATATTTTCTCTAATTCTTAAAGAGATAATTGACAGAAGAATAATTTCTTAATGGCAGTTTTGTGAATGCTTACATTCTGTCTGTAAGAAATCTAGATCTAGCATCTGAACTTAGTTTTATTCCATGTTTGACATAGATGGCCAAACTGTCTTCCAAGTTATTATAAAGCAATGGAAGAAAAAGTTAAGAGCCAATATATTAACATACTTAGATTCATTTTTCTCTTTCACATCCAAGAAATAAGACTATTATGTGAGATATGATTTTATAAGCCAAGAATATGGCTGACTTCTTTAGATCACTGCTCTATTTTTATGAGGGGACAACATGACCATAGCAACTCTTAAAAGAGAAAATATTTCATTTAGACCTTGATTACAGTTTCAGAGGCTTGGTTGAATACCATCAAGGCACAAATTAAGGTGGCAGGCATGGAATGCTGGAGGAGTAGTTGAGTATTACAACCTGATCCACAGGCAAAAGGAGACTGGGCCTGCCATGAACTTTTGAAACCTCAAAGGCCACCTCACAGTGACACACTACTTACAACAAGGCCATAGTTACTCCAACAAGACTTACAACCTAAACTTCTACCCTCATAAAAGAGTCCACTCTGGAAACTAAGCATTCAAATATATGAGCTTGTGGGGACCATTCTCATTGAAAGCCCCACACTGACCTAATTGTGAAAAATATCAGGAATAAAAGAAGGACAAACAAAACACACACAATTCATCTATAAATGATAAATGTTCATGCATATCATCTAGATAATTATTAAAATGGGCAAAGGGAGAAATTTAACATCCCTCAAATAGTCTTCTCTGGAATATACCTAACTTCAAATTTGCAAATGTTGTACAATCATAAAGTTGGGGAGTAGTTGGGAAGATAGACAAGTTTTGGACTTGAGCAATGAGACATACATTAATACAGTTCTCTAGAGAGAGAGAACAACTGGAGAGACTTGAATTGAAAGAGGAGGGTCTAAAAATAGAGATGATGAGGAAAAAATCAGACATGGGAGTTGAAATGTATGTATTTGTTTATGTGACTGTAAGTGCAGGGGTAATGTCCTACACTTATCAAGTCAGTTGGCATAGTGCTAATACCATTTATTAACTTGTTCCATTCTGTGATTTAAACTTCCAAGAGAACAGAAAAGCAGAGGAGAAAGAAAATGTTTTACCAAGACAGTAAAGTAGTGAAAATAAATGTGTACACAATAACATGCTTTAACTCATTTGGAGTAAGTGCTGGCCATTAAATATAGTCAAAATAGATACTGTGCTGTGAATTATAGGGTCATAAACATTCCTTTAACTGGTATTTGACTTGTTAGAGTGTAATGGTGGGTGGAGACAAGTATCACAATAAATAATAGAAGACAAATGCTAGGCCTGTCAGTAAGGATTTCTTATGTGTTATTTTCACTTAAACATTGAGGGAAATGACAAAGCGAAAGCCAACTTAATGAAGTCTTTATACCGCTCAGCAAAACTGAATCTAAACCATTTTCCAAACAACACACCCTGGCATTTAAGTTAAATCTCAGCCCTGATTTCCTGGGATTAAAACTTAGTAAAATATCCTGGAATTGTATTTGTTAGGTTTATTAATGGGTCAAATCTTCATGCCAAGAGCTTTTTGCATTTTTCTCAAGGCTGGAATTGTCTGCTCCCTAACATTGATTGGTTTGCTCTGTAGTGAAGATATGCAGGGGATTAATGTTGACTTAGTCACGCCGGAGGTTTGAGTACAGCAATAAATCTAAAGCAAAGAAACACTGTGAACTCCCGAAGGTTAAGAGGCCTTTAGTCAAGCTAACCCACCTTTTAGCTTCTAAGAGATGAAGCTATTTGAATTGGAATTGATCCAAATTTATGCTGTCATTGTAAAATCAAAACATGTCAAAGATAGTTTTGAATTAATTTCTAAAGAGCAATTGTTGTCTGTGAATGTACATGCTTCAAGAAATTCAGTTGTAATGGATTAGTACATTGTACCATTTCACTACAATTCTGCTTCATGTCACATACCCTATCATGCACTAATATAATAATATTATATAATATATAGTAATATTAAATAATACAATATATAATATAGTAATATAAACAATACAAAAATTTCAAAGCATCTTTCCTGTCCATCTTAGAGACATAGTTACATGGCTTGAGTTACAAATCCTATAATAATTAGACAAACCCCACCACTGCTATAATTCCAAAGACTTGCTATCAAATATACTTGCAGATTCATTTAAAAAAGAAACTGTTTCTTTAACAGGAAATGAACACAGACATCTCTGCCTGTTCTCTAGTTCATGTAATGATGGTAAACACATGCATTCGCAATAATTCGATATTTTTGCAGGTTATCCAGCTTTCTCCCACTGTTTAAATTCTCTGTTTCTCTGTCCATTACAATCTTCTTTCCCCATTCTTTCTCCGCTCTCAAAACCAAATCACTTTCTTATGTTCATACAGACATCTCTGCCACATTTCACTGGAATGTTCTAACTGAAAACAAAATCGTCTTTCTGGTTCACAGCCTCCAGTATAATATCCATCTCTAGGACAGAAGTTTCCATAGCACCTGCTGAGCTGACTAAATGATTTACATTCATCTCATCTGCACAAGAGACACAAGGCATGGGAAACTGTTGACCATTTGAAATGTGGGCTAGTGCAAGTGAAGAACTGAATTTCTAACAATTTATGTTACATAAATATGTTTATAATAATCGTTACATATGACTAGTGGCTCTTATTTAAGCTATCCAAGTAGTCACTCATATGACATGTACATATGAGCAACACTGAAGGAACTCAGCATGATCTATGTATGCATACATATACATGTGAATATATTATATATAATATATATCATATATGCATGATATATATAATATAACACATATATTTGACATATATGATATATATCATATGTGCATATATTGCATATATGCAACAATAATAATTAAAGAATAAGAGGCTATGAATCTGACAAGGAGGGGGCATCACAAGTGGAGTTGTGGGAAAAAAGGAAGGGAAATGATATAAATACAGTACTAATATATAAAACTCTCAAAGTAAGTAGACATGAATGCAGGAGGGTGGCTAACATTGAAAAAGGAAAGAGGATTAATAACAATGGACAAGAAAGGATAATGGGTGGATATGGTCAAAATGGACCATGTGTATATTTAAAAAAAAGTAACCACTCCTGAAGATACTGCCATCTCTCTACTAGGTACTACATGCTTGCTTAATATCCAGGGATTATTTGCAATCAAACCATTAAACATATCTCCGTAGGATTCATTTTCTTCATATTAATTATCAAACCATGCATAGTACATCTATTTAAAGTACTCCATTGACAAACGTCTCCCATTCCTACATAGACTCACTGTTATTTCTCCATAAGTCAATAACAGAAATTCTTATATTCATAACAAGACTTGAAAAAAAAAAACCTCACTGTGTTTTTTCTTAGTATTTTATGGATAAAGGAAAAGAAGTGGACTGGAGACCTGACGTTCAACTGTTTTTCTCTGATTCAAGAAACCATGTGCACTTGTGTTAGGGTAAGGTAGGCATTACTAACCATAATGGGGAGAATGAGTTTCTATTTGTCATTCAAAAATAAAGCACAGTTTGATCCAAGTATGTCAATCACAAAGGAGCCCTTAAAAATGAAATCCTAAGAGTCAATGCAAGTAATCTATGCTATCAAGTCCTGAAGTTTTAATGTTGTAGACACAGTTCTGTATGTATAGTATATATACGAGATCCCTAAAACAGTCCAAGTCAGAATGTAAGACATATCAATTATTTCCATACAGACTATATACTGAGATAATAATGCTTTATATGTTGTCTTAGTTTGCCTTCTATTGCTATGAGGGGTCCCTGCAAACACTATCCATCCCCCTCCCCAGGAATGATCCACAAAAGTCAAGAAGGAAACCTAGTTCAGCACAACTTAATTAGACAGTTCATCCAAACTTCTAGAGACTCAACTAGAGCAGTTTGTTTCTTACATGTTTCTGCACAATACAGCTTGGAAAAATTCATACAAATTTCAGCATAATACAGCTTGGAAAAAAGTTTCCGAGAACAATTATCACAACAAAACTTAAGGTGTGACTACATTGAAACTCCTTTGCAAAGTACCTGTGACCTCTTCCATAAGAATGGGTTCTATTGACTAACAATGTTCAGGAAAACAGTATAGGGAGAAAGACTCTAAAATAAGCATAACAGTAGATTCCTTTGCCAAGTACATGGGACCTGGGACATCTTTCGTAAGAATGGGTTCTACTGACAGAAAAATAATGGTCAGGAGTCTGGAAGATTCCAGTGAGGCCAAAGATCCCCAGGTTATTAAGAACATCCACACCCAGCCTGGGTGGAAAACAGTATAAATCCCTTCCCTTGAAGATATAAGCCCGTGGGTTTAACAGTCCTGGTTTTTCTGGTGCTTATCTTTGAGCTTGAGAGGACCTCATGCCCTCTACATATTGCTGTGATAAGCATGTGGCCAAAAACAATTTAGGAAAGAAATGGTTAATCTTACAGTTTATAATCCATCATAAACTCATGAAGTCAGGGCAGGAGCTCAAAGCAGAAAACCAGGGACAGGAGCTGAAACAGAGGCAGTAGAGGGACACTGTCTACTGGTTTGCACCCATGGCTTTCTTATACCTCCGCAAACCACCAACCCATGAGTGGCACTGCCCACAGTACCCATACCAATAACTAATCATCAAGCAGGAAAATTCCCCACAGGCTTTCTATAGACCAATTTGATGGAGGCAATTTCTCAATTGATATCAATTGAGACACAAATTCAAAGATCTGTCTAGGCTTGTGTGAAGTTTTCACAAAACCAATCAGCTCAGTTATATTTATTAAATTAAAACTTATTTAAATTAATTGTCATCTATTTATTTTGACTTTAAATGAGATTTCTAGAACATTAAAAAGTGTATGCCTGGCTTATGTTTGGTGGGTCACATTAGATTTTTGCTGGGCATTGAATTTGAAATTCTTTTTCAAAGACTATCTATGTAAGTTGAAAGCCTTCTTGTGATCCCTTTGAATTCTGAGATGTTCTACTTTTTTCATTTTTCAGGTATTTGCCTTGTATGCACATGGTTTGGGTTTTGGTTTAGCTCAACCAAAAAATTTAGAATCTCTGTACTGAGAGTATGTCTCAGTGGATAAAATGCTGTCTACACAAGTGTCGGAACCTGATTTTGAATTCCTGAACACAGGTAAAGTTGAATGTGGTGATGCCCACCTGTAATCCTGCTGCTTTTGTGGGAAGATAAGAAGAGATGGGGACTGGAGGATTGCTGGCCAGCTACCCTCCCTAGTGCATGCAGGTATGAACCAGAGAACATGTCTCACACAGGGTGAAAGGTAAGGACTGAGGGATGAAGTTTTCCTCTGACCTCTACATGTGTGTTATACTGTGTGCTCTGAACAGAGCATGTGTGATCTGGTCCATTTACACTCACACATCATACACACATGCATGCATATCACACACACACACACACACACACACACACACACACACACACACACATCCACACGAAGGATTTTTAAGAGTGATGGAAGATAGAGATTTATAATTGACAGTAAACAGACTGCAGAGTCATGGGAGCTTCCTTCTATTTCTCTCTCTCTCTCTCTCTCTCTCTCTCTCTCTCTCTCTCTCTCTCTCTCTCTCTCTCTCTGTCTCTTTCTCTCTCTCCTGTGTTCATTCTTCCCTCTGTCTCTCACTCCTCAGGAACAAACCATTACACTCCTTCCTCCTGTACTGCACTTTAGTGACAAGTCTCTTTGAGTCTGTGGTTGAGACCCGCTTCTCTCTTCTGAAGACAGGCAGTTTTCTCTTTGGGAGAGAATCTAGTGGACAGAATTTCCCTTATCTTTTTACTCTTGCAATGCAAAGATGAAAGCTTTTAGTGCCTTCAGAGTCTAGAGAAGTGAAAACCCAAATGGAAGAAGGGATACCCTGGCAATGAAGGTGGAGCTCTTCAAGGTAATTAGAAGCAACATAGTGTCCTAGTCAAACTGTGTTCTAATCCAGCTGTAAGGAACATCTGTCACTCACTCCACAGCAAATTCTCTGCACAAGAAGTTTTCAGAATGTAAATATAACTGTGTTAGGAAACTAGACAATTAAACAGAATGCTATAAAAATATATATAATGCAGATAAAAATGCAGCATCTTTCACATTCATAAGAGATTATTCTTCCTCTTTTCTGCTGTTACCAAATATAGTTATCCAAGGGGCCTTTGGGAAGCATGGTATCTTAGTTAGGGTTTCTATTGTAATTAAACACCATAAGCACAAAGCAAGTCGGGGAGGAAATGGTTTATTCAGATTACACTTCCACAACACTATTCATAACTGAAGGAAGTAAGGACAAAAATTCAAACAGTAGGAACTTGGAGGCAGGAGCTGATGCAGAGCCTATGGAGGAGTACTGCTTACTGGCCTGCTTCTCCTTGCTGTACAGCCTGCTTTCTTATAGAACTCAATACCAGTTGAGTCAGTTCAGTTGTTTTTGCCTTTACTTCTCCTCTTATCATCTAGTACTACATATGTAAATTACTCAATCCTCCCAAATATTTTTCAGCTCATGCCTTTTGATAGACATCATAACAGTCCACCAAAGATACCTGCATTCTCAACCCATAATGCTATTAGTGTGTTACCTTGAACAAGAGAGGACTCTGCAGATGCAATTAAGTTCAAGCTATTAGGAGTCCTTGAGGTCCGGGTGAGGTAAGCATAACTCAATGAACTTCCAAGGGTCTTTGTAAGAAAGAGGCAGAAGAATCAGTCAGATAAGGAGACGTGACCACATAGACAGGCCAGTGTGATGAGGCTGTGAGCCAAGGAATGGAGAAACTTGGAAAACAGCCAGCAAACAGAACAAAAACAAATTCACTGAAACATTGAATTTATCCCACGCACTTACTTCAAACTTCTGACCGCCAGAATTGCAAGATAGTAAGTCTGAATGGTCTCTATCCACTCAACATATGGTAATTTAAGATCAAGGCAACAAGAAAGAAATATATCCCTCATCTCCATTTCGGTGTCCCATAGCTCTGACTGTATTCTGCCTTGCCCAGAGCACCTACCAGTCTTTTCACTTCAATACTTCCTTTTTAAAAAGTATGTGTTTATTTTATTTTATGTATATGTGTATCTTCCCTGCATGCATGTCTGTGCCCCATGTGTATGCCTGGTACCTGCAGAGGCCAGAAGAGGACATAGGAGGTACAGATGGCTGTAAGCTAACACATAAATACTAGAAATTGAACCTAGATCCTCTGGAAAAGCAAATGCTTTAAACCACTGAGACATCTCTCTAGCTCCACTGTAAGCTTTCTAAGCCTTCTTACCAGTGTGTAGGAGGAGCAGCAGTGGCCACCTCTATATAAACACCAGGGCCTGCACAGCTGCAAAGGCATATCCTGCCAGAGGACCTAATTGAAGACTTCCTGAGAGACCAAGGATTGTTGATGCTGACAATGCCACCCAATCAGGAGCTGTTGTTTAGAAGAGATGCTTTCTTGGAACCAATGGGGCGTGAGTGGAGGGTATTAAAGGAGTTTGCAGCAGTTCAGGTGAGCCTGCTCCCTGACACCATTGATTCCACACCACCTCACCTCTGACCCCCAAGGGAGGATAGGCTTGGGCAGTGAGTAGTCCAGGGCACAGGCAGCACCACTGGTTTCTCCATAATCAGTAGTCTACTCAGTAACTGGATTTCTGAACTTTTTCATGCATCCTGCCTCAAGCAGTCATACGGGAATTACTCATTACCTTTCTTTGCCTATCTTAGCAACCTGTATCTTCCCCTTTTGCTTGCAAGCTCATCATCTGTCCATCCTTGACTTTCCAATCTTATAACCCATAACAAGGATTTTCATAATGTAACCTCTCATAGTCCTTTGCACATCCAGCATTTAGGACCTTGATAATCAATCATCCCTCCAGAGTCTCATCTCTTGGTTTCTTAGATGTCATGAGGTGTGACTACCAGTTGTTTGAGGGTATGTCTCTCCAGAGCCTTCTCTTTGTGCTCTGTACACATCTGTTTACAACTCTGTCTTTCATCATCACTTAAGACATGATGAAATAGTTGCTGTGGAAAAATTGTGGTTTGTCTCTGATTGCACAGCATACATCCTGACATATAACAGTTGTTTATTATTTGTTGAAATGAGTTAAATTGTTGAATTAAACTGCATAGTACTGTGTATATCTTAGAAGATTAGTTCCTAGCAAAGGAGGAGTAATTATTTAAAAGTTAATTGAAATAATACTGAGAAAATGTGATAGAAATATCTGTCATGAGGGAAATAAATTTTAGTGCATGTTATTAAATGTCACAATTCATTCTGCCATTTATATCCTGGAAAAACCGCTTCATGAGAAGAAATAGTGTAAAAGTAACCAAGATTGCAGTGGCAGATTTCAACCTCAAAAACACAAATTAATAGGCTGGAGAAATGGCTCAGTGGGTAAAATGCTTGCTACATAGGCATAAGGACATGAGTTCAGACTCCAGGCATCACTGTGAAAGCTGAGTGTGGTAGTGGGACCTGTTACTCAAGCCCTGGGTGATGGCAGACAAAAGAGTTCACAGGACAGTTAGTCTAGTCAAAATAGCAAGTCCCACCTTCAGTAAAAGGACCATTCCTCCGGCCTCGGTACATGTATGCATAGCCACATGCATATATTATGTATGAGAGAGAGAGAGAGAGAGAGAGAAGAGAGAGAGAGAGAGAGAGAGAGAGAGAGAGAGAGAGAGAGAGGAGAGAGAGAGGAGAGGGAGGAGGAGGAGAGGAGAGGAGAGGAGGAGAGGAGAGGAGAGGAGAGGAGAGGAGAGGAGAGGAGAGGAGAGGAGAGGAGAGAGAGAAGAGAAGAGAAGAGAAAGAGAGACTGAGACTGAGACAGAGACAGAGACAGAGACGGAGACAGACGTTGTGTCTGTATCATTCTGGTAAGATTGATTTAGCAAATGAAGAAGAAAGATGTTACAGGTAATGCATAGTTTAAAATCTGCATTCATATTGCAATTCAATGAAACTCTCTGTAATGATCTCCCATTGGCATATTCATTGTATTATATGGCTAAAAGGTTAATAGGACCTTCTTGAGCCTTATTTTTGTTGCTTCAATTACTGCAGAGCTAGAAATAAATTGTAAGAGATATCTTACTTGAAAATTACTCTACCTGCACACTGCAGATTATTAGGCCATGGATCCTACCAGAGAAGCTAGGAAGTGAGCAGGATCAAGCTACACTTGGCGTTTTTCTATAACCCAGAATATACTAGCAAATTCCCTGAACAGGGAAACAGGGACTTGCAGTGTTCTACTTGTGAGATGGATTTTTGCTAAAACAGCAACTAAGCATCTTAGTTCTTTTTCTTTATTTTCCTCTTTCTTTTTCAGACCTCAAGATGCATGGATAACTGAGGAGGCTTGGTCTTTTGCCAGGTTTTTGAGGATGTTTCCATTAGTGCACATACTTCTAACTGCTCAGGGTTAGCCTCTGTTCCTGTTAAATACCTTCCTTTCCTGTTTCTAACCTGACATTAATGCAGTGTACTCCTAATGTACTCAGCTCAGCTCCTTGCAGTCAATTGTCTTTACAGTATTAAAAATATTACCCAGGAGTCCCTCATTCCATAGCCCTTCTTCTTGATGAACTCATTCAGTCTCTCTACTGGCTGCAACTATTGTTCTTTTCCCCATAACCACACCTCCCTGTCTATGCCTTCCAAATTTCCCTGTGCAAACAGTTCTAACTATAGCTTAAACATGGAAGACTGCCATTTTCTTCATTATTTCCTATTCCTAATTATGTTTAAAGGTCCTTTTCCCCATGACTTTTTACAAAACATTTATTTATAGACTTGTAGAAATCCAGAAATGTAAGCCATCCTTTTATACCATATTTATATTTCTGCCTCATTATCTACATAATAGCAAATCATTGGAATTCAATATCAAAACCTCAGTACAATTCTTGTACACGCTTCAGGTTTAGAGGGTACCTGCTAGAGTCTTGCCTTAAAAATTCACCTGAAATGTCAACATTACAGATGTGATTTAGGATCACATGTTAGATATTCTTCAGTGTGTTTATGAAGGTTTTTCCAGAGAGATTTAACAGATGAGGAAGGACCCAGGATACCCATGGGGGGTACCATTCTATGGACCAAGATCCTGGGCTTATGTAAAGGAAAATGGTAATAATCTAACTATTCATATCAATCCTTTTAGTATCTCAGCTTAAAAATTGATTGATATTCTCTTAGTCCATGTTACAGAAACTGGAAGAAAGCACAAATATCTATACAAATGTATAACAACAACAACAACAACACGAAAACTCAGAAGCATTCATACAACTTATATACTCGTTTCTGCAGTTGGTCATGTAGCCTTCCAGTTTAAGTAGAGGTTTATGGAGGCCAAATGATTAATGGAGTTTTGGCTGACATCTGACTTACAGTAGGTCGAATGGGTCCCTGAACATGTCCTGTGGTCATTTCTCCAGTTCCAGAATGTATAATTGGGATAGATATACTTAGAAGTTGGAAGAATTCTCACATTGGTTCTCTGACCTGTGAAGTGAGGGATATCATGGTTGGAAAGGCTAAATTGCAGCCTTTAAAGTTGCCTATGCCAAAGAAAACAGTGAATCAAACCAGTATTGTATTCCTGGAGGAACTGAAGAAATTAGTGCCACCATCAAGGACTTGAAAGATGCATGGGTAGTGGTTCCCACCACATCTCCCTTTAACTCTCCTATGGCTACTACAGAAGACAGATGAATTGTGGAGAACAGCAGTTGACTATTGAAAATTAAATCAGGTAGTAACTTCTATTGCAGTTGCTCTGCCAGATGTAGTTTTATAATTTGAGCCAATTAACACATCTCCTGGTACTTGGTATGCAGCTATTGATCTAGCAAATGCCTTCTTTTCAACACCTGCCCATAAGGACCACCAGAAGCAACTTGCTTTCAGTTGGCAAGGCCAGTTTTACAGTTTTGCCTCAAGTACATATTAACTCACCTGCCCTGTGTCATTACTTAGTTAGAAAGGATCTTGATAGTCTGTCTCTACCACAAAATATCACATTGGTGCACTATATTGATGACATTATACTGATTGGACCAAGTGAGCAGGAAGTAGCAACCCTTTGAACTCATTGGTAACACATAGGCATGTGGTGGTAAGGGCCGAAGTGGAGTCCTGAAGGCTTTCCATGCGGTGGGTCCCACATACTCAGAAAGTCTAAGTTTCCAAAAAGGGTTTATTTTCATGGCAGATGGAGATGGATCTGGATGTACCCCCATGAAACTCAGGGCAGACCTGAGTTAAATAGGGAGGGCAAAAGGGGGAGGTTCTGGGGAAGAATGTTTAATTGGCTCTGCCCTCTGACCTTCATTAGTATGTAAATCTCTAGGGCCTGAGGCTTGTAGTCACACCCTCTACCTGTGCACTTTGGGAGGGGCTGTAATGGCCTATGTGACTGAACAATGTAGGTCCATGGAGACTAGACTGCGTGTCAGGACCCTGGGTTCTGGGGACATGGCCGTACACCTGCCGTTTCTCCCTTGGAGTCCCGGGAATACAGGCCCAGGCCCAGGCCCAGCCAAGAATCAAGATACCCTTATGCAGTCCCACATAGGCATATCAGAGGATGGGAAATAAATCCAACCAAAATTCAAGGACTGCCTACCTCAGTAAAACTTCTAGGAGTCCAGTGGTGTGGGGCATGCAGAGATACTCCTTCTAATTTGAAAGGTAAGTTATTGCACCTGACCCCTCCCACCACCAAGAAAGAAACATAATGTTTACAGGGTCTATTTGGATTCTGGAAACAGAACATTCTCCACTTTGATGTTTTACTCAGTCCCATTTACCAAGAGACTTGTGAAAGCTGCTAGCTTTGTGGGGGCCCTGGAGAAGGCTCTTCAACAGATCCAGGTTGCTATGCAGGCTGTTCTACCACTTTGACCATATGATCCAGCAGACCTGATACTACTTGAGGTGTCAGTGGCAGAGAGAGATGCTGTTTGGAACTTCTGTCAGGCCCCTATAAGTGAATCACAGAGGAGACATTGGAATTGTGGAGCAAAACTCTACTATCATCTGTAGACAACTATTCTTTCTTTGAAAAACAACTCTTGGCCTGCTATTGAGCTTTTCTGGAAACTGAATGTTTGACAATAGGACACCAAGCTTAGGCAGTGAAGGAGTTGGAAAACAGAAAGCTGGTGATAATGTAATAAAACAAGGGGACCTATGCCAAAGAAAACAGTGAATCAAAACAGTATTGTATTCCTGGAGTAACTGAAGATACAGGAATACCAGCTCCAGCAAACAGCAGAACTCTATAACTTTGGCCATATGGTTCTAGCTTTAGAGTTAAAAATAGAAGGGAATACTGGGACAATTGCTGCTGGTTATCTGGAGCTAAGAAATTTTCAACAATTAAGAAGAGACCAGCATCATTGATGTGAAATCTGGAAAGTGTTTTCTGAGACCACAAAGAAGCTGTGTTACACAGATAGCCATGATCGTACCTCATGCTTCAGCTGGACTTGGTAATATGTAAGAATCACCCAGGTGGTACTGGTTCAGAGGTATGACAGGGTCATGGAGAGTAGCTGAGACTTGGAACTATGAGAGGCCAGGGAAGGCCATTGATGGAAGTGCAACCTAGTTGCAGTTGACAGCCCAAGACTGAAGGGGTCATGTAAAGAAGTTGAGGCTTGGCACCATGAACAGAACCTATGAGAGACTTTGGTGAAGCCTAGTTGCAGCAAAAGACCCCAGTGTATTGGAGATGCCAGTACCATAGGTTAATTACTAAGAACAGCAGCAGCACTCGAGTGGAGTCAACCAGAGCCTAGAGTGCTACAGAGGACAGAGCTGGAAATGTGACCCAAGCCCTTTGGAGGAGCCCAAAAGATTATGTGCAGATCCCAGACATTGGAACAAGAAGCTGTAACATTGAAGTTGCCTTGGAGATCCTACCACAAGATGTTTCAGATGCCAGGGCCATGGAGTATCTGCTGAAGAAAGCTCCTAACAGGGAGTAGAACCAGCCCAGGAGAAAAACGTTTGTTGCAGTCAACAAAGATGAAAAAAGAGTTTGTGGTAGTTTAAATAAGGGGTGTACCACAACACCTGGATCTGGAACTTGCTTTGTCTCAGGCTGGCATTGATCTCCTTGCCTCAGTCTCCTAGGATGACAGGCATGTACTACCTTGCCTAGGCCTAAGCTTTTCATAGCCATTATACCTCAAGATCTACATGTCAAGATCCAGGTCAAAAACTTGTCTTCCTGCCTCAAGATCTGGATCACAGGTGTGCCCTCCATTTCTGGATTGTAGTTCATCCCAGATGTAGTCAAATTGACAACCAGGAATAGTCAACACACTGACTGCAGCTACTCCACTTTGGCTGCTGTGCTTGCCCTACAGTAATGGACACATGTCCTCAAACCAGGAGCCAAGATAACTCCTTCCTTCCTTCTTTAAGCTGTCTAGTCAGATAACAAGAACTATCTTACTATGACTTTTGTCATAGTAACAAGAAAAGCAGCCAATGTACCTAAGTGCTCCTGAAAAAATACATTTTTTATAATTGGCCTATGGATACTAAAATTATATGTAATTGGATATTAACTGTATATTCTGTGTATTGATAAATTTTATTATGTATGCACGGACACAGTTAAACATTTTGTATCTTTATGTTTTGTCAGTTTGATTTAAACAATTTCTGAGAAGTGTTACAATCTCCAGTTAAAATGGGTAATACATTCAAAACTCCCCATTATTCAGACCACTTTTCCTCCTACTTAAGATTACAGGCAAAGAAAACAAAAAACCCAAGCCATTAGAATTGCTCATTAGAAATTAAGTCATTTTTGTAAGCTATGATTCCATGGTTACAGAGTGAAAATGAAACCTATAATTTTAACTTGAGTTCCTGATGTGAAAAATCCTTCCAGATTATAATTCCATCTTCCATATCCCCAGAGATGTATAAGGTATTGTCCCGATAAACACTAATATACCCTGGGACCCATTCATGTCTACGTAGCCAGGAAGTCATCATTACTAGTATCAGTGAGTAATAGAAATTTCTAAAATTTATGCATAAAATGAAAATGAAATGCTTATTTGTCAGAGAATAAAATTTAAATTCTTCAAAACCGTTCACCCAACTCTTTGTATAGATAGCAACTATAGGGACTATACTTTGGGAGTTCAAATTAAATACTTGGAATTATGATGTATAATTTGAGTTTTTAAGTAATTATTTTTTTTATTGAGAAGGGTATACAGTCACAGGCATTGTTTAGAGAAACTACAAGTGTGAAAATGGAAGTATAATAGCCACACAGAGACATGAAAGTAAGAAGACAGAGACTGTTGCCTGGTTTCTATTTTTTGTGTCAGGAGCCTTTTCTCAGTCCAGCCCAAGACTTAACAATATTCTCAGCATCCCCTCTTTTTCTTTAATTCATTCAGTTGGTTTGCGTTTACATTGTACCAGATAGCAGTAAACAGCAGATCGTAGCAAACTTGTTAAAACTGAGAAATGTGTCTTGATCAGAAGATCAAGTAGTAGTACCCAATTAAAATCTTAAATTGATCCCAGCAGTAGCTCATTCCTCCCTACCTGCCCCAATGTTCTGAGTTCCTGAATGAAAGACACACACACAGCCTTTATATTTTGATATGCCTAAAACAGCTCAATGGCTGGACCACTTCCTAATCTCCATGTAGCTAATCCACATTCCTCCAATATTCCCAAATTATTGGGAATCTATACTAAAATCTATATTCAATCTTTGCTGCCCTGGACCCAGTCAGGAAGGCCTCTTGGGGCCGTTCTCCCCCAGTTCCTACATGGCGGCTATGCTTTCTGTTCTGTACCTTCTCAGGCATGGTGTCTCCTCGCATCCACCTCTTCTGGCATGGCAGATCTCCCTCCTCTTCCTTGCTCCAAGTCCAGGTAAATCCTAAGGTCCTGACTCTATCTACTCTGCCCAACCGTTGGCTGCTGTCATCTTTATTTACCAACCAAAACCAAGTGGAGGCAGGGTCCCTCAGTGTCTTAAGTGCAGACATGAGAATTCCGTAAAAACAATTTTGGGGACCCAAATTAACATAATACAAGCAGCCACAGATAATTCAGTCATCATGCTCACCATCTCTTTTTCACTTAACACATGTCTGAACCACAAAGTCTGGATTGCTGCCATTTGTCCAACCTGAACTGAAATCAAACTGTAGTAAGTTCTTTCGTCGTTGGAAAGAACTATTCATCTTAGAGCCAGCATCTTAGTAGGAACTTATTACCTTCTCCCACTTTAATTCTATTTCTTCCTTGCACCCGAGCTTGGTGGTGGGCTTGTGTTCTTTTTATACTCTCTGCAATGGAGAGTGATCAGTTCACAGTCAACTGCCAATTTTATTTACTGAGGTTAATCAAGATTACCTCTCAAGTCATTAGTGTCTCCAGGCACCATGCTTGAGTTACGTTGGACTTACAATGTGCAAAAGAAAGTTCTAAAGTTAAATCAACCTCTATATAGGGCACTCAGAATCATGATGAGGTAGAGAAAGGAAAGGTTTTGTATGTGGTGTCTATTTTTATGTAGAAAGAAGTGCATGAAGGGAAATTTCTTAACTTCTTTCTAAAAGAACAGAGCTAGTTATATTAGTGACTTTGAAGGAAAGCAAAACAAAATGTCAAAGTTTTTTGTCCCTGAAGCAACCCTGGTCCCTTATTTCACTGTGATTGGACATGCTGTAACTTGTAGAGGTTGAGAACCCTGGGAAGAGACCTGATTTTAGGTAGCTTCTTGTGAAAGGAGAGGTAAGTGTTTTTAATTCTAGAGTTCACTTGTTCCGTAAACAGAATCTCATTCTCTGGTTTGCTGTATCAGCAATGAATGTGCCATGTTTGTCTCATATCTGCATGCAATGTTGACAAATGTCTTAACTGATCTATAATTTGAATAAGGAAGAGATTACTAATGAAAGCTAGGTTAGGGATATTAGCAATGCCTTGCTTTGTTTTCTAATAATGACATATGTCCACAAGGACTATTTGCTAACTCTATTCAGCACTTCACAAGTATCCAATCTCTGCATGAAAGAGAAATGGAAGTTTGCACAAGTGTTTCTGACTTAGCCAAAATGCCTCATTTACCAAATCTTTGAGGTTCAAAACCCACGTCACTAATGACAGTATTTCATCTGTCTTTACATTCACAATTGGTTCCAATTTAGACTTCTGCACATCACCCCCACCCCCAATCTCACACATTAGATCTTGCAGATTCCATTTTGACCTCTTCATTCCTTCCAAATTGTTTTTTTCAGTGGCTTCTATCTCCATATAAAATACTTCTTCCTAATGTGAAAACACTTCTGGATGTGAAAAGATTCCTCCGAACTGAAACATTGCCCCCAGAACAGGGACTTCTTAAGATTAGAAGTAAACAAAACCCAGAAGGCCTGGAAAGTACCAGGTCCTTCCGAGACTTATGCAAGCAGTAACCCTTACTTGGGAGAGGAGACACTCTAAACTGCAGAGTAGCCAACAGGTCAGACATGGAGCTCCAGGGATGCTGCATTCATGAGTCATCACTCATGCTGGGGTGGCTTTCTGGTCATGTAGTTGCCTTTGAGCATCCTGTCAGTAACTCCTTGCCCATATTCCTGAAAGGAAGCCCAATAAGCTCACTGGATCAGTAAGATAAACTTAGGTAGAATCATTTCCCTGGTTGGGTTTTTAATACTCTTTCTGGGGTTTATCACCACAGAAGTCACACCGAACCTACCCACTCTTAAGTGCTATCGCTCAAGATCTTAGCCAAAGAAAGAGAAGCCATTAACGCTGCTGCACAGAGTGAACTAGTTTATGAAGCAGTGTTTCTACTATATGACTTTGCTCAAATTGTGATCAGCCCACACCTCATCACCTCAAGTCAGCCTCTCTGCTCTGTCTAACTCCTCCAACTGTTTAAGCACAGGTGGGAAGCCCAGCGTCCTACCCTCCAATGTTACTTTTATAGCTGCAGTGCAGTTTTTCAGTTAATCACACACTATATGAAATTGACTGTTCCTGTGGTTTATTACAGCGTCGTCTTCCCCAGGATGTAGTAATATGAGTTTCTGTGGCTAGAGATCCAAAACCTGCATCCCACATCATAAAATTCACTGATGATCACACAGTGGCTGTAAAAAAAAAGTTAATGATTGATTGACTTATAAATAAAAACAAAGTAACTGTCTTCACTTAAAAGATGGCTTGGTTCAGGACTCTGAAATCTCCGAGTAATTTAATCATCAGAATTTCTGCTCTGACCTCTTTGACTTTCTCTATTGCTCCAGGCGGGCTATTTTAGTGATTTTATATTCATTTTCTTAATCCAAAAATGGGAAGTTAGGCTTGTCATTTGTCTTACTCATAGAGAGAGGTGAGGAGTGTCCTAGTCGATGCAAGGCACATGGCTAATACAAAGTTTAATAAAAATGATAAATAACATCCATTATAAAATTGAACCATTGTTCAATTTTTACTGCCCTTTCAGTGGTTTGATTCAATTCCCCCTCACTGAAATCTGAGAACTTTAATCTGATGAAATGTTTTACTAATAACCACCGGTTCCTGCATTAACCTTTTCTTTCATTAGATACACCTGGATGATATAAAATTATTCTCTTAAAGAAATCAATACATCACTGTAAGTGCATAGAAAACATCTGCTAATGAGCTTCAGCTAAGAGAAATTTGAATTTAACACACAATGTCAGAAAAATCCTTGTTTTTGATGGAATAGTGCTTTAACTAAGTTCAAATAGTATTATCTTTTATTCTATAATTTCTTTGGCAAAATTCTTGTTTTGTTTTGTTTTGTTTTGTCAGAAAAGTTAATTTTTCTTTTCTGTGAATTTCAGAATGTAAAACTCAAAACAAATCATTTTTTTTGTGTTTCCAAAGAAATAACAAAGTTCAAGTCCTGTTAAATGACTTTATTACCTTAAAACTGTTTATTGAAAAGTACTAGTCAAATAATGATCTCTTGTGATAAATAAAATGTCTTAATACTGAGAAGATTTGGGGAGTTTGGATTAAAGTCAATCAAACAGCACCTAACCTGGAAGAAGGTAAATGTGCCAAGAGACAGCAGAAAAACATCTGGAAAATAGATTCCCACGGTTATTGGTTATGTAATTCTCTGAGTTACTTCCTACTTCAAAATATATATCTTAGAGCCTATTACAGTTTATAAACGTTCTTGACAGTGTGAACTAATTAAGCAAAATATAGGAGTGATAAAATGAAGTAAGCCTCAAATCCTTTTTAAAAGAATAATTCTATCTAGAGGCATTGTGAGAGAGATGTGAAGCTTTTTTTTATTGAAAATTATTCTTAACATTCTCATACAATATACCCTTGCTTCTTGGGTCTGCTTCTGCTCTTGGGTATCCAGGCACCATTGCACACCAACAAAGTTTATGCAGTCTGGTGGTTCCACATGATCTCATTCAGTGTGAGTGTTATAGCTCTCCTTATTTGGGGTAACAAGGGCTATATAAACCTGGGGGCCGGCCAGGGTAGGTGTTTTCAGGGTTAAAGTGCTGGCAATGCTTCATTTGCATGGAGAGGAATTCCAGGTGCTTGCTGGACATGTCCTTATAGGGTGAGAAGTTTAACCTGTAATTTGGCCTCCAGGCTTCAGGACTGCCTCAAGGGTGGCAGAGTAGGAGTCATACAAGGCTATGTGTACTGGACATGCAGGCTCAGAGCAAGGAGGAAAACAGTCCTGCTTTTGCAGGTTTCAGGACAAGATTTTGGGGGTTTGGACAAGTTTCAACCTCAGTATTGCCCTGGACAGGCTCCCCATATGGCTTCCCAGCCTCACACATCCTGATGATAGCTTTTCCCCCCTTCACTCCTCCCAGTCCTTCCACTGACTCCCCTGCAGATCTACTCCCTTTCTTTCTCCTTAGAAATGAACTGGCTGCCAAGAGACAACAACCTGACATGACAAAATGGAGACGCCTTCTGGCTCTTACAATCTTTCTGCCTCCCCTTCTGCATTATTCCCTGAGCAAATCCCTCCCACCTGGGGAGGAGGAAGTCTCTCTGATGATAACTAGATATGGAACTGATCTATGAGTATAGTGGAATATCACTAAGAGTCAATTTATTGATACGTTCCTTTTAGACCAGCCCAGTAGTGTTTGGTTTTAATTCTAGGTCTCTGGGCTCTCTAGTCTCTGGTTCTTGGTTACTCAAGCAGTGTTGGGCATGGATTCTCTCTTGCGGAGTCAGCTTTAAGTCAATGCATCCATTGGTTGCCACTCCCACAAGTTCTTTGCTTTCCCTGACATAGGGTCTTTATCATCACTTCATTGGTAATATTCCCCCCTTAACTTTCTACTTGTTATCTGGTGATAGGCACACACCCTTCAGTGTCAACTCAGCTACCCCAACTCCAAGGCCAAGTCATTCCCACATAGTTATAATGACTTAAGAACTTGAGACTTAATCTAGTTAATATCAGTGCTAACTAGTGTCATTCAGAAATATTGTTTCCCAAAATATTTAAGCTCATGAAGCAGAAACAACACTTAAACTGTTAAGCACTGAGCTCTGGTACCCACTGATGGACTGAAGATCAGAGATATGGTGATTTTTGCTAAATTAAAAACACAACCTTTCACTATAACTCACTGAATGAAAAATATTAAGGATAATCTAGCAGCGGTGGATAAGAAATAACCATAAAAGAGTTTAAAGCAGAATCAGAACATGGAAAATATTAGTTTAGCTTTAGATTTTAGGAAATTAAAAACACACAAATGTGACATTATATAAGTACTATGCTAATTACTATGGTAAATAAAATTAATATCCTTATTTTTAGGAAAAATTAGATAAGGGGGAATCACTAGTCTGCTATTCTTGGGATTATAATAATTTATTAAGTTTTTACTGTTGCTGGAATGCATTTCAACTTTTGAAGTATTTAGCCTGCATTAGAAAATCCTCTTTCATGTCTTTCTGAATTATTAAAATTGAAAGGATATTGAATCTTAATTATTTTTTACTTCACAATTTAAACATCAAACATTTATTAGGACATAGTTATAGCCACTGCCAGCAGGTAACCAGGTGTTCTTAAAACCACAAAAACCATTAAGAGGGTTGTGAAGGTTCGCCCTCCAATGTCAGCATTCGAACAAGCCTGAAAATGTAATATTAAATGTGGAAACAAAACAAGAGCACATTTACCCACCCAACACCAGCCGGGGCCTAGTCTGCTGAAGCCCTTATTCATTAGACATAGCCTGAGTTCAAGGTGACATCATGGGATGGAGCAGACGTGCAGAAGTCTCTGTGAGCCTGCAGCAGCACATGCCAAAACTCCCCAAGAGCTCCCAAACAGAATACGAACCATTGCGTTCATTAGACACACATTCAGTCCTATTCACTGCTTTAAAATAAGAACAGACTGTTGACACGGAATCCAACGGATTACTTAACCTTACTGTGTATAAGATATTGCACAATTCATTCATGTTTTCCTGGTCTTATTAATTAAATTCGTTTTTGATGATTTCACAAATATGCAAAATGCATACTAACCATACCATACCACCTCCTACTCATATCATTGATATCATATAGTTTTCATTTCTTTTTGAAATGTAAAATTATATAGATTTTACAGGTGCCAAATTTATTAGACTCCTTCAGTAATGTTCTTCCTTAACAGGTAAGGGAAATGTTGTTTCATCTCTCACAGCTGTTTCAGAATGAAGTCTGATCGTTCACAAATTAGGCATTCCTCTCTTCTATCATACCATTTATATCTCTTCAGACCATACCATTTATCAAGTTCTTATGATTAAAATCTATATTATTACATGGATATGATCCTAAGGAAAACCTAAATTTATATTCACAAGAAGAATTCAAGTATATTCTTTGACTGGAAAGTTCATCCTACTGATAGAAGGAAAGAAAAAACAGAAAACAGAAAGAGAAGAAAAGGACAGGTAAGAAAGAAGAGGGACAAAGACTGAAAGGGAGAAGATGGGAGGGAAGGGAAAAGAAGAGAGGGCAAGGGAGAAAAGGTGAAAAGGGAGGGAAGAGGAGGAGAGGGAAGGGGAGGGGAAGGGAAGGAAAGCAGAGTCTATTTGCTTTTATTTTTAATGTAAGAGATTTTATAAACTCTGTCAACACAGTAAACTTAAACTTAGACTTGTAAAAGTATATTTTCCAAATCTACTCATGCTTTTATAATTTTATTAATAGGTCATTCTTTGACAATTTCATACATGTATAAAATATTCAAACTCTACCCTCTTGCTTCTCCCTACCATTGCTATTTACCTGCCTTCTTCCCTAAAGATATTTATGTTACATTTCATGTCTCTGATTAAGGCTGAGAATGACTTTTGTCTAGGTGAATAAACAGAGTGAGAAGTTTGTCTGATTCCTGGTCAATTTAAGTAGTAATATTCCCACTGGGGCCTGTGACATCCTGGGACTGCTGAAAAACTTTGTAGTTTTATGAAATCCAAAATTTTGTTCTTGATCTGATTTCTTGTCCTCTATGAGTTTTATTCAAAAGACTTTATCTGTATTTGTATGTGGGAATATTACCTACTTTTATTTTTCTCTAGTAGTTTCAGAATACCAGATCTTATGTTGAGATTCTTGATCCATTTGGAATTGAGTTTTGTGTGAGATGAGAAATAAGTATCCAATTTCATTCATGTTAATATTCAGGTTTTCCCAGGCACTATCTCTTAGAAATTATGTCCTTTCTCCAGCATACATTTTTAGCATCTTTGTCAAAGATCAGGTGTGTGTATATATGTAGATGTAGATGTATACATTCATATATAGAGATAGATGATAGATAGACATATAGATATACATATACATTCCCTTATATTTTTATCATTGATTTATATGTCTATATTATATCTATATGTATTCCAGTATGATGTTGTCTTTATTATTATGGCTTTGTAGTATAACTTGAAATTAGATATGCTGATACTTCCAGGATAGCTTTTTCTATCTTTGGTCATTTGTATTTAGACATAAATTTTAATATCATTTTTCTGTATCTATCAATAATGGTCCTGGAATTTAATTGGAAGTGCGAACTGCTTTTGATAAGATGGGCATTTTTATAATATTACTTATTCTTATCTATGAATATGGGCAGTCTTTCTGTCTTCAAGTATCTTCCTTGATTTCTCTCTTCAGATTTTTGATGTTGTTGCTAAATTTATTACTGTGTGTGTGTGTGTATTGTGAATGAGATTGTTCCCTGATTTCTTTCTTTTTATTGTCATTGATATATGAGAAAGCTACTGATATTTTGTGTAAATTTTTGTATCCTCCCACTTTGATAAAAAGTTTTTATCAACTCTAAAAGTTTTCTTCAGGAGTCTTTAGTGGACAGAATCATATCATCCATTCATTTTTTAATTCTTTTCCTATCCATATTCTTTTTATTTTAATCTCTTGTCATACTGATCTAGATAAGACTTGGGCACTATAATGAACACAAGAAGAAAGTAGATATCCTTGTCTTGATCCTAATCTTAGTGGAAATGCTTTTCCCCACCTAACAGGAGCCGACGACTGTTTATTGTTCACAACCTTGGCTTTGTTGAAATGTACTCTCTGTTCTTAGTATCTTCATGACTTTTATAATGAAGCGATGTTGGATTTTATCAAAGGTCTTTTCTACATCTCTTCATACTATCATGTGGTTTGAAATTAGGCACATTACTTTTTAGATATTATGTTATTGATTTATGTATGTTTAACCATCCTTGAATGGGGCAGCTGACCATAGATTTATTTCTATATATTTAATAAACATAACTGAGTATTGTCTATGCTTTCCTCACCAATTTCTTAAACAGTGGTTGTAATTCCATATATTATCATATAACCAGATATGGTGATTATTGGAAAATTTGGCAAGAGTAAAAGTTTTCTGAATGCACTATGATCAAAAAATGATTCAAAACCAAATACACAGTGAATTGCATCCACTGTGGGCTGGGAAGCACCCAGGCTGCCTCACAAACCTCACAGCAGCCTTGGTTATGAGCACACAAACATATCATACTCTGTACTGCACATTCTATCATGTCATACACCACCATCTCTGCTTTCTGAAACAACTCAGCTCAGGACCATGACTGCTCTAGGCTACGAAATGCAGTTCTTTTGCTCTACACACACAGCTTTGACATTCTGGAATTATAATGGATTCATTATGAAAGTTTAAATTCGAACTGTTAAAATATTTGATTTTCAAAAGCGTGGACTTGCATTTTTTTTCTTTTAAAAACAATCAGAAGTACCTGCTTGGGATTAAGCTAGAATTTCCAGTGTGTCCTTAAGCTTATCTCTACCTTGTAGTCACACCTACTTAAGTAAAATGTTATTCTCAGTATTGGTGTTTATAAACTCAAACCATCAGTCAATTCTGAAAAACATCAAAGATCCTCTACATCCTGCAACATCAAATATCTTAGCAAGATTTATTTTTTAGATTAAAAGCATCTGAAGATGCTGCAGTGATGGCATCTGCTATATGTAGTTCACATACAGCAAATGAATGCCAAGAGATGGCTCAACACATGCAGACAATAATGAGACAATTCAATCGTAAAAAAGCACAAGCTTCGTGTAAAGCATTATTTATTATTGAAAGAAACGTGACGTTTATTGTAAACATCAATATTTATTCAAATGTCCATTGAAGTATTTTCAAGTAAAATATATGGACGACAGACATATAACAGCAGCTAGAAGCAACAAGTGACACTCTGCAAATACAACTGAAAATTCAACAATACAAAGTGAGTGATGTCATACTGCACCAATGCACCCATATGGAAAGATGAACAAGAATTCCCATTGGAAGTACACTTGTTTCACTGTGCTTTCCAGTCATACAAATAGCCCACAAACGCCATCTACAATGAGTTTGTTACAGCAACACTCTCCCAAGAGGGAAGTCATTTAGCTGTAGAATCTGCTTTATCTCACACATCACATGTTTGTACACCAGTGCCAAGGAATTTGAAGACACATCTCTCTGCCCTGCTCACAACTCATCATTTAGCATCTGTGTAGCAATGCCACCTTGCCCTTTAAATATTCACCACTCAATATAAGGCATTGTGTCAAATTTGTACAAAATATAGCCATCGCAATATCACAAACCCAGGGTAAAGAACTTAGCCAGAGGTGAGGAATACAGAGAACACAGGGTACCATCTTGGTCTAGGCAGCATGTTTCCAATCCTGCATTGAGATCACCAGAACAAGGGTGCATTGCTCTTGCAATGTGGAATGTTCCAAGGTCATAAGAAACACGGTCCAGATCCAACACAGAGTTTAGCAAGTTTGTAAGTTATAACTGAAGCACAGATCAAAGGACAGTTGTCAATGTAACCCTAAAGGTAAACTGGATACTGCTGGGCTAAAGTGATTCCACCAGAACCAGTTAATGATGTTTGCAGAAGAATGAAAGCAAAGCTAAGTACATTTATACACAGTGCCTGATACATTACTGTGAACATACCAGCACACCTATGAAGTTTTCTACCCTTAGACATAAAAAGAAAAAAGTTAGTAGGCTAAACATTTAGATTAAAACTTACAAACTCAGATTTTAACAAAGTAAATTCAGATATATTAAAATAAAGAGGATGATTGAATTGAGTGAGTTCTGAATTAATAACTAAAATCTTCCTCTCCCAGTGCATGACTACCATGTAAGTCTCACTACACAATAAGAACTACAGGCTATGAAATTCAGGGTTCAAGTCTTACCAGAGAGGGAAGACAAATTAAGTTCTCTAGGCATCCAGCACAGCATTAGTGAGACATAATTACCTACTTTATTTTTTTATCTTGTGCAGCCCAAATAGAAAACATACCTGATGCTTATGATTGCAAAATTCCCACATGTTGAAAACTGCTGACCCTCAACACCATTGTACTGAATCTCATCGACAGAAACAGAAACTCAGGCTCTGTGTCCAAAATATGCAAGTTTTGAAATGAAGTATATACTGTTATTGCTACTAATTCTAGGAGCTTCCTAAGGGCAAAACTCTCTGAACATAGATAATATCAAGAAGAGCCTACTTAAAATTTTAGTTGATTTTTTTTTTATAGCAGCAGTAATAACATTCTCAGATAAAAATGTTGGCTAAGAAGTTTCTCCAAGAAGATGGTTATGTTGCTCAGAATCATGAAAGAATTCTGGTGACTTGTGAAATAAACACTGTATGTTCAGAGACAGAAAAACATAGGTATGATGATACAGAACGTTTTGGTTTTAGAGTTATAAAAATGCTATTGACTAGTGTCTGAAAGAATGCTAAGTTATTTAATGTAAGTAATTTTTCTGTTATAAACTTTCATTCATTGCAAATAATGTTTTTCTTTTATTTCCCCATATTACTCTTCTACTCAAAGATCACATCATATTATATTATTTAGTAAGTAGAGTGACGGAGAAATTATAGACTAATTCCTAAATTCTTTGAAACAAGATCCCTCAGTTTTAGGAGTAGGAACCCACAATGTCTTGTCTCCTAGTAGGATCTGAGTGTAGTTCTGAGTCTATGGTTATTAAGGGTCATTAGTAAGAATAAGTGAGATCTGACCACACACAACCCACTTATCCATCCAAAGACCTAACACATTTTCCCACAAGATGATGTGAAAATACAATCACACAAAGTGTTCAGAATACAGTTACTGCTGCAAAAGAGATAACGGAGCACTAGTCTCCTTTTTCTCTCCCCGACCTTCAGCATTGCCGTTAGTGGCTTCATCAAGAGGTAGTAAGGACATAGCAAGCAGGTCCTCTAAACAATAATTCGTTCACTCTAAAAATCTGTAGTGTGTATGCTAAAGGGGGTTGTGTGCTTCCTTTTGAATTGCCTCTGCCAGCCACATGGCTCTCAGATGCATAATGAGTAGCTGGTCTTTGAAAGTATTGTCTATAAAACTGTGCAGGTTGGGATTGATATTACAAAAGTACCTTTGATCTAAACAGGCAGAAATACACACACCACATAGCAGGGAGCTGTCTGCAGGCTGAACCCACCCTCTGTATATCAAACAAACTGGAAATAAGGAAGAGAAGGAAGGAACAGATTTTTTTTTCACTAAGAAAATCTTAGAAAGTGAATCTTTCTATAGTTACCATCTTGAAGGCATAATATAAAAAACTGAAATATAGGGAACTGTTATTTTATGCATATAGAACAGAAATGATAAAATGAACAGGTGAACTTCCTATGTGCCCATAACATATGTTTTTGTACCACTTACGTGACACAAAACGGACCAAACATTTATGTTTAGATACAAAATAATTGGAAAATTCAATAAAACAAAGGATTACTTATAAAACTGGCTATTAAATCATCTATTTTCAAGTATAATATTAGCCATCAGAGGCCTACCGAGAGGTCACACTTTCAGCTGTCAAATATGTTAAGAATAGACTTTTGGAGTCAGGGTTGGTCCTCGGGCTGAGGGATCGAGCTGGGGGCAAGCTAAAGGAAGAAAAATCTATACTGGCCAGAGACTAAGTTAATGGAAAATTGAAGCGAATGAAATGCTCCACCCATAGGTGGTATGGCCCGGTGCCCTTTGAACCATGAAGGCAAGGCATGAGCCACTGAGGCCCTAAGGGAGAATTGCTTATCTGTAAGCACAAGAGTGTGATTGAGCCTGGGAACAGAAGAGCTGCGACCAAAGCCTCCTCAAAAGCTGCAGAGGAAGGGTGCTATTTGCGACCTATGAGTTCCTTAGAGGACACAGGGTCCCAGAGCATCTGGCACGTGTTGGGAGCTGCAGCCCCCAGGAGTGTGGGCTAAACTGTCAGGAGCATGGACTCTGCATCCAGCCAAGGTAACCACTGCTGAAGAGTGTCTGGTAAGCACAGTGGGCATGAATCCCTACACCATAGATGTCCCCTCTGCTGCCTCACTGTACTACAAGAGGCCAAACTCTGGAGACAGCCACCTTGCCGGAGGCCCTACCTCCACCACCAGTGGTTCCCGTACCAACCCTGTGTCCTCTGGAGGTTCATCCACATCTGGACTGAGGCTCCTGGCCTCCTGCCCCAAGAGGAATGGAACAGCCATCGAAGGAAACAGATGTGCCCAGAGCCCCTCTCCAGAGATGCAGGATACCAGACAAGCAGCAGAAACCCTTGTACCTGGATTGTGAAGGATGCCGATCCCCAGGCCCTGGGGCCTCATGTGGAGCTCTTCAGAAAGCATGAGCTTAATGGCAATGCCCTATTGTTGCTGAGGAGTGACATGATCATGAAATACCTGGGACTGAAGCTGGGACCCGCGCTGAAACTCCGCTATCACATTGACAAGCTGAAGCAAGCTAAGTTCTAACAAATCGGAAACAAAACCCAAGATCTTGGCAGCCGGCTGACATCATGAAGAGACGGTTCTCTTAACTATCACAGCCACAAAGACTGTGGGGTTTTTTTGGTTTTGTTTCTATATTTTACTTTATTTTAATTTTTAAATAAAATATGTGCATCCCTGCCTAAGGAAAAAAGAATAGACTTTTGAAGTACTGTTTGTGGTGAACTTTAGCTAAACTATATATGCATTCACTCACTCTTTTATCAGTATATAATGTAAACAGAAGCTCATTATCTTCTCTTAAGCTCCTTGCTATTACACAATGCCATGACTTAATTCCCAGCTTGAATGATTAGGGACATAAAAATATCACCCTGCATTCTATCAGCATCGACACGTAGCACATCAGGAAGCTGATGATATTCAAATAAAAGAGTTTCTTGAGTCATCTCTGTTGAAATCTCAAATCTATTTCTCTCCAAAAATAATAAAAAAGGAGCTATAAAAAAAAAAACCCTCATTCATTGCTTTTCTGTTATTCACAACTTAACACAGTTGACATCATTGACTTCTATATCACATAGACCTTAGGAGACAGCCACTAATGGTTTTTATGTGTATATTTCAATTAATATAGTGTATTTAAAATGTCTTTTACAAATATTCTATGATTACTTTTAATGGAAAAATAATGGGACTATTTTTACCTTATTCACAAAGAAAATATAGATATTACAGTGTCCAAAGTCTATGTACTTTTCCATGTCTTTAAAAGTTTTTCACATACATTTAATATATATGAGTGTTTTGTCTGCAAGGATATATGTGCACTACGTGCATGCCTGTACACACAAGCGTGCACTGGATCCCCAGGAACTATAATTACCTATCATGATGAACTACTGTATAGGTGCTGGAAATTGAACTCAAGTTCTCTGCAAAGGTAGTTAAGTGTTCTTAGAACCCAAGCCACCTCTTCAGCCCCAATCCCTGGTCTTCTTTTAAAAATATATTATCTTTCCAAAGGAGTGCTAGGTATGGGATCTTGGAAGGAATTTAGATGCACTAGAGGCACCCACACTCCTGCTTAATTAGCATCTCAGCATGCTCATTTACATTCTACAGACAAGCATGGATATTTCCCTTCTTTGTGGCATGATGGTAAAATGTGGTAGTGACCTTAAGTTGTCTTTTCCCGCCTCAGTTATAGGATATCTACAAAAGGGAGAGAAGCAGGCTTTCTTAGCATCCTATTCACCTGTAAATTGAGATGAAACAGGGAGTTTGCCAAAGGCTGATCTCAACTTACTAAAACTTCTAGTAGGGAATCGTCCTCATGGTAACCATCTGTTGCTGTTCAAATGGCAATTAAGAAAACACTTTAAGCAGACACATAAGGCAATCTGAAAAACAAAATGCTTCTCTCTATATATTTTAGTGTTATAGAAACTGCAGAGCATGGAGAACTAGCCCCATCAGCTGTCCTGACCCTGTGCCAGCAGGGCTGCGGGGCAAACATGCTCAGACTGTGGGTGTACACTCACGATCCCACAGGTGGACCTGGACTCAGCCATGTTTACTAAGAGAAATGTTCAATCTCCTGATGAAAGACAAGAGCAAGACCTGTTGTCTGCTCAGCAGAGCCACCATTGCCAAGAGCCACTTGAAATCAGAGGGGAGAATCTAGTGCTTTAAAAGAAGAGATAAAATAGCGCTATAAGAATACCAGTCAATGGAAATATTTATAATCATCAAGGAGAATAAGATTGCACCTCAGCTTGGGAAATCTTTACCAGATGCTTTAAAAGTTACATGTTTGATGCTTTGTATACTAAACAAAGAATATTTGAAAATAAGAGTATTGTTTATTTTAAACTGTTTAGGCTGTATTTAACTCTGTGTTATAGTAATCAAATCGTGTTTTTATATAAACATTCAAATACGTACATCAGCACAAACATTAACACATGTAATCGCATGTGTATATCCATATATAAATCTAAAATAGGAGAAAAAATTCACTTTGTATAAAAACACACATTACAAGTGTGCAGGAGTATTCCTAGATAAAAATCTGTTTTACATGCTCTCACTAACAATTATAAACATGAATTCCGTGAATAAAGGAACTCTGTGTTCTCTTCTGGCATAACTTCTGAATAAGGAGAACACAGTCCCATGGACAGTACTTTAAGAAACACTGGTTTTTTTTTTTTTTTTTTTCATGCTTGATTAAAATGGTATTGCAGTGGCATTATAAAATACAAAAATAAAATAAAAAATACCTCTTAGAAACAAGAGAAGGAATGATAAAGTGTATCCTGACTAGCTTGCACATGGAAAGGCAAGCAAATAACACAATGAGGCTGATCAGCTTGGGAGCACATGAGCCTCAGGAAGAACCACAGACCACAGGACCTTCTCCATGGCTTTATTCTATTTCATAGGTATGCAGAAGGTCCTGCCTTGATAAATCTCATGGGTCTGGTGTAAATATAACAACATAATAATGTGCATCTCTAGCGGCAGATAGATGTCAACAAATAAACACTATGTTGGCTCTAGAGACTAGTTTCATGGTTTGGAAAAGCCCATGTTGGTAAAACCATGAAAACTTGTTAGTAATTCACTTAGGGAAATAAACACTTGGTTTGGACTTTTAAAACAAAGTCAACTTTGGGTATATATTAAATATTATTGAGACTGAAAATGCTGAATTGGTGAAATGTTCCAGATTAGGATCATCATTTGTACTTTGGGAAATTACCTATGGATTCATTGTTTTTTGTAATTGGGATAATATTTTTTGTTTGTTTGGTTTGGTTTGGTTTAGTTTGGTTTGGTTCTTTTGAGACAAGGTTTCTCTAGGTAGCCCTGGCTGTTCTGGAACTCAGAAATTCCCTGCCTTCCAAGTGCTGGGATAAAAGGTATGTGCTACCACACCTAGTTTGGGATAAAAATTTTAAAACGTTTTGTTTTTTAACAGTCAGAATATAAGAGATGAAAGTCACTATGGCCATGATGAGCACTTAATTTTTGGATGTTAGAAAAATGTTTTTTAAATCCTACCATTACATTAATCCCATTTGAATATGGCTAGTGTTTGCTAACTCTGACTTAATGCCATGGGGCTGAGCAACAGTACTGAAGACTCTCCCTCACTAGGTTTGGTTGCAGCTCCCTCTTTTACAAATTTAATTATAACTAAAGTGATCGAAACAGCCTAGATTTTCAAAGATCAGTTGAAAGTCTTACTAAGCAGTGACATTTCTTTCATACTTTTTATGTAAATCTGTGCTTTTCCTAATTGAGCCAGCAAGTTTTATCCAGCGACTGATTTTAACAGAACTGTAAAGGGGATTCGCACTCATCACCAGGTGAAAACAGCCACAAGGTGAAAAGAAGAGTGAGTAAAATGACTAAGACGGCATATAAATGGGGTTTATAAAGAGAAAGCCTGATATCTGGAGTTGTATGGGCAATGTCTCACGTGCTGATACTGTACTCTGTTGAGTAAAACAGTTTTGTCCACCAAGAAGTAAATGACTTAAGAGGTGGTTCACCAACGGATGTCATACCAAACTATATACATCTTCAGGTAAGGGAAAAAAAAAAACCCACAATGAAAGCACATTGATGTTGCAAACACCAAGCTTCTGCTTCCTGACAATGAGTGATGACATAGTTAACCTAACAAGTTCTCAATGATTTTAGATCAAACATAGTTCCTAGGATTGCGTCATGAATACTAGCCCATGGAAATGCTTCCTTTATGCATTTAAGAAAATTAAGGTATAGACGTATCTCAGTGGTGGAGTGCTTGCCTGGCTTTTGTAAAGCCCTGAATTTGATCTCAAGCTACACACACACACACACACACACACACACACACACACACACTACTCCCTCATCTTTTGTTCTGATGCTCTGATTATAAGCCATTGAAAGATAAGTGATGGCCATGTTGGTTACTAAGGGAAAACAATCCAAGGTCAATATCAAAGTTATTCTGCCTTCTTTGCTACAATAGTGACTTTTTTCAGAAAAATAAAAAAAAAAAAAACCTTTTCACAGTATAGATGTCCCCAGTAGGTAAAGCTATGTTTACAGACCTCATATATATATATATATATATATACAGAAACCATTTTGGTCTTCTATTCAAGGTTCTCAGTCATAAGAAATGTTGTAGAGAATGAGATAGCCCAGGGGCCAATGCCCTTAGGTTTTTCCTATCCCTCAGCAGACAGGCACTAGACTCAAGAACTATGAGCTTGCCTCACTGTATGACTTACATATTAGCCTGTTACAAATACATGGAGTTACCAGTAAGTTGCTCAGAAATTAATTTGAATACACTAGTGGATATGAATAGTGATAACTGATTCCTTTAGTCCATCATCAAAGTTATGTTTTCTTGAAATAAAAATCCATTTTGTATCTCGGTCCTGGGCAGATGGCCAAGCTTTTGATGCATTAAGTTCATAATTCTTTAGAGTCTTCTGGTACAACTTCTAGGATAATCTGTAATGTTCTGGTTATTCTGTCTATAAAGAAATAAGGAGAAATTAAAATGCATGAAAATCACAGTGACATAAAAAGAGCAAAACGTGAATTATCTGGGGATGAATACTGAGAATACACAGCTTCCTTCTTTACAGAGCACTTTCAAGAATTACTTACTTCATTACAATTCTATCATCCTCAATTAGTTGACTTGTCACTTTTACAACTTCCCATGATGCTTTCTCAGTAAGAATTTATTAATATTTTGCCTTCAAATAAGAACATTTATTTATGAACCAGGAGGCTGAAAATATTTTGAGACAATGGGACCAAGATATAAATAAATGTTTACAAATATTCTTCATGTTCAGCCCAAAATGGGTTTGTTCTTTTTTCACATAGGGGATGACAACCAATTTCTCGGGACAGTCAGGAGGATAGTATTTCCAGTGTCTAATCTGTAATACTGTTGAGCAAATTATCTTAATTATCAAGACCTCATCTATCTCATGAATAGAATGAGAAACTTGGACTAATTTGGGTCACTACGATCTGGTCCTTAGACCAATCACATCAAGCACTCTCCACAATTCTGATTCACAATGCTTCGAGTCTAAGGCTCAGTCTCCTAATTTAGAAGCTGAAAGTTTAACCCAGCAAGAGGTAACTCTAACAGATACCAAAATATAATAATCCCTGAGTAGTATTCTAACGACATCTTCTGACTACAGACCTAGGGTGCTAGGCTCAGTGGTGATGGCTTTAGGGATATTCTTGTTTCCTTGTTGTCACCAATCCCCATAGAACATCTTCCAAAGTCTCCTAATCTTAGAGAAGCCTATGCACCATCCTCTAAAAGGTTACAGACCCAAATCATCTCCCCTCCAGACAGTCTTCTCTTCTCTGATGACTTGTTATTCTAACAAGCCCTTGCAAGCAATATGTAACTACATTTAAAAAGCTATTTTTATCCTTTGCTCTCTGCTCATTGTGGTGTTGCTGAAAGTTCCTCATTTGAACACTTGGGCCCCATCTGTTGGCACTGTTTAGGAGGGCTGCAGAAGGTTTAGGGGCATCGCCTCACTGGAGAATATGGCTTAAGAGGGCAGACTTGGAAACTTAATAACAGTCTTACTTCCTATACAGTCTCTACTTGGTTTCTGCTCCCCTGCTGAAGACAAGAAGACTAGCCGCCCAGAATG
Source organism: Mastomys natalensis (assembly GCA_021653895.1). Classification (NCBI taxonomy): domain Eukaryota; kingdom Metazoa; phylum Chordata; class Mammalia; order Rodentia; family Muridae; genus Mastomys; species Mastomys natalensis. Next base: position 3,000,509 of record JAJTUV010000163.1, on the reverse strand, counting down.
GGTTGTAGTCACCCAAACTAGCAAACCTTCCTCCCTACGTTGTCTCTTGTCTGGTATATTGTTGCGGAACAAAGAAAAGTAGCAAATACAGTCATAATCCCTGAGCTAGTTTGCCTGGGGACACCTTGTGTGGTTTTTTTTTGGGGGGGGGAGTTGTTTTGTTTTTGTTTATTTGTTTTTAACCCTATGTTTATTGAAAGGGGCCTTATGTATAGTAATGTCAAGTGATAAACCTTGTTTATTTATTAAATAAATTGTATTTTATACAGTTCCTCTGCCATGAAAGCTACAATCAAACCCCATATTTGCAGAAAAGGACATGGTAAAATTATCCTATGAAAATAGGCTTATGGGAAAATTGTCTATCAATAGTTCAGGGAAGGTGGCTCTTATATGTAGACAAGGAGCTAAGTAACTGATAGTAGTCAGGTAAAAAGGAAAACCACAGTTGTAAAGAAAAGCAATGGGGTTAAAGAAACAAGGCCTCAAGCCCATGTTTCAAAGGCATCCCTGCTTAGCCCCCTAAGCTAATCTCTATATCCTGTCTTCTCACTCAGCTTCAGTCTTCCACTCCTGACATCAAAGCTCATTCCTACTGTTTTCTCACAATGTAGGTTCTCATGCCTTGCCTTCTCAGATCTCTCGCTCCCTGGTGTGGGAACTTTGCATCCATTCCAGACAATAGCAGCAACTAGGATGCCCCTGTGTCCTTCTGAAAGCACAGTTTCTATTCTCCTCTCAGCAGAGCAAGACAAAGACCCAGAGTGGATGGTTTAGCCTAAGCAGCCCAGTTGACATTCTCCCCAGCTCTCCTTTCAGGGTAATAGAGATGCTATAACGTTTATTATAATGGAGTGCTCAGAAAGACATTTGGCCTTAGGTCCATATTGGTTTCCCAACATTTCCTTCTAAGCTCTCCTACAACAGTGGGGCAGGCACAGGTGCTCGTTGGAACCAAGGAAGCTTCTAGAAATACTGCAGAACATGTGGCTTTGGTGTGTCATATACCCTATTCATACCACAATAAGATTAGTGGCCATACAATAATAAATCCATATTAATGCCTTTTCAAATAAAGGTAAGCTGATGACCTGCAGTTGGAGTTTTCCATAATTACAACCTACAGAATCTTACAGCCATGCAGTGATTTCAGTTTCCATGTTCCTCCCTTGTTATTCTTAACGTAAACCAGAACTACAACTGACTTCACACAATCTCCTTCACTCATCACACCTGGGATCCGCAGAGGCTCAACAGCCAAGATTGAGCAGGCCTGGAAGCAGTGCAAAGCTAGCCTGCCCCAGGAATTACATTACAAATAACAGTATGTGCTCTTAAAGCGGGGAGGAGGTGAATGCTTTCATATTAATTTTTATATTTATTTAATGGAACATCGTCTGAACCCCTATGATACATAGGCAAGCTTATTGAGTTAAAATGGTAAACTCTAACCTTCAGGAAAAGTCTGTAAATGCATTCACCAGCGTTCAGTGGGCTGTTTCCAAATGAAGCTACCTGGACAGACTTTGACCAGCGTATGCTTTTAGCCTCTCAAATTGCAAGCTTGCTGTCCACAAAGATGGATCATAGGCATTCTGTTCATGTTGGCCAGAGGAAATTCTTCTTCCCTATTTTCCCCCTTTTTACAACCAAGGATTTTATTTAAACAAGGCTGCCTCTGTATCTCTCCCTGAGCAAGAGGGGCTGACTGCTAGTCATCCTAATGGCTCTCAGCTACAATAGGGTTGGGTGATAACTAGCAGCTACCAAGTTCAATGACTGTTGCTAGCCCTGGCCTGGGTTTCCTGGGTCTAGTACTCTATGTATCCAAACATATTAGGGTGAACCTGCATACTTTTCCTCCTCAAAGAAGTTTGTTTGTCTGTGAATATGTGAATAATATAAAATATATATATTACATAAATTTGTATTATAATTTGTATAATTTTTATCACAATATATACAATTATATAAATTATAATATATAATATACAAATATAATATATAATACATAAAATAGACATATAACTATGTTTATAACATAATATAAATAAACAGAAATAATATAAACAACCAAATGTCTGCCCCATCATTACGGACAGAGGACAAAGCTTTCTGCATCTCTGACTACCCCCTTAAGAGAGTGTTTTTCTTCTAGCTCTGGAGATGCTATCACATAAAAAGTGGTTCAATACTGGCATCATGTGGCCAGAGACATTCATCAGATCTCTAAAAATCTCACTTCCTTAGGCTTGGAACAGTCCCTGGCCGTGCCAACCAGCCTTGCACCGGTATTTATGCACCAGAAAGATGTCTAGTTACAACTTCTGGAAACAGCCCCGGCATGGTGCATTTTGACAGACTGTCACATTTTCCCAGGGTTAATCTATTCACACATACTAAGGTTAAAGAAAAAAAATAGAGACAAGAGAATTTCACCGGGCAAAACAACATGATATTAAACTACTGAACCAAGTGCTCTGGGCAAGGCTCTCCTGTCTCCCAGCTCACGTTGAGTTTTCTCTCTAACACAAAGTGTGTCTTTGGGGAAGGGTCGGGTACTACTATAGGACTCTTTGGTTTCATCTGTGTGTTTTGTTTTGGCCAAAGGCTAAGAAAATACTTGCTTCTGTAGCAATAAATATTATGAATTTTCTTTATCTTACTACAAGAACACTGCCGAAGAGGAAAATTAAACAGAATTACAGAGGACTGCTATTTATCCCCACTTCCTTTCAAGGCATCTATGAAGATAAAGAGCAGCAATGATCACAGTTTAAAGCAGAGCCTTCTACCGTGTCACTGGTAAAGGTTAACAGTGTCCCGAGATCCAACAACCATCCTGGGTTTCCTCCACAGCAGTTCCTGCCACAAATGGCTAACGCAGCAAGCGGCCTTGGAGATACTCAAAACATCATCGGAGGAAGAAACAGAGCAAAATCTCCAAAATTACCGGAGTACAGAAGGGCAACAAAGAAAGATCACATTTGAAAATGTCTAAATCTGAACTGACAGAGTAGCCTGAAGCCCGCCTATGTTAGTGAGAGGGAGATCAGCTAGATCAGGCTGACTGCACAAGGAAAGACAGAAAGCCTTCTAGGTGGGACAACAGAAGGAACTTTCCCTTTATTCTCCTCTGCCCCGCCCGGCTCAAAGGCTGCTGGCTCTCCTAGGCCTCAGGCTTTCTGCCATGCTCAAGGCCTCTCTACCGTTTTGGTCTATTTTCCGTCATGGTGATGAGGACTTAATGCAGTGATTTTGATGTTCAGCAAATGTGAGTTCAAATCCTAGATGTAAGGCTCCAGGCCCTGTATACCTAATTCTAAATTCTCCCTCTTGCTGAGCCCTGACTTCCTCACCTGGGTGCAGGAAACAGAATCTGGGACACGGGTCCTCGGGGAATCTGAGATTGTGAAGATGGGGAAAGAGCTCATAAGCCCCTGACACCGAGGTCCTTCAAAAGCCACCTTCTGACCACGTGTCCCTCCTGCACATCCTAACTGGAAACCACGAATGCCCCTTCTGTGTCTTCAGCCTCACCCCCCTCTCTTCCACCCTCAGTGTCCTGTATCGCCTCTTCAAAGCCAAGTGGCTGAATCAAGTCCTGGCTCTTTTCCTTACACCCACATGACTTGGAAGAGTGACTTGAATTCTCTGGTGATAGAACTCAAAGTCTGTGCAATACGGACAATGGCGTCTACTACGTAAATGGTTGTTAGGAGAAAGTGGTCACGCATGTGCAAACATAGAAACCACACAAGAAAGCTGCTATCTTGGCTTGGTTGTTGTTGTTGTTGCTGCTGCTGCTGCTGCTGCTGTTGTTACTGGAAGCCTCTTCGGCTCACTTTTCCTAATGACGTAGTATTACAGCCATGCTGGTTAAGACATTTGCTGGCCTCCACCTCACTTCCCAACAAACCTTACATCATTGGTCAACTTAATTAAGTCACTAGACTTTGCTCAATCAAAGAACACAATCATTATGTCACTAGTGGATTCAAAAGAGCAGTGGGCAGCACTGAAAAAATTCTACCTAAAGAAGCTATTCTTTCTCTAAAATCGCAGTGATTACAATCACCAGAATTAAATACCCCACAGGGCGCACTCTACATGCCTTTCCTGTCTCTCTCCTTATGCTGCAGGTACAATGAAGTAATTTAGTTTAACTGACCATTGTGCCACTGTAGCTTTAGTTTTTAAACGATGCATATTAGCTGTGTACAGCTTAATGGGTTTTCTACAACACAGTATCTAGCCAGGGCCAAGATGCTTAAAAGACTTACCTGATAATTGTCGGAACCACTTGGGTTTCTTGTCCCATACAATGAAGAGATAATATGCAGGGACCCCAGTCAAGGTGATAAGGAAGCCGACCCCGGTGCTGAATGGGTCTGAGTAAAGGGAGAGGACGACCATGAAGAAGCAGGTGAAGGAAAACAGCGCTGGGATAAACAGAGGCACCTGAAACACAGTCAAAGGAAAACAGCTTCACGCCAGCGCAAGAGACTGGAGCAGAGGGCATCAGTCATGTGACCAGGTCATCACAGAGCATGCACTAGGTAGGCGTACTCTCTTAACTTGTTTTAGAGCATGTGGACCAAGTCTTGAGCTAGGAAAGTGTGTTTCCTACCTGATGGTCTACTCAAATTTCTTTACTAGGAAAGTATCAACATGATTTTTACATTTTCATCTTAGGAGATTGGTTCTTTGATAATCACAATTAGAACCCATTTCACACGGAGTCAGAGCGCCAGTGGCTTTGCTACATGCTAAAGCCTTTCAGTGATATTGATTTCCTGTTGAGAGTCACAATAAGACCCAATGGGAATGAAACAGGCCATCTCCTAGTCAACAGCTAATAAAGATGCTGCGAGCATGTGGCAATGAATACAATTAGAGGCAAATCCTGATAACATGACTGGCAGCATTATCTGTGCTAACTCTTAAAAGCAAATAAATAGTGAGATCACACTGACCCCCAGACATCTAAAGACAAATGACAAGGCTGCTCTCCAGCCCTGCCAAAGGAAACTGCCAGGTAGAGATGTCCACTGTGGTGAGCATTTCCTTCGGTAGTTCGTATTTCTTCAGAGCACTGCTTCTCAACCTTCCTAATGCTGTAACACTTTAATACAGTTTCTTATGTGGTGATCCCCTCAACCATAAAATTATTTCCATGGCTACTTTGTAACTGTAATGTTTTACTATTTTTGAATCATAATGTAAATATCTGTGTTTTCAATGGTCTTATACAACCCTGTGAAAGGGATATTTGAACCCCAAAGGGGGTCGCAGCCCACTGCTGGAGAGTTGCTTCAGAGTATACAGGGGAAAGCTGCCCCAGTGTTACCAAGTTACAATGAGGACTGAAATACCTAATCTGTAAAGCAGCACCCTTGGCCTAGTTTTAACAAATGAAGTACTCTTTCCTTCACACCCTGTTTTGCAACCATTTAGTGTGAAGATGGGGTATACCACGTTCTGAACATACCCAAGCATGCATGAAAACCCAATGTGAAAAGTATCTTTTAACATTGTCTGGTCTCACAGATCAACTCTGTGACAAGTTCCCTATATCATACTTAAAAATGCATGTAGTTTCCCCCAGTGAAGTGCAACAGAAGGTGCTCCCTGCAAGAGTTAAATATGTCACTCCACAGCACCCCGCCCCACCCGACCTCCCCATCATCAAGTTATGACATAAAAGAGGGCTAGGTATTAGGAGAGAGATTTATGTAAACCCATCAAGATGGCCGAGGTTACCTTGAAAGGACGATGCATATCTGGGCGTTTGTATCGAAGATAAATCAGCCCAGCGACTGCCAGCCCCATAAAAAGCCACCTGGCAAAACTGAGGAAATTCAGAAGACTGTAGAGGTCTCCGGAGAAGAGCATTATCATCGTCAAAGGATGCTGGGGGTGGAGGAGGAGAGACAAAGTAACTGAAAGGAACTAAGAGGGACCAGGTAATGCCAAGCAGTAACATCATCTCACAGTGTAAGTGTCCCATCCAGTAGTTATTTATAATGCTAGGCTATCATCCTGACCAAAGCCTAGATTCCACAGACTGCTTTTCCATACTCTGTTCTTATGCTGCAAGGAAGCCTCCTTTGGAGGATGCTCTTACTAGCCCCACTTCAGTTGGAATTTTGTAAGCATTTGCTGTTTGTTACTTGTCCGTTCCTTTTTCATTGGAAAAGAGACAATGTATTTTCTGTCATTTTGTTTTTGTGTATAAGAGTGTCCATCTTTACACAGGTGCACACATGTATAAACGCAGGGATGTTTGCATGTACATGCCAGAAGACAATTTCTACCATGTGAGATAGGGTCTCTCATTGGTCTAGAACTGGCAGTGTAGGCTAGGCTGTCTAGCCAAGGATCTCCTTGAAGCCTTCTGTCTCTGCCTCCCCAGTACTGGGACTACCAGTACAAGTTACCATGCCAGCATTGGTTCTGAGGGACTAAACTCAAGTTCTCATGCTTGCAAGACTAGCAGTGTGTACAGGTACACCTTCCCCAAGACATTGTGTTTTCAAAGAATAAAAAAGAAAAAAAAAAATCCAATCACTCAAAATCATGCAGAATCAATTAGTAAGTTGCCAATCATAAATATTAAATGCAGATAACTGGGAAACTCTAAGGAAGCTCTGAAGTGATTTCTGAAGTGCTCTTGGAGCCCCCACACAGGCAACAACCATGTGAAGGGAATCTCTTGGCTTCTGAATGCACAACATTGACCTCTGCCTACTCCAGGTCAACTCTCCCCTTGTGCTAACTGTGTGTGACCCTCAAGACCAGGGAAGAATAAACATAAGAACAAGGACATCAGAGCAGGACTCTGCAGCTGAAAAAGCCAAGGACAGCATGAGCGATAGCAGAGGCTTCCCACGAAAGCCCTCTTCACAGAATAATAATCCTGTTCCCACAAGTGACGTTAGCTCCCAGATTGCGCACAGAGCATATTCGTACTTTCAAAAGAAATTTCAAGGAAACATTCTGAAACAAATTTAATGCATGGAGAAGAAAAAAAAAAAAAAGAATGTTCAATGCATCCTAGGGTGCTCTTGACAGCAGATTCTGGTTAAGAAAAAAATGTTACTAAAATCAGAGGGGAAAAAAATGACTGTAGCATTGCAGATGGGTATTTGAGGGTTCTTAACACCTTTTATAGCCTTTTGTACCCCACATTTCACAAATATTGTTCGCAGCCTAGAGAATTCCACAGCTTCAATTTACATTTAGGGGTTTTCTTTCTTCTCTTTAAGGTTTGCTCCATAGGTCTCAGTTACTCTTAGACAATCATTTCGCTGTTTAGTGTTTTATCTATGCTTTGAATTATGTTGTACGACAGGAGCCAAGAGGAGACAATGGATAATTTTTACAGTCTGCTTTCAGCTGAACTCTTGAGTCTGGAGTTTAGATTGTATCCTCATGGTTTTTCCTTTTTTTTTTTTTTTTTTTTTTTTTTTTTTTTTTGAGGTTCTCCGCCAAAGAGAGAAACTACAGCCTTCATTTCTCTTCACACCTTACACATTTCTGCAAAGGTGAAATGGAACTGAGGTGGGTCATATCCCAGGGCATCCGATACACATCAAAAACAGGGAGTCAAAGCAAGCCATGGCAAGCTCTCTGGCCTCCCAAACATGTTACACTGAGCACCAACTGAGTGGCGAATCGAGATGTCTGTTCCATTCCCTCCTTCCTAAACCGTTTGTGAGGTTATATCTACATTTACTTGTTAATATGCATTACCAAAACAATAACAGCTGGCAGAGGAGTGTGCTTGTGGACATGAATCATGGAGAGAATTTCGGGAAGGTGCCCTTCTCGAGATGCAACATAGAATAACCTGTGGGGAGAAAAACAGTGAAGTTGACTATAGAATCAATCATTCAAATGGGAAAAATTTTTAAATCCCTGAAGCAACATGAATGCATCTTTCTCATGCTAGGCATCTTGGCATTTCTTATCTGACAGATAAGAAGCATAACTTGGGTTATGCTTTGCAGACTAAGGGCAAATTTCATCCTAAGTCTCGTTTCAGGACATACAGTGTCTGCGAAATATCTTCTATTGCTCTGAGGAAAAACAATAGCAATATTGCACTGCATGGAGTTCTTCTTAAACATGAGTGCTGGTGGCAAATTCAGTGCTAGATTGCTAGTGTCAGTCCAAGCTAGCACACATGCATTGCACATGTACACACATGTACATACATGTAGTGTTAACATTTCTCTAATTTAAATTGTAACATAAATAGACAAAAAAGATTTTTGTACTATCAAACTAAGAAAAAGTGTTACAGATGGTGGGGTGGTGATTTCTGCTTCCGACTTTACTCTTTTTCGTGGCACCTTCAGAAAAACAAAAGACTTTATCGCTAGAAATAAAAGCTGTTATAAGACCCTGTAGACAGACTCTTAAAAAAAAAAAAAAAAAAAATGCTGCATGCGCTACTTAGAGTAGGCTATGTGTAGACACGCAGCGCCCTCTACTGGACAGAATGAAACATGCGTCACTGGAATTTAAGAGGAACTCGCATATCCCTTTAAAAACAACAGGTTCGGAGGAACTATTGCTTTTCTCTTTAAAAGTTATCCTTATCACATCCAATCTCTAAAACAGAAATGTGTTTCTGAAAATACATGAACTCGCTCACCTGGAGACAGCGAACACACCACCGTTCATGGAGCCGAAGCAGGAGAGGGCAACAAAGATCGGGACTGCTAATGAGAATTTTCCCAGCAGCCGTTCAGAGAAGGTCTGAGGAAGGAAAGAACGGAGCAAATTAATGCTTTCCCCGAAAGTGGAATAAAATGAAACAATTTAGGCCAAACTTGCTCTTTGACTTTCTATTAGCCTGCTGCTACGTGAATGTTTTATAATCCTTCTTTTTCGTTAGGGTCAAACTGACTCCACAAGACAATCATCAGAAGCGGATAGCATGGCATTGCTCCTCTCAGACCTGTGGGCAAAGGTCTAAACAGTCGCTTTCTCTGTCCCTCCAAAGCAACGATCTGTTTACTGACTCTTTATCAACTATCGCCTTTGATAAGAGGAAGGGGCTCAGTTTGGAAATTCTACTATAAGAGACAGAAATTGTTCTGCACAATCCCAGAAAGCCACCTTTGTATGATGAGGTATAGATACACACTGGCGAGGGTTGCAGGTACTTGTTTCACGTACCAACCTTAGTGCGTGAGGCTAGATCAAAACAATAGACAAGTTGACCATTTCATCACCTGAGTGAGCCAGTCTGAAGGTTCTTTACCCCATGTAAGCCCTACCAGCTGAACCTGTTTATAGAGTCCGCCCTCCCCCACCCTATGAGGCTGTCATTTCCTTCCAGGGTTTCCTGTAAAAAGCCAGAACACAATTCCAATTCTGACAATCGACAGAAAAAAAATATAATAAATGATAAAGTTTTAAGATTTCCTCCAAGGCGGTCACACAGGCAGTCCTGCATATTTGTATAAAGGATAGTTTTTGGTTTTTTTGTTTTTATTTTCTTTTTTTTTTCATTGTCCTTGATGCAGCTGGTGCCTTGCAATTAACAGACCCCATTATGCTCTCCACATTAGTGCTGCCCTTTGCCTAGAAACGAGAGGCAACCGACCAGACACCCGGAAGCTTTGTGTATTTCACTGCCTGACAGCCCGCTGCAGTGGACAAAGCCCTTTTCATACTGTGACCTCAGACACTGGTTCACACAACAGAAGATAACCATTCCCTGTGGGTGTTGCTGATAGAAAGTGATATTACATTAAAAGGAACTGCCCTTGGTGATGGGAGTGTCCCTGGATGGTTTTACGTTTTCACCCTTCCTGGCTTTGAGTTAATGAGCGAATTCTTTCTTAAAGAGTTAAAACATCTGAGCAAATACAAGTATGGGTTACAGAAAAAGCAGTCTCATAACATGATCTTTGGAAGCAAATGTAGTCCCCATGTCAAATAGATTTGTGGAAATGTTTTGGAATTATATGTATGTCGCTCTTGGGGAGTTACAGTACACGCTGGCATCTTCAAGTATTACCGAAGCATCTCTGTGTAAAATCTCTTTAACATTTAATTGCCTAGCTGTTCTCAAATTTATAAATACCCCAACACTGCTATTCCAAGGTTATGCTACAAATAGATAAATAGACATAATCCTCCTGAAATTTCTAGAATGATACTCTGGGGAGAGGATTCAAGGCAACATTTGAAAAGTTTATAACCAGAAATGAGAAGAGTGGGTTTTACTTTGCATACCAAAGCTTGCATTGATTTGCATTCAGTAACTCTACCTGTCCTTAGAAACACGTTGGAAAAATATTCCCTGCTTTGTAAGAAAGCCTTGATGGAGGAGTTTTAGGCAGCTTTATATAAAAATGCTTTTTAGGAGATTAAAAAAAAATAACAAAGAGAACCCATGGTAAAGGTTACCTGTTATCATATGACACATGCTAAGTGAGGTGTGCTCCAAGTCTTCAAAATATTATCATTCAGATCAAGAAAAGATTGTGACTTCAAATGCTTTCTCCTGGAGGAAACCATGATAAAGCTTCGTCAACTCATTAACCTAAATTCAAACTGTCAGGATTGTAACTTAGACTTACCACCGCCACAGCGTTGGACTGCAACAGCTCCTCAGCACTAATGGTTGTAAAATAGGCCACATTTGTCAGGACATAGCCCACTGTGATGATAGCCATGGAGATGCAGATTGCAAGGGGGATGGTTCTGAAAGACACAAAGACATCACGTATGGGTCATCTCGCTTTTTCTGCTACCAAAGAATACAGAAGACTAGCTCCAGGGATGGATGTCATGGCACCAGCCATAACTGAAGGCTTTGTTGGCATATGGAAGAACAGTTTATCAGAACAAAGTACCTTTGAATTTAATGAGATCCATGGGGTCAGGCATTTTGTTTGACTCATCTATTGCTCTATCCCCAAACATATGGGTCTATCCCACTCTTTACACCATGACTGTTACTGCAACACTGTCCTTACAATCACCTGGAAGGCTTGTTAAAGCACAGGCCACTGAGCCCATCCCTGGGTTTCTGATTTAATGGGATCAGCATCGCTCCTGTGCTCCTGATACTGTTGACCTGAGGCCCATAGGCCTTTCCACTATTAATCCACTGCACCGACAGCTTTTTAAAGGGAGCCCTCCAAAGCATCTTTCACACTCAGGGTTTTCCCCTGAGGCGGCTTGTGGTGCAAACAAGTAAGTGCAGAGTTTTAGAAGCAAGAGGGTGGGCTGTATCCATCTTCTTAAAATGACGAAGACGGCAATAAGAATTTTGTATGTAAAGGAAGTGTTCACAATAATGACTCTACACGGCCCTGCTGTGAGTTCAAAGGACTCTCAAGATCACGAGCATCTAATAAAGCAGCCGTGCAGCTAATCCCATGAAATTAGAGGTGACATGCTGTGAAGTATGGACGACTGGACAGTGCTGACACTGTGTGGCCTCAAGAAGTACCCAGCACAAATGCAATCTCATGTCTTCATTTAATGCAGTGGGAAAAGCCAGGAAGCTACTGACCCTCATAATTTGATTCCATGTTACCGATACACATTACTTGCTTAACATAATCGCCTCTTCAGACCCTTTCCAGTTCAGGCAACTTAAACCTTCAACTCCCTTCACAAAAGCTGGCCAGTTTTCTTGTAAAGCCATCCTGCTATCAGCCCTCATAGAGGCCTCACCCTGCAGGGTGCCACTAATGAAGACCTCGATATAATTTCTTCCAAGATGAAAATGCAGTGCAGAACCAGGAGGGGAAAAGCATGGCCAACCTCACTTGCCAAGCTAGATGTGTTTAACACACTAAGTCCCAGCTCATTATACTGAATGGCAATTTCCCCTGCCGAGAACAGGCTAAACCAGCTAGTCTGCTACTGCCATTCATTATGCTGCTTGCAGCCTGACACTTGCCCTGATCCCCAAAGCCTTCAGCCTTGACCTCTAAATCCTGGCATCCGAACACAAAAGTAGCAGATGTTCTCCATCCCCAGTGTGAAGAGGGCCCTGTGGAATGTCCCCCGTGAGCACCATAACAGACCTTGCTAGCTGTAATTGATATGTGCTAAATTTAAATTTAAAAAAAAGTCACCAAGCCAATGAAATACAAGGCAGTGAGGCAAGTAAAGATAAACTCTATGGTTCTGGAACAAATGACAATGCAGAGGGGTAAAAGGAGAAATGAGGATTCCTCCTTCTTAGCCATTCACTGAACTGTTTTGAACTTGGGATCTTTTAGCTTGCACAGTAGCCCCACCTGAAGAGGCGAGAAACAGACCCCCTATTCCTTCCAAGCATGTGGTTGATTAAGATATGTCAAGGTTCTATATTAATAAAAACTGAATTGTCCTTGCTCAGTGCAGTGTGATACTAACTTGTGCAAGAAAAAAAAAAGTAAGGTCACACTTTATAATTCTGAAAAAAGCAACAGAGAAATGCATGTGAAACTTGGGAGTGTGGTCCTCCATCATGGAACCGAGCCTCCTTCCCTGGCACCTTGAAGCCAGCACCCCACCCACCCACCTTTCTTGGGATGAGTGTTTCTCAATGGGGCTTTCAGTATCCTAGCAGAGGGCAGGCTTAGCTAGCTCAGCCTTCTAGGTTATCCCTGCTTTCTCACTGTGCCACTACTGCACAAACAAAGCAGCAGCCGGTTCAGCCATTGGACTGAACTACCCAAAGTTCTATTAAGCATTTACATATGACCCTCACTTTATCCTTGGAAATTCCTGTGAGCTGCAAACATAAGCACTGTTTTATTTATGAAGAAATGGGTCTTTGGGGTTTATGTAACTGTCCAAGGACACTCAGCTGGTAAGTAGAAGCCGAGATTTGGATATGTGCACGACCTAACTTGAAATCATGGCATTTTAATCCTGAAGCATGTATGGTTTCCTTAGCTCTTCTAATGTTCATGAAAATTAAACTGTAAAATAGTAAGTGAGCTGAAAAAGTCTTTGATAGAGTACGTTTCTCGAAGGTTTGCTATAAAGGGAGGAAAAAATTGGAGATTCTTTTTGATCAGGCTTCCGTAGAGCACAATGGGTAATGCCGGAGAATGTTCTCATCGTTTGCTATTGTTGTTATTATTTAGAAGGAAAATATTCAGTTGATGAATTTCTCCAGAATATTTGTATATAAAAGGGAGAAACACCAACGTGCTTGTCAAATAAAGTTGTAATGAGTTATTAAGAAAAGCTCTGAGGAAAGGGGGGCAACCACAGGTATCTGAAATAAGAGTACAAAAAGAGAAAGGCTATGCTCTGGAGCACAATACACCAATAATTCTCTCTAATTAGATCAAATGAAGCCACGGGAACTGGAGACCCTGTGGCTACAGAGCCACTAGCATTACTGACTATCCTCAGGTTCCTTTCCACTTTGTGGGAAGGGGTGAGGGTGGGGGAGATTTTGTGGTTGCCTCGGCATAGATAGCATCCATCATGAAGGCGAGCAGCTGACCTGATCAGGGCTGGGCACCATGTGGTTAAGTCCTGGTTACAAGTATCAAAGCACAAGAACCACTGGGTGAGCCGATAAAAGCTATTAGGCCACGTCAGAGCGATCTTCCTGGAGTCTTTAGATGCAGGGGGCAGATAAGCATGGTTAGAAACCCAAGAGGAAGGCCCGCAGCACAGGAAAAGGAATTGATTGGAGGAAGGAGAGGAGAGGCCGTGGGGATATCGAAGCTTCTAAATGACTGAGAGTTGGCCATCCGTCCTAAACTGCAGCAGAAGATTTAGCTTTGCGGTAAGCATGAGCAGCACACACCTGTAAGCCCTCGGCTCTCTCAGTGTTTGAACTTGTTTGTGATGATGAACAAAACACAAGTTGACAAGAGCCTTCCACGAGCTCGTACACTTTTTCCCATTAACAGGCAGTAAGTGCATGTATCTGATTAGTTTTATTAGTTGAAAATTTCCTTCAAAAATATCTTAGATAGTCTTCCCACTGCCTAACTTAAATTGGCATCTCTAACCAGGCTGGCATACATAGAAGAATGTTTCATTCTTTGAGGCTACCAACCTGGAACTCTGAAGTGCCTGCTCAGGAACTCCTTTCCTTTTCTAGTTGTTATGGGTGGAGATTCGTCTTTGAGAAATCAAGATAACCTCCCCACCACCCTCCACAAAGACCATTGCTATTGAAATGGAGGTGTGGCATTTCAGATCTTGGTGGTGTAATACATAAGATAAATAAAATTCACAACTGTATGTTTAAGTAGGAGTTAACTTCTATACTCTTCTGGGAAGAGAAGCCAAGGCCCACAGAGGTCAGTGACATGGACCAGGGTCACAGAAGCAGTACGTGGAGAGATGAAAGCCAAACCCAGCCCTCTCCGTGCTCCAAACCTCAGAATGTCTGTTGCAATGATATCTGGACTGTTCAGTGATGACTTTTATTTCAGCTTCAAGATCTAAAGGGTCCTGGAATGCCCATAGATACACATGTTTTATATAAGTGATACATTATCAGACCAACAGTCACACTACACATCCTATGCCTGTGTCTGTACTATGAACCAACGGTCACCACACATGGAGACGGTCGTAGGTAGGTTGTGATTAAGCACCAAAGAGACTGTTTCCATGAATTCAATTTAGCCAGGAACGCTGCTGGAAAATCTGAATGAGTAAACGCCACTTGATGCTCTGGCCATTCAAGGAAACGCTAAAGCAAAGGGAATTTTGCTACTCAGATGACCAGAGTAGTATCCTGATCACTTGAATTTAGGACGGTGCTAGGTTGTTTCATAACGGTTGAACAAAATATTCCAAGTCTATTATGAATCAAGTCTACTATGTCTGTCACCATGGGGACCTAGAAGTCAGTGACTCCGAGGTATGTGCTCTTCTGTTTGAGATGTGTAACTGGACATGATGGCAAACAATTCAGTTATTTAGAAAAACAAATAACAAAAAAACCCACATCCGCTTACTCTCTTATGCTCTGGAACCTTCTAAGTGGTTGAGGTTTCAACTTTCTATTTAGAATGCATTAATATTTCAATGCATAAATTGAGATTCACCAAAAGAAAGGAAAAAAATCATCGTGAATGATCAAAAAGAGCAAAAGAATGGCAAACATTTTATGTGAAATAAATAGATAAATAAATAAATACAAACTAGTATTTCCCAAGGATTTTTAAACGTCTGCTGAAAAAAAGTGGGGAGGAGGACACTTTGCTCTTATGGAATTGAAATGCAGCATGCCTCGTTGCAGTATAAAGTATTTATAATCATATTAAGTATCTTCCAATTCTAGCTATTTATTTTAGAGACATACTTGTTTCAGATTTTCTCTATAGTGACCCTGCAGGGACTTTGAAAGATTTATATGATTTTTTTTTCCACAGATCTAACCAAGAAATAATTCAAACACCATTGCCTCTCTCATTTAGATTCACCAACTTACTTTTGTAGAATTATCATTTATTTTAGTATCACTTCTATTAATTCTTCTAATTTTTCAGACTTACTCATGTATGACAGATAAAATGTGAATAAGTTTAAAAAGTTTCCTACATGTTTCATATTCATGATTTTATCTGCGTGAGTTACTCACGTGTTCTGCGTCTTAGTCATATCGTAAGCCACCCCTGGATGCTGGATTGCCTAATGTGGCTGTGTGCTCCCTCACACTCTTAACAGGGGGCAGTTATTACTTTCATTGATAATGTTCCAATGTTTGAGTTCATATGCATTTCCTATTTTTTTCAATGACTTTTGCCTCATTAATATTTAGTGTAGTGTGGCTATATCTCTAGTTATCCATCAAGCATGGAAATGGGCTATTAAAAGGTAGAAAAAGAAACACATTTGGGTACATGTAGCAAGCAAGTGAGAAGGTGTAATTTGACAGTAAAAGAAAAAAAAAAACAAAAACTTATCAAGAAGAAAATACCAGATGAACCTGTTTAACGTTCTTAAAGGATCCGTGTTCATGCCTAATGACTGTTCTGGAGCACGGTTGAACATTGACACAAGAAACACATTGTGACAGAAGAGCAGACAAATATACCACTGAGTTCAAGTCTATCTGTCCCCCTCCCCTCATGGAGCACAGCAAGACTATGGTAGTTGTGCTGAAACACTTCAAAACCAGTTATTGTCTCATCTAAGTGTCACTGTCTGTTTCTCTGCATCCACAGGCAAAGAAGTCCATAAACAGAAAGAGAAGACAGAGAGACCTGAAAGGAGACCTGAGGAATTAACAGGCAAGAATTACGACTGGAGGCCACAGAGGCTTGGGAGAAAGAACCACATCAGAATGTATAACGGGGAGACAGAAAGAGGACAGAGAAAAAAGGATATAAAGGATCAAGTTTTCCCCAAACCTTCAGAACAGATGAAGGAAAACACTCAGAAATACAGGGTAATAAGCAATCACAACATAAATAAAGCATTTTATCCCATAAATACTTTATTTCTTGTCCTACCCAGAATAAATTCATGACTAATAAAATTATACAGCAAAATGTAGCGTGAGCATAAATTTCATTTGCTCCCACTTTATACAATCTCAAAACTTTGCATTATGTGCATCTCATTTTTCCTCATTTTCTGAAGATTTACTGTGTGTCCTCTGGATACATTATAGTTATCTATATTTATCGTGAACAAACATAAGCATATTTTAGGCAAGTTCTAGTTTATAAAGACAAAGCTGGCTTTAAATTAAATGCTTGCAATTAAATCATAGAATGAAATACCTTAATAGTAATAAATTAAATTCCACAGTAGTGGCTAGTTCTTATTTTTGCTATGATGTACATATAATATTTCCTCTTAAAATTCCATTAGTTTCCTCATGATTTGAGCCAAAGTGCATTGAGGTTTCAGTGAGCCACTTTTTACAATGTTGTTCCTGAAAGTCGGATTTACGGACAAGGCACGTAATTACACTAGTTTGTGTTCCTCTTTTAAACCTGCGTTATTACTGAGAAGTAGCTAGCCAGAAGAGAGCCCCTCCCAGGCTTCCTCATGTGTAGGAAGGAATGTGACTCATTCTTAACTGCAGGGTTTGAGTGGATGAATGAGTTAGAAGCTGAGATGGCTGACTGCCCTAGCTGAGATCTACCCTAAGATTTCTATGTAACTTGATGCTTTGTCGGGGTAACAAGCCCTCCCAGAGAAATCAGTATCTGAAGAGAAGAGCATCCTCTCTGCCTCACTGTTTTGGAGAGTTTGTGTATAATCACCTGACCTTATTGCCTGGGACTGTGGCAAGGCAGTACTTCATGGCTGAAGTGTGTAATGGGATAAATCCTTTCCTCTCATGTCATGACCAAAGAGCAAAACTAAGGTTAAAAAAAAAAAAAAAGGAAACAAGGTCTCATAATCTCCTGCAAACATAAACTTGAATTGACTCAAAGACTTCCCGGGTGCCTGTGCTCGTAAATAAAGAACTCCAGTGAGTCTAGGGATGCTCTAAGAAGAGATGGAAATTCTATCCTTAAGGGAAGTTCATTAAATCTCATAAATAAAAGAACTCAAAAACTTTAGGAAGTTCTTCCTCCATATGCATTTGTTAAGGACTGTTGAAAGACAATCTCAGGCACATCCAACTGCCTATGAGAGACAGAGACCAGCTGAGCAGCCTGTTGAGCCACCTGCAGATTGTGCAATGTGCTCCAGGCTCCCAGCCTTTGTGAAAACCCTGTGATAGGTTTTAGTGCCATGATAGTCTTTGAGTCATTTCTGCTCCTGTAAGCTGACTCTCCACCCATATTCCTATAAGTAACCTCAGTAAATTCATTGATTCATCAAGTTGGACTCTGGGAGTATCCTTAATTTAACCTAATATCAGTTCCCTCCATTTGTTCACTTCTCCCCAGGAATAGTGGCAAACAATAAGGCTGCACCTCTTAATCATTATATCACCTCCTAATAAGACCACACTTGGACCAAGTCTTCATTTCCTGCCCCTTGGTGTGGGGGGAGGGAACATTTATCCTGTAGAAGACAGCAAGAGTACTTCCTGTGGAAGACATACCATGGGAAGAAATCTGAATTGCAAAATTAACCTAGACAAAAGCCTACCAGGGGGGCATACATACCCAAAATGGAATATTATAAGATTAAAAAGTAACCTTTTAATTGTTTAAAGACAACCCATGGGTGGGTTGACTGTTAGTTCAACAAGCATTAAACTTAAAAATAATCAAAGCATAAAGGACTTCTTTGTATGGATTTCTTTCTCTATATTTATAGATTTTAACTAGGTTAGATAAGACTAAAACTGTGACATTATTAAGTAGTATTGTATAATCTATTTATTTAGTTTAACAACAGATAAGCAAATGACATAAAAATCTTAATGGCCTGAATGACAATGTCAAATAAAAATGGATATTTGTCTGATCAAGTTAAGATAGAGAAAATAAATCATTATTCAAACTTCCCCAAAACAGCGAAAGCACATCTTATTGTTCACGATTTCAAAGCATTATAAAATATCTTAAACTCCTGAAAAATGCCACCAATCTAACAAAGAGAAAAACACAATTACCTACTTTTATCCTCAATGATGCAAAATTTAAATAAACTCTAGTGCTAAAAGCAAAGTAGTGTACACTGAGTTTACCCACTGCTGGGTGGTACATGCAAATTGGTGAAGAAGTTCGATCAGGCTGAAATGTATACTTAGTAGAAACTGACAACATGTCACACACATAAACTAAGCCAATCACATATCTGACAAATAATGAGAAATGAGGCAGATAAACACATAGCCTTTCAATTTAGACAAAGTATTACTTCTGCCTCCGACCTTGGCTCCAATATCTCTGACCAGTGACATCAGATCAAGTTCACAATCTCTTAAATTTTCATATCTGATAGGCAAGTAGACAACTAGTTTTCAAATTGGATCTCTAGGAATCAGACTAGAAGGAAGACAGTGGACAGCGGTAGAGCAGAGTCACATCAATCAGTAGTTACATCTTCTTTTCTTGTTTTAATGAAAAATCATCTTGTTAAAAATGACATGATCCAGAATTTTTAAGTAATTTTAAAATTATGCCCCAAGAAATTTCCTTTATGCCTTAGTTAACATTTGGGGCTCAACTGTCGCTTTCTAACATATAGCTTAAATATATGAATTTGTTTTTTTAAAGTGCCTACATATGAATAATTACATAATCTATATATTTCTGACCCTATAAAGTTGAAAATAATTTTAATAGTATAGCAACTGAGGAAAAAATAATCCTAGTAGATTAAGCTAATCTTAGCAAGGAAAGTGTAAAGTGAACGAAGGGGCTAATAGCCATGGTCTGCTTTAGACAAAGTGGCAAATCCCCCGTTGCAGTGCACATGACATAGCAGTTCAAGGAAAGGAGGTAAAGAGGAAAAATAGAGTTGATGGGCTAAGCACACTGCCAGTCCGGAAAGATAATATGTCATTGTCAAGCAAGTAAGGATGGAGACTCCTAGCTAGAACGGTTGACGGCTGCCTGAAAAGGTCACAGAGGCCCACGGAATGACAGAGCCTGGTCACGCCCTCCCTTTCCTCTTTTCAAGCCATCCAGCTATCAAGATTCATATTCCCAGAGAAGTGGAATGTTACCATTTTTTATCATTCAGGAAAAAAGTAAAACCTTTTGGAAACTATGCTTTCATGGAGTCATCTTATATTTACTAATGTCTTTTCTTAGACCACAGTTTTTCAGGCAAACCTCTCTCTGAAGGAACATTACCAAGGCAAAGACACTGTCTGATGACTCAGTGACACATGATCCAAGGGAAACAGAGGGCATGAACACCACCATTGATCCTTCATGTCCTCTTTCTTCTGTAATTTCCCTCAGCTCCTTCCCCACATCTCTGGAAGTAAAAGTTTCTGTACATACAATGCCAATGTAAGTAATTTGGGGGAGCATTAAATTTCATTCCAAGTCTGACTTTGATATTTGTTCTAACTTGATTTCATGGCATCATGAAAAGTCTCTACATTATAGCCTGAAAGCTAGGTCTCATCAGGCAGAAATACAGGATATTGGATGGAGGGACTCTAGAGAACACTCCCTGGAATGTTTGTCCCTCCACAGTTTTTGAAAAACACATTGCAGAGGATTCTCTGAAGCAGTGAGGTTCTTGCTCTTAGACCAGATACCAGAATGTAGATTTGCCTCTGCTTTCTCTTTTAGAGGACAGAACAGGCACCAACTTTACAATCTCCTCTATCCTCTAAAGATACACTGCTGTCCTCAGCAGGCATAGCACATCATTACTACTTCAAAGTGTGAGCCAGACTTAAAGAAAAATGAGGGTCACAGAAGGTAATTTAGTGGATAAGTGAGATGTCCACCCTCCTGATTCTAATCACATCACCTGTGATGGAATCAGACCCTTCGTGTACTACGACATTTGTAGGGGGCTGTAGATTGCGATCTGTACGCAGGTGGGGTCTGTGAAATCTTAGATAAAACTAGAGCCTGCAATTGAGCAATGGAAAAAGAAGGCTAGGCTGAAAATTTTAGAGAGGAGACAGGAAGAGAACAGAGAAAAGAGGGGGTGGGGAGCGGGGATGAGGAGACAAGATGGAGCCTATAGGAGAGAATGATGAACCAGACCCACATGGCCTGAAATAGCCACAGGTAGCTATGGATATCACAGAAGAGCAATAGAATAATATAGGGCAATTTGTCCAATCTAGGTGGGCAGCTTGTATCAATATCCATTACGTTTTGAGTTCTTTGTGTGGGCATTTTGTGAGTTGAGAGTTTATTGTTATAAATCTGACTGATAAATTACAAGTATTTGGAGTTTTCATTTACTGGGTTACGGGGTTTGTGGCAGCTAGTTGCAGGGGAAGGATGACTTGGGACATGTGAGTGTTCAGCAGCAAAGGAACCACAGGAAACTGGGCGAATCGCTGCTTTGGGATAGCCTTGTGGGCAGAGAGACTGCATTGCCAGAGTGTAGCCAGCTTTAGCATGAATTGGTTTTTTTTTTTTTTTTTTTTTTTTAATAATTACACACTACAGAGAGCTTCATAAGTCATTGTTTTTTTTATAACTTGGGCATTTGTCAAACTTTCTTGTGTCCATCATTATCACCTGAAATTCAAGAGAGCAGGCACAGCAATACTATAAAGGTAAAAGCCAACCGTACTTAGCAAGGTCACTGACACCAAGCCCATGCATTTGACCATACTTGCCAAATGTCTCTACTGGCTAGTCATTGTAAGTAAAGTGATTAATATACCAAATTACAGGAATTCTCTAACGAGTAAAGTCCAAAATTCAAATAGCACCAGGGGTAGGGGCCCAACTTCTTAGAAGACTGTTTATCTGAGATTTCCTTGTTCTAGTTGGTCTTAGGTCAAAGTGTTCCCCCTTAGAGAACTCTCCCTTCCTTTTCTAAGTAGGTATCAGAACAGTGTGTACAAGTCTTTCTTTATGAATTCATACACAACAAATTCCACAAAGAAAATAAGTGTGTCCCCTGAGCACTCTAAAGTTCCCCAAGAAGGGACTGTGTGTCCCTCTCAAGTATAACTATCTTTGCGTCTGTATGTGCTTGTGAGTGTTTGTACACATGTGTATGGATGACTACTTGTGCATTTGTGTGTACAGACCAGATGACAATCTTGGATAGATACCTTCTATCTTTTGTCTGATATGGGCTCTCTCTAGCCTGGAACTTCTCCAAGTACCCAGCCAACTGTCCGGGGTCTATTTGTCATTCACTATCTAAAAGAACACATCACAATCCTGTTTTGTTTGGCTAATTGGTTGGTTGGTTGGGTTGATTTTATTTGTTTGTTTGTTTAGTTGTTTGGTTAATTTGACAGATACAAGCTAGAGTTATCTGCAAAGGTGAATGCTAATCAAGAAAACATCCTTGTTAGATTGCCTGTAGACAAGCTTGTGGAGCATTTTATTAATTGCTGAATGATGTGGGAGGACCCAGACAGTTGTGAGTAATTCTACCCCTAAGCATGTGGTCCTATGCTACATAAGAAGCTGCATAGTATTGGCATAAAAAGAGAAATGTTGATCAATGAGGTAGAATCAAAGACCGAGAAATAAACCCACACACCTATAGACACTAGATTTTTTTTTTAATGAAGAAGCCAAAACCATACAATGAAAAAAGAAAGCATCTTTAACAGATGCTGCTAGTCTAACTGTATGTTTGCATGTAAATAGATCCATATTCATCACCCTGCACAAAGTCCAAGGGGATCAAAGACCTCAACATAAACTAGACACACTAAATCTCATAGAAGAGAAAATGGGGAATAACTTTGAATGCACTGGTACAGGAAACAACTTTCTGAGCAGAATACCAACAGCACAGGCATTAAGATCAACAATTAATAAATGAGACTTCATGAAACTGAAATGCTTCTGTAACACAAAGGATACTGTCAATAAGACAAAAACAATAGAGCTAATATCCAAAATTCATAAAAAACTGAAGAAATTAGATACCAACAAACCAAATAACCAATTAAAAATGGGTACAGAGCTAAACAGAATTCTCAACAAAGAAGTCTCTAATGACCAACAAGCACTTTAAAAAATGTTCAGCATCCTTAATCATCAGGGAAATGCAAATCAAAATGGCTCTGAGATTTTATCCTACACCCATCAGAGTGACTAACACATGCTGGCGAGGAGTGGAGCATGGAAAACACCCTTCCATTGCTAGAGGGAGTACAAACTTGTACAACCACTTTGGAAATCAATTTGATGGTTTCTCAGAAAATTGGGAATGGTTCCATCTCAAGTTCCAGATAAACCACTCCTGAGCATATGCCCAAATGATGCTCCAACTATATTCATAGTAGCTTTATTCATAATAGCTAAAACTGGAAACAACCTAGATGTCCCTCAAATGAAGAATAGATAAAGAAAATGTGATGTATTTACATAATGTAATACTACTCAGCTACTAAAAAACAAAGACATCAGGAAATTTGCAGGCAAATACATGGGAACTAGAAAAGATCATTCTGGGTGAGGTGACCCAGATCCAGAAAGATATTAGCTAAGTAGATATTAGATAAGTAGACATTAGCCATATAGGATGACTATGCTACAATCTATAGACCCAATGGAGCTAACTACAAGGAAGGCCCAAGGGAAGATGCTTAAATCTCATTCAGAAGAAGTAAAATAGACATCAAAGGTGGATGAAGGGAGAGAGCTGGATGGGAGAGAGGATGAGGAGGGATACAGGGGTAGGGATCAGATATGAGGAGAGTAGAGGAGAAAGAGAACTGGTGAGAGAAAGGAAATCAGTGGAGGGGGGTCATCTCTGGGCTGAGCTGAAAACTTGGGACAGAGGAGGCTCCCAGGAATCTATAGGATGGCTCTGCTAATATTCCTAGCAGCAAGGGATATGGAGCCTGAAGTGGCCACCTCCTGTAGCCAGGTAGGACATCCAGTGGAGGAACAGGGACACCAATCCACCCACAAAACCTTCAACCCAAAATTTGTCCTGCCTACAAGATGTGCAGGGGAAAGATGGAGCAGAGATGGAAGACCGACCAATGACTGGCCCAATTGAGACCTATCCCATGGGAGAAAGCCAACCTATTAGTGATACTATTATAATATTATTAATGATACAACACTATTAGTAATACTCTGCTATGCTTACAGACAGAAGCCTAGCTTAACTGCCTCCTGAGGCTTTATCCAGCAGTGGATAGACACTGATACAGAGACCCACAGCCAAATGTTAGACTAGAGCTCAGGCAGTTTTATGCACGAGAGGGAGCCAGAGGGATTAAGGACACCATAAGGAGACCTAAAGAGTGAACTAACCTGGGCCTATGGGAGCTCATAGAGACTCAACCCCCAACCAAAGAGCATACTCAGGCTGTAGCTTGGCTCCCTATGCATATGTAGCAGATATGCAGCTTGGTCTTCATGTGGGTCCCTTAACAATTGGAGTGGGTCTATCTCTGACTCTGTTGCCTGCAGTTGGATCCCTTTTCTCCTAGCTGAGCTGCCTTGTCTGGCCTGAGTGAGAGAGAGCATGCACTCAGTTCTGCAATGATTTGATGTGTCAGTGTGGGTTGGTATGAAGACCTCTTCTCTGAGGAGAAAAGGAAAGGGGATATGGGTGGAGGGAGGATGTGAGGTAGGAGGGGGCTATGATTGGGATGTAAAGTGAAAACAAACAAACATACATACATACATACATACATACATAATACATATATACGTAAAAAGAAAAAAATGAAAGCAAGCTGAGCAAGCTACAAGGATCAAGCCAATAGGCAGCATTCATCTATGGCCTCTGTTTCCATTCTTGAGTTGAGTTCCTTCTCTGACTTCCCTCAGTAATGGAGTAGGAACTGAGAGCTATAAAACAAAATAAGCCCTTTCCTCTCCAAATTGTTTCTGGACATATGTTCATCACAGCAAAAGAGACCAAAAAAAATGCAGCCATTTTGCCCAGTTCCTCCACAATAGGCTACAGAAATGGAGTTCAGGCCCTCACACTTACAAGGCAATTGTTGAAGACTAGCCCAGTTTTCTAGCGCAAGTATAACTTACTTTTATGTAACTTCTAAACATACATGGAAAGGGCTCTTGGCTTCTTTGCTTTCTGTTATTTATCATCATCATCATCATGTGTATAGGTTTTATTTCCTCACATGTATGTTTGCATACCATGTGCCTGCAATGTCTGAGCTGGCCAGAAGAGAGTGTTAGATCCCCTGGGGACTGGAGTCACAAATGATTTTAATTCCCCAAATAGGTGATAGAAACCAACCTAGGTTCTCTGTAGGAATGGCAGTGCTCTTAAGTATGAACTATCTCTCCAGTCCTGGCCTCTGTTAAATTTTAAACTTATGTACTTTCTTTCCAAGGACATCTCCAACAAGAAGAACTCTCATTAGAACAGGAAAAGACAATTATTCCATTGGAAGCTCCAATTTAGCAAATTTTAAAAAAGAATCTATTAAATAAAACAAGGTTTAATAGTAGCAAGAAGACAAAAATATAGGACAGATTTAAATCATTCAAAGAAAACTATTGGCATTCCTTAATCCACATTCTTAAATGACTTTCACGACCACGTGATAACTCAGAAAAGGTCCCAAGGAAGATCCTAGATAAGTAAACAGTAAACTGAAGCAATGAGGGAGCTTGATCAGAGAATGAAATGCTCACTCTACCAAAGTGTCCTGCAGATGACAATTATAGCGTCTCTTGGATAACACTGCTTCTAGAAAGAGATTTTAATTAACGGAATCTAGTTCATGTAGTAGCCACACACAAACGTTTCTCCATAAAACAAAGACTGACTGAAAGCGGCACTGGACCAGAAAGTGACTGGGATAAACCAGCCATGCGAGACTCCCTGTTAAAACAAGCATGACTGAGGAACACTGCAACGTGCTGGTTGGTGTTTAAGTTTTTTAAATGTCTTATTAATATACAAGTACCCTGAACCATCCTGGGAAATGGCTGGCGATGACATAAGTCAATATCATCCTAACCACTTTGAAAGAAAAGTAGAAGACATGTAAAATCAGAACAATTTGATTTCTGTATTTCTTCAACAGATATTTCCTTTGAAAGAGAGAAGACACCAAGGAAATAGTATGTGCTCATTGTTTTAAGTGCAGAGTGGAATCTACATAATTCTTAGGAATATATTCATTGTTTCTCCAAAATGTGATAAAAGGTAATTTTCGTCATTATGAACCCAAAAAGGTTGGATCTATTTATACATAAGAAACCTAACTAATATTTAATCTTCAATGGGCAATGTTGGCAATTGCAAATATCATAAGCAATATTTCTTCATGTTAGCACTGGTACTTCTGCTAATATTTTGGCATGTTGTTATGTTAAAAGTATTCTGTAAAATAGAAGAACTATGATGTTAACATATTTCAGAGGGAAATAAAGAGAAAAAAAGAGATTAAGGCCATTCATAGCCACTTCCATTTATTAATTTTCTTCTAATCTGAGAAGACAAAAAAGCGAACCTAATAATTAAGCATGGCACATAGAGAATGAAATATATGGTGAAGAATATCTGCCACATAAATTGTACAGTGGGGGTATTATTACAAGAGATAACTTGAAAAGCTATAAGCTTTAAATTGCAAAGCACTATTCATATTATTTCCGTATATAGAAAAAGCTGAACAGAAAATCCCTCCATGCAAACATAAGTTGTACTCAATATGGACTTGTTTAGAGTGATAATTGAAGCGGCATTTCTCTCCAAAGTAAAAAGAGATTTTTGAAGATTTTTTAATAATAAAATTGTATAGTAATTGGCTGTTATACCAATAGGATGATAAATGAAGTGGAATAAATTACCTAAAAATATCTTAGTATAGAACATAAAATTTAATGTGTATTATCATATCATGACAAGTGCCACAATTTATGAGCTTCATAAACATAGAGATATTACTACTTAGATAATGCTGAGTTGTTGAGGGATTTTTGGGAGAAAAATTTAGATAATAGATAGATAGATAGATAGATAGATAGATAGTAGATAGATAGATATAGAGATACGTGTGTATGTGTGTGTGTGTGTGTGTGTGTGTGTGTGTGTGTGTGAAAAAGAGAGATTTAAATGTTGTATAGAAAAGGTTATGACCATAAAAGCAATATACATAAATAAATGTTTACTATATTTAAATACAAATGCAAAATTTCTGCAAACTGGTATCTCAAACGAACAGAACAAGAGTGACATGTAAAAATATGAGAAATGACTGCACCACTAGTCATGTGTTCGTCCTAAAACTACAAACAAAGAACTGGAACAAATAACAAATGTGGTGACACCCATGCTGTCAAGAAACAGTGTCTCTTCTCTACAAGCATTTGGCATTACAACAGACCATTTGAATACTCATTGCATAAAATAGTAATAAATCCAGCATCCAATCCTAAGGAAATATTGGATATACAGGAAAATCGGAATCTAGCATGATTGCATCAGGAAAAAAATGTTTTCATTCAACAATGAAATAAATACTAGGCACCCATCCATTATGAAAATAGTGTCCACTGAGAATTAGGGACAGGGAAATCAAATGGAAAGTATGAATGGAAAAATGGATAGATCTGTAGGCACATGAGTAGAGGGTGATAGAGAGTAGAGGTGAGACCATAGCAGGACTGAAAGGCAAGACTGGGGTGTGTGGTAATGAGTAGACAATGCCTGAGAACACAATAAACTAGCAAAAGGTTAATAATGGAATGGCAATAGTGAAGAGAAATGTGTATGTATCTTTATCCAAGCAACACAATCAAGCACATGAGACTATACTCACACAGGGACAGGGAGACTTATAACCAAATATATCCAAGTGAGCACTATTTTGACTCAAATGATTGACGGACTCTATATTTCTCTTTCATAATTTCTTGGAATTTTTAAATTTGGCCATCTGTTATATAATAATATGTGTGTGTGTGTGTATATAATATATATGCATGTATACATATAACATACATATACACACACACACACACACACAATATATATATATATATATAATATATATATATATTTTATATACATACATACATATATATATATATCTTGGAAGTGTATATTACCGTATTGAAAATCTGATAAAAATTATTGCCATTGCTATTAAACATGTTACTTTTACTCTTTTGGTAGAACACATACGCAGAAAAAAATTTTGTCATTTGACTAAATGAATTATTGGATTACAACTACTTTTTGAGTCCCAGCTACTTTAAAATTTGAAAAGTAATATGTGCTCTTCAGGAGAATACAGAAACAAGATAATCAGGGTGGTTTGGGGAGTCTAAGTGGCTCTGTTCAGAAGGGCAGAGTGGGCAGGCAGGGTTTAGAATCCTGGAAATTCCACTCAACTCTCTTATAGGAATGACAGCTTCATTGACATCATGTTTAGAGAACAGGGAGTTTTTCTACTCTGCTTAGTCACAGATTTGTGTCATCAGCCTGAAGGTTTAAAAAGCAGCTAGACACCCAGAGTAGAGCTTTCTCCCATGCTGGGTCCACAGCTTACTCAGCGTGTGGCTTATTATAAAGAGGAAAGCCCCATGACTCAGAGCATGGTGTCTCTGAGTCCAGTGCATACTTGCTTTCTCCCAAGACTGTCCCTTGGTAATCTCTCCTCGATGAGAGGACACTGCATCAGGACACACAAGTAGATAAACATGTACATATGTTCAGGGCATATTTAAACTTTCTCACCTAAGGCTCTACAGAGCTATAAAAGAACACCTGAGATCTGTGACCCTTGTCTCTGACTAGCTCAGAGCTTTTAGTCATGTCAGATAGAAGACAAAAACTGTGTCTTCTGTGTCAATTTCTCTATTTGTTCCTTGAGGATGAAATATAGAAAGTGGAAGTTTGATTGTTTGACTGTAACAATAATGGAAAAATTAAATATAGCCACTCAAAGAGTGACCAAGAATCTTTTAGGAGCCAGTATACCTGTGACGACACCAGAGCTGATAGATTTAGCTATTCTTTTACTTCTGAAATTTCAGCATCTCTACCTTATAATGTTTCACATGACCTTCATTAATGACCCGGAATAAACCGCTTACTTCTACTCTTCTAGGAGCCACATTCATTATCTATGTGTACAACAACTTTAGAAATCTGAATGGCAAAACTACTGACTTTACTGTTTGAAGAATAGTTTTATTAAATGACACACAGGACATGTTTAATGGTGATGTTTCCCCACAGCTAATTTCAAGGCTACAATCTTGCCATGGCCACCTGACTCAGATTGTGGATTGTTTACCTTTTAACTCTCACATTATAGATTAGTGTGACTTATTTTCTCAAGCCAAGTTTATCATGGCTTAACCATGACAAGGGATTCCTTTAATAAACTAAGACATGCAAGACATTTCAATGTTCAGGTATAAAGGAAGATAAATATGAACATAGATAGCTATTGGTACAAGGTGATAATATGAAGATTTTTGAGACACTGCTGTTTGTTCCTGAGAGAATGAGAATAGAATAGCAGCCGAATCAGAAGGAGAAATGGCATCATGGGAAACCAACAGAGCTGACATTTTGGAAAGGTAGGGCCTGCAATGCCTATAAAAGCCCTATGTAAGGTAGACATCTTAGGCTTTCAAAATGACTTCACTTAGAGCATCATGTAATTCTAACCTGTCACCTTCATTTTGTGTAAGAAGAGTACAACACTTAAGTTTCAACTCTTCACGTATTAATGCACATTTGAATGGGATGCTATAAACCTAAATTCATTAACAATTTTCTATATGGTACTGCGTGCCATCTACAAAATATGAAGGTTTTTTATTGTAGCATTGTCATGCTAAAATGTGCACCAAGTCTCAGATCTGGTATGCCTTTCCCATGGGTAGAACTATCTACTCTACTTCTGTAGGAGAGAATGTAAGAAAAGTAAAGAAAATACAGCACAGCGGCAAATAGCTAGCAAACCCATAGAACCATAGCCCATTTCCTTAGAAAGCCAAGTACAGAAATAGTCTATGACTTTATAAGATAGCCTCCATGTCAAAGATTACAAACGCTTACCTCTGAAAATGAGATAAATTCTGCTTCATAGAGAGTGGTGTTTCAAACAAGGGTGTCATTTGCCTTGTGGTAATGTGCAAACTGAGCATTAAGGCAAGAGAGAAGGGGAAAGAAAAGAGAGAAAAGAAGGCCTGGTAATTTCTAGAGATTGTAAATAGATGATAATGTCATGTTGTTAAGAAATATAAAAATAAGCTGGGTATGATGGTACATGCCTTTAATCCCAGCACTCAAGAGCCACAGATAGACTGGATGTCTGTGTGCTTGAGTTGTGAGTTGAGTTCTAGGATATCCAGAGTTACATAATAAGGAAAGTTTGTCTCAAAGAGAGCAAGAAGGAAGGAAGAGAAGGAAGGAAGGAAGGGAAGGAAGGAAGGAAGGAAGGAAGGAAGGCAATGAGAAAAACAAAAGCCAAATATTCTATCATTAAATGTCTACTGTAAAAATGGCATTGTCAAGCATATCGAACATATATTATCCTTAGTTCCCACAACAAGTGTGTTAGGTGAGGGTTAGAACACACATACAGCAGCTGAATACCTGTGAATTGGTGAAAATTATGACAAAGGACTCTCTTCTATTTATTAGGCTGGGCAGTGCAAATAAACAAAAAATCCTAATGGGTTATTGAAAACATCTTCAGTAATGCAGGAGAGTTATTGAAATACTTGTGCTTGTATTCATGCTTTTGAAAGAACCAACAAAGCACACAGAATAATACTAACTAAAAATCTTCTGGACCACTGAGATTTACCAGGAACTGTTTGTCTCCTGTGAGCATATTTGATAAAGAAAATAAACAGAATCGGGGATTCTTCATAACACAACACAATCAATTTCCTCAAAAGTGTTATTCTTGTTTCCTGGAACACACACAAATCATGAGCCCTGTCCTGAAGGTAACTTCACTGATTTAGATTCCTGGATGTGGCCCTTGGTTTTATGGTCTAATAAATTAGCTCATTTCCCCCATTTGCCCACTTCTACCTCTAACCATCTTTTGAAATTAACTCTGGTCACTGCAATAGGGTTTCTTTTATCTCAGGTCTTAGCATGATCTACTTCCCTTCCCATACTTGGCATCGTCTACCATCTACATAGGGTATGCTAGGGCTGAAAGGGGAGGCAGAGTCTGCTACCATAGCATTCTTTACTGACAAGCAAGATGCTGGGAAAGGACAAAGAGCATAGATAGCTAAGTTTAAAGCAAAATAATCCAGAAGCAGAGATGATATCCTGGCTGATGTGGTGGCTGCACATCTACAGATGCATCACAGTGCTGGGGAGGCACCAGCACTTAAGTTCAAGGTCCTCCTGAGCTACATGCTGAGACCGTAGTCCAGAAAAGCAAAAGGCAGAAAGACCTAGAATCTTGGCCATCTGATCCATGTGGATCTAGGAACACAGCACCACTGTGAAGCTCTACTATGTCTAGCAGTACCGCAAACTGTCTCCTGTCCTTCTTCATATTTGCTCATCTAAAAGCAAAACTTGAATTTCATAAAATTCCAAGCAAAGTTAGTCACTACATTGTCCCATATTTTCAATGGTAAAATCTCAAGGTTGATATTGAACAAGATACTGAACAAGAATCCTTTACATGACTAACAAAATTCTCTTGTTTGGATACTTTTGAATTATAAATATTCTTTATAAATGAACATCTCCTCTCATCTCCTTTGCTCTTCCAGTGGCAGAGAGAATTGATAAATGAATCATTTTTTCACTAATAAAGAAACACCTGCAGCCCTGTATTTATGAAGGGAGTGCATGGACACAGTGTTGATTCATCTTACTCTCTGAGTAGCTGGGCCTCTATCTTAGGCCAGGGATAGTGTGGTGATTATGTTGCTCTCTGCTAGAATTTATGCTACATGCCATGTCACTGGGTCTCCCTAGCAATGAAACAAGTGCAAATGTCAATTAACTTCTCAAAGATGCTGTTTTATTATGACTAAACCTGCAAAAGAAGGTTAAAGGGTGTCTCTATCACTACAACTCCATTAAAGCTCAGTGTCACAAGAAGAAAACCCACTGGACTTCAAATCAAGTTAATATTTTCAAACACTGATTCCCATTCTCCAAAGACTTTCCTTGGCACCTGTTTGCCTTCCAGTGGAAGCCTAGGCTCACCGCAGCCCAACATTTCAGTGTCCAACACAGGATGTATTACACATTATTCCCAGAAAGTAATCATTCTTCTAAAGCTTTGTGCATGCCTCAGACACCGTCATCTCTCTGTTCTGCTTTTTACTTCCTCTTCTTCAGTAAAGTTCTATCCTTAGTTAGCACTGATACTTTTGCGATCAAGGGCTCACTTCTGCCTTTCCTCCCGCAAGATTAACCGGTTTGTTAGAAAGACTGAGCTCTGGAGCTAGAAAATCATAGATTGATGTCCTAATCTCACTGGCCAACTGCACGGCCATAAGAATGAAGGCATTCTACTCCTTTGAATATCAGCTTTCTCCTCTGCACAAGACACATATCATGCTATGAAAAAGATAATCTGAATTACTAACCCGTGTAACCTATCTATGAGCCAGATGAAAATGCTGTTTTTATAATTATAAGAACTATTTTTAAAGCTTGCATATATATATATATATATATATATATATATATATATACCATAATGTATACATATATGTATGTGTATGAGAGAAAGAGATAAAGAGAATATATATGTATATATGTGTATGTATATATAATATATTTGAATGTGAAAACAAATGTATATTTCTATATATTATACATATATATACAAAACAATATTTTATATCTTTAAATTATATAAAAATCCATAAAACTTAAGCTTGCATTCTCGCATACTATACTAATTAGCATCTTTACTGAGTAAAGGATAAAATGTCTAAAATACATGATGTAAGCCACTCAAACCAAGACCTAAAAACAGGTAACTCTAGTCAAATACAAGCAGTCCATCTCTTCTACCAGGACCATCAATCAACTGTGTGACAATGGCTATCCCAGGTGAGGGCATGCTAATATTTATCACAAAAGAAGAAAAAAATATCTGCCAAGAAATTCCTTCTGACTCAGATGCTTGCATGGCCGGGCTTCACCTGAGGGACCTGGACATCAGCACAATTCTCTCCCTCCCCTCAGCTTCTAAGTTCTAATGAGAGAGTGATTTGCTGATGGTGCAGCAGTATTCCAGCTGATTATTAGTTCACATGTGCTGAAAAGGCACCCCCTGTTCATGAAACAGTCATGATAATCCTTTAATATTTTCAGAGCTTACGCTTATAAAATATTCTAATCTTCAAAGAATATAGGTGTGGGTTGCAGCTGGTGTTTGTAAATTACTTGTTGAGCTCATTAACATGCCTGAATTTCACACATCCATCCTCAGAACCTTGAGGGGGCATAATGTGTGGATGATTATCGTCCACACTAGAGTGGTAAACAAAGGCTCACCAAGCAGTGTGGGTCTGTCTGAGGTCAAACAGCTGCTTACAGCCAGACAGGGTTTGAATTCTGATTTTTGTAGCTGCACTATTTGCAATGACTCTGAAAGCAAGCATAGTTCATGTAATGAAGGAATGCCTCTTCCTCACTGCAGAGCCTTAATTTCTTTTGGTTCCTTTCAGATGCATTCTGGGAGTAGGTTTTACTTGTGCCTGTACAAATCCTACCATTATTTCCAGGGTTTGGATGACTGGAAAAAATTAATAAAACAGCTTTAAGGCATGATGTGTGTGATCATAGTGGCCTTCTTATGTCATGAGATATAGATGTAATAACATATCTTGCATCTACAGAGTCACATGGAAGTTTATCTTATTCTAGTGAGACTCTTAAATAGAAATGGGCCTGTGTGAGTGACTAAGTAGCACCAGCCCACACAATAGAGTTTACAGTTCTAAGGCATGTTGCATCAATTATAATCTTGACTGTGAAATTTACTTCTTGGCCACATTTTGGGCATAGTTGCTTGACTTTCAAACACAGACATACCAAAGAGAGAAGGTAGATTATCTGCATAAATGACAATATGAATGAGGGGGGTTATGAACATGTGATCTCAAAATTGGGAACAAGCTAATTACTGATTGATACTTCTGAATATAGAGAGAATATTCATGTAGATGAGTAGATGCAAACAGAGTAGATGCTTGAATACTACTCTGGCATAAGCTTCTAGATTTCGGGAGACTCTGACATTGAACCGAAAGTGTGAGCTATTTCATCCCTCACTTGGATAATGTCTACTGTGATCAAGACAGCAACAACTACCCTGCTTATACCATTCAAACAATAATTTATCCCAACTAGAAATGGTTGTAAATTACAAATTGCTAGTCAAGATCACCAGCCAGCCTGGTGTCAACAATATGGATTGAGTCCTGTGCTATCAGAGCTCCATCTCTAGAGACCCCGAATCTAATAATAATAATATTATTAAGGTAGACTGATTTAGGGACATAAGTTTCCCATTTTGCCACTTGTGCCTCGTTGCTGTTTAAAGCTCTGGTAGAGGAGATTCATGCTCAGAAACTCTGCAGTTTCCCCTAATTCCAACTCTGCATCTGATCACCCCATCCACACTGCTCTTTGTGGTCTCTTATTTTGCACTAAAAGCAGCAGAAATTGGGTGAAATAAATAAATTAACCACTGTTATTGATTCCAAACATGACTTTTTTCTATTCTAGATGCCAAATATAAACTTCAATGAGATTAAAAATAGAACTTAGAAATGACTGAACTGAAAGGAAATAAGAAGATTCAAAAGCAGTCCCCTTCAAAACTCTGCCTTTTGATGTGGTTGGGATAAAAAAGAAGGAAAAAGTGCTGTGTCCTCCACAAAGCCCTTGAAGGATTAGTAGCTGTCTTCTTTGATTGCCCCATGATAAAATATTATAATATAATCCTATAATTTCTGCATCACTTATTAGATACTTCAGCCTTACAGGAACAAAGGGTCTTGGAACCAAATGTATTTTTTATGCATATGTGAAACTGAGAAATGCAAG
This sequence comes from Mastomys natalensis, assembly GCA_021653895.1. NCBI lineage: Eukaryota > Metazoa > Chordata > Mammalia > Rodentia > Muridae > Mastomys > Mastomys natalensis. Next base: position 2,965,961 of record JAJTUV010000163.1, on the reverse strand, counting down.
AATTTTGATCCCAAAGTATACCAACCCCATGTCACACAAGGGAGGAACTTTCACACAGAATACAACATGGAAGAAGAAAGAACAACCTGGTGACCTTGTTTGGCAAAGGTACAATCATGTCTTCTTGCCACGTGGTCAGATGCTGGCCTCTGTCTGCCGCAGTGGCCCCAACAGTATCATTAAATTTTGATGATGAATCACATTGGAATTGAAATTACCAAATTGTGTATTTATTTCCAGGGAAGCATACCATGGAAACATTTTAATTTGAGTGTTAATTGTTTCAAAATTGAAGAACAGCAGTGTTCTGGTTTAAGATAAATCCAATTGCCAAAAAAGAGACCTTTATTAGACTGAGATATAAGTTCAGTTTTGCAGTTGTAATATTTGTCAATCACATTACAATTTGAATCTTTCATATATTTCTTCCTTATGAGAACTATAATATTGGGATAATTACCATCTACTTAAAAGTAGTAAACAAAGGCTCAGAAGCAATTTCCTTCACCATGGGTTGAATCCTTAAAATCCTCTATTCAGAAACTTTATTTTTGAAGAGATTTACGTGGCAAATATGTTTGTAAGTTAAATTAGCTTAATAATATAATTTTTTTCTATAAAGTTATTTAAAATGGGTTATTTTCTATGAAAATAATCAGTTTATATCACCAAAATAATCAAACATGAGTATATGCAATAAAAATGTGGTTATGTTCTATGATTGTAGAATTATATTATTTTGTAATGAACAATTTCACAAACCTACTACAATACATAGACACACACACGACACACACACACCACACGCACTGCACGCGCACACACACACACACACACACATACAAACATGCTGTTATTTTCTAAGGAGTTGTTATCTTCTAATTGAGCACATAAAGACAAAGGTTTTGATCATATAAGCCTGAATCATAAAAATCATGAAACTTCACTGCAAAATGTTAGGGCAATCCTTCTTGATGTTGTTGTTGGTTTATCTGTTTGCTTGCTGGCTGGCTTGCTTTGTTTTGATACTTTTAATATGACTAATGGTTTTATACAACCTGTACTTACAGGCCATATAAAACAGTATAATTTCAAACAAAACAGTCAGAAAGAAATCAAATGCCTATCATAAAAATTTAAGAGTGTAGCATTTGAATCAAATACAAACATCAAGGTTGTTTTGGGGACCACTGAGAGCCGATCAAAGGTTTACTCTGCCTACCAATCTGATCTCAGCATATATTTTCCCAAACCAAGTTTCTTTTCTAAGTTATCATTAGTACAAGGAGCAATGACTTTGAGGCACCAATTAATATAAATTGGAAGCAGGAGAGATATTAATTAAATGTGACACTCTGATTATTTAAACCTTCTATTTAAGTTGATCGTTCAGAGCACAATGAGGGCCTGTTCTTCAAAAATGATGGATGGTATCAAGCTTTACTGACTCCCTCTATGTCTGTCGTTTCCAACAGAAGGAACAAATGATGTGAGAAGAACACCAGAACAAGTCTAATAGACAGACTGACTAATCTCAGACCCTCAAGGTCAAACCAAAGCAATTCATTTCTTAGCTTTCATCAACACAAGACATGATTTATCAATTGGTGAACAGGATTTCAAACAGTATACATCTAAATGATATGTTCTTTGTACTGTGTAACTTTTTGAATAATGATAGATTGTGTGATATATTCCCTACCAAAGTAATGTCATAAGGAAAAACTCATTATATTTCCGAAGACACGTTTAAAAAAAAAAAAAAACCTGAATATGTCATCTGTCAGTATTACTACACATGTCATTTGGAGAGATTATATTTCCAAAGTATATCCCTTGGAATTCTATGCCCTTTGTGGTTCAAATATTATACACTAATATCTCTTAAAAAACATTATTCTTATTCTAATACATTTAGTTGTGGAGTTGGCCAACAAGTTTCAGATAATTATTAAAGACAATATAACAAAACTTATTTCTTGTGTTGTTATGAAATTTAATGCATTTGAGGAGATAACTCAGTTGGTGAAGTGCTTGCCACACAAGCCTGAGGACCTGAGTTCAGATTCTCAGCATTTGTCAAAAATCCAGGTGTAGAAGCATGTGCCTGTGATTTCAACGCTGGCAAGGCAGAGATCAATGGATCCCTGGAGCTTACTGGCTAGGCAGTCTAGCCAATCAGTGAGAGAGTCTCACTGTCTCAAAAAATAAGATTGAGAGAGACTGAGGAAGACATCCAATAGGAATCTCTGGCCTCCACAGGCATATCCATACATACACAAGATCATATTCACCAGCACTAATATTTATAAGAGAAAGCATTGTTAAAAGAGAAAAAAAAAAAGCCATGAGAAAAATCTCTCAACTGTAACATAATGTAAATGTAAACATAGAGATTATTGTCAAACTGTTCTCTTCCTTGTTAACACACCTTAAAACTGTTTTCTGAGGCAAGCCTATGATGGCTCAGAAATGAGTTCATAGGGTTCTGTTAGGTAATCTGAGAGATGTCTCAAAATACGATAACATGAGCAGAGTAGGCAGCTGAGAACATAAAACTTCGCTCTGCATCCTATCTCCTTAAACCACATCGCTATTTTCACTGACTTAAATTAATTATCACCTTCTTCCTATTAGTTTGGAGAAGATCTGATTACTTGCATGGGAGAGGCAGTAGGAGGGTGATACCCTTCCTTGGCTGATGATTCATTGTGCCAGCTGCCCGCAAGTTGCAGGTCTCCGCACACCTGGACACATGCACCGGTGACTGATTAGGAAACACATTTATCTTGGCGCGTCACAAAGGAGATGCAACCATAATTACTCTCCCTTGTAATGAAAAGCATTTTGGAATCTGTGTCCACCTATAAAATAATCCAAAGTACGTATTTGGACGAAATCCACATAATTGTGCCATCTGTTCTTGATACTTAGCTCTAAATATTTCCCAAATCATTCTTGTGTTCCAAAAATAAAACACAGTTTGAAAAGGCCTACTCTAACTGTTAAAAACAGTCACAAGATGTCATTTTAAAGCCTAACAGTAATGAAAATGATCAAAACTCTGAGTTACTTCAGTTGATAATTACAGAACCTGGCATTAACCTTCATTGTGTACTTAAGAAATTTTGTAGATTTATCATGTTTTAATTTTGAGAAAATGAATGTATTGGCTAAGTTTTTCAGAGTCCTCTAAATGAGAACTGACTTAACTAGCTCTCCTGAGTGAAGGAGGAAAAAGGGACCAACACTTTTGTTCTTCAACCTGTCTTATTATATTGACCTCAAAATTCTGGAGACTCTTAACGCATACAGAGAAAACCTATATACTAAGACCTTTAGTAAGATGCTATATTAAGGAACTAGACAGGTGTCATAGCATTTAAGAGCATGTTGGGTTATATCTAATTGAATCGTTGGCCAGAGGAGTCCTATGGGAATCCCCAAATAAAGCAGACAGTTGCCAAGGCAATTGGTTGGGCTTCACATTGATGATAAGGGCCTGTTGATGAAGACAACAGCTACACACTCGTAGAACAAGGAGATGTTGAGGCAGTGCCTAGGTGGAGCCTTTCCATCTCCATTCTGCTTTCTTTAGGACAGGATAATACGCTGCACACTCTCAAAAGAGAAATGAAAACACCAAGCTAGGCACAAACCCATTATCTACATTGGTGTATTACTTGCAAGATAAGCCAGGGCAATGAAGGCACAAAGCTTTTGGGAGTATCTAGCCAATGACTGATTTGACTTAAGGCCCACTCCAGGACATGAAAACCCATACCTGACTGCTTGGGTGACCAAGAGCCTGAGACTACATAGCCCAGGTACCAACGGGAAGACCAAATAAGACTGGTTTATAATAAGGGGGAAATGTATTGATAAAAGTACTTCTAATGATATCTTGCTGTATTCATAGGTCAGAAGCTTCCTCCTGCAGCAGATGGGAACACATATAGAGAACCATTACACATGGAATGAGAGACCTTGGAACATCATCCTTACACGGGGTGTTTCCATCAAATCCCTTCTGTTGGAGCTCAGAGAACCCCACAGAAGAGGAGGTAGAATTAGTTTAACAGGCAAAGGGAATGGAGGACACCAAGAAAACATGGGTCTCTAAATCAACATCAGCAAAGCTCATATAAACTCAGAGACTGAAGGAGCATGCACTAGGTTCTCTCTATATATGTTATGTCTTCTGCTTTTGTGTTTTGATGGGATTCCTGAGTGTGCGACAAGTGGGTCTCTGACTCTTGGGCCTTCCCTTGGACTCTTTTCCTTTTTGTTGCTTTGCCTTGTTCTATTCCCATGTGATAGATTTTGTTTTATCTTATTTTTTAAAAAAATAGTGAATGAATGAATGAATACCTAGCTACTAAGGTAAAGGTTAACAAGTGAACTTCAATTTATACATGTTGAGAAAGGGGAAATCAATTTTCTCAGCAGATATAGAGTGACACTATATCATTCATTCCAGGACAAGCTTCATGCCCTGGAGTAGTTCATCAACATATAATTGGATGTCATGGTTTTGCTTTTGTTTTTGTGGGTTTTTTGTTTTGTTTTTGTTTTGGGGTGTGTGTGTGTTTATTTGATTACAATTTGATGGCTGTAGTTTTGTTTTATTGGTTTTGAGGAGTTTTGTTGCATCCAGTTTTTGTTTGTTTTTGAAAAAACTTAAAGTTGAGTAGGGAAGGGGAGAGAATATGGAAAGACTTGGAGGAGGGGAAAACGTATTTAAGACTAAAAATTGTTTTAAATAGTAAAAATATAATAATAAAAGTATCATCTACCAAAAGACCCAATTTTCATTCCCAGCACCCATGTCAGGAGGTTCATAACTGCCTATAACTGTAGATTAAGGGTATCTAATACTTTTGGCCTCTACAGACACTCATGTATGCATACATGTGTGTGTATGCATGTGCATGTGCAACATGCACTAGCAATATGTACCTGACAAATTGTAAAGTCTAAATTGGTATGTAACTCAACCTAAAACATGAATTACTTCTATAGCACTGATATTGTGACCTAAAATATGTCTACAACCCATAATTTTTTATTTATATAATGAATATTCTCTTACATTAGATTTTAACAGTCTCCTTAAAATATTTTACATTTAAATACCATACTAAGTCATAGTTATTTGTTTGATGTAATGGGAATTCAATAACTACTTTACATAAAGTCTAGTATGAACTAACCTTTCTCTGTGTCATTACATACATGCTATGAGTCTAAAAAGCTAGCAATTTATCTCTATAATCAATGTATTAGAGTCAGTAGGTATCCTGCTTATTGTTTGCAAGAAATGTAAGAATTAGTTTATGGTAAAAATTTTCTCTATCTCTAATTTCAGTTACAAATATGAAAATGTTCTTATAAACTTGGCCATATTTCTTAATAAACAGGCCTACTTCATATTGAAATTACATATTGATTTACATAGCAATTGAATCAATCCTACGAGGAATCATGTTAACATCTATTGTTCGCTTGTATGTTCTAAACTTTGACATTTTGCCTAATGTAACCAGCTAGCTATGTCCTAGTACACTCAGTGCCATAATTTGATAGTTCACTGAACTGGCAACTCTTAGGCGAACCCTCTGACTCCAACCTGTTCCACAGTGGTGGCCGTTCTCACTTACACACTGTTGCTTTTCCCACAGGCCAGATCTCTCTCTCTCTTCTCTCTCTCTCTCTCTCTCCTTCCTTCCCCTTTCTCTTATTCCTCTCTGTATCTTTCTCTCCTTTTGCCCTTCTCTCTCTCTCTTTCTCTTTCCCTCTCTCTTTTTCTCTTTGTTTCCCTGCCTCTCTGGTTCTCTCCCTTTGTCCTTTCTTGTACCAGTGGACACTTAGTCACTTGGTACCCTTGATGAGCAACATGTCCCAAAATGAAGTTAAGAACTTCTCACTTTCTCTTAGCTAGCTAAACACGCTGCTGTGGTGTTAGTCACACTATTACAAGTTGTCTCCACACATTTCATTCATTGAGAACAGAATAAAATGCTTGAAGATATGCCTCATTCATCCTGAAAGAGGCTCCTAGGACAATGTGTGGAAGATAACCCATAAATAGCATTATATTTTGTATTTCTTAAATTTTCCTTCTTTAATTCATAGATTTTTAATATACAAAGTCAAATGGTTATTTACAAATTATACAACTAATTTATTTTGCAGTCCATTGTTTAATTAACATCAAGTTATCTAACAAACATTTTTAAGGAAGAAAAGGTTAAGAAAAATGACCAAGCTCCCAAATTTACAAGTTCCTGCAACATTTTTCAGTTACCTCATAAGTTTTCCTTGATTATATTATTGTCTCTAATTATACAGTCTTTTTTTTAAAGTACATGTATTGCCAGAAATAATCAATTTCTGATCAGACTAAACTTGATAAGAGTTCAAGTTAGGTTATATGTATATATTTATATATGTTACATAACAGATAAATTTATTCTTTCCTACATTCAGATTATAAGGTAATTTAGCATTGAATATTCTGTATTGTTATATACACATAATATTCGACACATATTAATATGTAATATATTTATATATATAAGGAGCAATTTATTATGAAACTTAAGTCAATTTATCTAACAGAATAATGATAGCAACAACAGTAAAGTTAACTGGCCCACACTGAGTTTCTCCTTTAAGTCTATTATTTAATTAGAAAATTTAAATTTTATGTCTAACAAAAATCTCACAGTGGATAAGGTTACTTACTTTTCAGGGTTTTCTACTTCTTCAGTAATAAAGTTGAGGTAAAACCTGTATTATAAATAAATAACTATTAGTACATTTTACCATCTTACCATCACAATTCAAAGTTTCACACATTAAAGATTTTAAATCAAATTAAGAATCATGAAAATTACATTAGAATGTACACAGGAAGATGAAAATATGCAACCAGCAAGAACTCCCACAGAACACTTCCTACTAAGCCATAGTGGAGTCACCTAAGTATGTGAAACATGATGGCTGCAAGAGTGGAAAGCCCATAGCCTGTAGGGCAAACTCACAGTTTACAGATATCTCAGAGCCATGTGATACAATGTCAGGAAAGGGCACAAGAACTAGAAATATAGGGCCATCCCAGAACCAAGGTCAAGAAGCATTTCCACATGAATTTCCTCCAAAGCCAAGCCTTCGAGAATGCAGAGTATTTACTCTAGTAAGGTGTTATGAGGTCATTCCAGGTTGAAGTAGACCCAAAGCACAGAAGTGGTTATGTGCTCAGGGAAAGGAGGGATGATACAGTATTCTGTTTACGTGTGTGAAACCAAGTGTGGGAAGGGAAAGTAAGCATCAGGTGGGGCCTGTGCTTCCTGCACATCTCAATTGAGAGTTAGGAACAAGAACCACCTATAGGATAGCAGCCTTATAGGAAACTGTTGTTGACTTTCTACACAGAACACAACACATGAGCAGGGTTCAAAAATTGTACAAGTGATAGTTTATTATGTTTCAAGTTTTCTAAAGAGTAAATTTCAGATGTCCTACCATAGAAAATTAAAAATTATATGACAGATATATGGCTATGATAATGTTAATTACTTTAATTATTTCATGTTCTATTTATAAACCATAACTTAATTTTTATGTCAGGAGTATATATAATTTGTCCATTTGTAATTTTGATTAAACTTTCCACTCACACTTCTTCCTGTAGAGTCTCTGACAGTATTTATCCTACATAACTGATTCACAAACCTATAGAGGAAGGGAAGTCTCAAGGATTTTAGACAGTTCATTGTAGGCACTGCAACTTACTGCACTGTTTATCAAGAATGAAAGAGAAGTTTTAAACATTTCCTAGATCCATAATACACTTCTGGGAATTATATGCAAAAAGAAGCATTTTAAGCACAAAATATTTCACTTTCAAGGTCCATGGGATCTCAAATTCTTGTCCCAATGTCAGGGCCTGTGAAATTCTGATCACTTTTATCACAGTAAACTTCTACCAGGCTCATACAAGGGGTGGCTTGTATCCTTGACCTTGTTTTCCAACTAAAATGGGCTGTTATTGGACCTTAAGTCCTACTAAGTTCTTTCTAAGTGAGGTTACTCCTCAAGTAAGGTTGAAGGACAATCCATTCTCAAATAAGAATAAGGGACAGGATGAAAACAATGAGGAAATTAAGACACCGCAAGAGTACAGCTGAACCTAACCATAGCAAACTTGCGAGCTCTTCACTCCATCAGTCCAACTTCCACAGAGTGAAAGTCATGCATTCTACTGTTATCTTATAACTTAGATGCTACAATATCCTCTTGTATGGTAAATGGAATCATAGTCTGAAAGTCAAAGTTTCTTCTCTCTAAAACCAAATATCCAGAACATTAGCCCATTATCTGCCACATGCTTTAAGCATCTCACAGCTTTTGAAAAAGGGAGGACGCTTGTCTTGCCCTGTGATCATGACAATCCTATCTGAATCCACTAGTCAGCTGAGGCTCAAGAAGACAGCTACAACTTTAAGGACTGAGTTATGAATTAATACTTGAAATAAATAGACTGAAGAAACAATAGCAATAAGTGCCATATAAAAAGTGCACACATACATACACATGACTAATGACGTGTTTTAACAATTAGAAAGTTAAAAACTTAAGAACAGCAGTTGCTGTTACTCTGGGAGGATGCATACAATGTCATTATTCTAGATGAAACTGTTGATGTGACCCTTGCTGTGTACATGCTCCATCTTTCAGTATATAATGCAAGCCTGGCTGGCAGAATTATAAGGGTGGACTGTAAATGAGCTACTCCCTGCTCTGAGTATACCAGACATAGTGCTGTGAAATGTACTATTTGGGACTGATTTGACATGTTTGTTATAAGCCCGAGGCAACAGGCAGTATGGGAACCAAATGAAAATAAATAAGCAAATATATAAGTAACACCCCAAACTGAATAAACCACATGAATTAAGGAATATGCTAGGTTTTGTATGTCAGAGATAGCCAGTTGCTTCTTAATAGTTGATGAACTGGTCTTTTCCAACAACCCTAAGGCAAGAAGAAAACTATCTGTGAAAAAGAATATGACTCCAAGTATTTTTGCCATGGCCCTTAAGAATAAAGGGGAAAAAAAGTACCAGGGTACAGTTTGGGGAGAAGAGAAGGAAAATGGGTCATTTTAGTGCAAAAGTCCACACACTGTGGGAAATATACCTTGATGCCTGTCCAGTCTCTAGTATGTAGGCCCACTGTATTTTCTCTCTCCTGGTTTAGTTCTCAAGGTCCCCGGAAACTGCTCATGAGGTCTATTGTCCAACATTCTCTATGACTCTGCATAAATACGATGGTTGACCCTGCACTGTAACTCCCAACCTTGTACATGACTTTTAAAGGAAACAGATTCTTTAGGTGAGATTTGACACAAAGGCGTACAATAATCCTGGCTGATGCTTCAGGGAAACTAAATCCATTGAGGATCCGATTAAAGAGGGCGACAAAAGACACTGAAAACCAATTTTCTATCACACAGTGAGAAGAGAGGAAAAAAAAAAATCTCACCACACTATGCTTAGCTTTGGACCCAGATATAGGACTGAAATTGGTTGACTCCCCAAGGCCACAGGCTGACTGGCAGATGGATTCCTCTGAATGCGGACATTGGCAATAATATAAAGTTGTGCTGGCCCGACTCCGTGACCTGACTGAGTTAATGACTTCTTTTCCCCTAATCATGTTTCTGTGAAGGGTTTTCATCATTCTGGATAGGCTGTGTGCTCCTCAGAGCCAAAACGTTACTCTATCCAGGACCCCCGAGGGTTGGTGGTATCTTTTTCCTATTCTGCCTAGCAGCTGGAGGTGACTGCTCTTACGGCAAGGTATTCAAGACAACAGTTGGCTAGTATGCTGCCTGTCCAAACAGTTAGCAGTCTGGCCTGCAATTCATCATAATAGCTGCCTTGCTTTTGTCTCATTAAAATGTCTCCACATTTTTTTTAGACAAATATTGTTCTACAGCAATAAAAGAAGTGGTAGCCACTTAAAGTCCTGATTTATGTCTACAAGCCAGTTTAGCGATCATATGGTAAACAATGGAAATTCAGATAGCAAAGGTTGTTCTTATCATGCCTCTGTCTATGAGACACAGTTTAGACTCCCCTTTGATCCATTGCCATGGAAATATCTGCACCTCTGGATTGCCAAACCCACAGGCTCTTCCTTCTAATTCTGGTTCTACTTTTTTTCTTCTAAGACTGAGAGCCATAGATTAATAACCAGATCATCTCCCCTCTTCACAAAGCAGCATTCAGCCAGCAAACAAACCATTACAACTAAATACTTCCTTATCATCCTATAGCTAAGCCATTTGGATCAGATAACATCTCATTTAAAATCCTAGATCACTTTTCAACCCTGTGACTGAACCCTCAAGAACACAAAGAAACTGATGGTTCCTGGCTCTCCAAACTAGGGTAGAGGTACAAGGATTATGTAGACAAAAGTATAAATAAAGTTTTCTGTAAACTTCTATTACCATTGGAAGTGGTTGCATTTTCGATTTGGCATTGGTGAAATGCAATATTAATAAGAAGTCAAGATGAAAAGAGTCTTTATCCAAAAAAAAAAAAAAAAAAAAAAATCCACAGAAGTGGAGAAAATTAGCTATACACGAAGCAGGTGACCTGAATATCCAGTGCTGGGTGGTTGTGGAGTCGGGTTAGAAATGTTTTAAGATTCCGTGGGAACAGATGCATGGTGCTCACAGGCAAAAGAGACTCCATTGAACAGAATTAATCAAATCTGCCGTGTGAAGATCACCACGCTCCACATTCTTGAAAGAGTACAACAGGCTCCCAGCACCCAGCTGGAGCTGAAAGCTCTTGTTCCCTCCCCTGCTTCGCTCTGTGGCTTCCAGAGACCCTCACAGTGGCTTGGCTGTGCCCCAGGGCATGGAGCCCTGATCCAGGCTCAATAGACATAGAAGAGTTGATTCTGCTTCTAACACTGTGATCACACTCAGTTCTTTTCTCTGCCTTTAGCACTGCATTGTGTTTGGACAAAAGTGAAAAGACTTCAAAACCAGAGATTCAAAACTAAAGCATGCATACAAATGGCTGCAAAAAGTCTTCTGTGGGTATACAAATATTATATGCTGATCTTCTTACGTTCTAACCTAACAGCCTTCAAACACTTTTTGCTTCAAAGCTATGCTAAGCCCACGTGGCTGGATTCTGCTGAGTTTCCTCTAATGCCATATTTTCACAATTTGTGAGATTAATAGGGTACACACTGCTTATTTTGGAATGCATTTTTATATTCTCTGGAAGGCAATACAAAAAAATTGGAGAGGGGGAGAGAAAATTTTATTTGTGTTGTATATATTTACATAATTCTTGAGATAGCAAAGTTTCTTGCTGGCATTTTTAGGCTCACAGAGGGTTATCACAGCTTTAATTACTGGTTTTATAAAGATGCAAAAAGAGCTACTATACATGATTTACTCCAAAACAATGAAAATTAATCTTTCTGCAATGATTCTGATGCTATACCTAGTGGACTTTCTGGATATTGTCATTTCAACTAAAGCTTACAAGGTCAATAAGTAGTTGCAGGAAGTTCCTTCCTCTGATGTTTGATTACTGTGACTCATGCTCGTCAACAAAACACTGCTACACCAAGACAGGGGACTCACAGGCAGACAAGCACAAGGAACATAGAGGTATTTCTGGAATCATAGTACCAATTATATTTGCTAGCCATTTTTGTTTTCAATTGCTGGAAACATTTAATGAAACGTTTTAAACGCTGAGAATATGCTGCATACTACTTGACCACTTAACTTTTATTATTGTGACTTCTCCTTCCTAGCTTTATCGTAGGGACCATTTTAATATCCTGAGACCATCTCATTTCTACATATGAATTGTTTCTTCCCCATGGCACAGTAGAAAAATCATTCATGAATATCTTTAGTATCTAGCACAATGGCTTTTTGACAGGCCAAGTACTAACCTCGAGTACCCCGTTGCACTATATTGTCCGCACTGATGAGTAGTTAGAAGTAATTTATACTGGCCGTTAAATCCCAGCATTTGTTTGTTTGTTTTTATGACACTGGGATAAATCTAATAGCAACCTCAACTATTTGAGGGCCTCAGACAATGACACCGTAAGCTTCAGGCTTAGCCACACTGAAGGAAACTGAAAGGGTTTCTTTCTATTATCCTTCCATCTTTCCTCCATGCTTCTCTTTCTTCTCTCCTAGGTAAGCTGCAGAAACTAGAGTCTATCTTCCCTAAGTGGCTCACAGAAACTAGAACTGATCTCCCACAAAGCCAACAGTACAACCTAGAAATATGTCTCCCACGTTCTCCGCCTGTCTGTGGGAGGCAGCTGCACAGTTCTCTGCTGTACCTTGTCTCACAGTACATCGTGAGATTCTCAGGTGAGAGGTCTATCCTATCATCAGGCAGAAGAAATGTCACACAAAGAAACCAAGGAGACTCCGAGCAGGCAGTCACTTAGTTTCCTTCAGTCATTTCCATTGCATTATGGTCTCTGTCAGGAAAAATAATTTTTACTGGCTTTTTAGGTCTTCATTTCTGAGGATTCTGTGTTACATGAAACTTTGACTAGATAATTTTTGTGTACATGACATAATGAAAATTTAGTTGGGGAAGAAGCATGTGATATGATACTTCTATGATAAAAAGACAAAAGGCAAGTGAAGGTATTTAAAACAAGTATCTGGAGATACCAACTTACCAGCCAGCATATGCATACATCCCATAATAAAAAGCCAAGGGCAACCCCATTAGACTTGTATCTCTTCCTGAAAATGCATCTTTAAAGTGATGTGTTTGTCCTGCAATTAGAATGGGAGGAATTTTAGAATGTAACAAAAATTGGTTACTTATTCCAACCTTATACATGGTTGGGAGCTGAGCTTGCGTGTTCTCTGTTCGTGGTCAACTCTATCTACTGATACTATACTCAGGACTCCCAGATGCACACATGTTGTCATCTAGACCATTTGAAAATTCTTTTGTAGATGACCAGAAGAATTAAAGTAACATTTATAATGGATAATTCCATTTTTCTTGCTTGGGTGTCTTCTGTTTTAACCATGAAACTGAAGTTTTAAGACTTTGACAGAATTCTTAGAAATAACATGACCTGGTGAGAGATGAAAAGAAATGTAGGCGCCTACCTCGAGTGAGGAGGCATCCACAAACTCCTGAACTGCCTCCCCATATCCCTGAGCACCTCACTTAGCCTCTTGCTGTTTAATCCCTGTAGTCCCTTCCACACCTGCCTGCTAAAGCAGGTAAAGGCTCAGACTAAATCCACTCCTGAAGCACAAGGCTTGTTCATATAAAGGTTCCCTGGACCACAGGCATATCCTCTCACATCAGATGCCTATGGCCAATGTCAACCAGCAGCACAGTGTAATTAACTGTGATAAGTCATTCTACCCACAAGACTTTTGTGATAGAGATAACTTATCGACCCCATCTTGGTCAATGCCACCATTTTTTTTTCTGTGAAAATGCGTAAGAGATTACACTAAAGCCCAAAACAAGTTCTACCAACTTTGGCACCAACATGTAGACCAAACACCTTCATCCATCATACTTTTTTCCCATTTTGTGAATAGTGGGTGCCTTTTGCTTTGAATCTTTGGTATAGTTTAAAAGGTTACAAAATCAGATTCATGTTAGGCAGCACAGATTAAAAATAAGGCAAAAAATTTGCCTGCCCTGCCATCTAAACAGCAATGAGAGTATAGGAAATGATCAAATAGAAAATGATCTTGTTTTAAAACTGACTGAACTTTATATAAGAAATAAAAGGGCAGGGGGTGGATAATGTATCTGTAGCACTGTCTTGTAAGTCAGATGCCAGCTATTGCTCACACCATGAGACCATCATTCCTAATGACAGAATGTGAGGATGGGGACCAATGAGGACACGGTTCTGTCAATCAATGAATGCTGTCTTTCTCAAAGCAACCAACTTCTAAATATAGTTTTATGAAAACTTGACAGGAAGAATTCAAAATGCCCATTTTTGCTAAAATATCTATATGCTTTAATAGAAGGAAAATAAACACATTGAGATTCAAAAAGGAACATCTGTAGGGACTGGAGAGATTTCTCAGCAGCTAAAACCACATATTAGTCTTGTAGAGATCCTGAGTTCAGTTGTCATCATTCATGACAAGTAGCTTACAACAACCTGTCACTCTAGCTTCAGGGCATCTCATCAGACACGCTCTTCTAGCCTTTGCAGGCACCTGTACTCATGTGCATATGCACACACACACAGACACACACACACATACACCCCAATTAAAGCTTTTTTAAAAGAAAGAAATCTCTATTGGATATTTTTTTATGATCTGTGGTATCCTTAGGCTAACAAGAGAATATCCTTCAGAGTATAGCAATTAGTAATTAATAATAGAAAATATCTAACTGTGTAAACTGATCCACGGTTCTTCAAATGAACCCTTTTGAGAGTGTTGCAAAAAAGGAACATTGTTTCTGAACTTCAGGAATATTTTGGATATGTAGTGCAGGGCTTGGGAAGATGAAAGTGACAGATTCAAATGGAAGTTTCAGGCCTCGTAAGCTAACACACAGAGTCCAACTACAACCAGGATCTGATCAGAGTAGAAATAAACACACACTACACATCAGTGAAGTCTTATTTTTCCTGGGGTGTTAGAGAAATATGAAAAAATGAAGTGATCATGTTATAAACTAAAATCTCAATTTCATAAAATTTCGTAGTAATAAAGGAAATATGTTTGCTCTCCCAAGTACTAAAATATGCTCCAAATGCAGGAATGTCCTCTGGGAATTTCTCTGTTGTGTGAGAACAGTAAGAATTAAAGTGGTTCTATGAATTTCTGATACTATAAGCAATAATTGAAATATCACTCTATTATAGCTGACTGGAAAGATTCAGGAATTTCATCATGGTCTCTGCTCTCCCGTAATATAATATCAACTACTAACCATGCCCCATTTGCACACACACATAAATGAGGGATCAGAACCAATTTATAGAGTGTAACTATCTATCACATCTGGCATTATACCAAGGAAAAGCCACATAACAAGAACACTAGAAGAGCTAGTCATTCACCTTCCTCTCCTTTCCAGAACTGTAGGGCTTCCTACAGATGACTAGAAAGTCAACTCAGAAGCTGGAGGAGCTAGGAGTATGGACAGTTTTGCCTCAGGTCATGGTCAAATGGAGGAGGCCAGCTCTACAGAGAGTGTGGTGAACTGGGACAGCAAGCCCACATCTTCTCTCATACACACCCTCCTGTTGAAATTCCTCATTGTGTTTATTCTGGGGCTGAGGTTGCTGGATTTGACAGAAGCATTTTACCAGCAGGACTCTAAGATCACCCACTAGGCTGAGTAAATGGACAAGACCAATTCCCGCTTCTAACTAGTGTGATCAAGTTCTCAAGGTTGTTGTTAGGTGCCTCTATGGATAGCAATGACTTTGCTGAACTTTGCCACTTCCTTTTGTGTTAGAGCTCTCCTCCCTGCAGGGTCATTAAATTTCTCTATAGATTCCTTTGCTTAGAACTGACAATGTCAATGTAAACAAGAAATACTTAACATGCCCACATGATGTTACCTCTTTCCATAGATTCACTCAAATCATTCCTATTTCCTGCTGCAAATTCAATAACCTGTTGGGCCCTCTATCTCTTCCAACCATTTCCACTAAATCTAAGGAAGCACATATACCATCTACTAGGGCCAACCATACAGTATGACATCATCACTCAAATTCTTATTGTATTAAATAAGAAGCTCAATGACAAATCCAAAAACTACAGCATTTCTTCATAAATGCAAGTTTTACATAGAAAATAATGTAACAATAAAAGCTAAGTTTTTGCAACGTTTTATGTTCATATAAGGATCTTGATTTTTAGGAAGGCTATTTCACGACTCTTCTGTGGATAGCAATCTCAGAGTGAAGAAATAGAATTATCAGTCGTCATCCATTATATTTCCCGAAATATTTTTATCTTTCATATTTGTTTCTACTATTGAAAAGTTCTAGAGTGCAAACAAAGGGTATATTGATCTGTACTTAAAGCTAAATAACAAAATTCATTTTGGTTTGGATTTGCTTTTGTTTTTGCTTTTCACTTTGGAGTTGACTCCAAGCCATTTATACCAAGGGAATTCTCAGACACCTTATTTTAGTTGCTCGATCTAGTCTTAATACTCTTGCTGCCATTCAACTATAAATACCAACTCATCCTCCGATGTAGCCTTTCAAATCAATTAGACGACAGTACAGAGTTTAAGTTCCACAAGCAAAGACTAATTAAGGATTCTGCTAGACAAGCGAAAGTCAGTGCTAGAAGAGACCAGAAGCAGATACGCAGTTTAAAACGCATTTCCTTTTCAGTCCATACCTTTAATTAGCTGTATAACTCCAGGGACTATAATTATCAGAATTGCTATGAGCTTGCAAAAGGTTAGGAAAATCTGGATCCGGGCACTCCAGCTGACACTCATGCTATTTAGGACCATCACCACAGCTGCAAACAAACAGACACAGTTACAAAAGGCAAAGCCCCATGAGTACAACGATGTCTTAGGTCCTTGTCAGTCGAAATGTGATCTATAAACCTGCAGGGCTGGCATGAACTACCAGAACTTAAAAAGTGCAGAATTCCAGGCTCTGCCCAGATCCAGGCTCTCCTATGTTAAGATGGCTCTTTGAGAGACATTCAAGCCTGAGAAGCTTAGATAAGACTCTGCATAGTCAGAGTACCTCTTTTATTCTTTACACATTGGTAACAATGAACATACACTAGTGTGCAATAACAATTAAGTCAAATATCTTGGCCCTGACATCATCCAGTGGTCAACAGAGTGCTGAGTTTGACTCAGGAAGGGGTAAGATCTATCTGTCTGAGATCCTATTCTTCACCATCGGGACCAGCCCTACTCAGTACTGTTCTTAGAATTCCTGATTTCCAACTAGATAATGAGGGGTGAGTTTTAATCTACCCTCCAAGTATTAGTTTCCAACATATGTTTGCTATTTAAACATGAGGTCTTGGGACTTTTCAGCTTAGGATGCACAGTGGGTCTGAAGCCAGAAGACGTTCCTCTTAAGATACTCTTGACAGTTTCCTAAGCAGCCACCCCAGTCCACATCAAAGACAGAACATTCTGGCAATTCCAATAATTGCCAATAATCTGTTCCTGGCCCAGGTAGATAACTAATGTATTTTTGTTGAATGAATGGGTGAATGAATTAATGAATGAACTGGGTTCTCAAAAATATTAAGGCACAGTTTTAATGGTGGTTTTCTAGGCTTTCATTTTCTTCTCTTGTGGAGTGTTCAGGGTTACTCTGCACAGTGAATTTCAACTTTATGTTCTTGTCAAAAACACAGGCACAGCATAGCCCAAAACAGCAGTTGTTTCATTCCTGATATTTACAGGTTTCACCAATAAACTTTACTTTAGTAAAGATGTATTCTCCCTTAAAAAGATTTTTAAATGCATAAAATTATTTCTCATGGAATTAAAAGAAACACCAGCAGAATTCTTACCATTTGAATTAGAATTGTGCAGAATCAGGAGTTGTCACTGTGCTTCCCTTGTATAATATAATCTATTAGCTCAATTTTATAATTAGAAATTGGTGAGATGTTATTATTATACAATAACTAATATAAAAATTAAAACAACTTATACCCAAATGGTATCTAATTAATATATATTCTTTTAATGGTTTTGGATAGCCATCTAAAATCAATATACAATCAATCATGCGTCACATGAAATGCTGTTTATGATATGCTACTGAGCCACGGTAAGGTAAAGAGTCATTGATGGATGCATGGGGAAATGATAAAGTCCAAAACAGAGGAAAGGAGAATGTCAGGAGAAATATTTATAGAATAATATCAGGGGCTGGAGAAATAGCTCAGTGGTTAAGAGTACCAGCTCAGCTGTTCTTCCAGCTACTAAATTCAATTCCCACATGGGGCCTACAACCATCTATAACGTGATCTCATGCCCTCTTCTGGCACTCAGGTATACAATGCAAATAGAGCATTCATATACATAAAATAAATAGAGAAGCCTTAAAAAATAAAATATCAAGAATCTATAGATGACAGAACATCAAAATATTTCAACTTTGAAATTTAGTTTACAGCAATATTTCAACAAATTTGGGGGAGGATAGTACTTTAGTGACTATGGGCAAACTAGGTCAATCTGTACACAACTAAAACTAAAGAGGTAATGGGTGAGGTGTCAGATACAGTTGCAAACTTTCACTAATTAACACTTCACATGGTATATGCAGATGAACTTACCACAGTGTACACACCAAAATAACACAATTTTATTTGCCAAATATACCTCAATAAAGGTAGACATTTTAATAAGTAAGAGCAATAACTTAAGTCTTATTGGAAAAAGGTATGTGGGGAGTCAGAAGTCTCCACTGAAAGAGAAATAGGGGGAAGGAATAAAGTATGTCAAAGCAATAATGATGAGAATAGTCCATCAGAAAGGCCTGGGATGGGGAGGGGAGCATAATCCAACTATATCTGAAACTGAACACATGAAGGAATAACTAAATCTACTGTCAGAGCTCAAAGGCATGAGTTGATCAGAAATGATGAAAAATGAAATAGTTTCTGTCTCTAATACACACAGAGATGTTGCATATAGAAAATAGTCAAATGCAACCCTACTTCTCTGCAAGTTATCTAATGAGTATCTATTTCTCTAGGCAAGTGACTGTGTGATTGATGGCTCATCACATGAGAATGATGACTGTTTTAATTAAAGAGGTCCAACTTTGACATAAAAGTGAAAAAAAAAAAAAAAACCTTGGCATTGGTTGTCATCAGTAACAAAGAAACACTGTGTTTGCCCTACTTCAAGTAATCCAGAGTAGAAAAGAGGCCCTGGGAGGAGAAAGGAGAAGAAGAAAGAGGGAAAGAAAGGAAGCAGACATAGGGCACATGAAAAAATATTCTCATTTGAGGAACACCTGACCATGAGCATATTTGAAGAAAAAGGGTTTATTTTCCTCAAAGGAAAGCAAATGTCTGATGTCCACTGAAACAGGAAGGGTAATGAGAATCTGGAATATTTCTCTGTATTTTCTAAAGTTTAAAAGACAAATGAAAGACAAAAGTCAAACAAACATCATGAATCCTTCTACCTTGCTTTCCCTTAGCTAAGGAAAGAAATCGTAGTAAGACTGGCTTTCCTCAAAGGTTTCTCCAAACTCGGCTTTTTTCTGAACATCTAGTATCTCTCTCATTAGTAGGTATGCCATATTGCAGTAGGTTCACCTCACTGACCCAGAGGTAACTACAGTTTAGCAAGTAAGGAGGCCGCCTGTGGGGCAGCCAGGAGAGATTCTCCATCCTGTGTCTGAGCAGTGGAATTTAGATGTGCCTAAGCGACTTATCCAACAATATTCGATAGGGTCTTGAGGTTTGGTAAACACAGGGGCATTCTGAGCTTCTGACATAAAGCATATATCTAAATTCGTAAATACACACCATCTACCCATATCATAATAATAAGATGCCTGTGCCAGTGCTCTGGCTCAAGTCGTCTTTTAAGTAACCATTTACTTCACACATGGGAAAAAATTGGTTTTGGCTTACTTCAAACGTTTATCAAAATTAAAACTCAGGAGTAGGTGGGCTTTATTTACTTAAGATGCAGTTTTCTAGAATGAAAATGTAGCAGGGAATGCTATATCCATAAATTCTAGAAATAAGAAGCCCATTTTTGAAAGGAGTTGTATTTTAAAAAGATGTTTCGGGGAATCTTAAGAGACTGGTGCTGTGGTTTAAGGACTACCAAGTATTTCTTTCTGCACATGAAATCATTCACCGCTGTCTTTCATTTTGAAGAGAGATGTTACAGATTATTGGGTAGTCTCTCAGATTCATATTCTTTCCGACTTCCGTCTTTGGAGCGCTTCGTGCTAAACTGATAAAACATACAGATGGTATATTTGAATGGCACATGATGAGATAAAGCTGGTGCCTCCACTTCTCTCTGCAGCCGCTGCTGGGTTGCTTTATCTTTCAGCATCCATTTCCTGGACACACTGATTTCAAAAAGAACCTTTAGAAGGCAGAGGGCCAACTCTGTATCATTGATCTCGCTGTAAGGTATCGACACAGCCAGCACTACATAAATGTAAACTACTATCTTCTGTCAGACACTGTGCAAAGACGTCCGTGGATAATGTTTGCCAATCCTCACATTTCTATGACGCGGTTGCTATTATCAGGCGTGTATTTCATAGGAGCAGGGAAAACTCCAGGTTCTGTTTAACTTGCCCATGTTCATATACAGGCAGTAAATATTAAGATAAGATTAGAAGGCTGCCAGTAGACTAAGTCTGAAGCTCAAGCCTTTACCATCAGCTTACAGATGAAACAATAAGGAAATGGCTCAAAAGGTATGTGTGAGCTCACTGATACAACCAGTTTCCTGACAACTTGTGACTTCTCTTTTTCTTTGATCCCAGGGAGTGTTCATGTCTGACTTAGGATCTCAGGACACTTGAATTCCACATTTTATGGACAATCCTCCTGAAGGATATAGCTGCCATTCCTCAGCACCTGTACATATTGCTGTGCATATCTATCAAAGATTCAGTTTTATTTTGTTGTAATTTAGCTAATGGAGGAAAGGAGTAAAGATACCCAAGCTTCAGATTTAATGAGATACACACATGCACACACTATGATTGAATTGCCAACACAGACTAATCATATATTTTCAATATAATTTGAAGACTCCAGGAAAACAGAAACAACAATAATGTATTTGTAGAATTGGCTAGGCTGATTTGTGTTTGTCTTTCTCTGTGTGTATGTGTTTTCATGTGTTTGCACAGTGCGTGCGGGTGTGCATGTGTATACATACGTTAAGAGGCCAGAGACAGTTGTTGACCATCTTTCTCAGTTGTTCTGCACGTTATTTTGGAGACAGGATCTTTCAATGAACCCCAAGCTCACTGACTTAGTTCTGAAAGTCGTCCAGTCTCTAACATTTCAGTCCTGGGATTACAGGCTGAGAGTAGGTCTTTATGCTTGCTTAGCAGACACTTTACCTCCTGAACCATCTCTTCAGACCCTAGCTATTTTTCACAATGATATATAAATGCCATTTTCTTTGTTCCTCTTGATTACTCCCACAAAGGTTAATGCTGTGCAATATGACTGTATCGCTGTAAAGTTAACCAGCAAAGGATATGAGGCTCAGAGAGATGTGCTGAGGAATGGCATGGGTAGATATCATAACATGAGAAGAAAGTACTTTTATAATATTCCACTTGAGAATATTTTTCTTTAAGGTTCATATTCCTCTTGAAAATATGCTTCTTTAGGGTTCAGTTTTAGAGGCCAGAACAATAGACTCAACATTTTAAATACTGAGTATATGTCTCCATTCCTTCAAACTATAAGAGCCATAAAGCATGTTATCTTCCATAGAAGGTTATTGATCATGTCAGAATTGAGCTTAGGGACATAAGCCAAAGTCAACTTACAAGATCTTCCAGTTACACTTTGACATACCTAATATTTTTACTAAAATGGACAGAATTTTAGATAAATACAAATATCTCATACTTATCATTGGCCAAAAGTGGGGTTCTTTGAAAAATGAGGGTAAATCAGCATTTAGATAAATCCTTCCCCCAACTCTGCTGATATCTTTCAAAGGGTCTGTTAATATTTTACAAAATTTGAAACTCTTTTGAAGTTTGACCTTTTTCTATACTAAACTAGAGACTTAAATTCCTCATTTCCCTCAAGGAACTCAGGGAAATAATTTATGCAATTAAACTCTTACTTTCTACATCTCCACAACCTTTTCCTGTAACAGGCAAAACACCACCTATATTCACTTTGAAGAATAAAGTATGTGAGAGATTTGCCCCCAGGTGAATTTCTCTTTCTCCATCCCCTCCACCCTGTTGTTCCATTAAAGCTAAATTCCTCTTAAAGGCCATTTGACTTCTCCAATTAATCCATTGCCTTAAATTATTTCCCACTGAGACATGAGAACATTCCTGTTTCTCTTTCAGTACTTCTGAGCTTAGGAACTTGTTCCCTGATCAGGATCTGTAGCTTATATCAGAATTTACAAACTAATATTTATAGCTTGTGGCAAAAAATAGGAGACATAAAGGTCCATCAAGCCTCCGGGCTCTTCTCTACCCATCCCTCCACCAAACTGCAAATGTGAGCCCAAGCACAGCTGAGTGAACCTTTCTTGAAAGTGCTTTAAAGGACCGGGGGTGGGGGTGGGGGGTGGATTTAACATTTTGAATTTCATAAACTACTAATGTCTCCTTTAAAAAGGCTAAAAAAAAAAAAAAAGTTGGGCTTAATAAGAGAATCATCCAGACTTTCAAAGATAAATCACAAACATATTTTCATTATTCATCTAATATCTTGATCAAAGCAGGTAAAAATTGTGGCTTTGTAAATATCTTCATAGCAGATAAAATTTGTGGTTTTGTAAATATCTCCATATCAGGGTTTGCTTAAAGATCTTTGGTTATGCCTTTTAGTTAGTAGCATGTATTGTTAGTCTATGGAGTTCTTTAAAATATTCCTTTTCTCTTCTCAGTCTTCATAAAACAACTGTGATGTGACATGGTCTCATTCAAGGAAAGACAATATGGCAGATGTAAAAATGGCTGTTAGTCCAATCCTTTCATGCAACCTCAGTGTCATCAAAAGCTCCCCATGTTCTTGATGGGACTTTTCAAATTCTTAAAACTCTGATATAATTTTATATTTCTACAGCCATCAAAGATACATTGATATTTTATACGCATTTTATAAATCAATAAAACAGAATCAAAAATAAGTTTAACAAATCACGTAACCAAGAAATCAGGACTCTTTATTCCAACTCCAGGTTGTAGGTCTCCAGGAAATTATAACTGTTGTGTGAGATGATTCAGCACATAAAAGCTCATGGCGCCAATTCTAACATCTTGTCTAGCAGACTGTATCTTTTGACCACTAATCTCCCTTCTTCCTGAGCACTGAAGCCACCTAAAACTTCGGTTTAATGGGTCACAAACTGCAAGTACTTCTACTACAGTAAAAAGAAAATCCTTAGACTTCTTCATATAAAGTCAATCAGTAACAGACAGCTACTAAGCACAAACAGGCAAGCTAAGCACTGTGGAGGGACTAGAGATGTACCCTTGTAGAGGTCCCTGGTCTCTGGGGAATTCTGGTGACATTTCTTCACAGAAGTATAAATGTTCAATCACTAGCCCTGCATTCTTAATAAGTCACAGTCATCATCACAAGTACTCTATATATGCTGAATCCTCACAGCCTCCCTAACACTGGAATAATTATCTCAGGAGAATACTGAGAAACAGAGGAAATGAGGCCATTTGTCCCTAGGTGTTCCTAGGTCTGTGGAATTTTAACTGCCCAGAACTCAAAAATGTCTATGTTGAGTCATTTCCTTTGTCTTTCTAGAGATATCACAGAATAACTGTGCGTTTAGGATTCAGCTATTTAGTTCAGACATCCACGTCTGTCATACCAGAGATGTTTTTACGTAGAATCACTAGCACGTTGTTACAGACTAGCCCCTGGGCCATCTGTTGTCAAACATGTGTTATTCTAGTAAGCCTCTGTGAAGCTATTGTCTAACCAGTCTTCCTGAGTGTGCAATTCAGTTATTCCTGTGTAGAATTTCTGAGGTTATTAAGTGTAGTTAGCCATGATCATGTGGATCCAGACAACAACAGCTCAATCAGCAATTATTATCCTATTCCATGAGATTCCAGAATGTTACAGGAAATGACCATCAGATGTGGCTCTGTATCACTATGTAATCTTATACATGTTCCTCTTTTCATTTCCTCTGTTTCTTTAACTTCTAAAAATCTATGCCCATTAATAATAATAATAAAGTGAACAACTTCCTAAATTGTAGCCCATAGAGAAATCCTCTAGCTGAGAAAGGCTACTGACTATCAAATCTTCAGGGAAAAAAAAAAATCTTATCATAGCCAGAAAGAGGTAGAGAAAATGGTAACTCTAAGGGTGACAGCTAATATCACTGTAAACTACACAAACACAACTCATACATCCAGCATGTAAACTTAACCCCAGCACCATTCATGAGTAATAATTCAATGTGTCACTGGGGTAAGGTAATTTTCAACACAAAAACAATTCCTCAGAATAGTTCTTCATCCTGAACTGTGCCTTCTGATGCACAATCCATTTAATATTTTACCAAGGAAGCAGTTTGGGTTCCTCTGCTTTAAGAGAGCAGTTACCACATCTGTTGATCCAGTATACAGTTGGAATACATTGTAATAGCAGAGGTCACTTCAAACCTTGTGTTCCTGTCTCTATTTTCCAACACAGATTGGGAACTGTAAGCACAAAAAAAAAAAAAAAAAAAAAAAAAAAAAAAAAAAAAAAAAACCCAACAACCAAAAACACCACAAATTGGGGGATACCATGCAAAGACTCTAAAAAGAATTTGCCTCCAATCACTTTGTTACATTGCTTGTCTTTTCTAATTACAGCTCTAATACTCACTGATGCCCACAGCTGTCACGAGCTTGATTGCAAGTTCAGGAATTTCACATTGAATAAAAAATGGTTCCAGAATGTAGCGTCCAAATGCCAGGGATATCACAGCAGTAGCTCCGGGGCTGGGAGAGAGAGTATATTTAGGTTAACTACAGGAAACAATAAATAACATTTTTGCTGATCTTCAGATCTTAGTGTTTAACATGTGGAACATATTTAACATGAAAGTCTATCATGTTTAGACCTTCATATTTCATTAAGTTGCCATACACTCCAAATGCAATATTGTCTACACTAGGAAGGGCCAATTAAAAAAAAAAAAAAGAAAAAGAAACTTCTGTTGAAAATTAGTAGTTAGAAATGTTTATGCCAACAGGTCTAATATTTAATATTGATTCTTAATTTTCTAGTAAAAGGAAACCTCAAAGCCAAGTGAGTAGTCTTAATTTCTTAAGAATATTTATTTAGAGAGAACTACAGAATAAGAAGACAAAAATCAGCCTGAGAAGATAGCAATCCAGACAATAATAAGTCATACCACTTGAGTTCTTCAAAGGGAAAAAAGGAATATTCCATTTCATCTTAAATATGAGGGCATATTCTTGCCACACACAAGGAAATCCACAAAATTGCTTAACATCTCCAGCAAGAGTTCCTTTCAGCTTCTCTTCCTTCTTGTGGTTAACACCTAGGCCTGATCCCTGGATCACCAGAGACCAACCCATATTACCTGTTTCCAACCTTGATCTCCTATCTCCAGTCAAAACCACAAACACTGTAACTTTCCTCTCTCCCAAGAGACTCCTGCCTCCAAAGGGGATGTTTTGCTGTTCTCTATCATTTATAAAAGTCTTTGATTTCTAAACCTAAATCTGGTAGCATCATTTCAGTATCCTTAAAACATGCTCTGACCGTGGTCAGACCTTGCACACGCAAGCTTCCCAGGAACAACAACTGAATTACTTCTGCCTAGAGCCGTTTCATATACTCGTTTTTGTACTTAGTATCTGGTTTTAGTCTTGGTCCAGAGAAGTGACTCCAACCTTTCCTTTGTCCAAGTATCCTTTTACACAGCACCAAGCCTGTCCCTCCACACTGTTTATTACAGTAGGGTTTTTATTCTAGTTAAGGTGATCCCAGATTGAAACCTCATCCTTCCACTAGACTTTGAAGTCTGTGGAAACAACACTGTGCTCGTTCCAATCAGAATGTTATCCCAGTGCAATGGTGAACACAGCATCTGTTACATTAGAAACTCAATAAGTATTGAACATCTTGTGACTACATGACCTCAACTTTAAAGTCCCCATCATGTTCTGTTGGGTGACTTTGCTTGGATTAATTTTGCAGATTATTTATGACAATACTGACTTAATTTGAAAGTATAATTTTAATGAAAAGCATTTAGATAGCATGGATATTACTTTTAGATATCATGAGAAGAAACGAATTTATATCCTAGGGAATGATGTCCTTCATGTAATTTGCTATTTTGCTAGTTTGAAAGACTATCCTAGGGAATACAAATGTATTCAAAAGCTTCTAGGATTTTTTTTTAAAGTAACTTGGCTATACACATGCATGCACTCATGCATATACATGCATACACACACACCCACCATAGAACAGTTCTTTCAAAATGAAGGTGCATCTGATTATCAGCTGTTTAGGAGCATGAAGTGTGGCTCATTCCAATTTAGATCTCTTTATGTTGCTGTTTGCCACTCGGCAGCAGCTTGTGGAAAGATAAATTAATGAATGGGTATCATATCTGTCCAGTGCAAATGGAATGACCATGCTGTTATAGCAACACTGAACAATTAGCTAAAGTTACACCACAAATGCATGGATGAAGATGGAGTAAAGATGAAGGACATGAGGCTGGGAAGCTCAATAGCCTGACAGGCCAGCATTCTACAGAAGTGTTCTTATTTCGATGCTGTGAATGTTACATTCATAATAGCATAATCTTGGGTTACCCAACACTTGTTAAGAAAGAATTAGTATCTAGAATGCATGGGGTACTGATGTAAATAGTATGAAAGTCATAAAAGGTATAAGACCTGTTCTCACGTACTTGAAATGCTTATAATTCTAAAAGGAAAATACTAAGAGGTAGCTAAAGTATTACAATACAAGGTGTTGAATTCAATGTCAAGTTATTTGTAGAGGCCATTTTTGTTTTTCAGAAGAATTAAGACATTGAGGGATGAAAAAGTACCACAAACTAGGGATAAACCAGAAATTATATATATTATATATACTATATAATATACACACAAAATAAACTTTGAAGAGTACATATGATTATGATGACAGAGAGAAGTACAGGAGTACATCCCAGATAGAGAAATCTTAGGAAAGCCAAAAGCCAAAAACAAACTCTTTTTATCATCATTTAACACTAGCAATTTCTAAGCAACAAAGAACTGCTGTTACCAATGAAGCCTGCACTACTCTGAAGTTCGCTATTAACACCATGACAATTGTTCCCGTTAGCAGATACTTAGAGCTCCGCCTGTCACTTCTGTTAGTGGCAGAATGAAAGCTTAGCTGATATTTTAGTACTCTGAGTCTTCTGCTTACAGGAGAGCAAGGTTCCCTAGTGATTTCTAATGAACTCTGTGATCACAAAGTGCAAGTCACATCCCTTAAAGCATAAAACACCTGTGACACAAACTGTACATGTGACATCACAGCCTCCTTACAATGTTGAGGGAAATTTGCTGTTCAGAGTGACTTGGCACTATTTTGTGCCAAGAGAATCAGGAAGGTGGTGGGGCAGAGCCTTACAGCAGTACAATCAAACAATTTTTGCAACTGCAAATCGCCAGTTTGTTTAATGTGAGGAAATGAATCACTCATGCTGTGTTAACTTGATTTTTTTTTTCACTATTTGTAAAGCATAAAACTTGATAATACACTAAGTTGTTTGGCACAGACATTTCTTAGTCATAAAAGTTAAATGTCCTGATGACATAATCAATAATAAAAACCAAAGCCACCTTTAATTCCTAACACATTATATTGTGTCTGGTCAATCCAAGGTGTAATTTATCAAAGTGAATTTTGAAGATTCCCCTCATCTCAGATAAATGCCTTTTCTAGAAAAACATATACCTATAAAAAATTTGGAGTTTAAAGAAAACTTTTTTATGCCTTAGAGTCTGCATTTTTTCAACAAAGTCACATGACACACATTTGTAATTAGTTAAAACAGTCAAGATGATTCAGGTAAGTGATGAAATGAATTGGTTTATTTTCCCTTAATTGTTTCCATATCCTTACCGTATTACAAGCAGTTCCACCCAGACTCGAACAAAAGCTAGCAAAGGACCAAAGACCTCCAGAATGTATGTGTAATGGCCACCAGATTTCTTTATGCTCGTACCCAACTCAGCATAGGACAGGGCTCCTGTGAAAGGTGATAATAAAAAGGCACAAAATTGACACAGCATCAAGTAGTCTTGTGATAGAATCAACACATCATTGTTTGGGTTGCATGCTCTGTGGCTACTTCCTTTGGTCAGAATGACCTTCTTCATGGGAATAGTTGTCATCTCCTGAGACATACCAAGTTCCTCTTTTAACTTCCTCACACTTGAGACCTGCCTCAAACTAATAAAAAAGAAATGCCAGGAACTGGAAAGATGGCTCAGCAGTTAAGAGCACTGGCTTCTCTTCCAGAAGACCCAAAATTCAATTCCCAGCATCCACATGGGGACTCACAACCATTTGTATCTCCAGTTCCAGGTGATCCAATGCCCTTCTCTGGCCTCCCTGGGCACCAGGCATGTGCAAAAGCAAAACATCCATACACATAAAAGACAAATAACATTAACTGAAAAAAAAATGTAAGGAAAGAAATTTTGTTTGAAATGGTACCTACAAACATGATTCAGAATTTGTGATCAGAAACCAGAGAGGAAAGGGAAAAGAGACGGCAGCCTCCAATGATACTTACCTATTATTTAAATAACAGCACCATCTTATACTAAGACAAGCTATTCACTCAAACTAATCTCACTAAGGTATTTTAATAAAATTTAATAAATAATGTTTCTGTGGCAAATTAAAATATAGGTTATCTGTTCTTTGGAAAAGAAGAGACTACATGTTGTGTGAGACTTCAGTTAATTGATGCAATATACTTTGTCAGCAAAATGAATCTTGACTCGATTGTTCTGTTCCTAGAAATGGTTATTCTGGATGTTTTAAAAAAAAAAGTACACCCAGGCAGTTAAAAAAAAAATGATTCTTTTAAAAAGAAATTCCATAATCTACAGTCATGTACGTAATGAAAATCAATTATTGACTAATATGTGAGTGTTTTTAAATAACACTAGTATAAGATTGGGAAAGTTATATTTAAACTCCCCAAACCCTAAGTTTCACACCCTTTGAAGTGAAAACATGAATTTTCATCTCATTAAAGCATTGTGGATGTAAAGGTGGGAAGTGAACCACAGATAGGACTGACTCTGACACAGCAAACACACCACATGATATTACTTTACTTACCAATAGCGTCATAGTTAATTAGGAAGGTCATGAAAAATGAATCTTAATTTCATCTAAAAGTCAATCAATCAATCAATCAATCAACACCTGTGTCTGTATCACTTCATGCTCAAAGGTAGCAGGGTTTCTGCCCAAGCAACCTAAAGAGCTCCACATGTGGAAAGTAATTGCTGATCAGTAGTGTCCCCTGTAGAATGCTCAAGATAAATATAATTTGGAAAATTAGAGAAACCTGAGTATCACTTTGTCAGGCTCACCTGGAGCATTTTTTTTAAAAGAAAGAACAAATAAGAAAAGACACTATGATCACACCCCAGACTCTTCTTCTGAGACAAGACTCCATCCAAAAGAACAATCCAAGCAGTTCTGCTTTCCAGTGCTCCAGATACTAAAGTGATAAAATTACAGATAGCCACTCAAGTACTTCATTAACTTAGACACATAACAACTAGCAAACTTCTTTTGGAAAAAAAAAAATGGCCATCATGTTGGTAGATTGTCCAGAAAAGCAACCAATATAACCTTATTATTGGAAAGACTCTTAAAGACCTTGGAATTTACTGTCAGGGAATCAACGCCCAGACTCTGTACACTTTGCCCTAGGTTTAAATTGAGTTCTGGGGGAATGGAATTTTCATTTAAAGGTCTCAAGCTCCATAACTATATGCCCAGATGAAAAGAAGTTCAAAGCAGACTATAAAAGTCCATGTGTTGACCTCAGTGCTCAAAAAGTTGTAAACCAAACACAGATGCTGCTCCCCTTCCAGAGGGGTGACCTTGCCCCCAAAACTTGGTACATTCTAAACACCAGTCAGTGGGAACTGTATGTACCACACATAACCTAGGCATCATCCTACACATTTGTCTGGAGCTAGACAACATCATCCTGCAAAAGTTCATTTTATATCCATAAAGATATATCAAATAATTTATTGAATAACCAATTACTGTCACCTACCACTGTAAGTTTAAAAAAGAAGCTATCACATGCTGAACCATCTTAAGTTGGGGACAATCTAGGTTCACATCTTGACGTGAAAATACCTAGACCCTTGAGTTCTAGAGCTTTAATAAAAGAATAATTTTCTCCTTATATTTTTCTTTGCTTCTTATTTGTAAAGACTTGGTGTTAAAACACTCCCAGTAATTTAAGTAGCAGTAACATGAGAGAGCATCTCTGAAGTTGGCAGTCAAACGCCCACTCCAGGTTACATCACACTCCCTTAGCTCTGTAGTTTCCTGAGTTCCCACCAAAGATGGTGGACTTATGCATAGGCATATTTTCACCATACAAGTCAGTGTGCCTTTAACTAGCTCAACATTCCAAATATTTTACAGCATCTGAATAAGCATTGATTGTGTGTGAAAATCAAATCACACAGTGAGAGCTGCCTGTGTGTAAGTATGCAAAGTTCAAGGAACTGGTTGTAGTTTTTCTGATTAGATATTGATTTATTCTAAATATATCAAGCACTGTAAGATGCTTGAAGCCTGAGGGTACACAGTCATTTAAGATCAACAATTGAGTTTCTTCTTGCTTATCTGAACCTGCATATGCCAGAACCACTTTAATATTAATAATGGTAAGGATTTTGTTGGAGTTTTTAATAACTGTATTACTCCAAAGAATGAAGAAAAGGGACAGCTGTCACCAAACATTTCATAAAGCATAATCTATTCACATAAATGATGTTGCCAAGTTCTCCAGGTTCTTAAAGTAATCTCTTCATAGATCTTTCTATAGCAAGACTGCTTTCAAAATTATTTGAAATGCCTCCTTCCTAAAACCAGGTATTTGAGTTCTCTAGGTAGGAAACTTTCCCTAATCAGTGATTTAAAGAATCACAAGACCTGAGCTGAAAGAATGAATGGAACGAGAGTTAGTACTTGGTCCCAGGGGAACTTGATTCTGGGTTAACAAAGTAATTTTCAAGTGTAGGCTACTTTGGAACCAAAGTATTGCCCCATAATATAAATCAAATTTTAAAATAATTGACCATTCACAGGTTTCTGTTGACCTTTACAATGAACTTAGGAGAATTTTATGTTGATTTGCCCTCCTGATCAAGGACCAATCATTTCCTCTGCAATATTAATCCTCAACCCAGAGAGACATAAATTTTGAAGAGAAAAAATACTAAGCATAATAATACCAGTCCTGGTCAGATAAACTTTATTGAATGGGCCGAGAAAGTATCTGTTTCCCGAGAGACCTAGTAAAATACAGATGAAGAAAACAGATCCGGGCAAGGAGGGAAGACTGACACCCAAGTGAAGTTTACAAACTAATACTGAGAAATTGTTTTTAAGGCATTGAGAAAAAAAGCATAGGAGAAAAAAGCTCAAGCCTTAGCCCTTGTACCGTTTACTGAGACGGAGTCATATCCAGCACATATCTTCCCAAGGACTTTCGAAAGCATAATATTAGAAACGGACAAGCCCATGAATTAAAAATATTAAAAAGGGCAAAGAATGCCACCCATTTATTTAGCTAATAAAAGGCCCATGACACTGTTCTGAACGTTCAGTTCTGCGTGTAAATAGGCCACGCGGGCTGCACCTCACAGGTGTTTCGCCCAGTGAACCAGCTGCCAGAACTCTGCTCTAAGCAAGCCTCACAAAACCCAAGCCCTCTGCACGGAAGGCTTGCTTGGTTTTCTGGGTCATCAAAGTTAGTTTTTTGTTCTCAGCAAACCAGAAAAAAAAGTCAAAGAGGAGTCTGACTCGAGCAGGAAAGGAGAGTATAGCCTGCAGGAAGGAATCTGAGAGGATTCAGTCTTGTGCCAACAGTGGACGGTGTGTTTGGGTAGTGCACATACCTGAACAACAACAACAAAAATTCAAAATATTTCCTGTAGTATTTGCCCATTCATTTACTCCTCAGAAATAACTCTTCGATTTCCCAGAGAGTCACGCAGCCACACCCCCACCAGAGAAGAAGCACACTCACCAAAAAGTGACAGTACTCCACAGGCAGACCAGAAAACCAGGGACATGCCCACGCTGCCCGTGTTCTGGAGTATGCCTTTGGGGGAGATGAAGATGCCTGATCCGATGACGGTGCCGATGATGATGGAGACCCCCCTCAGCAAAGTGATCTTCTTTTTCAGAACCACCTTCTCCTTCCCAGGTGGCTCTTGGTCCCCCATGGAGGGCAGTCTCCCGCTCACATTGCCCTGCAGGTAACCTCCTTTGGAGATGGTGGCTACAACTGGCTTTCTGACCATGGCAGTGTCACACCAGAGGAGTGGGGATGAAAAAGAAAACAGAGGGGGAAAAACAAAAGAAAACAAACAGAAAAAACTTTCGACTTGTTTCTCTAGAGGTGCCTGATCACTGTTCGGTCTTGACTTCCCCTTTGCTATCACCGACTGGCTCTGCACTATTGTGTCCACAGGTGAAAACTCAGAGGTGTGTTTCAGCCGTCGCGGCTATATAATTACTCCTCTTCGTCTTCGGAGCACCTGTATGGCACCGGCTCTAGGGGCAGTCAGTTAGCTGCAGCTGCGGCTGCTGCCCTATCATTACACACCAGCTCAGCTTCCTCGTGGGCTCGTATTTAAGCTACCGCCTGTCACACCAACTTACTAGGCTGCATGATGATGCAAATTCTCCAGGTTTGCATCAGCCACATGAGAAAGCTCCAGCTTGAGAAAGCGCCAACATTACTCAGCTTTTTTTTTTTTTTTTTTTTTAACAGTAGCAGTGTGTTGCTCAACGGATCCAAAGCATTTCCCAGAACAAAGCATACACTTAAAGAGGGGCTTAGCCAATCCAGAAGAAGTAAACAGGGAACTGAGAATAGACACTGTCCCGGTGACTTAAAGCAGCTTTGCTCTCAGACAGAAAAGAAATTGGAAAATGAAACAGAAAACAATTACTTCGTTTTAAGGAGTTGCTTCTTAACTTTAACGCGTGCATAAAAATGTTGTATTCACAGCTGTTTTGACAATAGAAAGCGCCTTAGGGCTGCTCTGTTTGTAACAGCAAAGTTTATACTTCATAATTTGTATTCTACTTACTTCCCCGGGTGTTTCCTAGCAACACTGTCAAATCTAATATTTACAAAGCTAGAAAAGTTTCTGCACACTAGAGCCGTGGCTACGTACAGCTCCTCATGAACAGACACAATTATTTCTTAAGATCTATATAATACACTGGTGTTTAAGATCGCCATCTGAATTTGAGAAGTTGAAAGACCATAGTGACTGCAGAAAATAGTCTTTTTCTGATTCTTGTCAGCACAGCATGATTTACTGAACTCAGTAGAGGACTCCGTCTTCATTTGCAAGTTGCTCCATCAAATTAAAAAGACTCTTCTTTGAATCTTAGGCAATACTTATAATTGCACGAAGGCACGCATAGAGCAAAAGCTTGAGAAGGGAGTCACATTATAATAGCTGGAGAAAGTAAGGAGAGCACAGGACATATTTTTTTGGCTCTATAAGGTATTCTGATTATAACTTAAAATGTATTAAAATCAACAGGTACTAAGTTTTAGTGTGACTGTATCAATGTTCAGGTTCATTTCATAAAGCTAAAAGAATGTGTTTTTACAGAAGGAAATAATGAAATCTTGAGGAGATGGAAGTGTTTAATCTGATTTAGCATTCTACAATGCACACATGTACTGAAACCTAACACCCTATCCATACACACAACTTTCATCTTGTCTGTCAGTTAAAAAGACATTTAAACAAATAAAAGTACATTAAAACAAATTGAACATTTTTTTTAAAAAAAATTAAACACTTACACTTGAAACCTTTTTGCTTCTAACCAAGTGTCTTATAAAATAACAAACACCAAAAGAAAAAGCATCTCAACTGTCATCCTTGGCTCTGGGTCTCTGTGGTTTGAATTTAATGAGAAGAATCCCATGCCATCATTATCCTGAAGCTATGTTCAGACCCATGATTAAATATGCTTTTGAATCTCGGAATTAAAACAACAAACAGAGACTCTCTGTGGAAGCAAGGTTGGCTGGAGGGAGGAGGGGAAAGAAGCCAGGGGAGGGGTAAAAGATTGGGGGATGATGGAGGCAGGAAATAACTTGGAAAGGAATCATGGAAAATGTCAGAGCTTTTCTGTTAGGTCCTTATCTGAGAAAATGCCATGACATAATTGCCTTATCACACTAATAATGGAGGTCACATGACTTCCCTTTTACATGACCTATACAAATTCTGTATAATTTGCTTTGGATCTACCAATCATCATTTGTATAAAGCCCAAAGTAATACCATTTTCAGCTGTTAGGTATTCCAAATATAATAAATGGGGAATGTTCCTTACTCAATTCTGCACAGATTCCTCAACAGGAAAACGGAGGACTCCTGCCCCCCGCCCCGTTCCATTTTCCTGTTCTTGCTCAAATGTCCACTCACATAATTCTCCTGATTAATGAGCATAAACAGGACTCTCCCTTTTTCATTCCATTTCTCCTGTTCTTGAGTGAACTCACATAATTCTCCAGATTAATGAGCACAAGCAGGGAGCAGGAAGCTTTTGTTTCCTCAAAGAGGAACAATAATTCCAAAGAAATAAAAGTTTAAAGTGAATCAAAGACCCCAGGCAACAGAGCCCTGTCCCAACCATGGCACTACACTTTGATGACTAAATTATAAACGGTTGGACCCGTAAGACTGGATACTATTAAGAGAGGATGTTGGAAATATTTTAAAGGAGAAAAAATGTTCTTCCAATTCTAAATAACATTCTCCTCCTGGGTAATTTTGATAAGAATTTATGGAGAAAAATATTCTGAAATTATACTAATAGCCAAGAAGGTCGTACTATCCTGTCTGAGACTAAGATTCCAACTTTCTTCAAAACTGCACACAGCTAATAAAAACCTTAGAACATCTCTTTGAACCACCTACAAATTTACAAAAAATTACAGGTTTCAAAGAAAATATTGAATTACCTTTAATGTTAACATGTCTTTATAATCACCAGTGTTAACCTTATAATCTTAGAATTGGTTGGTCTTCAAGTATGTGTATGTCATAAAAACAAATTTAAATCAAACACAGTCTTCCTTCTGCCTTCAGTCTTATTTTGAAGCATTTTAGCGATTGTTCATGAACACATACTTAATGTTTACTATGTTCAAGGAATGACCTTAGTTCCCTAAAAGAATCCCACATGTGATATGCTGTGCTAGCTAACATGTTATGCTAAAAGTATCAGCCCCATGTGTATAAATGTGGCTGTATATTTGATGCGGCCAAACACATATTTATTTTTCCAAATGCAACTCATCAGAATGAGACCTGAGCTGAGATATTTCTAAAGAACTAGAGTTTACCCTTTCTTATTTGGTGGCAGTTGTAATGACAGGGATCATCAAACAACTGGTAGACATGTCTCTGGCTGCATGGAAAAGGTCCCCATAAAGATACTTAGTATTAGCATCACTGCACTATGTCATCAGTGCCAAGAAGGTCAGATGGGTACTGAACCCTAAAGATCTTCCATCCATCTTATCAGCTACTGGGGTTCCTTAATAGAAATGCTGACTGGCACCGCACATATATATATGCTAGTATATTATATATATATATATATACATATATATACGTATATATGTATATATATATATACATATATACGTATATATATGTATATACACACACACACACACACACACACACACACATATGTGAAGTGTCTAGAAGCAGGTTGTACCATATGATAGCCATTAGTTACATGTAGTTACCAGTTTCTGGAAATGTGTTTCAAATTTAAAGTTGTATGAGATGACTTCCATAAGAAAGAGATTACATGCTTGGTGAAAATTTAGAGAGTCTTCAATATAAAATTGATGAGACATATATTTTATTTTTTATGTTTGAAACAAGATCATTCTTGCTCTTTCAAAGAGTAAAAACTATGTGTGGCAAGCAGAGAAAAATGCTCAACTAATTTTATGCATCTCACCATATTGCAGAAGCTAACAATTTTTTCCTCTAAGTAGCCAAGTAATGAATAATTTAGACTTCATGTTCATTTTTGGTCTCTGTACAGTGTTCTTCACCTATGTATATAAGTGTGTATGAACATGTGTTACAACCCTTTAAAAAGGTAACACTCATTCTTAGCTTCTGTGTAGTTTTCCAGCTGTTTATCCAGCAGCATCGTGTCTGCAGTCAGAATGAAGCAAGACAAAATCATTGCAATGGCTCATAGTAGGGAATTTTTACAAATACAGTTTTATTAAAATACACCCATAGCCACTTATTAATCTATTTCTAAAACTCCTTTCACATCACAGCAGCACAGCAGCATGGCTGGACTACTGCAAAAGAGACAAGTGGACCCCAGAATGGAAATATTATTTGCCTCTAGCTTCAGAACACACATAGGAACTGACCAGCATTTACATTTACCATTTTTTTCTAATACCCATCCTTCTGTGTTTATTGCTCTCAAAGGGAGGTATGCTCCAGACTTGATTCATTAAAACCATCCTTCCCTCTGCCTGAAATTCTATTCCTTAACCCACTTATATTGTTCACACACCTCAACGTTACAATAAATTTATATTCACCAGTTTTCTCTGATCTTCATTAGATTGGGTGTTCCCTGATAGGAACTGAGTTCACAGTTCTGTGGCGTCCTGAAATGCTTAGTCGGCTATGGAGTAGAAATCACTGAGTACATTTTATAATCATTAATCTCAGTATTAGTACAAGCAACACTGGGATGTGTCTATAATGCAAAAGGAAAAGGTGGGACTCTGGGGCAGGGCAGGGATAGGAAAGAGCTAAGTCATGATTGGTTATTGGTCAAGCTAAAAGGCAGATGTGTAACATACAGAAATGAAAGCTATAACTATAGCAGAATATTATTTAAAGATTTGAAGATAAACAAGGGGAGGAACAAAAATCACACTGTTTTCTCCAAGGAATAAGAAGGAACTCAACTTGCCTAGGGGATGATAAAAAGCAAGGACACTGTTCATTTCTTAATGCTTTCAGAATACCATGTTCTTACTGACTGATAACAACATGGAAACAGAGTATGATGCAAATAACACCAAGCTAAAGTAAGACAAAATAACATAAAGCTAAGAAATGATCAGTGTTTTTTAAGGTCCTTTAACAGGGAAAAAGATAGCTGAGGTATTAATTCCTTAGATTATCTGGTTACTTATTTATGTTAACAAAGGATGATAAAAACACTAAATGAAAAGAAAAATGAAAGAGGACAGAGGAATAGAAGATGAGGAGGAAGGAAGGAGAAAGATGGGGCAAGGTGAAAGAGAAGGGAAGAGAAGAAAGGAGGGAAGGAGGGAGGGAGAAGGGAAGGAAGGTGGAACAAGAAGGAAGGAAGAAAAGAATAAGAGAGAAGAAAAAAAGAGAGGAAGGAAAGAAGAGTGTGAGAGAAAAAGAGATGGAGGAGAGTATATGGAGGAGAGAAGGAGAGAGGGGGAGAGATGGGAGAAGAGAAGGAGGGAGAAAAGAAGAAAAAAAAATCAAGCAAAGAAATTCATGATTCCTAAGCCATAAAAAATAATCTCAATAATTCTAAATTATAATCAGAAAAGTTGAAAAAAAAGAGGTTAGCGAAAAGAAAATCAAGTTTTAAAATAAATAAGTATCCAAATATATAAATCATATATCAGTATAGTTAAAAGAGTTAAATTCACCCATTATAAGGCATAAAGCACATAGGTTTTTAAAAAAAGCATTCATCCAGAGTCTAAATACAAAATACAAAATATAAAATTAAAACATGACAGTTAAATAACTTTGTCAAAAAATTGTGAAGGCTGAAAGAGTCCTTGGCCAGATAAACGTCTTTATACGTTGAGGAACACAGGGTCAGAGGCTGAAAACCAAACATGATGTAATTACAGAGAAAGCAGATGCATAATAACTTCTGCACAATTCTTTAAATTTTCCTCAATTCATTAAACCAATGAGAAAAACATTTATGGTTTGTAACAAAGTTCTTGATCCACATCTCTTCTCCCTTTTCCTCCTCCTCCTCCTCTAATTTATGGTCTATTTTGCACTGTCATATCTTAGGTCTTCCTGAGGATGAGCTTATACTATTGAGGCAACTATTCCTGTGGGAGTAGACCTTCAAAATA
The DNA here is from genome assembly GCA_021653895.1 of Mastomys natalensis. Classification (NCBI taxonomy): domain Eukaryota; kingdom Metazoa; phylum Chordata; class Mammalia; order Rodentia; family Muridae; genus Mastomys; species Mastomys natalensis. The sequence goes on along the minus strand of JAJTUV010000163.1, from coordinate 2,927,715 downwards.
GCTAGGAATAGACACCCCTAGAAGAACAGTGACAAGGATTCCCTGATATGAGATTGTGAAAGCCTAACACTACTGAACAGAGGTAAAACCTAAGGCATAGTTTATCTTGTAAAGTTCATCCTACAGGATCACACTACTGAAACCATATATATATAAATGCTTCTACCTGCTTTTGCTCCTCCTGGCTCCTCCATTCCTGTTTAGTATTCCTGGATGTGTTTCCTTAGCAAATCTTTTGCATATGACTCCTCATCTTATCATCTTTTACTAAAGAACCCAGATCAAGGAAGTTGCTATTGAAGTTATCAAAAATGCAACTTCTAAGGAAGGGAACTCAGGTTTACTCACCTGCTGGCCCATCCCACAAAGGACCATTGCCAGCTCTTGATCGACTATGGTGTTAATCACAATCCTAATCCAAATCCAAAAGCAAAGGAAATATTGTCAAAAGTACAATGACATTATAGCAGCTTGTTTAAAAATTTAAAGATCTCCTACTTATTACCATAGGTAAATTTATGAAATATAATGTGTATTTTATTAACTAATGAAAGAAGGGTAAAAATTGCATGTGTACATGAACATGACTATGTATGATCTCTACATCGATGGGGTATTGTATAACTATTTCCTGTAAATTGAAACACTGGCTTCTGGGGTAAGAAAGAAACCCATAAGACTCAGGAAGTTAACATTTATAAGACTCAGAAGTGACAAGGTTCACAGGGAGGTTTCTCCTGAAACCAGGAAAGGAGTTAAAAGTTGTTGAGAAGAAGCAATTCTCCAGGAGAGCAGACAGTTCTTAGGGTGGAGTTTCCACAGTTATCCCTCTTGTTGGAATGGCCTGTTCCTGGATAGAGCTGGTTTTGAGCCATCAAGCTTCTGTGTTTGACCTTTCACCCATGCTCTGATGAGTAACCCCAATAAAATCATGGGCTCACTAGGTCAGATTTGAGGGAGAGCATTTCTTTGGTCCATCATCATTCATACCTTGAGTGAATAGATGTTTGCTTTCTTCTCTCAAGGAAAAGTGTTGTAATGTAAGAAGAAAAACTTTGGACTTGATATAATATCTGTTTTGTCAGATACTTAAGCATTTTAAAGAGTTTAACTAATGATGATTTTTAACAACAAACAACTTTTGAAGAGCAATGAAAAGAGTGGAAAGAAAGAGGGACGAAATGAACCCCCAAACAAATGTAAATACAATGATGAAAAACCACAAGAGCAGCAGCTAGTATTCTGAAAACTAGCCAATTAATTGTGCTTTGAAGCAAGATAAATAAAAAAATAAAATAAAAGGAGACAATCTATAACAAATTTTAAAAGAAGAATACACACAGTAACTAATGACAAAATATAGGTTTGAAAGCTATAATTTGCTATGAACTCAGCACAACTTGTTAGAAAACTAAATTTAAAGTCATTTTGAAACCTACCATTGCTAATATGTACCAGAATAATAAGGAGAATTGAGTGAATTTCTTTGCTAGTTAAATTAATCAATAGTTTAACATCACAATTCACAGTAAATGAAGGCTGGGAAATTTTACAGGTGTCTCGACAAACACTTCAAGGATATAAAATTCTTAACTACTATACCAAGTAATATATCATAAAATGCTCCCTTTCATAAAAGCCTTTTCAAGTTAACTTTCAAAAGGTAGAAAAATAATAAAGAACAAAGACAATGAAAACCAATTTTATTTAAAACAAACACAAATGCATATTATACAATAAATAAATAAATGATTTGCGTATAAGAGAAAGTCATAAAGTCTATAATATCTAATGATACCACCTTTAGGTGTAAACCACTAGTCCACATTTATCAATAATAAATATTGATTGAAAGAACACTGAAAATCCAACAGGATGAACCTACCTGAAGTTCGGAGATGGGAACACATATAGGTAAGATGCCCTTCCTACATCAGCCACAACCTTCAGCAGAAATGAATGGTCAAGGGCCCCCAGCCACAGACTCTAACCCATAAGTGAGATGAGTAAGATCTGTGGGATTTCTGTTTGTGTACCATGCTCTTCCCAGATCTAGCCGGACAAAATAAATGCTGAAGCAATCCACATACAAGCGGAATCTGGGTATATGCCAGCCAGCAGCTGCCCATCTACAGGCTTATCTCATCAACCCCAAACTCCTGATTACAAGTTACTGTACTTTATACTCAGACACTAGCAGAAGATCTCATCTTCTTTCCCTAGTCTTCTCCTGGCTAGCATACCCTTACTGAAGACAGACTAGAGAAACAAACAAAGCCTCAGACATATGTAACACGTGACACACTGGACCATATAGTGCCATTTAAAATAAACCTAAAAAGATATTTCAGGGAAGAAATATAGTGATCATGTTCTCTGGCTACATCTCCATGAGAAAACTGGAAGTACGAAATTTAGAGTCCCAGTTTCAATCTCTGGTCAAAATACAAGGTAATTGATTTTAAAAATCTTATAAATGAAGGAATAGTTACAATATTACACCTAAATTTATAAGCACTAGTTATGGTCACATTAGAAAATAAGAAAAACTAAGAAGTAAAGAGTAAGTCTCCAGTGTAAAAACGTAGAAACAATAAGCTCAATGAAAGTAAAAATCAAAATACAAAAGCACAATAAATTCAACCTATTTGAAAAGTAGACAAAATCAAAGTAAACCAATAGCAATATTAATGTTCATCCAAAGAGACATAAAATAGTATGGATGATAAAGAAAACATCATACTAACATGAATGGGCCAAGGAGAACCAGGTAGACGGAGCAGCAAGGAAAGGCTCTGAGCCTGATGACCTGAGATCCCTGAGAGAACATGGTGGAAGGAGAGAACCAGATCCTATAAGTAGTCCTCTGACTCCTACATGTGAAGAATAGAAGGTGTGTGCCTGCAATCTGTCTCTCTTCCCTCCCTTCCTCCCTCCTTCCCTGTCTCTCCCTCCCTCTCCCCCCTTCTGTCTCACACACACACACACACACACACACACACACATATCACACCACACACCCATCACACCACACCACACACTCATACACACATATACACCAAACATTAATTACTAATAAATAAAATGTTAACAAGGAAATACTGCTCAACACGGTCTTATTAGATCGAAATTCTAGAAGTGACCAATAAACCAACTGTTCAATCTTCGCCAAACATAACATACCTGTGAAGACACCAAATGCTAAGATTTGCCAGTTCTTCAATTTCCTTAATAGATGAAAAGTTAACACCAGGTAAAAAAGGGTTTATTGTAGAGTCTTACAAATGTTTTTTAAAGATCAATATAATGAAAATTTGGTTACTCTAAAAGAACTTAAATAAGAGATAAGAGAATGTCTTGCAGAAAGTGATACTGGCAGAAATGTTCAGAAATCAACACATCACAAATAACGTAAGCTCTTCCAGCAGGAGGATGGTTATTGATTGTGTTTCATTCACATAGTGGAGTGTGGAAACACAAACCATATAGTATCATAGAAAACCATGAGGAATCTTACATAATGCTGAGCAAAGTCCAAATACCATTCAATAAAAAACTCTCTTCTTCCAGGAAGCAAAACCAAGGCACATACACACAGATTCATCAATAATTCCTAAAGCACAAGGAAAAATTAAGGGGATGGGGCACAAAAGAAGAGGCCATGGCAAACTTCCTGACAAAAATCAACTTAGTGGTTAAGGGTCTATTTTGGCTCAGTTTAAGGAAACATGCCTTCTGGTTGTAGGGAAGGCATGGTGGTGGGATGTGAGGCAAAGGGTCACATTGCCTCTATAGTCAGCTGGTGCTTGTCTTGCCCCTATATTTTTTTCTATTCATCTTTCTAGAATCCAAATACATGGAGTGGTGCTTCTTACATTAAAGTTGAGACTTTACATCCAATCTCTCTATAAACAATATTACTGACATACCTGAGATATGTCTTCTAGGTGATTCCAAAGACACTTAAGTTGTCAAAAACGGTAAAGCATGATGCATATCTTTCAGTTCCATGATTCCTTTTTTTTTTTTTTTTTTTTTTTTTTTTTGTGCTAGACCCAGAGCCTAGGGCCTCACACTTGCTAGGCATATGCTATGCTCTAGCACTGAGCCACCACCTCAAACACTTGTAATATGTTTTAACCAAATATTCTTCACAAGGAAATGGGAAAAGTTAAGTTTTTCTTCTCATAAGAGGACAAAGGTTAAGATGGATAATGTTTATGTGTTTGTAAGAATATGGAGTAAAAGAAAAGAACCTTGAATATTGACAAGAGTATAAACTTATATAAAGACTTTAGGAAGTCATCTAAAATTATCTATAAAAAACTAAAGTGTATAAATGCTATAAGTTTAGTATACCACTAGAAAATGCCATTTATAAAAATTATGTATAGATGTTCAGAACACAAACACAACAACTCTTCTTAGCAACAGTGTTTTTAGCAGCAAAAATATAAAAGCATCATAAGAGAGTAGGTGTATTGCAGCTTGTCCCTATCACTGAAGTGAGTGAAGCAAATTTTGTGAGTTAATATTTCCAAAGCATTATGTTAAATAGGAAAAGTAAGTTACACTCAGCACCGTCAGAGCTCTTTTAGAGGTAAAAAGCACACAACCTTGTATGTTGTTTGTGAATCCATAGTAAAAGGATCACAGATTTCCAAGAGGATTTGTCAGCTCCAAAGGATGCATACCTCTGAGGAGGGAAAAGACAAGAAGGTTACAAGATGAGGTTAGACTATAATCTATGTTTTCATTTCTTAAAAATGAAAGCATACTTTGAGTTCAAGGAAATGTGCAAACTGCCAACAGTTAAACCCAAACCTCACATCCTATGTTAGCTATACTATCTGTAAATGTTTTTGTCTATGATATTCGAGTATATTATCAATAAATGTGAATTGAGTGAGATTGTGTGAGAATTCTGGTGTGACACCTGCAACTCTACTGAAGTCCCTTTGAGCATCTTCCTTCCCAGAAGGACTCTACACGCACCAGCAAAGCAACCACTGGAATCCATGGAATTGCTCGTGTGTCCAGTCTTGCCTGTAATTACCTCATTTATATGAGCCTAAATTCCAAAATATAATGAGGAAGGGAACTTGGAGGAAAGCAACTCAACTTCTGGGGTATAAGTTTTTAACAGTCATCAATGAATGAGACAAAAGGTTCTGTTTGTTGTTGTTTTGGTTTGGTTTTGTAGATTATTGAGATTTTATTAATCAAATCCAGGTCATCCATAAACGAGCATTTCATAATCCTTCAGCACATAAGAGTGTTTACATCACATCTTGACATTTTACTTAACTATCATTTTAAGAGTACCCATGAAAATACATAAAGGTGATGTAAGAAAAACTATGAAGAGGAGTACAAAGAAGAGTCACATGGATATTTGAATACCAAAAGTTGTGTGGTGTTCCCATCTCACAATCTCAGACTGCCAGGGAACTGTGGGTCTCGATTCCCATCAAAACACTGAGTCATCCTACTGGAATCACAAGCAAGTTTCAACCTGGGCCGGCAATCCTTGTTCTTGAGCAGCAGGAAATCTTACGATCTCTGGAAGGGGTCCACCCCTCATTGCTATGAAAGGCAGATAGAGAGTGTGACTAATAGGGTCATTTGTCAGAGGCTCTGTGCTACATACTCTGTACTGGCAAAATATTGTTCAAAGGAGTTCACCACAGGAAATGGCTGCAAATAAAAGCATTACCAGAAGGGGAAGGATTAGGAACTGCAGTCTCTAACATAGATTTATATGTATTACCTATTAATCAGCACAAAACTAGTCTATTCATTGTGAGCTACACACATAAAAAAAAAATCACAACATGAAACTCAGGAGTAGAATTCACTAAAATTGCTTAGTAAAAAGATTTGGCAGGTATTTCCAACAACTACAAATAACTTCTAAAGCCTACAAAAATGTGCAGGTTTTTTTTTTTTCTAAACTTGAATTATTTCAAATCTGCTTATGTTTGATAATTAATGGATAAATTAATTTAACTAGGCAATGTTTCCTCCATCTTGAACATTCTTTAAATGTAAATACTCTTAGAGGGTATTAATACCACTCACCACAGAGGGACAGTATGACACCAAACACCTCTTCAGCCCGAGTGTCTCTCCCAGAATCTGTTCATTTATCTCCTTGTTTTGGCAAATATCTGAGGTCTATTCCCTATGTAGGAGGTACTATAACATGTGGGAGTAAACAGTGGTGCCTAATAACATATGTCATATACTTGACACTATATAGAAACTTCACAGTTCCTGCCTTCATGAAGATGCAACTGGTAAATTGATTATAACTTCAGTGAATCCTAAGAAAACCCATAGGATTTGTAACAGCAGACTGTAAAGCAGCACTGCTGGCCCTTACGAAGGACAGTAACATGGTTTCCACCAATCTTTCTTCCTCATTTTGCCTCCTTTGTCCAATACTGCTTCTGTCTAAAACCAGAGCCTTGCTCAGTCTTTTTGCCTCCTCTCCATGCCCTAACAATCTCTGCTGTAAGGAATTTGAACTTGAGTAGATGAACATCATCCCCTGACTATGCAGAGACACATGTAAGCACTTACACACAATCCTTCCTTACAGGGTACCAAGAGACCCAAAGAGAAAGCAGGCACTGCAAAGGAAGGCTATATCTTTTCATTGTGCTCACACTCAGGCAATCTCAGTCTTGCTTCTAAACAGAAAACTGAGAGCAGAAGGCAGGAAATGGGTCATAAAGGAAGAGATAAAGAAGACAATGAAAGCAAGAGAATAAGAAGGAAAGGTCAAGTGCTCCTCGACACTCACGAGTGAACAATTGACAACTGATAATCATGAGAGTCCCTTCCAACTGTAGATCCTACTGAGATGCAGGCAGGACTGGGGATGCTGAGAACTCTGAGCTCATTGTCCTTGAGTGTAAGGAAGCTGTAGGATTTGGATTGGGAATGGGATGATCCTTTCTTGCCTTCCAATCACAACTGCCTGAAAGACAGGGTTGTTTTGCTTCTGCATTCATTGTATGTCAGTCCCCCACCTTTGCTTCCTGTGTATGCTTTGACTTTCTTCCCTTTTCCTCTCTTATGTGCAATAGCTTCAGCGTTTTCACACACACACACCCCAAAAGTGTGTATCCAAGGGCCTGTCACATTCATGTGATTGATTGATTTTTGAAAAAGAGTTTCACACTAGACTATACAGAGAATAACTCAAAACTGAAAATCAGATGTGTCTGCTAGATTATAATGGGTTGATATAACAAAATGCCTAGGTAACTTCTATACTAGAAACAAATACTCATACTTCTGGAGTCTAGAGGGTCCAAACATGTTGGAACAGCATCCACGAAAGCCTGCATCACACCACAGTAGAGAACTAGCTACATGTAGAACCACATGCAAGGATGGGAGGAAGAGAGTAGGGAGTTAGAGTTCCTCTCACAAACCTGATCAGGAATTATCTACCCCTAAGAGACTAGCATTAATCCTTCCTGTGCACCAGCTTCCCATGATTAACCATCGGCTAGGTTCCGTTTCTTAAAGCTTCTACCAAATCAGCACCATCACAGTGGGAACAAACTCTCAGAACATCAATGATCTTTGGGGCATAGATCCTATTTGGGCCACAGAACCTGTCTTCAAAGTCTCCCAGCCACTCCTGACAGCAGATACTTTCACAGAGAATGCCAACTGTTTCTGAACTCTCTGTCTTCTCTCACCCACACAATCTTCCCTATGTCTTATGTTCTAGTCAGAACAGTCAGCTTTCCTTTGCCTCGGGCCTACCCCAGCTTGTTCCTCCACTGAGAGCCATCTTCCTGCCAACCAAATCACCCCTCATGGTGCTTGTCTCAAGAAACACATTTGTTTCCCTAAGAGGTGCTCGTTCCCAGTTCTCAAATTAACAACCTATTTTTTTCCTCATTATTACAACTTAGAAAGCATAACTGCAAAATGAAAATGAAGCAAAAGTAAACAAACCTAAGTCTACAAGGAATATATTGAAAGGTAAAGTATGCTATAATACAGTGCATAAAAGTCTCAACCAGAGCCTGGTTCAATGCTCAATTGAAACCATTATAAAGGTTTTTGTTATGGTTTCTCTGCATTTACCTCAAAATTGTATATCTAGTAAAAATAGTAATAGAAATCTAAGAAATCAAAGGATTATGTAATACAATACAAGGGAAGAAGAAAAGAATGTTCAGATTTTGGCTAAAAGGCAAACGACTAATAGGAGTAATCAGAGTGTGTAGTTGCCAAGACTCCTGAAAGTCAAATAGATCATATATGTCTATGAATGTGTGCTTGGGAAAAGTGGAGGGCCATACCGAAGAGGTGTCCACCGTGAACTTGATGGTAAAGCTGTGAATCTTCGAGCCAGGTATGGTAGATATCTGTGACACACAAGCAGGGGACCAGAGTTCAAGGTTGTCTTGGATTATATGGGAGTTTGAAGCCAGCCTTGGCTACAGTCTCCCAGAAACAAACAGACAAGACACAAACAACAAAAACACAGGGCAGGGGAGGTACCCAGTGAGGATTTACTGTGGAAGCAGACGTTGGATTCAAATTCTAGAGCCCATGTTGAAGAAAAGAAAAGAGAGAGACAGAAAGAGACAGACAGAGAGAGAGAGAGAGAGAGAGAGAGAGAGAGAGAGAGAGAGAGAGAGAGATCTGGCCTGTGGGAAAAGCAGCAGCGTGTACGTGAGAAAGGTCACCAATGCGGAACAGGTTGGAGTCAGAGGGTTTGCCTAAGGGTTGCCAGTTCACTGAACTATCAGATTATGGCACCGGGTGTACTAGGACATAGCTAGCTGGTTACATTTGGCAAAGCACACATACAAACCACACACATTCTCACATATCAACACATTCACACACCACTTCACATATTCACGACACTCATATACACACTATACTCATACACATGCATACACACACATTCACAGTCACACATTCACACTCACACATACACACACAGATACTGCACTCACACACGCACACACATTCACACCACACACAATCTCACATATACACTAATATGTATACACACACACACCACACTCATACACAATCACACACACACACCAAACTCATATATGCACTACACAGATATACACACACATGTATACACATTCACACTCACACATGTACATACACACACAATACTCACACATATGCCACACACACATTCACACTCACACACACACATGCATACACACATGCATACACACTCCACACTCACACATACCACACTCAACCACACATACACACCCACACACCACCTCACACACATACCACACTCATATACACACTATACTCATACATACACATTAACACATATATACATGCATACACACCACATGCGTACTCACATATACACCACATACACAGGAGTATACATACTCACACCACACATACTCACAAATAATAACAAAAGAAGGACGATCTATTCAAACAGCTAAACATGAAATATATGTCATACATTCCACTAAAACTCTGAACTGACTAATCTGTGAAATCAACAACCTAAAAGAAAGCCAGCAGTCATGCCCACCCAACTCACTACTAAAAGCACAATTGCTTGTGAAAGAAACAGAATGGAAACCTGGGCTGCAGCCAACCCCAAACATACATCGTGAGAGGGGAAGCATCAGTGAATATGACCTGACACCTTTCGCAGAAAGAGACTAAATGAACAAAGACCACACAGCTGTTCAGGAGCAGGCTAAGAAGGAGGCAGATAGAAGCAGGTAAATCTGATCTTGAGAAATCTGCTAGAAGTTGGAAATATTTCAGTCTGGATGCTACTTGGGAGCAATATACTCAAATGTAGCATAGTCAACAACCTAAATCTTGCAAAATCTCAAAATTAGAAGTGAGTTTTGGCCATGACACAGGCCTCTTGCTTTTGCAAGCATGTCTGTCTGAATGTAGCCATATCAGCTAAACAGCCTGAAACCATAGGCTGGGCCAAGTGGTCATGGCATGGATTCCTAGAGAAGGCATTACAATCATACAAGTATAGCTTTGTAGACTTGGCATTCCCTGTAATAGTGGAAGAGAGTTCTGTACTGATTCATGTCCCATATGTCTGTGTGGCAAACTCAACCAACACACTTCATATTTTAAGAAAATGTGGGAAGAAAGAAAAGAAACAGTTGTTCTGGAGTTCCAAATACCATGGCTGAGTAGTTCATAGAATTTTTAGCTGATCATATGCGTAGCTGAATGAATCCTTCTAAAATTTATAGCTGGAAAATGTGATCACCAATGGTTTGGTGTTGCAGGAGGACCCTGGAGGGAAATCTCTTAGGAAATGGAGTGTCTAATTACTTTCCTTATCACCAGGATATATCTGTAAGAAGCAACTCAAGTGAGGAAGAAGGACACACTTGGGCCTGTGGTTTAAGGAGATATAGTCCACTGTGGCTGGATGGCAAAGTGGTGAGATTGACATTGTGTTTGCAAGAGTTTGTTAACATATAAGCAGATCAGGAAGCTAGAAGACATCTGGAAACAGGGCCAAGGAATGGGCTGTATACAACACCCAAGCCTAGTCCTCATTGATCTACTTCCTTCAGTGAAGCCCCATTCCTAATGGCTGGACAAACTCTCATATATGTACCAGCTAGGGGCCATATATGCTCACATATGTCACCTATGTGGCATATTCAAACCGTAGCAGTGACCTTAGAAAAGAGGTCTCACAGAGGACATAGGGGAACCAGGAAATAGTACCTCACCACTCATGAAATTGGCTAGTTCCTTATTGATGCTCAACTTACATTCTTGAACAGTGGGACAATGAGAAGTCAATTTCTATCATGTATCAACTACTCTGGCTATGGTATTGCTTACTCCATCCCTAGCATTCAATTACGTAAACTCATGTTTTTATGGTATGCTTTTACATATGAAAGAAAGACATGGCAGCCAATCATTTTTATGGATTTGAGGGAATTAATTTTTTTTGTTTCAAATTATAAAGTATGAGCATCGTGCTATGTAAGTCATCCAAGGAAAAAAGTTTCAGTAGTACTTCAAAAAAATGCCAAATAGGAAGGATTTATTTTACCAGCACCATTCTGTCTTGCTTCTATCCTCTTTTCAGCTGAATTGGGTTGTTTTGGTTTCTACAATTTAGTTTTCTCATCCGAATCCACTACGGACCTTCTCATAACAAATAGCCAATTCCTCAAAGAGAGCACATTTAACTTTACTTATGAAAATAAAAAGAGCAATTGTATGAGAGCAATGCACGGGAATGCTAAAGGCTGTTCTAAGCCTCAATCTCAAAGGAATATTTCTTGCTGAAAATCAATTGTGGAACCCAAAGGAAGGCTTTTTTGTGTGTATTTGTTTTGGCTTGTTTGTCTTGGCGTGGAGCATTGGAAGCACACAATGCTTGCTGTGATAGAGTAGCCTTTCATCCCAAGTGTTTTCAGAAGAATTATCCAATTTGATGGACCTTCTAGTAAGTTTCCAAACCTTGCTAAGACATGAATAATGTGCATCCCATTTGTAACACAGCATCATCTTCTTGGCTTCAGATGTTTCTTCCTCCTTTCTGGATTTAATAGCATAGGGGGCATTATTTTTCTCATAATAGAAAATTATTATTTTAGTTAGTTAGGTAACACTGAGGACAGGTAGTTAGTGACCAGGCTTGTGCAATCGAATGTAGACTTATTACCATTGTCTTCATGGCAAGAGTCTGACTCCACCGTTCTCATTAATATGACCGGCTATTATCACTGTTCTCTGCCCACCACACAGTAGCCCAGTGAACATGAAGCTTTGACTATTATTTAAGAAGTATACACAGAAGCATGACTCTCCTATTCCTTTCTTTCTGGTCACTCTTTCTTCCTCTTACAAGTGTCTCTGTGATGACACCAGGCACTCCCAGGTAACCAAGAGCAATTCCTTCATCTTAAGATCCTTAATGGAGTCACACCTACAAAGTCAGAGGGTTCACAGCTTATGATAGTTCCATTTGTCATCTTTTGACTCCGTAATTGCATGAAAGTCATATGCATTCCACAGAAACTGTTTCAAATGTCCATTTGTTCCCAAGCTTGTGATGTGACATAGAATATACTTTCCCACTGTAGCAATGGGCAATGGCAGTAAGCCACAGCTGCAGGTGGGCCAGGAAATCACAAGGTTAAATAACTGACACCCTAAAGTAGACTGTGTTGCTAAGCCACAACCTTCACAGGTAAGGTGTGCTTAATCCATTTTCAATGCAGATCATTTCAATTTACTACGCATTTGTCAAGATATTACCCTATCTACACAAGCTACCACAGCCACCAATTTCAGGAACTGAAGTATGGACATGTCTGAACAGATATTTATTCAACATAGCAGAGAGCAAGTGAAAAATGAAGCTCTTTAAATGGAATGGGTAACATTTTAAAAATCTAATCTGATGTCAAAGGGGAAAGACATTTTAGAAACTAACTCTAAAGTCAGATTTCTTCAGTGAAACTATTGATTCAAACTCTCAATAAATATGTTACTGTTTGCTGAGTTTGAATGTGTCTCTAAAAGGCAGGTATTTGAAGGCCAGCCCTGACAGGAGTTATTTAGGTTGCAAAGTCTCCATTGCCATAAATTGGTAAATACTCATTATTAAAGGTCTTCAGGTTGCAGGTTCCATCTTTTGCAGCATTTTTCATGTGTATTCTTTTGTCCTTCCACCTTTATGGGATGATGCAGTTACAAATCTAGACCTGTAGCCAGCAAAACCATCTGAGTGGGCTGCCTAAGGCCTTGAGAATCCAGCTCACACTTCCATGTGACTAGAAAGCAGAAACACGGGTTTGCATAGAACAAATAAGGTGTTTAAGATTTAATACTGTTTTCCTTACTGAATTTTTAGCTTGTCTGGAACCAGATACTGCTGATATGGTCTTTTCCTGAGTATTTCTTTTTGTAGGAATAGGAGTATTCTGTGTCTGTCTTACCCTGGAGTTTAGAAGGGACAACTTTCTTTGTTCTCAAGCTCGTAGTTAGAGAGAATTTGCCTTAAGATGAGCTGTGCCTTCAAACGTACCCCTGTTAAGTTAGAAGAGACTTTGTACACTGATATTTGATGTTATTACCGGGATGTTAGGTGGTTTTAGATTAAAATAAGTGCAAAATACATTCTGCATGTGAGAAGGAGTTTAATTTGGTGAGGAGGAGAGAGTGCAGGAACATCAGACTACAAAGTTTGAACATGCCCCACCCAAAGGAGATGTTGGGAATTGAATCAACACCATGTTTTTGGTGGGAACTGATGAGAAGGATTTAAGTTATGAGGGTGCCATGCTCATGATCAAGTTAATGACAATCTTGAAGGGCTTGAAGTTATAATTATATCTTTGGTTCTACATCTGCCCTTTTCCATGGGTTGACTCAGCAGGAAAGTTCTTATCAAACCCTCACTCATAAACTTTGTCCTTCCTGTCCTTCATAGCCTTTAGAACTGTCAGAGATATGCTTACTCTTTACACATTACAAAATCTTGGAGGTTCTGTTGCAGGAAGGAAAAGTAGACTAAGACACTCACTGTTCTTACCATTCACTGTTGAACCACACAGCTGAACATTTTAAACTGTGTTCCTTATATTTGCAGATCACTAGACCTCACATCGTAGAAGCTTTCTTCTCTGCTTTGCAGTGTCCTGGAAGATCCTTCAGTTGTCCTCTGACAGCATCTGCTCTTCAAATGCCTCAGAGTGCTGCCTGTACTGCTATGCTGTTCTTGGTGAATATTACCTCCAGTCCTACCTAAACACACACACTATACCCTTATAATACTTTACTCTCATGTAGAACACAGCAGCCTCAGAATCTGCTGGCTGCCTGTCTCTGTCTTATCTCCAGTGTTAGGGATTGCTCCAATGAATCCATGCATTCTCTCTACACCCAGTCTGCCCAATCAAGCCATGAGCAATAACGCCATCTCTGAACACTCTGAATAAATTAGCCTTTTACCCATAGATGGTCTCCAATGATTATCTTTTTACATTTCCCCCCGAAGCACTTTCTTCCTTTCTATTATGCTACCAATCACCAACTTACTGTATCAGATATACCCATATAAACTCTCAGAAATCCAGCCACTTTGTCTTCTATTCATTGCCAAATTCCCTTTGCCTCACACACTACTACAGAGCTATAAGATGTTCTAGCTCCCTTATTTAAACTGATGCTTTCACTTTATTGTACTGAGGAAAAGCCTGATCAGAGCCCATCACCCATTGATAGACCTTTCTCCCACCGTTCAAGCAACATATTCTCCATTGTCAGAAGCAAGGAGTTTATGAAACCTTCCTACTATCTGTTTTACACATCCCCTTCACAGGGAAAGACCAAATATGGCTGGGAAATATACCACAAAGGTAACAGCCCTGAGAACTCATTGTAATTTGATAAAAATTCTCCTTGTTTACAGTATGTCCTCTTCTACGGTTGATGTGTTACTTTACTAACCACACATTATTCCATTCATGGTTCATGGACTCCCATGGGGTGCACACTACAATCCCATTTTACAGATAAAGAACAAAGTGTTGGGAAATGTAGGGACATAATGGCTGACCACTCCCATAGCTATAATTTTCATGAAGAATGACTTGAACATTGAGCTGCCCACCCTCCATCCCCAAGAGTCTATGGTCATGCCCCTCTTTCTAACTAGGAAGAATCTGGCATCTATTTCAAAGCTTCTTGGAAACCACAAACAATGCTCACTTTTCCTGTGATCTCTAGAAAAAAATTAGTAGCTGAAGTATGTATGAAATTATTTCTACTCTGTTTCTGCTCTAATCATGACAGATGCTTTCTTTAAATGCTTTCTATGTACAAACTCCAAGTATAAATCTACAGCAAAACCTCCTCTGTGTCACTGGAGAAGGCAGCCATTCCTTTTGCTGAGGAAACAATGGCTTAGCATTCATCCTGGTAGTCATTTAGATTTAAGGACCCCAGAAGATGCATGCTCATAAAGTTGACAAAGTAATAGAAACAAGAGACATTCTCAAAAGTATATAAGATAAAACAGTAAAGGAAAGGGACAAACAACAAAAAACATTTGAGTTAATATAGATTCTCCATGCTAAGAAGGAAATTAAAATAAAAACAGAGAAAACATTTGTACTTGACTTTTTAAAAAGAAAGACTTCTGGAAGAGCAGTACCAGGTGTCACATAATGCTCTCCATGCAGGAATTGAGTTGATGTCACTAGGTCCTAGAGGGGCTCATGTTCCTGATACAGTGTCTATACTGCAACTTCCTAAGCAGCAATTGTTCATTCAGAAATAGCATAACTCAGAGCCCAGCAAAGGATTATCACTTTATAGGAACATAGCCTATGTCTCATTCCTGCATTTTCTTGAGATCATTATTTGAGCTTCATAAATATATTTTCAAAATCTATTCCCAACTCCTTTTTTTATCTGAAAAAGTCAGACAACCCAAAGTACCAAGTTAACTCCTCTATTTCTACAATACACTTTTTAAATACAGCATATATCTTTAATACTTATACACCACCTTGTTGAGTAGAATGTACAAGAGGCATCACTTCTGGTCATTTTCAAGAGTATTTTGTTGTTTTGTCCCTTTCCTTTGACCTACTGTCATTCTCCTATTCCAAAAATGTCAATCTGTCTATGCCACACCACCCTGAAAACACTTGGTCTCATCAAAGACATGCATCTAAATTTTATCCCTAAAGTCCCCCCAGTTTTAATCTCTCAGAGAACAGTAACCATGTACCTTCCTGGTCAACCACTGCACTAAGCACTGCATGTTGCTCTTGTTGACTAATAACTCTTTTAATTGACTAAATTGTCATATTCAAATGAAATACTTGAAAATACCAATATTTAATGGTTTTAAGATATTAGGTTAATCATAACCCCTAACATCTAAAAACCATCTTTCCCAGAGTAAATATTCAGAAGAGTATCTCACCTTTCCTATACTTCTCAATGACCCAGTGCACACTTTGTGCCACTCTTATTTAGCCTGGATAGCTTCACACCTAGAGGAGGACACCTGAGGTAGATTACCCCTCCTCCTCCCTTCCTTCCTTTCTTTCTTCCAACAGTGTAGCTAGGACTCAAGCTCACAATCTCCCTTGCTCTAGACTAACATGGATTATAGGTAGACTTACACCTTATGCCTAGCTAACATTACTGTAATCACATCATCAAACCTCATTTAAAAGTGGGTAAACTCTGGCTACATTTGCCAGAGTAAAACACTAAAATTACTATGGACAAGTAGTTCTTAAGAAGCCCACTAAATTGAACCAGAATCTGAAATTTTAATGCATTCAATGTAAATTTTTTTTCATTTTTATTGGTTATTTTGTTTATTTACATTTCAAATGTTATCCTCCCTTTCAGTTCCTCCCAAACCCCTCCACTCCAACCCCCTTTCCCCTGCCTCCATGAGGGTGCTCCCTCACCCACCTACCCACTCCTGTCCCACCGCCCTATCATTCCCCTATGCTCGTGTATCAAGCCTTCACAGGACCCAGGGCTTCCCCTCCCATTGATACCAAACAAGTTGCCAATGAAAATGTGTTCATTAGAAATCCATCCTCAAGTACTGCATTATTTAGCTTTGCATAGGTATCAGAATACCAAAAAGAGATCAACTTAAAAACGAGGAAAGGTTTATTTTGACTCACAGATCAGAGATTTCAATCCATGACTGAGTTGCCCCTTGGTTTGGGGCCTCTGACATTCAGAGCATATCAGTGGACTAGGCCCAATTCATAGTACTGCCAGAATGAAAAAGAGAGAGAAGAAGCATCCTATAATCCCCTTTGATTGTACATCCCAAGTGACCCCATTCTATATCCTATGCCCCAGTGGTCTTTAGAAGACATTCCAGATCCAAATATAGTATATATCTAGTCTTGGTGAGAAACAAACATCTCCCTTAGGACAGTGAAACGGTAATAGAAAGCTTATAAATGCAAGTCTTCATAAAAAGTATAGCATGATTTACTTTCTAATCTTCAGATACTAAAATGAGGCATGAATGCACAATCTTTTAAATGATCACTATTCATTTGCTTATAAGATTGATGACCTCACCACAACACTGCATGCAACTGGGTCTCAAACTTATGTTCATCTTAATTTGAAGTCCTATCTTTGAGATATCCCAGATGCCAACATATGGAGTACTTTCTATGTTCACCTGAGCATTTAGGGGCTTCACTGATACAAGAGCAATTAAGTTAACTCAATGACATCAAATGAATTTTATATATTTGATGTATTTAAAGTACTTGCTTCCTGTCATTTAATAAGAGTATAAGGAATGCTAAGTGAGTATCAAGAACCATATTCATGCTTCATAGAGAGAACCTTTAAGTTACAGATGGTCCATAGTCTTGCACTCTTCTGCCATTCTTTGCTTAGCTGCTATGACATAGGAAATAGATAGCATGAGAGCAAAGGCATTCCTTAATATTCAATTTTCTTCCCATGAATGTTTGTTCCCTATTCTCGTTTTTCTAGCTCTTTTATCCGAACTGAAAAAATCGCTCCTGAAACAAGAATGCTCCTAAGACTCAGAAAGCTAAGAGTTAGAAGGCTCTAGAAGTTTCTGAAAGTTACAAGTTTTGGTAGGTCTCACCAAGATTATAAAATCAGTAAAGCTCTGTGCAAGTTATGCTGGGAGCACCAGGAACATAGTTTGTGTAAGGTGTCAGCCATAATAAGGTAAGGTTTTCCAAGATGCAGCTGCTCTTGGGTTAGGGATGCTTTTGTAAAGAACTCAGTAAACTCATTGGCTCACCAAGCCAGACTTGGATAGAACCATTATTTCTGTCTGCAATAGGTGGCTTATTAGGGCCGAATAGACAATTGTTCACATCTCTGCAGGAAAATCACAGAACACTTTCTTCTCTAGCCTCCACTTCATGCCCTCTTGGGTATGTCCTCTAGGTTGAGAGTGACACTCGGTCTCAGCATCTTTCCTATCATTTGAAACAATTGCAGCTGGAACATATTGCCTCTGATATCTAATTGTTTGCTTCGAGGTCTATCTAATTTTTTAAGTTTTCTTGAGTTAATTCCATCTCTTTTCTTTTTTTTTTTTTTTTTCTGTCGATAGCTTTATTAAAATAAAATGTCACATCTTTGTGAAGTTAAAAGTCTCTGGATTGTGGTTAAAAGACTGGTCAATCTTAAATACAATAAAAAGTCTTTTAAGAGTCATATTTTCTGCACCCGACTTAACTATGCATAAGAGAAGGCTATAAATGTAGACTTTCTTGGCCCAACTAATATTTGCTTTCTGTATCATGCAAGGATTCACAAGTAAAGAACAAACCTACAGAATAAAATGAGAGATAGTCTGTATGTTCAACAGTGGAAATTATGGAAACTACCATATTAGAATCACCTCATGCAGGAAAAAGAATTGGGTACTGTTCTAGCCAGTTTTCCTGTTTCTATAAGAAAATAACTGAGGCTAGAAGCTAAGATAATTTAGCCCTCAGGTCTAGAGGAAGATGAAAAACCCAAGAACATAACATTTTCATTTTCTCAGTGTCTAAGAGAACTTTTCTCTCAACAATAACCTTGTAGAGGGTGTCATATATAACACAAAATAAAGCAAACATGCCAGAGAACTCCATATACTGTTAAAATTTGAGATTAAGTGTCCAATGCATGAGATTTCAAGATACATTATTAATTACTTTCCTTAAATATGTGATGAAATAATTAACAGAAAGCAACATAAAGGATGAAAGAATTCTTTTTTGTTGGTTGCTTGAAAGAAGAGTCCATTATAACAGACTAGGAATGAATCCCAGCAAAGGGATTCATGGTGGTAAAACCATGAAGCATCCTGCTCATATCTTCCCAAACCAAGAGGAAGAGAGTCAATCCTGAACTGGAGACCTAGAGAGTCTACTTCCCTTAGATAGCTTCCCAAAACACTGGCAACAACTGGAGACCAAGTACCTATAGGCGACATTTCTCATCTAATCATTACAGGAGGACTCATTCAAACCATAGAAGGTTCCATTTTTGTTCATTATTAGAGCAAGAGTGCCTAGCTTTTAATAATGGCCAGTATTCATGAAATTATACTCCCACATATTATAACTAGAACATTAATTTTGAATCCATCTCTTTTCAATCTCTGACATACCTATAAAATCCCTGACCTCTTAATAATCTGCCTGTTTGTCTTTTATATTGACAATTTGTGGTTAGAAACACACCTGTTTCTCTCTGTTGGATTCCTGGGAAATAGCAAGGTAAATGGGAGTCTAGGATCTTCCCTGCAAAATGTCCCAGTGTATTGTAAACTTTAGGGGTGTTAGCATCAGAGGGATTGCCAATATGAAATAATGATGATCTTATCACTCAAAATTTAAAAATTGATTACATGATTCAAATTCTTAAGTAGAGTAAGGATTGTGTAATGATGAAATATATGCCCAAGAATAAGAGTTCTTAGATATTTGTTCTTAATGAAGTTTAAGAATGAAAACATACCCCACCACATGCTTAATAAAGTTCATGCTGTGTTCAGTAGAATGTACAATTACAAAAGGAGCTTACAATGTTCAAATAATCAGTCACCTTGGGATTTAGAAAGCATTGTGCTATGATTCAAACCTTTATTAGAATTGTAAGGAGTTTTAATTATGCTACATCAGAAAGACTATGAAATGTTACATGAGCCTTCCGTTCAAGTTATATAAAAATGTCCCGATACTAGATTTTTATTGGAAAACAATAGCATGCTCTTACATTCTAGAAAGGTCCTTACAGGACAATATGAATATGACAGAGAAGACTGCTTAAGTCCAGCCCTTTCTACCCATTTTATACCACTCGTTAAAGGGACTTCAGGCAAATGATTTATCATGTCTAGGTTTCAATTTTATCATCTGCAAAATGAGTCATTTGTTTTGATCTAGGTTTCATTTGAAATTTTATTAAAAAATTGTTCTAATATTCCATGTAATTAAGGACTGGGAATGCATTATGCATACATAATGCAGTAATTGTGTCACCACATTCTATATTCAATACATATGACATTCACATTTTCGAGGGTGGGGAGGTGAGGTACAGGGGAGGGTGGGGGGGGTACACCAACGTGGAGGCGGGAAGAGGGGGGAAGGGATAGTGAGTTTCCTGGGAGGGAGGGGGGAAATGGGGTAAGGAGAGAACATCTGAAATGTAAAAAATAAAAAATTTTTTTCAATAAAAAAAAAAAAAACACAAAGATTATGAATAAAGTCTTCATGTGGCCCCATTCTTCTCTTAGGATGCTGGATTTTATTGGTTAAAGGCAGATTCTTACTACTGGACAGGAAGAACACAATCCTCCAGCCAAGCTATCGATTTCAAAGCAAAGGGATTTTTGTTTCATGGACAAAATGCAAGCATCATCAGTACACTCCATGCATGCAATAGAGCCATTAAAGATTTCTAGATCCTGTCTTCAATATTACGATTTTTTCTTGAAATAATCTTTTCAGCAAAATGAAACTTGGAAATGGCATACCAACTGGGTCCTTTATTTTTCAAATATATTTACAGAAATCCTATCCAATTTTGAATCCCTAGACTTAGGGACAAATGTACATTTCTTTAAAAATTACCCAGTGACCTGAGGACAGGTCACACTTCATCAAACTGGATGTAGTATGTACTGACCAGAACCTGGTCTGCTGAATCAATTAGAAGAGACATAAACTGAAATCTGGATTGAGACTCTCTGGGATGGAAAATCAGATGTTAGGTCTGTTATTTAGTTTGGTACACACCCTTGATCTTCAACTGTCAGAGCAACTGAAGATTTTTCTATAATTTAAAATTTTTTCTATAATTTAAAAAAATTAAAAGTATGAAAACAAAATTGTTTTAAGCAAAGGCACTATTTTATCAAAATTCAAATGATCTGATGAGCTAAATGCCTACACTCTGAACTTATTATTATCACTGTGATAAATCATCATAAAATAGCAAACTAGAGATCTAATATTTCATGGTCATATGCTAAATAATGCACATGACTATATTATATCTATGCACATATATTTCCCTATTACAAGTCCACAATCATCTAATGCATAAGCATATATAAAACTTCTAAGCCACACAGCTAAACATTACTATACAGTTTAGAATTTTAATTTTTTTTCAAAGTACTTGAATTGAGCACAAGTTTGACAACTCATGGGATCACAAACCAGAACCCTGTATATACACTAATCAGAAATGAATATCTGTTTTCTCCCTGTTTCTGGGAGTGATTCTGGAGAATTCAGAACATCAAAGCAAGTAAACTTTAGAGAGAAAAGAGAACCTGCAATTGTTAACATCTGTGACCCATGTCACTATTACAGCATGTGGGTAGCTACAGTGAAGAAAGAAAGCATAGGGTCACAGTGTGCACAGACCATCTTCCTGTTTCTCCAATTCCCCTGTGTGTAGTTAAGTCTGTGAAGAATGCATCTCCATTTGCCTCTGTTTTCCTTAGTAATAATATCAAACTCTTCAAACATTATTTGCCAAGATATACATGTATCCAAAGAAAATGATAATTAGGAAGTGGCATTCTACTAAACAACTATAATTGGAAGCAAAATATAGTGATTGGATAAGAATGACCCCCATAGACTCATATGTTTGAATGCTTGGCCATAAGAAGTAGCACTATTAGGAGATGTGGGCTCATTGTAGTAGGTATGACCTTGTTGGAGAAAATGTGTCACTGTGGAGGTAGGCATTGAGATTATATATGCTCAAGGTATGTCCAGTGTGATGCATTGTCTCTCCCTACTGCCTTCAGATCAAGAGGTAGAATTCTTGCCTCCTCCAGCATCATGTTTGTCTGCACGCTGCCATACATTCTACCACTATAATAATGGACTAAACAAACCTCTGAAACTGTAAGCCAGCCCCAATTAATGGTTTACTTTATAAGAGTTGTCTTGGTCTTGGTATCTCTTCACAGCAATAAAACCCTAACGAAGACAGCACCCAAGCCTTTTAGAAACCTCTCTCCAATATTGTTGAGTTTTCAAAGTAGGAACTCCTGACATTCATGGATTATTGGGTCACTGTGTCTAAATGGGAGAAATAGAATTGGAAAGGGCAAGATAATTATGTCTGTCTGCAGGATTTTATATTCTCAGAAGTGGTTTAGGTTATTTCACTGTGTTTGACCATGGCATCAACTCTGTATAATAACTTACTGCCTATCACGCACCCAAAGCCTTCTCTGCAGAACAATTTCTCTCCACATTCAACTTGCTGCTCTTTTCTCCTTTTCCACATACAGCAATAAGAAAGCACATGAGAGTAATCTATCCATGTTCTAAACCAAGCTTGAAACATCAGCTATTTAAATTTACCCCTACAGTGATTATCTGAACACTCCAGTATGTCCAGTCAAAGAGGAAAAGCACCAGTCACAGTCTGAACCCCATACTGTGTCAGTAGAGTACACCCCAGAAGAACCCTTCACATGCAAACTCACATACATAATACACATCTATTTATACATATATGTAATTGCTAGTTACATTACAAACTCAAAAGCATCAAATAAGCAGTATCAGGAGTCTCTGTGACAAGAGCCATTTTATTTCCCTGCTGAAAAAGAGGCCTTTCCAGCTTGATATTTTACCAAGTTCAGAAGGCTTAAACAGGAATTTTAAATTGTGAAGTTTGTCTAGTGCTGGCATCATCTAATGCATCAGCCCATTCAAGGGCCTTGACAAATCTCCAGAAATTCAAACATAATTTCAATATTTAATTCTTCATCTAAATGAATAAGCATGAAATGAATACCAAATACCCATAATTTTATGGACTATTCAGACAAATACTTTTCACATGGGCAGAGACTGCCCAGGGCACCATTGTTCAAGGCTTCCTACAGTTTCTCTTGGATCATCATGTGTTGTTTTTTCATAGTCCAAATATATATCATATATAGGTACATCCACACCTAAAAACCTGGATGTACATGCTGATTTTTATAGGGCTTGAGGTATCTTCAGGAGGAAAAGCATCAAACTTACAAATGTCTTTCAAAGTACTTCCTGAGGCCTCTAGATCTGGGAAAGAGCTAGGTGACCACGTAGTTACAGAGGCAAAGACAGCTGGGCTAACAGAAAGACTTCTTTCTTGGGAAAAACAATCCACACAAAGCCACAGGCAGTCTTGAATGATTTCCAAAGTCAAAGAGGTGGAAAGGAGGGAGAGGTACCATTTGTTATAAACGGAGATGAAGCTTGAGGCTAGGGACATCCACTGAGCTAAGAGGAACTAAGGAAGAATTGCACTGTCACAAGATTCTGAAAGTTTAGCAACTTAGTGATCTTATCACTCTCAACACTAAAGATTGTCCATTCCTTCCAGCCAATCAAGTGCTCTGGTGTTGAAGTGGATTAGTCAGCTTAGATAGCCAGGTAGATGAAGTCCAATACGGGACATATTTATACTGAACTTAATAAATATTTCTATAGTTTTCAGTCATTCCTCTGTGCAATTACAGTGCTGTAAGTTGTGGCAGAGTTTTAGGAATATTCTATTGGACAGATAAAGTAAAGACTAATCTAATGGTCCACTGAGAATTCCATCAACTTTTGTAACACCTTGACCCAGAAAACATAGGGGAAAACAATGAAGGAAAATGTGAAGTTTATAAAGGCAAAAGCTACATTTTGAAAAAGTTACCATATTAGCCAAGTGTTATAAATTGTCTAGAGAAGAAAACTGGTAGCATCAATTATATGGAATCAATATATGTATGAGTTATTAGGTAGCTTATAGGCTGTGGTCTGCTCATCCAACAATGCTTTCTCTAAAAAAAGTCCCGATCTAGTAATGTCAGTGCTGAGGCAGAATGTTCCCAGTCTCAAATCTCAGAATCTTGAAAGGGACTCTTCCCAGTGGAAGTGAAAAAGAGGCTAGAGCCAAGCTGCTTTCGCCATTGTCCTTTCTGTAAGCTGACAAGAAATGGTATGGCCCAAATTTAGGGTAGGTCTCTCAAAAGACCTAGATATGAGTCTCCTGACCTTGGTGATCTAGATTTAAAGTGGGTCTTCCTACACTAGAAGGACCAATTAACTAAAAACTGCTTTCAAAAGTATGCCACATGCCATGTTCAAAATATAATAAAGTGTTTGTTATTTGTCTGAAATTCAAAGCTAGCTGGACATTTTTCATTTCCTTGTTTTTGTCGGTATTTGCTTACATCTAAGAATAGGAGATGGTATTAGGATTAGAGTCTTTGATCGTCTATCACATGTAATTTGACAGTGAATAGTGAGAAGAAGAGTCCTAGATAGGAAACAAAACTGAAATTCTAACTAGTCAGAGCAAACCAGAATTATCATCCAGAGAAGTGACATGAAGAAAAAGAAAAGTTTATGCTTGAGTTGCTTCCAGTTTCAGTGTTGCTTAACAATAGTTGTGGACACTATGATAACAAAATGAGAATATGGACTGTACTAACTCAATAATAGATACATCACCCTACTTGTACTTTAATAACTATAATCCCTGGATTAGATACAATGAGATATTTTTGGAACAGTAGCCATGATATTCTTTGAAGACAAATGCAAAACTTTTTATATGAATTCAAAAAGATCATTGTGGGCTAGGGAACAGCAGAGAACCAAGATGGCGTCAGAAATAAGGACTCTTCAGCCTCCTTTTCAAGGCTGTCCTGTGGGCTCTGATACATGGTTAAATGTTTAGTAAGAATCTCATGCTGCAACCTTGATGGGATGTGCTGAAGATGCTAATGTTGCTACAGTGTCTAAGGAGCTCTTATAAAGAATGAATGTCTGGGGAGTGATGCTTAAATACAAATTCAGCCATCATTGTGTTTTCAAACTGATGAGCATTTTAAAGAATGAAAAAAAAAGATGTAAAAGAAGACATAGCTTAACTTGGAATCTTTCTCTAAAGAGTTTGGCAACAGTATTATTGCCTGTAATAGATATATATATATATAAAACGGGTGACATCTAAGCATTTTGTAACACAAAAAAATGTAAGAAATTCTGGATCAGTCCCAGGAGATAAAACTTTTGAGCCATGACTAGAATGGGCCAATGAGATGCCTAAGGATTTGTACCTAGAATAAGAGAAATACTCTCTTTTCTCTATGCTTCAGAGAATGTCATGAACTAAAAATGCCTGTAAGGATATTCCGTATGGAAGATCAAAAGACACCCACGTGAATCACATTTTTTAAAAACTAAGGGCAAAGCTAAGAAATCTCCCCACATAATCCTTGTGTCTCTATGCCTTACTCTAAAAATACATTTAGAAAGTATTCAGTGGTTATAGAATTAGCAATCAAGGCCAATAGAAAAAGGTCATAGTTGATATCTTTGAAGTTGTATAGACAAGGGAGACTAGCATTTGTGGGTTTGATCCTTATGGATAGTTCACCCAAACTATGCACTGGAGAGTAATTTCCAATGCATGCATGTTGGGATGTGTGATTCATTAAGAAGTGAGCAGGCTGTGACCATTCTGTCACCACAGGTTGATTAACATCATAATGGTAAAAGTGGGATCACTATAAAACAGCAAGTCTAGTAGTCTAATCCCTCCTATGATAGTCTTACCTGCTGCCAGGACCATAAACTAAAACATTTCAGTGAATTACAAATTATCCAGCCAACAGCACTTTGTTATAGTATCATAGAACACAAGAAAACCATTTATTTATCCCTGAGTTTCCTATCTTCACAGAATGATACAGACAGACTCAGCAGGAAAGATGCCATGTGCAAGCTAAGACCAAGTTCCTTTTCAATAGCTTAATCTATCAGTACTTTGATCTTGAACTTTCCTGACCCAACAGGTATGAGAAATTAATATCGGATGTCAAGCCATCTAGTATTTTACCAAAAGCTCAAAGTGCCCTATTCTGAGGTTGATGAAGTTAATTTGGAAAAATGAACAAAGTCAAAGTGACTAAAGAAAGAAAGAAGGCAACATTTGGGATGTGAATAAATAAAATAAATACTTTTAAAAATAAAGATAAAAGAATCAGACCATTTATAATCATGAAAATTGCTGAGAAACATTTCATAAAACATATGGTTGCTTTTTGAAACAGGATTCATTCAATGAGGTCAAAGCCTAGCAGCATGCAAATCTATTGGTCTACATTGAGTAGTGCTTAAGATCTGATTCTACTTTGGTGTATATTGAGAATCGGATTCTACCAGAAATAGGAATAATATGCAAAGTATAACTTGTAAGAACAGAGAGAAACCTGTTTGTGTAAGCAATCAGGGAAATGTTATCTAAGAACATAACAGTAGAACAGAGAAGGAGACAGTTTTGTCCAATAGTAGATTAAAAAAGTAATGGTACAGAGGGGATGGATCCCTACATGGGGCAGTCTCTGGATGGCCTTTCCTTGAGTCTCTGCTTCACACTTTGTCCCGGAATTTCCTATAGATAGGAGCAATTCTAGATTAATATTTTTGAGATGGGTTGGTGGCGCCATCCCTCAACCCGGGGCTGTGCCTAACCTCTGGATATGGATTCTACAGATTCTCTCATCCCTTTGTTGTGTATTTCAGCTAATGTCATCTCTGTTAGGTCCTGGGAGCCTCTTGCTTTCCTGGCATCTGGAACTTTCTAGTGGCTACCCCCAATTTCCCATCCCCCACTGTTACACAACTCCATTCAGTTTCCTGACTCTCTGTACTTCCCTGTCTCCTCCTACACCTGGTCCTGCTCCCCATTTTCCCCTCTCCCTCCTCCCTCCCTCCCAGGTCCCTTCCTCCCTCTACTTCCTGTGATTATTTTGTTCCCCCTTCTAAGTAGAACTGAAGCATCTACACTTTGGTTTTCCTTCTTCTTGAGTTCATGTGTCTGTGTGTTGTATTGTGGGTATTCCTAGCTTTTTGCCTAATATCGACTGAGGAGGAATGGGATAGGGGTTTGCAGAGGGGAAACCAGGAAGGGGGATAACATTTGAAATGTAAATAAATAAAATACGAATAAAAAGAAAGAAAGAAAAGCAATGCTGGCTTGTTCTACAATGCACAAAGAGATTCAGCTCAGAAGTAAATCACTAAGCTTGACCTATATGCTAGCGGTGTTTAGCTACAGCATAGTGAGAAAGCAAGAGGCAGAAAAGAAGATAAAGAGGGGGGCATTAAAATAGCTTATCACTAAAGATATTTGCTGTTGAACTGAGTATGAACCACATAGTGGAAGGAGAGAACTAACTCCTGAATGTCATAATCTGACCTCCACACATATGCTGTTTGCCGTCGTGGGCGTATACACAAGGCAAACCACTCCCCAAGGAATCAAGGGGAAAAACTACTTTTGAGAAAGAAACGAATACTTTGTTATTACTCAAGAAGGAAATGGATTAGTGAATAAAAGTGATTGCTATGAAGAAGAATGAATGAATATCTTTACATATCATCAATTTGTGAGAGAAAAGGTGTCTAGGTGTTATAGAAAAAAATAATCCCAATCCAGGGTTTCTACCTTACCTTTAATCATTTAATTCCTGGATAAAACATACAACCTTTATATTTACAATAAGCCTTAATCAGCACAAGATCTGGGCAGATATCTATTCTCTATCTACTATTCTATTTTCCAGCCTATATCTCATTATATAATTTGCCATCTTTCATCTGGGCTGTTCTTAACTTCAATGAGCCAACACACATGGCCATAATTTCATGACTCATGTAACCCATGGAGCTTTCTCCTCTATTCACCTTCTACTCCCCCTTGTGGTTATCATCTGACCCCAAGCCTGGGAATCCTAATCCCTCCTATGTCTCTCCTGTCCAGCTATTGGCTGACAACATCTTTATTCACCAATCAGAAATAACATGAGGACAAAGTCACATAGCATCACTTGGTTCCAGGTGCAGACTCTCTCTTCTCTGGGGAAACAAGGTCATGGGGACCTGAGCTTAGCATTACAATACATCGCAGCAGACTGAACCCCAACACTAGGTACAGAGAATAGTGGCACTTTTATAGAGGAACGGAAGTAAAATAAATCCCCAGAGCCTACCAAAAAGAAAAAAGTATGGTTGCAAGACACAAACATAGTACTCTTTGGTCTAAACACTCATGAGGCTACATATAAAAACAGAAACACACTTTATCCCAAGAAACTCAAATCCCACATTTGAAATGCGACAGGGAAAACCAAAACACTTTTATTTTCATCCTTGAAACTCCAAGATCATCTCTTAAAATCAGAGTTTATGGGATATCCTCTTCTGCTGCAACTTCTGACCTGGCTCTACCTGCCTAATTCCTAAGAAGGTTGTATTAGTCAGGATTTTCTAGAGGAACAGAACCCATAGAATGTGGTGTGAGTGTGTGTGTGTGTGTGTGTGTGTGTGTGTGTGTGTGTATGGTGAGAGAGAGAGAGACAGAGACAGAGAAAGAAGAGAGAGAGACAGAGAGAAGAGAAAGAGACAGAGAGACAGAGAGAGATTTACCAGAATGGCTTACAGGTCCAAGTAGTCCAACAATGGTTGTCTACCAATAGAAAGTTCGGAAATCCAACAGTTTTGCTCAATCCACAAGGCTGGATGCCTAGACTGATCTTCAGTATACAACACAATCCTGAAAAAGTAGGATCTAATGCCTGCAAGGCAAGAGATAGCTTTCTTTTTTCCATGTCCTTTACATAGGCTGCCAGCAGAAGGTATAGTACAAATTAAAGTTATTTCTTCCCATCTCAAAGACCTGGATTAATTAGTAGTCAGTCGTCTCCCTCTCAAACACACTGAAGTCCAATCAAAGAGCTTGCATGGGTCTGCACCAGGTCCTCTGCATATGTATTATAGTTATTGACTGTGTGTTTTGGAGAGAATCCTGGCAGTTCAAGTAGGGGTGTCTCTGACTCTTTTGTCTGCTCTTGGGACCCTTTTACTCTTACTGGGTTACCTCATCCAGCCTTGTGGATTGATACGAGGGTTTGTACCTTGTTTTATTGACTCTTGATGTATCGTGTTGGGTTTATGTCCCTGGAAGGCAAGCTCTTTTCTGGAGGAAAATATAGAGGGAGGATCTAGGGGAAAGAGGAGGTAAGGAGGAACACTGGGAGGAGTGGAGGGAGAGAAATCTGTAGTTGGAATATATTGTATGAGAGAAGAATAAGTAAAAATCTTAAAAAGAAAAAAGAAAGAAATCAACCAAGGGAAAAAAACACCAATATTTGTATAAACACATTTTTACCAAAACAGAACAGAAATACTCAAGCCAGTTATATAACCCTTATTTCTGCAACTGGTCACATGGCCTTAGCTGGTATTTATAACTACTTTTCTTTACTACCCATTCTGTGTTTCCTCCATCCTCAGCAAGAACTACAGCAGCTCTTGGCTCTTTTCCCGGAAGCGTGACCCACACCTTCATTTCTGATGGGTCTGTGACCTTTGTTATATTGCTTGGATTAGACTGTTGTAGTTTACCATTGAATTTAATCACAAGAAAAGGGAACACCAAGGGATGCCCTAAAGGATGGCCTGAACTTCAGACATAATCTTTCTTACCTCCATTTTAGAGAAGTAATCCAATTTCCTCAAGATAATCTGGATCAATCACTCCTCCTAGCACTGTTATTCCTTTCTTATCAATTGGCTTAAGGACATCAGGAGACCAAAGTAGTCAAAGGGAAGTCTGAGCTTCCAGTTGAATAGAATTTTATTGTGGCTCCTGGCACAAGCACTGCCTTTGGAACCCAAACTTCTAAACCAGAAGAACTTAAGGTCACAAGAGCATAAAGCAAAACATTCCTAATGGCTTACTAGAGGTCATAATGAGTGGCACTATTATTGTATTTTCCACCCTTGATTCCTGAATTATTACATAATGAAGATAAAGCATAATTAATAAACTAGTACACAATTTAAGCAATCATATTTTTATAAGAGAAAACTATCAGTAATTATATCACATGCCAAAACCCTTTAGTAATTGGAAACTATTTTAAAACTATATTTATTATATTAGTGCATGGGCATGATGTATGTACATCTGTGGAAGCCAAAAGACAATTTTGTGGAATCAGTTCTCTCTAACTTTGCATGGATCCTAAAAATAAAAATCAATGTCTAGTCTTATGTAGCAAGCACCTTTACCCATTGAGTCAGGTCACCAGCCCCTCATCAGAAACGTTTGTTTGCATAATTGTTGTGTTTATTCTGGTATGTTTTAGAATTACAAAAGAAATGTGTGCTGATTTTAACATAGAGGACAATAAAAATTTTATAAAGAAAATTAACAAAGCTTATATACTCATCTCCTTCAAGTTTGGATAACTAGTATTTGTACCTGTAAAAATGAATTTATTCATTTCATTTTCATAGACAGAGAGATATGATAGATAAATTTGTAACATATGTACATATATATGAAATACCTTACACAGGAATATAGAAACTGAGAAAAAAATATATACAGGGAAAGAAAAAATCAATCCTAGTAAAAGTCTATTATTAAAATATGGTCTTAAATTAAGAATTGTATGTTAAGATTTATACTTTAGCATGCAACTGTTAACATGGCTTTTTATAATTCCTTTATATAGTCCCTACACTTTATACGAGTGATGACCCAATAATGTTCAAATACATTTAACTTTAGCAAAATAGAAACTTTTTTATTGTTGCTTTTATAATGATTCCTATTTCAAACATCATCAGACATAACACGTGAGCAGTTAAGTATCTGAGTGAGCATATTTATTCTTTCAAAATCATGACCTTCTTCTAAACAATAATAAATGTTAATAAAGCGTGATAGGGTATAACCTCATTCTAGATTATATCTAAGGCAAAGAGTAATAAGAGATATCCGTGTTCAATTATTCAAGGATGGTAAATTTTGATTTCTGGCCTGACATAGAATCACTTGTTGTACAACAATCTTTGCAATATCTGTGACCTTAAGTCATACTTTAATGAGACTTGGAGAAAATACACAAAACAATATGGTTGAAATAATTTAGTGATTTCAATGAAAAAACATCAGAGTGTCAAATATAAACAAATGTGTGAAATCATCTTCTCATTATTAAGTGTGAATGTCATCTACATGCTCAAGAAAGTCCAGAAGTTGGAAAACCGAATCATTTATAACTGAAACTGTAAATAACTATTATGAATTATGGCAAGACATGCTGAGAAAGGTCTACAGCACATCTTGTAAATCTAGTCTAAGAAAATAGTAACTATCATTGCAATAAAAAATGAGAGCTGAAAATGTAATGTGGACATTTCTTAATCCTTTTAAATTATTTTTGAGTGATAACATTTTTATGAGTGATAACTAGCAATACATTAACCCAAATTTAAGTATTCATCACTGTAACTTTTTTTTCATTTGTGTGGGTTTTTTTTTGTTTGTTTGTGTTTTGTATAAACAGTTTTATGAATCAGCAGTGCTCAGGCATTGCTGAGTTAACATCCTTAATCGTTTCTCTAACACACTATATTTCTTTGTTTTTCTAGTACTCTGTAAGCACTCTTTAGGCAATAGCTGCAGCTTATTTTAGCCCCATGTGTAAAAGTATTTTATTTGCCTGATGTAATTGTTGTAAACAGAGGCTTACTTCAGAATAAGCTCATCTGTTTTAGTTCTTTCTGAACTTTGGTTAACTGGTTCAACTCAGCTGTTCTGGCTCAAACTCCTCTCCAAAATGACCGATTCAATCTGGCTTCTCTCAGCTTCTCACTGAATTATTCTACTTAGAAAAACTGCCTCCTGTATCCCCCACCCTGCCACTTTAAGTCTCTGAGAGACTAGGTGGTTCCTCTCCCATTGAGGCCAGATGAGGCACCCAGCTAGAAGACCATACTCCATATACAGGCTGCATGTTTTGGGATAGCCCCCACTCCAGATGTTTGAGACCTGCATGAAAACCAAGCTGCACATTTACAACATATGTGCAGGGAGGCCCAGGTCCAGCCCATGGAGGTAGATCTGTGTAGACTAGGTATGCTCCACGGTTGGTGATTCAGTCTCTGAGAGCTCCAAGGGTTCAGGTTGGTTTACTCTGTTGATCTTCTGTGCAGTTCCTATCTCCTTAGGGCCCACAATCCTTCCCCCTATTCTTCTATAAGAGTCCTCAAGCTCCATCCACTGTTTGGCTCTGGATGTCTGTATCTGTCTGAGTCAGCTGCTGGTTAGGATTGTGGGAGGGGGTGACTGGGACGGGTTATAAAGTGAATAAGCAAAAAAAATAAAATCAAAAAAAGAAAAAAAAAAGTTACAAAGAAATGCCTAAACATGAGCTGAACAAAGACAATAACAATAAACATGACAAAGTGGAGACAGGAGAGCCAATGAGACCTCAGTAAGAGGGACTTCAGGCAACTAGGGAACGTTGAGGGGCAGAGGGAAAAACAGTCTTCCCAACGAAGAGCATAGCATTTGATTACCTGTACCAATTGTCAGCCTGGATGAATACATACTCATGACATTATAGTGACTGAGCAGGTTAAATTTAGAAATATATATTTATATCATATACATATATGCATGTAACCACAATTAATGAAAATAGACACAGTGTATTTTAAAGAGAGTAAGGACTGAGTATGGGAGGGATAAGGAGGGAAGAAAGGGAAAGGGGAAATGTTGTGATTATAATATCATTAAATAAAAGAAATAAAAAAAAAAAAAAAAAAAACTGCCACGGAATTCCAGGAACTAAACTGCACTGACAGCAGGAACTGAATGAGCTCAAATGAACTTAGCTTCATTCAACTGGACTGAATTGACTCAGCTGAACTCCATTGCATTGCCTCAACTCAACTGATCTGCACTCACTAAACTGTCCTTTATCTGACCGAACTTCTCTACCTGCACTATTCTTAAATAGCCTCCCTTTCTTGTCTGTTCTCATGAAGGTTGGGCATATTCTGTCTCTGACACATTCTGTCAAATTTTTGATTTGTCACTTTGTATGCCTCTAGATTAGACAACATTGTTTGGGATTAAAGGTATTTACTAAAGAATTCCAGCCAGAGAAAATTAAAGATGTCTACTAAGACATGTCTGCATTCCAGATGGATCACACAAACCTAGAAGATCTTCGGATGTGATCAAGAAGCCATGTTGATGAATTAAAAATCTGCTCATGACCTGATACCTCAGGATGCTTGTACCATTTGCTAAGTAAACCTCTACTGTAAAACAAAGTTCTGGGCTAGAGGATAGCTCACTGGTCAAATCTTAAGTTATTGCTATTTTATTTTGTATGTTTTGTTTCTATCGTATTATTTGACCCTGACATCAATTGCATAAGTTACACAGTATAAAAATACATTATTTTATAAATAAAAATGCACTGCTGATATACACTACCATTAAGTCAATGCTCTATACGAGGAGCAAATATTGACTTAGTGCAGATTGTGTTAAGACACCCAAAAATCAATTCTGTCACTACCACCTAACCAATATAATTCATCATCCTGCCTATCAACAGCCATAAATTTCTCTCTCTTCTCTCTCATGAAATAACATGAGTTCCAGAATATATATGGGACATTCCTAAATCATGGATGTGATTTCAGGACTGAAACCTTGTGTTGGGAGCACACATTTCTTTGCTACCTCCTCCATCCTTGTTTGACCCACTAGAAAAGAGCTTCTCTAGTCTCTTCAAGTATTAATGTACTGGCTTAACACCTGAACTTGGACTCATACAAGATGTCCTGTGTCAGGATATATCTTTAACATATGCACCAAGCACCGACAGGTCCACAGGGCTGGGAAGACTCTAGTTTTGCCCATTCTACTTCTTATATTCCTGTTAAAGCTTCATTAAGGATTGGCTGAACAACCAATGCGTAAGAAGGATATAAAGTCCAAAAACATCATTAACAACTGAGACAAGGACTTCTCATTCTCCACATGGTTAACAACTTTTGGTAACTATTTTCCTAATCTACCTCCCTACCAATCCCACTGCTGATGTGAAGACCTAAGTTGTATCTAGTGTGCTTTTCCCCCTTTGTTTTAAGTATAATAATGAAGTACAAGGTAGGTTATTGCTTTGTGTTGATTTTTGCTACAGGCAATCCATTGTTCTCTTTCTCTCTGAATAAATAGATTAAATGTCACCAATTTTAATAAAACAAGTGTAAAAATCACTTCAGTACATTCACATACTAACTAATGGGATGCACTTTCTAGATTTTTACTTTTTAAGAACTAACTTCTGGTAAATCATTTAGGATTTTGCCATGCTTTTATGTAAGTTGTTTTGTAGACCATTTGACTAAACACCAAAATGTGCTTATTGAACTTTGAATTTCCAAACATATTCTCATAGTAAGAGCCATCTTATCTTGGGATAAGCAAGTATAAGCAAAGTTTACCTAACATTTAATAAAATCTTAATTAAAATTGGCATTGAGTGCTTTCTGTATGAAGCAAAATGCCAGGTATTGTGGGACATACCAAGATACATAGGATAATCTGTCTAGTTTCAGAAGTTCAGAGATTATAAAGGTTTCAAGACAGTTACTAGAAAGGATAAGATGACTTATGATAGTTACACACAAGACACAAAGACCTTCTCAGTGAGAAACAAGTGATAAACATAAAATTATTAAAAAAAAAAGAAAAGCAGCTGAATACAAAAACATTTAATCAAGGTAATGTAATAAATCAAAAATTATCTTAAATATATAATACTTTCCTTTCAAGTTATCAAAAATTATTTTAATTGTAATACCCAAAGTTATATGAAGACTAGGTTATAACAATATAGTGAGTTCTTTTTTTAAAAAAAGTTTTATGTATATGGTGTGTTGCCTTACATGTATCTGTGTATCACATGGGTACCTGCTACCATGGAGGGCAGAAGAGGACATTGGAAACCTTAGGGGTGGAGTTACACATGGTTGTGAGCCACTATGTAGAGGGTGGGAATTTAACCTGGGTCCTCCAAAAGAGCATCCACTCTTGTTAACCACTGAGCCATCCATCTCTCAAGTCCCTCCCTCAAGTGAGTTAGTGTTAAATACACTTAATAAGTTAAATCTTGTTGTTAAATTAAAACTGGAAACATAAATATAAAATTGTGAAAATAAAATGGAGATTGATTACAAATTTAAATTCATTAGCACTGGGTTAGTGGTCAATTAAATAACTAATTGTCTTGAAAAATTAACTGCCTGCTTAGATGGATTGCCACACCCCACTGCATATCCTTTCTCAGCCCACGCAGGTGTTCAATGCCCCTAAACTTCCTAACTGACTCAGTGTTCCTATAGCTTAAATACACACACACTCACATGCACACATGAACGCACACATTCTTAAATATTCCATTCAGTAATGTTCATTATATAAGCACAGAACAAATTACCACTTTGTGCCATGGACTAGGTTAGCATTTAGGGAGGAGAAAGGAAAGATATATACTGACCAGCCAGCCATTCTCCCCTCCTTCCTCTCCCCTTTCCCCTATTCCAACATATTGCTTGACTTATGGAAATCTTTTGCTGAATCTATTGCTTCCACTTAGAGTTAATCCCAGGATGGCATCATTAAAATCAAAGAGAGATACTGAATTCTCTTAAGAATTGTCAACTCTTGAGTTCTACGCAATGATTTGGAATGTTAGCCCTAAAGTTTGAGAAATACAGTAGAAGGCAAATTTTAGTTACTCTGATGGTAAACTGACAATATATTGAGATTCTTGGACCAGAATAAATTCATTAGAAGTGGATAATTTTTATGTTGTTTTCATACCCAGGAATGCCTGGCCTAAATGAGGAGTTTCAGAACAGCATTCAGTATTCAAATGTAGTCTCTACACTGCAATGAACCTTAGCTTTCTCCTCAACATTCCTTATTTAACATAATAGCTTTATATTAATGGCTATTTTGGAAAAGAGAGAAGTGTCTGCTCTAAGAAGGGGGTCAGGAGACAAGAATGATGGTGAGTGGATTTCCTGAATAGGGTTTCAAGTGAAAGATGCAGGCAGACACTACTTTGTCATCTCCACTGACAGGGATAATCAGAAATCTCAGAAGTGGCACTAACCTCCTCAAGGTGGATGGAATGGTCTTGAGCTGCTTTATTTTGACAGGAAAGGAGCCTCAGAGACCTGGCAACTTTCAGGCTTGATCCTTTCTTCGCATCATTCTTATTTAGATCACAGGGACCTCTTTCAGTGGAATAGGAGTAATACATGTGTGTCTTTATGCTTTTTCTGAACTGAGCTTAGTGTATTCTAGAATATGAGCATGTTAAGTCAAGGAGGAAAAAGATGCCAAGGCCACAGGAAGTAATGATTTTTTAATTGATCGTGACAAACAATCAAATCTAAGTGAAAACTCAGTAGGTGGCCTATAATGTGGGTATCTCTGATTGTAAATAATTTGTCTCCATCTGTGAACTTGCAAACTACAATAGTGACAGGTCTGACGAAATGTGCCCACTGCTGCAATAGTGGTATAATGTGAAAGTAACCAACCACTCTTTAATCATATCTAAGGCCTGCTCCGTGAGATGAAACACATACTTGGCACTGTTAAAGGATGCCAAAACCTGTATCTAGACAGGTCATAGACCCTAAAGAACCCCACATACCATACTGCAACTTAATATAGTATTAAAATGACTCCTAATTAATGAGTTATTGCTATACCCATAATTCAAAGTATCTCCTAAACTTTATCAGAATAGATTCTCATTGAATTGGGTGCCAATTAATAGAGAGACTGTTCAACTGGTATTGAAATGACTCCTAACTAAAGACTTATTGTTATACCCATAGTTCAGAGCATCTCTAACCCTTATCAGAGGTGATTCCCTTTAAATCAGGGCAATTAATTCAGAGACTCTGTGTTCAACTGGTCAATGTACAGAGAACAAGAAACTGTGGAGTGCCAAAAGCTAGCAGGGCATACCTATCATACCCAGCATACTAAAGACTGAAGTCTCCCATCATTAGGTAAGAGAGTGTGGAAAGACTGGAAGAGGCAGAAGTGGTAGACAAAATCAAAGAAACACATTTTGTCCAGACACAACTGGGAAGTGAATAGGAACTCACAGTGGTTATGACAACATGTATAAGACCTGAACAAACTTAACCCAAACAAAATTCCAGTATAGAGCAAGGAAAGGTGTGCACAAAATCCCATCACTGGCTGAGGAGCTATATCTATTGGGAAAGAGTGGGGCTGTGGTCTTTAATGATGTAAACTCTTGTAGGTTGGCCACACTCCGGGGTGATATGACGGGGACTGAAAAGAGCAGGGGATGTAAATAAATAAATTGAAAATAAAATAAAACATGATTCTCAAAAACTTGTTAACATTTATTATTATAATATATAGAATAAAATGATTTGCATATTATCAAAGTAGGACTGTTTATAATTCTATCCATTCTCAAATGCAAACTATAGAACCAAAAACTGGGCCAAAGCCTGACACAGAAGAAGAAATTAATAGAGAAATGAGCAGAATCTCATATACATTAAGTTGTTTTCTACGTTAGCAAAATGTAATTATTCTACAAGGGGAAATTTTCTGTCTGTAGCTTGATCCTTCATAATTAAAAATATATTATATATGTATAAATTACTTGTGTCATATATGTAAGACTCTGAAGATATGTGGGTAAATAGTAATTATATATGTATATGTGTGAGTTATATATGCTGCCACATCAATGGCTGGAAACTTCTATTTCTTATTTGATCTTCTAAAATAAACAATACCCAGCTCTAGCAGATGAGAATAACTATAGCTCACAGAGCATTCTGTTCTCTGAGATGTGCTGGTATTAGACATGATTATGTAACAATTCTGTATAGTAATTCTTGCTTTCTCATTATTATACATTTGAAAAGCAAAAGTAACAGAGGTATTAATTTGTTCCATTAAGTTGAAGTTATCAGAGAACATTTAGGCTCTTTCTGAACTTGTTTTATTATTCCATTTAAGATGAATGAATTTAATTGAGCTATCACTATATTCAGGTGTGGCATAGGAGTTTAACAGTCAATAAAACAGATTATAAAACTGGCAGCAATAAATGATTGAATCAATAAATACATGGAAGAGGCAAGTCTCTCATAAATTAATTTGAATAACTTATATAAATATTCCCTGTTGAGGATTGGAGAATAACTCCATACATAACCCTAGATTGTAGGCTAAGTTTTTTGGCTTAGCTGTTTTCTAGCAAGGAACAGAGTGTGTAAAAGGGAGAGAAGAGGCACAGGAAGTTCACAGTGGAGAAGAAAACCCGCACTACCTCGGTCAGGTGAGCAGGTGAACATCATCAGTGTGAGTTTTGTAGACAACATGCCCACCTGAAAGCATGTAAGGAAAAGGGCACCTCATCTCTGCATTCTCCTTCCCCCTCAAACAAATAACCAAATCTAATCATGAAGCAGCCTCCATCACAAAAGAGAGGATATCAAACACAGGGCCAGTATTCCTTAAACCACCGTGGTCATTAACATCAGAGAGCATTCACACAGAAAGATCAAAATCCCGAGAGCAGATGTAATATGGCATCCTAGATGAGATCCCGGGGCAGGAACATATGGAACGTTAGGCAATAACTAGTGAACACCGGGTTAAGTGTGGAGTTGAGTTGATACTTTATGAGTGTTGGTTTCTCGGTGTGACAGATATGCCATAGTACCGTGAAATGTTAACACTGAGAAAAATGGGGGAAAGATGCATAAGACTGCTGTCTTGAAAGTTCCTATCTAGTTATTCTAAACCCCCAAATTAAATACATGCATGTATTCAATCTGTTGAACAAGACTTCAAAGCAGGTATATTTTCATTCCTAAAAGAATACTTTTACTGACTGCCTTCCCAATTGTAATAAAATGGACCCTCTTAACCCCTCACCCCCACCACACACACACAGATAATTCATACTGGAAGCATAAAGATAGTGGTTTAACTCAGAATTGTGGTGAATTGTGGCTAAGCTGAAGAGCTTGGAGAACATAATTACTCGGATGAAAGATTTTGGCTTTCCTAATTTCAGGGCTGGATGAGGGCTTTCGAATCTCAGCTGAGCACTGGGTCTACAGAGAAGTTCCGTCCTCTGCAGGAGAAAAGGCTCATTAAGAATCTGTTCCTCGTGAAACTCAGAAGAGGTTACTCTCAAGATTCTCGGAGAAGACTAAACTAGGGGAGCCACGGGAGCAGTAAAACACAGGAAAGCGGTTGCAAGAGACCCCTTGGGGATCAGGGAAAGAAAAGTTACTCTGCTCAGTGGAATGTGATGGACTGAACTTGGGAGCAGATCCTGACTGGGGGACACATGGGCACTGACAACACTGCGGTCTCTAAGGTACCATACGGGCATGGTAGACCAGATTTATGAGAGTTTGCTGAGGTTAATTAAATCTCTCCCTATAGCCCATGTTAACAATGTTTGCTTGTTAGGATGTGTATTTTTTTTTCCTCCTCTGGGACGAACTGATTATTCTTTTCATAATACAAACTTGTACTCTATGTCTTTAAGTCTTGAATTACAGCATTCAGGTATAATTCTGGATTTAAGTGAAGCCCAAACCAAAAAAGAATGGGGACTATGAAAGCAGCACCATGTAGCATATATTTGATTTCTACCTTGTGTATTTTGTGTTTCTTGTCATATCCTCACTGAACCAAAGAATTGATTAAAAAAAAAAAAAAACTTTTCTTGCTTTGAAAATAAGATCTGTCTTTTTTTTTCTTTTTTTTAGAACCAAGAGACACATACTTGAAGCAAAATAAAAATATATATATCTTTCTCCTGGGCTCTGATCATTTACAGCTTTTACGTCTGATTGCTTTCCCCAGGTGTAATAATTTATTGCCTATTAGTTGACTATATCGAAGGCTCTCTTTCTCTCTTTGACTGCATGGGTAACTCCATTAGTGGTAATGAAGTGTGTCGTGGGTAATCACACCATCAAGACCCATCCACCTTAAACCCCAAAGCTGGAAACCTCAGCTGTTAGTCCTGCAGCAAGAAAAAGAGCAATGACCTGCAAAAAGCGAGACCTGAGAACCTCTGGAGATATTAAGTTTAAGCTTAATCGTGAGTCATTAATAAATAAGATGCAGAACAATTATCAATATGAAGCACATTTAATTATTAATACCATGCAAACAAAAGAGAAATGAAATCCTGGGGGGAATTAGGCAGGGGTTATATTCAACTCCCCTTGAAGAGCCTGCTTTGAAGGGGAATTCACAAACTGTTTAAAATTATGAAAGAACCATTTCCTCTAAGCCCCAGTGGAGAGCTACTTTGTAATTGGTATTCTGAACACTAGTCTACCTCTGGGCTCACAAGCATTCTCTGTACTCCATTCTAAAAGTACAACTTCTCCCATTTAGTCATAACTTCAAACCTTTCAATCAAGTGCCAAAATGTTCAAGTGAATGTGTGTGATCAATAAAAAAAAAAAAATACAGTTCTTGAAATATGACATCTTATTTGCCTGTAATTCTTTCTATCTTAGATTTTAGGGTAATGTGTGTTGACAATAAGTTCCAAAGTCTAATGACAACCCCAGCTTTCAGTGGGATAAGATAAGACAACCAATATTTACTATTTACCAAGCTAGATGGATTATTATAGTGGGTATGTCATGGAATTTCTAAATAAGCCTGTGTGGCCACTTTAATTAAGCCCAAATAATAGACCAGATGGTTTAACCTGGAATAATCTAAGACACTTTCCTAAATTCAGTAGCTGTGGATTGTGAATTCTGAGAAATTTATTTCCTTCTGGTGTTCTGAGGTCTCACAGAGACCTCATTGAGACACATTGTATATGTAAGGCTACTTAGATTATTGTTTTATTGAATCGTGTTATATCCAATGGCATTTTTCTTTTTTCCTACTTATTCTTTCACAATACTGTACATACAAATAATGTATCTGAGTCATATTCATACCATAATCCTCCTCCTACTTCCCACAACCAGCACATAACCATCACGCCGTCATGTCCCCTCTATTATTTTTATAATCCGCCGAATCCACTTAGTGCTTTCTGCTGGAACATCGATGGATCTTGAACTCATCTTGTCCAGATAACCATAGCTGCAGAGAGTTTACAAATGTGGTGACCGTGCCATGTTACAACTAGTCCTCCTATTGTTACACTCTTTATGTCCCCTCTTCAATTATGTTCCTTGAGTCTTGGGAGGGGTTGATGTAGATCACACATTTATAGCTGAGCACTCAGTAGGCACTTATCAGCGCTTTCATCATTCAACATCTCTGCATTAATGGCTGACCACCACAGAGAAAATTTTCTATGACCAAAACTGAGGGGAGCATTAACTGATGTAGGTAAACATAAATACTTAGAAGACAGTTTAATATCATGTCTAGTTAGGAAGCCAACATTTGCATACTTCCATTTAGGGCTTATGACTTCTCATGCTATAAGCTTTTAACTAAGTTTACAGTACCAGATATAAAATCCTTCTGTGAAACAGCCCTCAAATCCGAACCAAAAGTAGTTGGTTAAACCTATAACCTTTTTGCCACCATTGTGACAGTGGGCACACCTAGCTTGGCAGGTCTAGCACCATACCATTCAGAGTTCAACACTGAGTAGTACCGTTGAAGTGGTTGAGCAACATACCAGGGCACTTTTAGAAACTATGAACGCTGACCAGCAGAGAGGAATTTTTCAGATCAGATCCAGCTTGATTGCTTTATATGCTGTAATAGAAGTATCTTCAGGTTATGTGGGCATCTAGTTATATGGGCAACCAAGAGTAATGGCATGTTCATTGAAAATCAAACATCATTTTAAGATGAAAATAAATAGATGAATATTGCTGTAAGTTTTATTAGCCTAACACATTTTAATGTTTAAGTATGAGAAAACAGATATTTTTT
Organism: Mastomys natalensis; assembly: GCA_021653895.1. Taxonomy (NCBI): domain Eukaryota; kingdom Metazoa; phylum Chordata; class Mammalia; order Rodentia; family Muridae; genus Mastomys; species Mastomys natalensis. Next base: position 2,885,775 of record JAJTUV010000163.1, on the reverse strand, counting down.
TTTTATTATGAATGGTTTCTCTTGAATAAAGTTGAACAATACAAGGAAGTCTTGGGGCTTAGAAATCCCCCTCTCAAAGGTCAGACAGGCAATTGGCTTCATCTACTATAATCAGAAAGAAGGCAAACAAAATCATCACCAGTAATGTGAACTTGGCATAAAAAGTTTACTGCCCAAAACAGAATTAGGCTTGGATCCCTATACTCTGTCATTAAAATAGCCACAAAGTACCAAATTCAGTTTGTTTCGGGAAACTTTCTGTATTCTGTGGCACCTGTGATAGCTTTAGTCATCATTCAGAGTTTAGTTCTTCAATTTTTTTTTCCTGAAATAAGTAAAATCTCCATCTCCTATCATGGAAATTTCTCTTTGCAACAGAAGGAGGCTACTACAGAAAACCACAATGAATCAGACTGTGGATACAGTTGTAGACCTCAGTCCCAGTGAATAAATCTACAAAACATTCCCACACCTGAGGCTCAGAGAACATTGCAGAAGAGAGAGTGGACAGATTGTAAGAACCAGAGCATCAGGACTTTTACTGTGAGATTGTTTGCTAGTAGTGTCAGAAGCTACACCCATGGCGTCTCACCAAAATGAATACCACAGCATGAGCTAAACAAGGAAGGTACCCATAGGCTGCCAAAGCAGAAACCCAGAAGGCCTCAGCCCTATACTAAAAACTATATATAAGCAACTGAGAAAAGCTGGGAGCTGGAAACATGGTCTTTCCCAGAGAAGAGCACAATTGATTGGATAATACCAAATAGCCCTGAAAATATGCACACACATAACATTCTATGTATTTAGGCACATGTATGTATACATACATATTCATGTAATAACAATTAATAAAAAAGGCCATTAATTTGAAAAATAATGGAGAGGGTTATATGGGAGGATTTGGAGAGAGAAAAAGAAAGGAAAAAATGTTGTAATTATAATCTCAATAATGCGAAATTAGCATCTAAAATATATTGCCTATATAGCAAGAATAACTCTAGGACACAACCATGCATCTTATAGTCAAAGGTGATAGAAATAATTCGACATTACAATCTCATATCATATACATGATGCTGTACTTCGTGAATGTAGTTTCCTCTATAACAAGGGGATGGAAGCATATTGCTCTCAATAAAGGGTAGCAAGTCAACTGCTGGGACAACACTAAATGATTCTCTGGTTTTTATATGCATGTTCTGCTTCTATAGCACTGCATGGTCATTCCCTTAGATGTATTTGGTTGCCTTATAATTCAACTGTGGTTAAATTGGTCCTGATGGTAGTTTTCTGGTCCTGATAGGCAAATGTTCTCCATTTCCTATTGATTGATCCAAAATGTTACACTTCATTACAACCTGTCCATAATTACCACCATGTCCAGGATATTCCTTTGAAGCTCTTGTCTCTTCCCGTCTATCATTTTAGTGATGAGAAGGTGTCTTAAAATTGATGCTTCATAGTGCTCTGTGTTCTATATCATACATCTTATCTCTACCAGATATTAGGTTCTCTTCAGGGTAGGTGAGGCAACAACTACTGTCTGTGTATCCTCCACAATGACAAGCACATTTAAACAAAGAAACTTAGGTTGACTTGGTGTCTGGCTGATATGTTTTGCCACAATTATTGTCTCCCTAGTCCTCAGTTATCTGAGTTATCATGTGCTTTATAGTCAACCTCAAATGTTTTTTTCTTTATAACTTAAATACAGAGACAGTATATAAATAACTAGAGTTTCTTAACACTTGACATACCATTTCTTTTTTATTAAACTTATTTTTATTTATATGGATGTTCATCTGTGTACAAGTGTATGCACTACATGCATGCCTGGTGCCTGTCGAGGCCAGAAGAGGGTGTCAGATGCCCTGGAACTGGATGGTAGTAAGACACTATATGGCTTGCTGGGAACCAAATGCAAGTGTTCTGCAGGACCATTAGCTGGTTGTGATGGTTTGAACATTCTTAGCCCATAGGAAGGGGCACTATTAAGAGGCTTGTTAGAAGAACGGTGTCACTGTGGGGATGAGTTTTGAGTTCTTCTCCTATGCTCAGACTTTGAGCAATGTGGAATGAGAGCCTTCTCCTGGCTGCCTTAAGATCAAGATATAGAACTCTCAGCTCCTTCTCTAGCACCATGTCTGCCTGCACACTGCTATGCTTCCCACCATGATGATAATGGACTCAACATCTGCAACTATAAGCCAGTCCCAATTAATGTTGTCCTTTGTAATAGTTGCCTTGGTCATGGTGCCTCTTCAAAGCAATGAAACCCTAATTAAGACAGTACTCTTTATCATTGAGCTGTCTCTCAGTCATCACACTCTTACTTTTACAAACAAATATTTTTTAAGACATTCTCAATGCCTGAGGATTTTAGAGTAATTTTTTAAACTTTTCTTCCTAATTTTTTCTAATCCATATTTGAACACAGTAATCATTTCTAAAACTCAAAGAGTCTGAAACTGTGCTATGTCTGTCTGTATTTGCCTTTAGTGGTAAAAATATTGAGATCAACTTCATCCTGCAGAGAGGATGACAGAAAAGGCCTCCACACTGAATCTCTGTCACATCCTTTGGCTCCATAGACATCCACACTGAATCTCTGCAAGTTCTGAAAGTCCTACCCAGAGGAAGATGTCTCTTCAGATCTCAGAACAATAGAACATCAGGGTGCTATTTTCTCCATTTTACATCTAGAGTTTTTCCATTTAACAACTATATTTTCTGTTTTTAAACTGCTGTATAGAGTAAATCATAAACAAATTTGCTCTTTAAAAATATTAAAATTGAAATAAGAAGTGAAGACTTTATGTGTTTTATCTTAAAAATATTATAAAATTGCAAAAGTATTTAATATAAAGAAAAGGAAGAAACTTTGAGTGTTCAGGGATGATACTGGGTATAAACTTTAAAAGCATCAGAAGAGTCTATTATGGGAACATTGTTAGGACAGGATAGATAGTTCAGGGAATATAAGAATAAAGGAGGATCTGCATTTGATTCCTAGAACCCAAGTTTAACAGTCATGTAATAACATGCACTTGTAGTCCCAGAATAGGGGAAGTGGGGATAGCTAGATCCCTGATGCTTACTGTGCAGTTCACCTAGACCTAACTGCAGAGCTCCAGGTCTGGAGAAACCCTATCTCAAAGAACAAGATGAACATCTCCTAAGGTATGGCACCCAAGACTAAAATCTAGCCTCCATATTTACCTGTTCACACACTTGCACTTATACAAACATGCACCCTCCTCTCCAATACACACATACACACACACACACACACACACAGAGAGAGGAGAGAGAGAGAGAGAGAGAGAGAGAGAGAGAGAGAGAGAGAGAGAGAGAATGTTGTTGCAATACAGACTTAAGTATAGGCATTAGAGGAGACAGAAAGATGCTTAGAAATATGGGCTTTTGCTGGGTACAAATTTTATTGGGAAGTTTTATGCTGTTAACATTCATCTAAGTTAGACATTTCACTATTTGGCTGTGTGTGTGTGTTGTGTGTGTGTGTGTGTGTGTGTGCGCGTGCGTGTGTGCGTGCTTGTGATGATCAGATTCTTAATCAAGACAATTTAACTTTTAATTTGTTATGTGAAGACCTGATGAAAAGCAAACCCTATGTAATCTCACCTGTTTCACTTTCTTTATTGGTCAACAACTATTCAGCAGTTTCCACTTAAGTGCCTCTTGGCAGCAATGATACTTACTTGAAGGTACCATCAACACCTTCTTCAAAGTAATTATTAGTTCCAAGTGAGAAAAACTGTGAAGTTGCCTTTTTAAAACATGGAGAAAATAAACAGAATGTCAAAGACTAGAATGCATCAATGCAAAGAATAAGTATTAAGAACACTATATATTTCATATGAGTTACATAAAGTGATTTGAAGACTTGTCACACACACATACACACACACACACACACACACACACACACACGAATATGTATTTCTTTTCTGAATGAAACCTCTCACCAGCTGTGCATCAGAAGTTCCAACATGGTTAACAACCTTGGCTTAAGGCCTTTCTCTCTTTCCAGATGTAAACTACAATTGTCTAGAAATCTTACCTAATCCCCATATAGTAAAATATAGTGCAATTCTAGTGGCTCCTGGCTTTAGTATATCAGATTATAACCCTATCTAATCACCTCTATCTAATCTATCCATCCTTATAATCATACTTCTCCAAATAAGAGAAAGGAAAAGTTTATTTTCAGTCCCTTGATGTAGAAGGAGCTAAAGTGGGAGAAGTTAGGAGAGGAAGAGGAAAAGGAAGAGGAGTTAGGAAAGGAAGAGATAAAAGGAAGAGGAAGAGCAAGAGAGGCAGAGATGTAGGAGCGATGGAGACGGATGTTCACGTGTCTGCAGCAGTCAAAGGTAGTTCGTATACCTAGGTTGGGTATTGGGTTATACTTCTGATTGTATAGGTATCTTGTTACTGATCATTGCCAAATATATAAGCTTTGATTAATCTATAAGAATTAGAGTCTCATTCTCTCACTGGGCCCGCATGGATGGCAGAATGGTCTGGGCAGTGCCTTGCCTTGTGGAGACAGCATGGAAGATTGGCAGTGCCATCTCTCACGCTGGCATCTAGTGAGTGACAGGGTTGGTGTTTCTGGTGGCCGGTTCTAGCTGCAGCACACATGTGGCCTCCGGCTAAGAAACATGGTGGCTGAGCTAGGCAGAGCGGTTGCAGCTTAGATAGTAGGCCTGAGCCAGAAACCGTTTTAAATAATTACTACAACACCTTGATATGGAACTTGAAAGCACCTAAATAATATGTTTGGCTAATGCTGAGAATTAATTGAATTGTGACTCTCCCTCAGGAGGCTCATGCCCACGTTTAGATATAGTTTTACTCCTTCCCTGGGTGTGTCTCTTCTACTCACAAAAATACTAAAAATCTATTAATAAACTCTGATTTCACACCCATGATTTTAGGTGTACATTATCCTTTCCCCAAAAAAGATCCTTCTTTAAAGTTTAATAAATTCCAAATATGTTTCTTACTTTCTCATCTTAAAAATTCCTATCTGCATCAAAGTCAGGAAAACTGATTTTGCTTGAATGGCGGTCTCTGAAAAGAACTCATCAGGCTGCTTCCAGTGACAGTGCAGAGCATGTCTCTTCCCTTCCTGCCTCTGACAAGGCCATCGTGTATGTTCTGTGTCTCCCTCTGTGTTCCTGAGCACGGACCTTCTTGGTGTTCACCACTATTCTGCGACTGTCTTCTTGTTTATCTGTCTTTCAGACAGTTCTGACATCCAACTATACCTCAGACTAGGCATTATTATGGCGCCTGAATGACCACTTTAAATGCATTCAGTATGAAAGAGTACTGCATTCATAAACAGCCCTCTCCTCCCTAGGGAACAGCCTGGACTTTCCAGCTGGTCCCAGATCTGCCCCTTACCTCCTATCTCCCTCTCCCGTAACTTTTCTCTGTAGTCTGCTCGCTCAGTGGTCCAGTCATCCAGCACTTAGTCTTTCTCACATAGGCTGTAGCTTTCCACCTTGGGTCTGCCAGGGTCATTCCAATTAAAATACATTCTGTTTGGTATGCAGTGAAAAATCAAGGTCAGGCTTAAATGTTGCTACCTCTGTGCTCCCTAAGCTCTTTGATCATAACACTAATATAGCACAGATCGCATTGTGTCATAGCCAGTGATCTATCTTTCCCACCACACTGAACCCTCTAATGAGCAAGGGCCCTTTGGTTTGTCTTTGTACCTTCAGAGAGGTTAAGCGATTGGCTTAAGATCAAAACACTGGCAGAAATACACAGATCAACCCTTCCATTCTGCCTCCAAACCCAGTGTGCTAAAAATATTTCTTCTGTAAGTTCTTTCTGTTTTGACCAAGCTCAAGAACACTTTGCTCACATTAACAATAGTGGCCGATACATGTATTTTGATTGCGTCTTTGTAATAAAAGATATGCCTCAAAAAACTCAGGGAGTGGAAAAGTAATGTATAGGTAGGTAGTAGATCTTGAGGCTCCTCTTTAGAAAAACCCCCAGTGGAAATCTGTTTGCAAAGTTAGAAAATAGTACCTCCTGTATTAAGGCATCTTCCTTTGCCCATGTTTTCAACTCCCTAATAAAGTTCTGGAGCACAAGACGAAGGCTAATGAAGGTTGAGTAAGTTCCCTGTCTGAAAAGAAAAAGACCTTTACAACATCATTGTTTGAGAACCTATTCTGAAGGAGAAACTGCCTGCCAAGCCCAAAGAAGCCAAAAACAACCACACAATGCATGGTCTACTTTCTAGGCTGTGCCTTCAGACCTCCTGCACATCTGCTGACAGCAGTTCAAATGCTCAGCAGAGGGTTCCGAGGGCAGGAGGGGAGAAGAGCTTAGTTTAAGGAGGCCAAGCAGCTTGAAATTCACGCAGTGGTTTGAGCACAGGTCCAGGAATCTGAGGCTCTCAGAACTGTAATCCTAGCTCAGACACTGATCCCTCCTGCACCCGGGGATAAATTACTCAACCTTTCTGCCTTGGTTTCTAGATCTTCTAAATAGGGGTAATAATCTTGACCTCAGAAGGCTGGTATATGAATTAAACATCTGTGAGGCATCATCTTAAAATCCAGCAGAACTAAACAGACCCAGTAACTCGTTCAGTGCTGGTTAGCAAGAACTACTTCTATGTAAGAGGTGAAAGATATCTGATTCCAGCAGCCTCCAAAGGAAGGCAAACTCATAAACGAAAGAAACAGAATGCTAAGAACAAAAACAAATGGGCCATAAAAAATTTTACTTCACCCCAAAGCATCATACGTGGCTGATCCATTCCTTCTCTCTAATGAGCATTGAGTCTGGCCCTTAACAAGCTTTGAGAGAGCTGCTGGCCTTCCTGGACACTGAGCTACAGGCTGAGCCCCAGCATATTTTCAGTGTGTATTATGATAGTTTATAGATATAGTTAGTTGGTGAAAGATTCAATTGTGATCATTAATAACAGAGAAAACTTTATCTATATGAAATTTCTATTGAAAGTACCATTTGGAGCTATAGAAAATAAGATTATGATCTTAGCAATACAATTAGGTATATAAAAAATCAAATAGCTTTCAGAGTGAGTAAGAGATGTATTCCAGAAGATTACATGTAACTCCCAATACATTCTCCTGGAGCTTGGCTTTCCTGAGGGGAGAGAGATAACATGTTCTGGGAATAGTTGACTACAAAGCCAGTGTGATGTATTTGTTTCATGCTATCTGGCTTTCCTAAGCATTGTCTCTTTCCTCTGTGTCTTCTCCCCCAACATAACAACAAAACACAACATGCAATATGTCTTTCAGGTAGACTTGAGGATGTTGGGGCCTCTGGTATGCTAGTCAAGTACCCTACCACTGAGGCATGTTCCTGGGTGTTTGTCCATGAATGAGTTATCCACTGCTCTGCCATAATTTAAAAATAAAATGTAATGGCTTAACATAACTTTTGTTGTTTCACAATGTCTCTCAGTCAGGAATCAGGGTGGAGCATAACTGGGTCCTCTGGACTAAGGCCACTCAAAATGACAATATAGTCAAGTAGAGTTGTAATTATCACCAAAGCTTAATGGGGAAGGGTTTGCTTCCCAGATGACCTGAAACACAGTTGGCAGCAAGTTATCTATAGTCACTCTAGGGAGTAGATTATACCAGAATACAAGAAGGTGAGGATCATTGAGGCCACTTGAGGGTACTATACTAGGGATTTCTTCATTTTACACACACACACACACACACACACACATTATATATATATATATTATGTGTATATATGTTCCTTTTAATGTTATTAATAATATAAAGCTTTTTTTTTTTTTTTTTTTTTTGGTTTTTCAAGACAGGGTTTCTCTATGTAGCCCTGGCTGTCCTGGAACTCACTCTGTAGACCAGGCTGGCCTCGAACTCAGAAATCCACCTGCCTCTGCCTCCCAAGTGCTGGGATTAAAGGCATGTGCCACCACTGCCTGGCTGAAGCATTTTTCTTATTAGCAAAAAGTTTACCAACTAATATGTACTTATCTCTTTAAGTGTCATAGTGATTTTTCAAATAACAGGAAAATATTCAGTGAAACCCTTAAGGAACCATGCAAGTCTCACCAGCTGTGACTTAAAGGAGGTCAACAAGGAAAGATGGAAGGACTTGTTTACCAGTTTCTGAGCTGGCCACTCTGGAAGCCAGCTGCCTGCCTTGTCAGGTGCTAGTCATACGACTTTGCAACTGTAAACACGGCTGCCTACATCTCCCCTTATTTATTTATTAAATTTGAAGTAGGTTACCTCTGGACCCTTCAGACCTTAGGCATCCCACACCCAAGCATGCTTGAACTCATTCATTAGGTGTTTGGTGTGAGGCGATTGAAAGCACACCTAGAAGGTCGCCGCTAGCGCAGCAAGTCAGCGGTGGAAAACAGAGGTCCGAGCCCTTGTCCAAAGTGAAGGCATTGTAATGGGAAAGTTTATATTTCTGCCATACCCGCCTTCGTGCCTTTTTTCAGGGAGAGGTACATTTGGCACAAAACCTCTATGCACTCGGACATGCTTTCAGAGAATCTATCTCAGGATTGAGAACATCTCTAGTCGAGGCGCTCCTCGTACTCCCCGCTTCAGAAACATTGAGGTGATGCTGTAGGAGCCTCATGAGTGTACACTTTGGCAATGGTCAAGATGGTCAGGATCTAGGGATTATGCCTGGATGGCCATTACTGGGTCCAGAAAGCTCCCCACTATGCCTCCCTAAGGGAGGCCAGCCAAATACCTGGGGATGCCTTCCTCCATGGCAGTCAGCGCCTGGTAAACAACAACCTTATGTCCTGCATGGTCATGGCACAAATGACACAGAAACCAAAGGCAGAAACCACATCCTAGGAGAACAACAGCTCCCAGATAAATACTCCCGCTCATTCTTTAAAGAAAATTGAGGGCACCCTTGACCCAAGTGGTGAGCCCCTCCAAAGTAAGGGGATCCAGGCGGGTGCCATTCAGGGTAGCGTCTGCAACAGGAGCCTCCTGGATAGGCGTCCGCCTTCCTTCGAACCGCTTTCCTTTCAGGTACTCAGACAGGAGCGACTCTGATTGAGGCACAGGCCCTTGCACATGGTAATAATTCAACTTATCTCACAATTCATACATATTGAATTTCAAAAAAAATCACTCTTGAATCTACCCTTGAGAAAAGGGGGCACGAGCAACTTAGAAGACTGGGGTGTAGAGGTATAGATCAGTGGAGGAGAATTTATCGAGAATGCATGACATCCTGGGGTCTCTCCCCACACACTCTTTCAAGCTTGCATAAAGCAGGACCATGGTGTCTTATGCTGTGTGGATATGTATGTTTCAAGAATAAGGCCTGCATTCCACATGTGTCCATGGGAACCAAATCAAGAAATTTAAATGAACACTATGGTCAAATGAGCTATTCCATCAGATTTCAAAAGCATTCAAGCTAGTTTTAAAAAAGAAGTTGTTGCTAAAATGTTTTCCTACTCTGTCCATAGTAATGCATGCATTAGTATAGCATGTGCATATGTGATTGTGTGAAACTGTGGAAAGCCTGGGATCAAAGAGTATCCTATCTCTTTATGGGAACAACTCAAGCTACAGGTGCAAAGCGTCAATATCATGATTAAGGACTCCTTATTGCACTAATAACTTATTCTGAAGATGACCCTGACCTCAGGGTGCCATGCAGCTTTCCTGAAAATGTTGTTGCATATGCATTCCTTAAGTACTTATTTTATTTTTATATTTAGCAGTGTGTATGTGTGTACAAGTATGTATATGTTGTGCATGTGTGTATGTGTTTGTATCAGTGTGCGTATGTGTATGTGCATGTACGTGTATATATGTGTGTACACATGTGTGCATGTATATGCATGTGTGTATATGTGTGTTTGTGCCTATGTGTTGGTGTCAGTGTGTGTATGTGAATATATGTGTGTTTATTTGTGTGCATGTATGTGTTGTGTTTGTGTGTGTGTGTGTGTGCCCTCATGAACCTACAGAGATCAGAAGAGGCTATCAGGTGTCTACTTCCATCATTCTCCACTTAATTATTTGTGATGGGGTCTTTCCATGAACATGGAGCTCACTCTTTTGACTAGTCTGGCAGCAAGGAAGGCCTATACATCCATTATCATGGACACATGGCTTTTACATGGCTGATCTGAACTCAGGTCCTCATGCTTACCCTCTGAGCAGTATATCTAACGTTTATCAAGAGTCCTATTAGAGCAGAAACTTTCCTCACTGGCAGTCAGTTCTAAGGTAGCGTTCCTTGTTTCTGCATGCTCTGTGCTTGCTGTTTCCAAACACACAACTGCTTAGAGCACCTCCGGGTTAGAGATCTGCAACAGGGTGGACTGCAGAGGATGTATTTCCATTTTTGTGTCCTCAGGGAGAAGATGAAGAAAAATAGGAAGTCCATTTTTCCCTCCAAATTTTGTGTCTTTGATGAATTAGCTGCTGACATAGTAGAGAAAAATTCCCTTCTGTGAGGGTTTCAAAGCATCGCTTATGCATCTGAAAAGCAGAAAGTCATTCTGAGTCAATAGTTGCAACTCATGCACTGACTTCACTGAGAAAGGAGAGAGAGAATGAACTAACCCTTTCTTCTCTTTACTTATAAAACAGTGTCTTTTCACTCTTGGGATGAAATCAGAAGTGATCAGGCCCTGTGCTTGTACTAACCATGCTATAAGAGAGAGCTGAAACCCAGGTGGGTGCACTATTGTTTTCCCAGGCTGCCACAAGTGCCACTTCAACCTGGAAATGTAAACCACAGGGATTTACTGTCTATCTGTTCTAACGGCTATATGTTTGAAGTCTTGCTTAGAGCCTGAAGGGCCATATCTACTACAGATCTCTTTCCTGAGCTTATGGGTTGTATTCTCCCAGTAATTTCATATTGCCTCTTTGTGTATGCTTGTATCTAAATTGCTCTTCTCATAAGAATATCACCATGGTGGATTAAGTTGCATCCTTCTGAACTACTTTAACTTGATTACCTCTGAGACCTCAAACCCTCTTTCACCAAGTAAGTTCACCTGAGGATTTTCCACACATAAGCTTAAGAACACAGTTAAAACTACGGGAGACTTTTGCTATTGTTTTGAATGTTTTATTTTTGAGACAGGAATCTCATAAAACTTCAGTTGGTCTCAAACTTTATTTTGTAGCTAAGGATGACCCCAAAGTTCTGATCCTCCTGCATCTGCATGCCAAGGATTTATGGGCATATGCTACTTTTGGCTTAAACATTGTAGATGGAGAGTAGGGCTCTGTGCATGGTAGACAAGTGCTCTACCAACTGAGTTGCATGCTAAGTCCCCATAGAATAGCTCTAATTGATAACAAAACATCACAAGCTGTATGATATCTTACAAACATCAATTATTCCTGGAAAGACCAGAATCAATGCTCTGGTAGACTCAGTTGTCTGGGACATGTTTCCTCCAGAGATGGCTGTCATGCCACCAGGTCCTCACATGACAAAAGTACAAGGGACACCTATGGTTCCTCCTTGCAAGGGAATTAATCTCATCCATGTAAGAAAGCAATACAATACAAATAATGACTATTTTCAAGTTTCTGAAGGACTGGGCTAGAAAAGAAGAATGTGATTTTTCAGGGATATTCTAAAATACAAAACAAAAATGAGCATATGTAGTCAGGGAAATAAAAATTTACATTTAATATAGAAAATGTGTTGAGACATTAGTAATATAATAATAATATCAATATTATCATTAGCGGTAACTGCCTGATGAACCTTGACCCTTTCTTCAGTCTGCCTCTCTCCTTCGCTATTATCCTGCAATATAAGAAAGCAATAGCAACTATTTCCATGGCTTCTATAGGAGTTAAATAAGATTATGAACATTCAACCTCCAGCATTATGCTCAGGAATGCCAGTTACTAATATCATTTCTATTAATTCTTGCAGGTTTCCAATTACTGTATGATGTTGAGATCGTTCTTGCAATAAAAACAGTGGCTATCAGGCCCCACTCACAAGATATTATAGGAAATTTTACACTGTTGGAAGTTAGAAGACTTTTAAAGTGAGTACTTCACTATTTCAGAAACACAGAAGAAGCTGGAGGCAGGTTGAGTGGCTCAGGCTTATGTCTTCTCACCCCAGCAAACCCAGAGTTACTATTGCCCAATTGTATCACTCACTCCTCAGATACTTAACTTCATAAGCTGCAGTGGTATTTTCCCTTGTCACATGTTTGGTTAATGTTAAAAATACCTGTGCAAACACCAACATCAATTTTAATGTAATCTTCAATGTCAAATATTATCCCCCCAAAAGCAACGCTGAATTATATATACTGAGGCATGTACTTAGCATTGAATGTCTTTAAATTTTTATTGCATTTCTCTCTCTCTCTCTCTCTCTCTCTCTCTCTCTCTCTCTCTCTCTCTCTGTGTGTGTGTGTGTGTTTTGTGTGTGTGTGTGTGTGTGTGGTGTCTGCTACAAGCATACCATGGCACACCCATTGAGTTCAGAGGACAATTTGAGTCAACTCTCATTTTCTATGATGTGGGTCCTAGGAATCATATGCAAGTTATCATGCTTGTCAGCAAGAGCCTTCACCCACTGAGCCTCCTTACTAACCCTTAATGCAATTCTTTAAATGCTGATCCCTTGTGGACTTATTGCAATAACCATGAATCAACTCTTTCCTTGTGTGAAGAAATATAGACAAAAATAATTCTGTATTCACTTATTACTTTCTAAGTCATCAAGGCATCCCCAAGGAACCCTGTTAAACAATCAGAGGGCAGTTTTCTTTTTTTTTTTTTTTTTTTTTTTTTTTTTGGTTTTTTTTTGGTTTTTTCGAGACAGGGTTTCTCTGTGTAGTCCGGGCTGTCCTGGAACTCGCTCGGTAGACCAGGCTGGCCTCGAACTCAGAAATCCGCCTGCCTCTGCCTCCCAAGTGCTGGGATTAAAGGCGTGCGCCACCACCGAGAGGGCAGTTTTCAATAAGAATAAAAAAGTAACAAGGTATGTAGCCTTCCATCATTCACCTCCTGGTTTCCCATTGAACATACAAGTAGATATTTATCTTCTGAAGTGTATGGACTACGATAGACAAGCACAGGCTATTGAAGAAATAAGTAGACAGGCTCTTAACCACATGTTCAATACAAGAGCCCAGAAGTGGAAGGGTTTCTAAGCTTAGCACTGAAGGTCAGTTGACAGTGATAGGAGAAAGGGTCGGGGAGAAGACTGTAGAAGAGATGAAAATGAAAGTGTGATGTTTAGAGAAAGGCCACATATAAAAGGAAGAAGTCAAGAAGAATTCACTTGAATTCAGAAGGAATGAGGTCTACTGGGACATCTCATGAGCTAGGAGAATGCTAACTGATGCCTCAAGACTTATATATGAATGCAGAATGTCCTGGGTACCACTTAAAATGGTAGCCAGTGTTAGAGGAGTCCACACATTAAGATCTTTTACTCAAACAAATAAATCTAAGACACCATAATGTACCCTTACAATAAGATGAAAATTCAAGTTTCTTTATGTTGTTCTTCTAAAAGCCAGTGTCTTTATTCCCTTTTCTTTGCAGCAAGCACACTGCCCTGTACTGTAGAAATGTGTAGCCCTGGATCAAGATACACTTCTCCCTTTAAAAGAAATGAAGGATGGTGTTTTTCAACACAGAGTAGTTTTTCCAATGGAAACATGAATAGAAATGGACTGGCTTTATTAAGGAGAAAAACGAGCTCTCTGTGGTTCTCTGGAGAGCATCCCAGATAGAAGTGTGGGAATCTGACAGACACTCAAATTTTGTTGACAGATCCAAGTCTGTACCCGGCTTCCTGCTCTTTCCCTGCGTTTCCAAGGTGTTTCTTCATGCCAATGAACACAACCTAAATGTATCAGTTCATTTCATGCCCGTATGCCTTTGTTATTCACCCTCCCTCTACCTCAAATGTCCTTGCCCTTGACATCCAGTGCCCTGTTTCCCAGGTAACTGCCCACACATACTTCAAGACTCATCTCTTTTAAATTTCTCCCATGCCCCCTGTTTCACACTTGGTCACTCATTTCTCTAGGTTCCTACTTTAACCCTTACCTACTGTACAATCTGTTGCACATTTAAAAACATAGTTCTTTCATTACAGATATTTGATACAATCAGCTTGGGATGGTTGAATGCATGAATATACAAATGGATGAGACCTAGTTCTGAGTTCTAAAGCATGTATTCGGAAGTTAGACCTGCCTGTTTCAAACCTTGTCTGCACTCTACCAGTTATGTGAAATTTTGGAAGTAACATTTTGACTCCATCTCAGTCTTTCAATTATGAAATGGACATCATAATAATACTACATGAAAACTGTAGTGAAAGTGCATGCTTAATACATGCCATGGCAACCTTGGTTTTCCATATCTGTGTGTATGTACATATGTATATACATATAAACTGCAGCTAATATGGTTTTATTAAACATTATCACCAGTACCTAAATAATCTGGCTCAAATTTCCATAACTAGAGTGTATTCTCTGGAACTTCCTCATGTAAAAATATCAAAAATAGTTTGAAGTTCAGGTGCACTATCAACTTCTTTTTCAGATTTTTTTTTTTAATTATTTTTTAAAAAACAATTGTTGTGAAGAACTTTACATGAAAAAGATTAAATTGCCCCATTTTGGGGGTAGATAAGAGGTCAGCTTCAGGGGTCAGGGTGGAACAAGTTCCCCCTACTGCAGACAGAGGTATCAGACTGCCCCCTTCCAGATCCCAGTGTTTCCAGCAAGCCAAGCATCACTGCCAGTTGAGTCTTAGCTATAACTACACTGTATTACTGTATTAATCTCTTCCCTTCACATAGCAGCTTGTCTATCCCTACCCCAACCACTCCAGACCTCTACTTCCTGTTGTTCTCAAAGGTTTGCTGCCTCCTTTCTGCTCTACCAGTGATGAGACAAGGAAAAAGCTCCAGAGTCCTTTAAGACCATTTTGCCCCACCTTGGCACCCTCTTGTACCGTGGCTGCTGGTGCTTTTGCCCCAGGCTGCCCTCTCCTGTGGCATCCTCAAACTCCTCAAACAGTGCAGGGCCTCCATGTTCACAGTCAGAGACTCACCCGGCAAGCAGTGCTGGGTTCCTATGAGGCCTGGAGGAAAAGGCAAGGTAAATGTAGACTGGGAACAGCCTCCACTTCTTGAAGGCCCTAGAGAGCAGGTGGTTTGCATACTGAGGGTCAATGTGACAGTAGCACTTCCCCTCTATCCCTAGGTTTGTCCTTCCCTTTGATATAGCACCTGTTCAGGAATAGGTTGTGGCAAATGAAATTCTGCCAGGTGGGATCTGCAGGGCAGAAGCAGCAGAAGTTATCTTTGATCCACTTGTAGATGGCTGACAGAGGGATCCTGGTGGCCATGCTAGCTTGTCTGACCATAAGAAGGATAAAGGTGGAGAAAGAGTAGGGCAGCTGGGGTGCTTCAGTGCCTTTAATCGGAGCACTCAGGAATCTGAGGAAGTGGATCTCTGTGTGAGGCCAGCCTAGTCTACATAGAGACCCTGTCTCAAAACAGAATAAAACAAAACAAACAAACAAAGCAACAACTACAATAAAACCCCTTAGTTGTACCCAATTCCTGTCATACAACTAACAATGTTTATCACCTTGGGACATGGTCATTATCCCCTCTAAGTATGAGTGAGCTTGCAACATTTTACTCTTTGTCTCCAGGGAATTTTAGCATGAAGCCTCATCTGGATGGTCATTTCCTCCAGGATCTTCACCACCTTCTTTTCATTTATGTAGATTCCTTTTAGTGAAACCCCAGGGATTCCTATTTAGCAATCTTCATGTGACTACACTGTCCATCTTTCCCTGGTTAGCTACCTCCTCATGTCCCCAGTCAGCATCACGCCTTTGCATTTCTTTGCTACTCTTGCATCTACTATACCATTAATTCTCTCTTTGCATCTTGTAAAACATCATAGGCATTTATCATCGAAAAACACTTGGAAACGCACTTGCACAGGTTGCTGTCTGTGACTCCAGTAAAATATGTGCACCAAAGCAATTGACAGATGTACTGTTTGCACGGTAATTTCTGGACAGAAATGCAACCTGGGAAGTTTGTCCCTCCTAATCACTAGGTGTTGTTTTACCATCACACAAAACAACAAAAGAAGTTGCTCAGTCTGACACCACACAGAGAAGTATTTTACCCAGTCCCCCTTTCCTTCTCTTTTCCCTCATCCCTCTCCTTCACCATGCTCTCTCCTTCCTGTCTTCTTTTCCCACTTTACATCTATTTATCCTCCTCACAATCCCAGTCACATCCTAACAGGATCTCGACTTGACTGAATCCATGGATATTGTCTTTTCTGTCAAACATCCATTCTAAAAGGATGGCAATGGGTCCACAGTGATCCTATAGGTGCTGGAGTCCCCACTCTTCTGTGGTCTCCAGTTCTTACTAGTAGAATATCTATAAGAAAAGTCTCCTGTTGCTAACATTCTCTCCTATAATGTAACTGGATATGCAGTATTTTTATGTTTTCTTATTATGAGAACAGGAAAGAAAACAGATGTTCAACTATCATAAGTTTTAGATAGTGATAATTAGTCATTTTAGGAAATACCAAAAATTAAGGATTTGGGATTTTTATGAAAAATGCTTATTTTCCCAGACACTTTCTCATACCCATGACTTTCCAGTAAATTATTACTAAAGACCGTGGGATAGAGATAGTCCGGCCCAGTGTCTCACAGTGGGTTTCCAGGGAACTTCTTCAGAAGCAGATCCCTGGTTCTCACTTTAAATCTACCACATCAGAAGCAAGTGTGGGGACTCATAGACACAAAATGACATTGAGAAATTGCATTTTTTTTAATGAGTCATCTGGATGATGCTAATGGGTCTTGATATTTGGGGACCACAGCTGGCTATCTTCTTCCAGTTCTGAGATGGAACATCTCAAGTGTGGCCAGTGCTCCTCTGCTGACTCTGCTGATGCTTTCTTTCTGACACAGGCTTAGGTGAGCCTTTTGCCTTTGACTAGTTCCTAAGAGAAAATTCTCAGTGCTTCTAGAGTCTGCACTGAAGAAGAAAAAAAAAAAAAAAAAAAAAACAGTTAGACTGTGTAATCGCCTGAGAACTTGGCACTATTTCTTAAGATAAGATAACATATATCCTAAACATAAGGAGTCAAAATAACCTGAATGGTTTTCTTTCTTATAACAAAAACAGTGGTAGGTATGGCCAAATAAAAGCAAACAGTGACCTTTGTTATATCTAAGGTATATCTAAGGTAATAAGCACACTAGCCAGTTCCAAAGGAGAGCAATGACTCATATACAAACCAATCTCCCTGCCACACCCCCATTCCATATTTCTCAAAGATGACTACTCTGTCTCCAGGATCATTCAAGGAGGGATTACTTGTCTGGCTCTCTAAACATACCTGCAGATGAGTACTTAAAATACATCTCAAATACATCTTGTCCTTCTCAAGGCTCTCTCATGACTTTTCACAACTCATTTTCTGGTCTTCCATGACAATGGAACAAGATAAAGTATTGTTAATAATCAACAGTTGTTTCACTAGACCACATGCTGCAGCTCAGAAATATGAAAGAAAGAACTCAGATTCAAGAATCAAAAACCAAATCCTCTTTAAATGTCCCCTTTTGCTATATTGTCCAGGAATCCTTCCCAAAACATTTTGTTGGGAAACTCAATTCACAGTGAAAAGTGTTAGGTCATGGGGCCCACTGGCAACAACAAGACCAGAAGTACTCTATGCTGATTATGATAGCTTTGAGATTGGGAGAATCGTTTCTGTATTTCGTTATCTTTCTTTTCTCTTTTTTTTCTGTTTTTTTTCCCCTTTTTTATTGGGTATTTTATTTATTTACATTTCAAATGTTATCCCCTTTCCCGGTTTATAACACATTTTTTTCTTTTCCCATGACATATTTTTTAATTGGTCATTTTGTTTATTTACGTTTCAAATGTTATCTCCCTTCCAGGTTTCTCCTCTGAAAACTCCCCATTTAACCCCTCTCCCCCTGCCTCCAGGAGGGTGTTCCCCCACTCACCTACCCACTCCTGCCCTACCGCCCTATCATTCCCCTGTGCTGGGGCACCAAGCCTTCACAGGACCCAGGACTGAAAGGATAACACATTCTTACGTAGACCTTTACTAGATGTCTGCTCCTTGATCCGGTGTTCCTATACTCCAGAGGCAGCAGTGATACAGTAAGCCATGTTGCTATAAATTACAGAATGCAGCGTTCTGCTAAAGTAGCTGCTACATAGCAATTTCTCCTAAATTGAACTATCCCTTCCAGGAAAGTTGGGAAGAGGAGGGGGAACAGTTCATGAGATGTAGGAATTAAACAAACCTCACATTTCTGGGAAAGATGAAGTCTAAAAGATTCACAGAGCCTTTCTCCACAGTTAGAGACTCAGTGAGCAACTAGTGACCAGCTGGGTTGTCTACATGAGACTCAGAGACTGATCAGTTGCTTAAAGCCATGCAGAGAGCTCAGGGTTGCAATTTCTTTCTCTGCTCCTCTTCCTCCTCCTTCTTCTCCTCCTCTTCCTCCCCCCTCTCTCTTTCTCTTCCTTCCTCCATCCCTTCCTCCCATCATGCCATTGCCTGTGTTGACATGGGCTTTTGAGTAAAACAGATGATTTTGAGTTCTACCTGCCCTCCTTTAAGTAATCAGTCATCCATACTCTTGCTCATAATCCCAGTAAACTCATTGGTTCACACTGGTATAATTGTTACATTGGTGTGTGGCAGGTTGCCGGTCTGGCATGAGTATATTCATTTGTTATGTAAGGGAAAGGCTCATATAACGGTAACATAATACAGATGAAGACACATTCAGGTGTAAGTTACAGATAATCTACCCAACACTGTTGCCCTTTTCCTGATGGCAGGGGTTAACAACATGAGTCAGAAAGTAAGCTACAGTTCAGAAAGTAAGCCATCTCTGTCCACTCATGCTGTACTGTAAGTCAACAAAACAGCAAAACTCTAAAATAGTAACATCATTTAGTACTGTGAGTGTTATTTGGACCTTAAATAATAATATAAATTAGTATAGTGAATTCTGTATGAACTGTGAGTCTTATACAAGGAAACAAATATGCAGGCACTGTCTGACTTACCTCCCAGTCATCTGAATACATAAACATGTATGCAAATTAAAAATAAATCAAGGAGATACAGCAACCAAGTACAACTAATATGTTGAAAATGTACATTTAAATCCGTATCTATGTGACATATAAGTTATGTGTTCAATAAAACAATGATGTTTATGCTTTTGATTCACTTGGCTTCCCCATGTAATATAAAAACAGAAACTTTTGCTTAATAATTAAAAACCTGCAAGCTATCTCTATATAATTGGAGCTATGTCATTTGGCACAAGATACTTGAAGATAGTGTGGGGCCACTTTTAATGCCCAAGCATTATTAAATGCAGATTCCAACTACATTTGAAGTTGAAGGAGCTAACATAAATCAAGTCTCTCATTGGCGTTTTAAATGTAGAGAAAGGATATTTCCATATGAAGCAGAGATATTTATAAGCCAGGAATAACCACCAGACTAACCCAAATATCCCTTTGCATTATGGTTCAAGTCAACTGAGTCAAAAGAGATCACAGCAGCTCCTCATAGTACTGAACTTAAAAAGCCACGATACTGCCCATTATTTATGTGTGACTGTTTGAGGATCTCTACTAAAGCTTGTGAAACAAACACAAGCTAAAATCCCCAGGATTACATCATTGGGAATAGTTTTCCAACAAGGACAATAAGACACTGTTAAGAGAGGATTTCTTTTCCCTCTTCTCCCCTAGCTGTTATAGTAAAGACATCCTGAAAAGTTTAGGAGCAGCTCACCTGGTGTCAAATTTCCCAGAACACCTCCAAAGGCTGTCACAGGATTTTATAAACCCAGGGAATATCTCAGATACCCCCTTAAACACACACACATATACAAAAACACACACACACACAAACACACATACACACACTCGCTATAGGTTGGATTATATACCCATTACCTCAGACTTATACATGAACAAATACTAGAGATTCATAGTGTTAACATAACAGTCTTAATTCATCAACTGACAGTCATGACCAGAAGCAACAAGTTTATGATCATTCCTTGGGGCCACAAATATCCCTGTTCTCTCAGGAATTCTCTTACTTGTAGTATACGGTCTTATATCAATTTCTTCCACCACTATACTTTCAAAATATATGGCCATAATAAGACTGCCATCTAGTCTGGTTAAGGCATTTGTTCATTAAAAAGCCAAGTCGCAGCTAAATGAAGAGCCAAAGATCATTAGAGGTGACAGAGCATGGAATGTCTGAAATGAGTGCCTCCCACCAGGCCTCAAATATCACCTTGGCCATTTATGAGTCTCTTGGTGTCTATTTTATACACCATTTATTTAAAACAGCTTTGAGAGAAGGTCATTCAGGTATTTGGATGTGGGTTAACTTCTAAAATGAACCATGGTTTATTATTCTTCTTATTGTCCATTTACTAAGGATAGTATAGTAGATGGTTGAAGTCTATGGCCTCATTTGCGAAACTGCAAAAACAGCACTTTGATGCCAGTCATATTGGAATGAATATCTTGATATTTAAGGCTCTAACCCT
Organism: Mastomys natalensis; assembly: GCA_021653895.1. Classification (NCBI taxonomy): domain Eukaryota; kingdom Metazoa; phylum Chordata; class Mammalia; order Rodentia; family Muridae; genus Mastomys; species Mastomys natalensis. The sequence continues at coordinate 2,865,082 of JAJTUV010000163.1, read as the reverse complement.
GTAGGAAAGAGTGCTGATTTTGTGCATATAAATACATCTGCACCACATCTTTCTAACTCTGGAGCATAATATTCTAACTCAGGCAGAGGAGAGCTGCCGCAAAAGAACATTAGTGTCTGCAGCAATGTCCTCTTTAAATGAATTGGATGTGTAAGACAGTCTTATCAGGCTTATTTTAATGTAAGTGGCAGCTTTATGTCGAAGCACAAGAGCAGGTAGTGAAGGGTATCATCCTGCATCATAAACCTGCAGGAATTTTACAAGCCAAGATAGATGCTGCGATAATGAGAACACATTCACTTGTCAGGACTGTGATGTCAAAGCCAGTGTTTTCCATGAAGTTTCAAGAAGTAGTCTCCACACTGTTTTCCTTTTTAATACATTGACAACAGAGTAGCACCCAACAGCATCTCATGATGCCCAGAGAGGTGTGTAAATTAATATGAAAATGAAGCATCTGCCTCTGGTTGTCAGGAATGCCTGTGGGTAATTTAAGAGTCACTTTAAATGCTGATTTATTTTTTAAACCTTAATGTTTGCAAACTCTCTCAAGTTTGTTCCCTTCCTACTGAAAATAATTGAAGAGGCATACTTAGACTAAAAAAATAATTGATGCATGGTTTTAAGTAATATTTTTGTCTTTATTCAATTTTCTTTATTTTGTTTTGTTTAATTTTGTTCAGGCAGGAACTCCAGTCCTCTAAAATGGCCTCCAACTCCTTATGTATGCAAAGATGACCATAAACTCCTGCCCCTCCTGTTGTCACCTCTTGAGGGCTGGAATTACAGGCACATAGTGTGTTTCACCTTGCTTGAGAAGATTTCTTGTGACATTTCTCAAGTGAGAATTCAGGAACTGTAGTAAGCAAAGGTCAAAAGATGAAAGCCTGTCACTCAAACATCTCTGAAGTGAACTAAACAGAGTTAAATGTGTATAGCTTAGAATGTAAAGAAATTGATAGAGGAGTATGGGACATGCCCAAGTCCAGTTTAAGACTGTTAATGTTGAATGAATTTATTAACCTAGAAAAAGAATGGCTTATAAATTTAAATGTATACACACGTTATGGATGTGCTAAGAGAGTTCAGGAATGAAAGGTTTGTGAGGGTTGCCAGTGGCCATCTGGTTTCTTCCCATGATGCCCTCTAGGTGATGGACAGGATCATGCATTGCAGATAGCACTTTTCAATGGAACCAGAGGTAAAGTTTCTAACCATAGAAAGTCCTCAGGATTTTAAAAGGGCTGCGTAGGGTTGGGGGCAGAAAACATTCAAGTAAGGACTTGAAGAAATTGAGGAGAAATCATTCAATGATCTGTTAATAACTGATAACTATGGTCATTGGATATGGTGAAAATAATCTATCTAGTATACGTTTATAATAGAAAATAATCTGGGAAAGTCTAACTGGTTTATAAAGTCAAAACTGAAGAAGAATTACATTTTTTTAAATCAGTGTATAAACAGTGATACAAACATATGGTGAGCACTATTTATATTTTAGTTTGATAAGCGAAGTGGGCACAATTTTATTTAAAAAAATATAAATGGTTTTAAGCATTGCATCCTATTATTTCCCCCAAGACCAGTACCCCCAGCTGCTCCAAATGGTGCAGAAAAATGAAATTAGCCAATTCCCTGGAAAGTCTGTAGCATTCAGCTTCTGGGCTTTGTTAATTCTCCTTCTCCTGGGGTTTCAAGGGAGGCCTGGGAACAGAGTGAGGAGGAAGAGAGAAGAAAGGAATTAACAAGCTTTCTAAGCGATTGCTACTCCTACATCTTCCAAGGGAATTGGTTAATTTCACTTTGCACCACCATCCAGATCAGTTCAAGTTTGAAGAAAGCACCAATTAAATAGATGGAGAAGGGAGACAAAGGTAGTTGGGTGGAAAAGGGAAGGATGGATAGAATTTAAATGAGTAGCCACAGTCTGAGGTATTCCCCCACAAAATGTTCAAGCACAAGTATTTAACCATTTTTGTTTTGTTTTGTTTTGTTTGTTTTGTTTTGAAAATCCAGTTAGGACATATTTTATTTTTGTTAACTTTTATAATCACTCTTAATTTTGATAATCTGTTACCCTTCCTTAGGATCTGGGTGAAGCTACCGACTTCCATTGTCTAATGTAGCTGATCCCCAGGGCTAGCTGCTGTCTGATCTACACAATATTCATATGCACTCTTCACAACTTCACCTGCTCCTAACAAGTGTTTTAAGGTCAAAAATGAGGAATCTGTAGCTGGAGGGAAACATTGCCTCGAGTGACAAAGCCATGATAGATATGAATAGGGAAACTAAAAGGGTGGTCAGTGCAGGGGACAGAAGGCAAGAGACTATGACAATAGTAAGTGCACAGAAGTTCCCAAAGGACAATGACCAGCGAACCTTTAACAATAAGAGGAAAGGGTATTTATTGGTAGACACATTCCCTTGTGTCAATAGATTGTAGACAAATCCTCATCATGACACCAGCACAGGAAAGCTCACTGAAAAAAATGTAGAGGTGTTCTATGATGTACTTGGACCTCAAAATTACCTAAGAAGGCCTCTTCTTGATCCTCTTAGATAGAACTTATAGGATCACTTCTTATTATCAATTTCTACAAATTTAACCCAAGTCAACTAATATCATGAAAACCTGAGGATGTACAGGGTATTGTTGACAGCTATCGCCATGAAACTGTAAAAGTACCACTTTGGTCCTGGACTGCAAACAAAACCTAAGTCCATGGCTGTCCAGGAGGATTCCCTATGTGGCCTTAGAAAAATTACTAGACTAAGAAAGAAATGACAACTTTCTTTGAAAAAAATTCGTGTCATAAGAACTTCTGAGTAAAATTCTTGCGTTAAAGAATGCAACTCTGTTTCATAAACAAAGTGACTGACAGGACAGATGTTTACTGTCAATCAAATGATGGCTAGCATGATTAAAAGCTAAACATGGACATGTCTAGGACCAAAAGGCAGTGCAAAACAGTCAACTTATCAATGGATTTTCAAATCAGTTTTATATCAATACAACCTATACAGAGTTTCATAAAACTAGAGATTTGGGAGTCTTATCTCAAACTTACTTGATCAGAATCTCTGTGAATGACATCCAGAAAATTACTTCTGAATTACCAGGTATTTTTTCATTAGTGATCTTTTAGATGGAGCTAAGTCACTTGCCAATATCTTACAATGGAGTGCAGAACTTTGAGTCCTAGATGTCTTGTGTGTCTGTGTGAATTTTACCCCTTTATCTCCATGGTCAGCCAGCATCTAACTTGGGGATATGTCTTTATTATTGTTTATTCTTATTATTAGTATTAGTGTTATTTGATGTTCCACTTATGTATCCTTAATATATTCTACTGTTTTCTCCTAAACTCTGATTTTTTTTCTGGAAGGCAACATGGAAAGAGTAAGTTCATCAAATTCCATAGACTCCTAATGTTCAGCTGTTACTATTTTGTATACAAACGTAGACCTGAATAAAGAACCTAGATGTTCAAGTTTCCATGCAAGTACATCAAAAAAAGTATTAAGCCTGGATGTAAGTGTGAGCTTTTAAGAAAAAAAAAAGTAGCAAGCAACAGATTTACCTTCCTGCCTAAAAGAACTGGAAATAAGTTATAAAACACAGAATCTGAGAACACAGGGCAGCAAAGGCCAGCAGTTCCTGCAAGGTAAGGTAGGAGATAATGCCAGTAAAGCTGCAGCTCATTCCCTAAGGAGCTTCCAGGCCATCATGGAAAGCAGAGATCCTGACAGCTAAAGAGGGGTCAGACCATCAGAGGATCTTATCTTGCTACTCTGGAATTAATTTAGAAATCAACACTAGTTGAGGTCCCTGAGAAAGTCCCCAAATATTTGGAAAGGAAATAATCCTCTCTTAAATAAACCATCAGTCAGTGAAGAGGTTCAGAATGAAACAAGAAATGTTTTCAGCTGCTCTGGCATGGCTCTCAAGAGGTCTCCAAAGTTCATGAATTGAAGATCTGGTTCCCCAGTACAGCAGTGTTGAGTAGTAGGACCTTTGTGGGTAGAGAAATCATTAGAGCTGTGTTCTCAAAAGTGAATTATTACATTTACAGACTCAGGTCCTAATGGTTTGGGGGAAATTATTTTTATAAAAGCAATCTTTGTCTCTCTATCCTCATCCATTTCCTCTTTCCTTCCCAGACACTATAAGGTAAGCAGGGTGCCTCCAGAAGACATTTGCACCATCATAAGGCTGCCTCACAACAGGCTTGGGGACAAGGCCAAGAGGCTGTGAAACCATGAGCTGAGAAAATCTTTCCTTTTTTTCTACTTCTGGTTAAGAGTCTAGTGTTTAGAAGTTGAGCATCTCTCCAGCCCATAATATTTTTGGAAATTTTATGTAAAGACAATTTTCTCAGAGATGGAAAGACAAGTAAGTAAGGGACGATGGCCTGACTCATGTCAGTTTGCACAGCCCTGGTAAGCAGTGCTCACTGCCAAAGATCCTCAGGACGATCCTTCAGTGGTCCCTGACATGAAAAAAATACCTCTATGTAGTGTCCTTCATCCTCTGAAGAGTTTGAGAACATCTACCTTATAGCTGAGGTCCAAGGAAACCACCTCCTTTGTGCTCAATACTCATTTCTTAAGACCCATGCAGATAGTTCTACACCTCTGTTTAGAGCATAGATATAGTTAGCGTCTATTTTATCAGGATGTAGCTAAAATAACCAAGTGTCTGTCTGTCTGTCTGTCTGTCTGTCTGTCTACCATCTGTTTTTACTTCAGTTTGCAGGTGAATTCAGCAGTAGTTTCTTGAAAGCAAACACAAATCAACTACATCTTTAATCAGAAAATCCATCCTCAAGAGATTAAAGTATCCAATATTGAAAGAAATGCATGCCTTCTTTGCTTTCTCATCAGTATGGGCAAGCCAGATGATTTCTAATACAAAAATCATATGGTGTTATTGGCTCATAAATATGCAATATACTTATCAATGAATCTAAAAGTTTAATAGCCAAAGTCATCAAGTTATACAGAAAACTGTAATTAGCTTGTGACCTAAGTGTGCTTTTTGTTAAATAAATAACAAAATCAATTAATTTGTAAAATCAGTTAATTTAATGTCTTTTGCCTAATTGGCTCGTGAGTGGAATTCAGATGAGAATAAAAGGGCCAAAAACAAATAGAAAAGAGAAAAATGGAATGAAATAATCTTAAACTCTAGAAGTCATTTAAATGTTTAGCACATGCTTTAAGAATTATGGGTACATCCAAAACTTTTAAAGAGGAAGAGAAGGTCATTTCATTACATGTGATTCATGCAAAAGAATCTACACATTGTTATACCTATATTTATAAAAAATGATTAGCTTTACACAGCAAAATAAAATGTTAGAATTAAATGACTATGTCCACAGTCACTCAAGGCATGGACTTTTCAGGAACACATAGTTAACACGCATCACTACCCACTGAGTAAGTCCTAGTCCCCCTGACATATAACTCATCTACTTGGTGCTACGAGCAGCATGGACTCTACCTGAGAGAGGAACTAGATCTCCTTTATCTTTTGAAGACCCTGCCAGATAATATCTTCCATTTTTTTCTGCCAACATAAAACCGTACCATCACTTATGGTGGAATTGCATGTGTCTAAAACAGAGCCTTGAGTCTAAAAACTATTTTTTTCACAATTAATAAAAAGAAAGAAAACAACAAATCACAGTATTTTGACTCCATAAAGAGCATTGTCTATATTAATGCCATGATTTAATTAGAAGGAGTCTGTTCAATGGACTCAACACATATTTACATTTAACAGAAATCATTGATGTCTACTTCAAACACTTTTAAAAATCTTAGAAATTTTTTTAAATGTCTTTTAGGGAGGGAACAATATTTATTAAAAGTGGGAAATATATTTCTGCAAGAAAGTCAGGTTTTGAGTGTACACAATGCTGATCTTAAATCTACTTTCTCTCTAAATCTCTAATTCTGTCCCCTTCCAAAGTGTACGTCACATACAATCTTGTAATAGCAAAATGCTACAACCTAAAAGTCAGCAAGGGACTCACTAAATACAACTGAGCGGAATAATGATTAAAATAACGATGGCACAACTTTCTTTTTTAAAGGTTACATTAAAATATATTTCGAGAATTTCCTATGTATTTTTGGAAGGCAGCTATGCACCCGCTATACTAACAATTCCACACCAGTACAATGATGCATTTTGAACATATTCACTTCATTTCCAACTCTTTGGGTCCTACTGTTACCAAGCTCTTGACCTTCCTATTCCATTCCATTCTACCTGTGCTTTCTTCCTCATCCTCTCCATCTCCCTCCTCACTCTGCACTTCCTCCCTCGCTTCCTGCTGCTTCTCCTCCTTCTTCTTATGATTCTTCTCCCCATTTGAGTCCAGCCTGTGTTGCTCAGTTAGCCTTAAGAGTGAGCCCTGCCTGGTACCCTTGTATATAGAGAACCTTCTGGGGATCTTGTGTTCAAAGAAAACTGATTCACCATCTCCCAACAGTGATCAAATAATCAAATACCAGTATCTCCTCAGATGGTCATTGGATTTCCTGTCCACCTTTCTCAGCTCTGTGCTGGGATACTGTCTGGGTGGAGTTTGGTCAGGTCTTGTACCTGCTGCCACAATTAAGGGGATTCAGAAGTTCCCTTGTCCAGTTGTTCCTGGAAACATATTTCATTGATGTAATTGACCTCACTTCTGGCTCTTACACTTTTTCTGCCCTTCGCAGTGAAGATCCTTGATCCCTGGTGGAGAAGATAATAATATGAGTATCCCATGTGGGGCTGACCACCATACTGTCATTTATTCTTTTACTGTTACAATTGTCTACCTCACTTTCCAGTTACACACACTTGTTGCTTTGATGAGGCCCTTACTGACTCTCAACCCTCATTCCTTGTTTAGCACTTACACACAAATCAGACCAACTTGGGACTTCCTGTTGCACGTGGTTAAAATTTGTGTTCTCCAAAAAACTCAGGGTGACAATCTGTTTTACTCCCACAGTTCATCCACCCTAGTCTCTGCCTCTGTGAGTCTCTCAGTACTCTCACAGAATATTGTATCAATAGATTCTGTTTAGTTTTCATTTTGTAGGTGAAAGTTTTCAAATCTTGATTTTAGCTTTAACTCCTTTGTTCCAAACTCTGTCATTTTTAATGGACTTTCAGAACACATGCTGTATTTAGGGAACCAAGCAATTTAGAGTTCAGTGGCATAGAATATAATGAAACTATCAGGACATTTGGGAGTAAATATAGCTTTCATTCCTGTCCGTCTGGATCTCCCTTTTCCAAATGTGGTTCTCTCCTTCTTCTTGTTCACCTTTCCCTATCACCAAGGGCTCCTGTCTCCAGCTCTGTGAGACTGAATGGTCAGTATGAATTTGAGAGCTGGAAGGAGCTTAGTTACATCTTCCTTTGCATTCCATTTCCCTTATTCATTTGCTTGTTCAACGAAATGGTTTTGCTTGGGCGTTGTTTTGAAATGCTAAAGATTGAATTGTGGGCCTTGTGCATGCTAAATAGACCCTCCACAGCTGGCATGCTCTTCCCCTGTCCTTAGCTTCTTCTGGTTTCTTTCAGCTTGCTCTGCACCAATATTACTAGAACATTTGTCTGTTTCCCTCTTTATATTCATACCTTTCAGGAAGAACCTTAGGTTATTATGGGTGACACTGAACCACATACACAGGACTCTATTTAATAGTTATAGAATTTAGGACTGCTCAGATTCCTGTGCTACAATTAAGGGAAACAATACTGTGGAACGTAAGGGACTTTTCCAATGTCATACATTTGGTCACTGGAAAATACCAGATGAACCACTAACCTTTAGGTCTTTCTGTGGGATGCGTCTAATTCAAATTTGGTCTTTGGCACTGATATTGAAAGATGACTGGTTTACATTTTAACGTGTGGTGTTTTAAAGGCATTCAGCTGCCACCCATGCTGGTTCAGGAGGGGTTTTATGATTGAGTGCAGTGATGTATGACAGGGTCAGTGACAGAAGCAGTCTCCTCATGCTTTTATAATCACAGTACAAGAGTCATCTTAAGGGGAGTAACAGAAACCTGAGAAAGGAACTTCTTGGGATCCTACTCTTGGGATTCTTCTCAAGTCTTTGAACACAGAAAATGAGTATGTCATTTGTTTGTGTCCTCTGAAACAAAAACAAACAGAAAACAGATGTAAGAAGTAATCAACCATTGTGTTTAATTGTATTTCTCTACTGACCAGTCACACACTCAGGCAGCTTCTTTTCTTTCTGTCACTGAGGGCATCTGACATCCAGGGCAGTCTTCTGTACCCTGTTCATTCACAAGAACAGTGTTATTCCATTGTTTTGAAAGGGTCAGGAGACACAGTTCATTCACCAGAGACCCCCCCCATCTACTACCAAGAAGAGACAACTCCAGTGGGATACCTCCACCATCATGTCTTAAGACATCAAGATCATGACCAACACATGTTCAAGATTTATTCCTTAATTATTTTTATTAATCATTCCATTCATTTACATCTTAAATGACATCCCACTTCCCAGTTACCGCTCTACAAGCCCCCATCAGACTACCTCCCTCTCCTCCCTCCCCTTTGCCTCTATGAGGGTATTTCCCCACCTACCCTTTCCTGTTCTATCCCTCCAGCATCTCCCAACACTGGGGCCTCAAACCTCTACAGGACCAAGGGCCTCCCCTCCTATTGATGTCAGACAAGCCACTATCTGCTACCTATGTCCCTGGAACCATGGATCCCAACCTGTACACTCCTTGATTGGTGGTCTAGACTCTAGGAGCACTGGGTAGTCTGGCTAGCTGATGTTGTTCTTCCTATGGGGTTGCAGTCCCCTTCAGCTTCTCCAGTCCTTCAAAAGTCATTGAAACTACATACTTTGATGGGTTCCACCTGGTGTGTGTGTGTATGTGTTCAAATAGGGTTGAATATCTTTATCTCCTCAAACATCTATCATTCTTTTATGATAACAACCTTTCTGTTTGAAATACATGGTACACTCTTGCTTGATACTCCCCTGTACAATATCATTGCACAGGGACTAGACAGTCTCACTTCTTGTCCCTTACCTACTCAACAGTCAACTTTTCTTCATACTGTCTTCTCATAGCTCCATACTCCTCAAGTTCAGATAACTACAAATCTACTCTCAATTTATACAAGACTGACTTTTCTACACATGACAACACGTAGTAATGTCTTTCTCTACCTGTCTTTCTTCACATATAACAACTACCCCTTCCATTCATATTGTTACATGTGACAAGAATCTATCTGTCATGTGGTTGAATATAGTTCTATTGAAGTATGTGCAAATCCATTTATCATTTGATGGACACATAAGATGTGTAAGGGACAAGAAGTGAGACTGTCTAGTCCTTGTGCAATGATATTGTACAGGGGAGTATCAAGCAAGAGTGTACCATGTATTTCAAACAGAAAGGTTGTTATCATAAAAGAATGATAGATGTTTGAGGAGATAAAGATATTCAACCCTATTTGAACACATACACACACATACCAGGTGGAACCCATCAAAGTATGTAGTTTCAATGGACACATTGCTTGGCTACTGTGAACAATACTGCCTTGAACATGAAAGTGTGGGTTTCTCTGTAACAGGTTAATCTCTTTTGCTATGGGCTATAATTGCTGGCACTTACAGTAGTTGTGATTTTAATGCATGAAGGAATTGATAAGTTCCCACTTATATGAATTACTTTTCTTGTTACTGTGACAAAATAGCTCACAGAAGCAGATTCGATGCTAGAAGATACTATAAAGAAACAGACTCAGTGATAGAAGATTTTTGCATACCCATGGTTTCACAGCCTCTCAGGTCATCATAGGGGAGAAGATATGGCAACAACCGCAGCTTATTGCATCACAATAGTAGACAGAAACCAGAATGCAACCAGACCCTAGAGCAGCTATAATCTTCAATGATTCATTTCTACCAGCTGGAGACTCACATCCCAAAGTTTCCACAAGCACCAAGAACAGCTTGAATCAATGTGCTCCAACACATGCTACTCTGGAAAACACTACATGTTCAACTGATCACTTGGATCAAGAGTATGTAATGGCCCTGTTAGCACTTGATATATTGAGTCATTTTTAATAAGTCATTTTTACTGGGGTATAGTTTGGAGTTTCATTTCCACGGTTATTAGTGAAGTATTAGTGGTATTTTCCTTTGAGTAATATCTAGTTAAGTCTTTCGGCTTTGATTTCTTTTTCTACTGAGTTTCTGCAATTCTTTTATCCAATGTGTTAATCGCGTGAACAATGTATAGCATGGAAATGTTTTGTCAGGTGCTATCAATTGTCCACTTTAATGAGTCCTTCCTTGGCTGTGTAGCAACATTTTAATTTGATGTCATTTTTCCTATTTTTGTTTTGTTTCTTGCACTTTTAGGATCTCGCCCCCCTAAAGGCCTTCTCCATTCTGTTTCTAGGCAACATTTCTCCTGGTTTTGTTTGTTTGTTTGTTTGGTTGGTTGGTTGGTTGGTTTGATTTGGCTTGGTTTTTGTTGGTTTGGTTTGGTTTTGGTTTTGGTTTTAAACAGCAATGTTGTAGATCCCCAGTCTAATATTTATGTCTATAATTCAGTCAAGATTGCATTTTGGAAATGGTAAAAATCTGAGTCTAGTTTTATTCTGAATTAACCAAAAAGACTATCTTTTAGTGGAAAGTAGGTTGGCTATTGATGTGGGACTTTACTTCTAGACTCTCTGTTCTGTTTTACTAATTAATACTGTCTCTTTCTTTCTTACAATATTGTGTTCTTTTGATGGCTACAGTTTCATACTACATCATGAAGTCAAATAATACAGAAACTTTTGTTTTGTTATATTTTTGCTCAAAATTACATCAACAAGTTGAGATTTCTGTGACTCAATGAACTTGAAACTTTTAGGAATTTTCCCCAGTTCTTAGAAGAATATCATCAGCATTTTGACAAGTATTGCATTTAACCTGTAGATCATTTTGAATAATATGGATATTTAAAACATCCTGAGCCTGGGGTTGGTGAGATGACTCAATGGGCAAAGATTCTTACCACAAATCTTGAATAGGGTTTGATTTAAGTAACCCATGGGGTAGAAGGAGAGAAAAGACTCCCATAAGTTCTCTGACCCTATGGTATGTGGCATGATATGTGAACATATGCACACAATACAAATACATACAATAAATAGATCTAATTTTCAACTTTACAAAACACATTGAACCTTTCATGAACATGGGATATCTTTTCATTTTGTTTTGTTTTTCTTTCTTTCTTTCTTTCTTTCTTTCATTCTTTCTTGTTTTTGTTTGTTTGGTCTGTTTTGGTTGTGAGCTTGGGTTTTCTGTTTGTTTGTTTGTTTGTTTATTTGTTTTGTTTTTTTGTTTCCTATTCAATATCCCACATCCAAGGTTTTCATTATAGAGATCTTTTATGTCTTTGGTTAAATTTTTTCCTCTTTAATATTTCCATATTTGTTGTGAGGTTGCTTTCTTGATTCCAGTTTTAGATAATTTGGTATTAGCATATAGAAGTGCTGAGTTTTATATAGTAGTTTCATATCTTTTAATGTGGTAAAGTTATTAGTTCTAATAATTTTTATTAGAATATTTCCAGTTATATATTTTCCATTGTTTGAATGTTGCCCATTGTCCCCAGATGTTCATATGATACAGGTTTGTTTAACAGGGTGGTGCTATTGTAGTAGTTAGAATATTTAGGAAATAGAGCCTAATGGGAGGTATAGAGGTCACTTAAGATATGCCCTTGAAGGGAACAATTGGGGCTGAGTCTCTACGTTTATGGTTTTTGTTCCTCTGCTGTGATATACTAGTGCAGATTCAAAGCAACTGGGTTGAGCAATCCTGGACGAAAATTTCAAAACTAAGTCAATGCAAGCATTAGCTTTTCCCACTGTTTATTATAATAATAGAAAATTGACTAATGTAGAGTCTTCACCTAATCCTCTCTTCCTCCCTCTCACTTGAAGTAAGGTTGGTAAATACAAGTAGCCCCCAAATTCAGTAGACATGTCTCCCTGAAGTCAAGGGGTATATGATAACTGGGTAGGAGCAAACCCAGTTTGAAACCACCAACTTTGCAAGCCTACACCCTGATTTGTAATGTTTCATCATTCAAATCTGGATCTCTGAAGATAGACAGAATTTCCATTGAGTACATTGTACCTTAAATATTTCTTAAACCTGGATCAGCTTAGAAAATTTAAAGGTCAACCTCTAAGCAAGTGGTTTAAGAACGGGCTAGATCTTGATTCCAGGTTATCAGGATCCAGTTGGTACATCAACGTAGATTGAGAAAGCCATGATTCCTAAAAGTCTCTTTAGCTTTTAGAACCTAATAGTCCACAGGCCTCCTATGTATCAGATGACCACAGAGATTTCTGCCATCTTCACAAACAGAAACAGGACAATATGATGCCATTCAACAAATACCTTCATATGGTATTTGGATAATATTTATTTGATCTCTTTCCTTTTGTTTGAACTGGTGCATCATGACAGTGCAAAGCTTGCTATTTTAATGATAATACAAAAGCCCTGCAGGAATAAAAGAAGCATTCTCAATTCAAATAAATCAAGTATGCAGACACCACAAATCTCGGAAAATATAATAATACCAGCACTGGAAAAGTTAAGAAATGTGGAAATAGCATTACTCTCTTTAAAGATAATGACTAGTGATTATAATAGAAGTGATTAACAAAATTTCACTGTCTTCTATTCCTTTAAAGTCTTTCATCTCGATTGCTGTTGTATGTCTTATTTCTTGGACCAGATATAAAACATAATTAGGGTCATTCTTTCTCCTGGAAATTTGAATTTGACTGTTTTCTTGGTTACTGAAAAAAAATGTATCATAGATTCTAGATTAGCTCTTCCCTAACCTTCTTGCTCATCAGTCTATCCATATGTATACTTACTGATTTCTCTGAGGAAATTTGGGCTCAGAACTCATTTTTCCCCTAAGTGAGTCTGAACGTATAACATCATGCACATGTATGGTAAGTGAGGAAGGCAACAGTTGTATGAGGAAGATGAATGATCTGGGTAACATTTTACAATGCACATTAAACAACATCAAAAGATATCATGGCCTCTACCACACCTCTTCAGCTAAGCCTCCACTGAAGGTTTTCTTTTACTTTCTGCAGTATCCTGACACTGTGTGTGTCTCTGCTCCCCGGGGTATTTTATTTAACGACAGTTCCAAAATTCTTAAGAATGCAGTTTAAACATGTCTGAGTATTAGAACAGGCTCATTACGGCTTGCCCTGTTCATCTTTGGCTGTATCACAATAATCTTCCGTATGAGATGTTCCCCTCTCTTTCAATATACAATCTCATGAAATAATAGAGGTACAATTTTTCTCTCTGATTATTTCTCTACACTGTTCATTAGACTGGAATTCAAATTCCTTATTAGCCATAATAGTCACACTCAATCAGGTGACCCAAATACAGGGCTCAGCACTGGTGGGGAATGGAATGGATGGTGTCACCACTTGCCTGTAAAAGTGGGTGAGTCAACAGGCCCTGAGGACTTGGCTAGAAGGCAGCCTTTCCTTTCCAGAGCCCACATGTTTCCCAGCTCTGAGAAGCACATTCCATAACACTCTTTCATTTCAAACCAAACATCTACAAACTTGCAAAGGTAAAAATGACGGCCACAGGGATCCAGATAATTATATCTTGGATTTACAGGGCACTTTTCAGAAGAGCTCGGAATTTGTCCATAGCTCTAAGAATTTGTCTAAGGAATTTGTCCATCACCTCCCTTTCCTGAATCCCATAATCTAAACAGCAGAGATTATAAGTAAGACATCTAAGGCTTACCTTAGATGGAGTCCTGGAACACTCTCCCTATAACTGACTCTGGGAGGGATGAATAGCAAGCTGGCAGTGAGTTCTGGCTCCTGTGGTGGTTGCAATGTAGTTTTCTCTCTGCCTGAGTAAAGTGTTAAGACATGTGTCAAGTATTGTTAGAGAGGGTGTTCAGCAACTGTCAGCCCCTGAATAATTACAGACCACAGGCTTCTCAGATGTGTGCCCCACTTTTCTGAGGGCTGAAACTGCATTCCACCATTGTTCAGTCAGCGCTACAGAGGAGGAATGCGAGGGATGGTCCTTGCTCACCTGCGGCTAATAATTACACTGTGGCTCTTCTGTACCCTGTACACATCTGAATGGTTTATATTGTCGCTTGAAAACCTTAGAGAAAAAGACAGCAGTCAGTGCAGATTAAGGTCAGCATAGACTTCCTTATTCTCTCTCTTTCTCTTTCTCTCTCTCTTCCTCCTCTCTCTCCCCCCTTCCCTCTCCCCATTTTCTCTCTCTCACTCTCTCTCTCTCTCACTCTCTTGTTCTCTCGCTCTCTCACTCTCTCTCTCTCTTTCTCTCTCTCTCATGTGTGTGTTTGTGTGTATTGTAAGTATATGTTTGTGTGTGTGTGATCAACAACTTGCAGTAGTTTTAAGTTAATATAAAAAAGAAAAAATGCCATAAATATGACTCCAGTCAAAATCATCTTTTCAAATTGTTGCTCACCTATGGAAGGATGTCCTTGATAGGGTAACATGAATGGCTACTGGGTTGTCTGCATCCTGTGGATCAAAGATATCTTTGCTGCACTGATTTCAATCCTGGTTTGAAAATGAACACCCAGAAAACTATACATCCAGAACCTTCATTGACACTTCTTAAATATTGCCTTCGTTCAGAAGGAGTTGGTCTTCATGTGGCTAAGAGGCCATTATTTTAGCCCAGTAAAGCTGCTTCTGAAGCAGAGAAAACAAAATCCTTTGAAGATGAATGCATCGGCTGGTCTTCATTCATTTTTGTTCAAGGGCACAACCATGTTGTTCCCTGCACTGTCACAATTTAAGAAGAACAAGTATCAGCTTCATGTGAGAGAAATGAATCATGGGATAGAGTTCTCCAAACTGCCCCGAATGTGTCCAGCCTCCCACAGTGCGCCCACTCATTCTGTTGATATTTAGTTCCTCCAGAGATGTCTGTGGGTTCAGTCTAAATCTTGCAGCAAATATGAAAACACATGAAGAGGTCAGGCCTTTTGCCCCACCCACCAGCATGTTTTGGTTAGCATGCAAGAGCATTTTGAAATAGCATTAGAGGGTCTTCTTTAGACAAGTGTAGCACACAGAGCATTGTATTTTCCCAATGTGCATTGCCCAGGCCCGTGTAGAGGAAAACAAACTGTCCTTTTGTAGCTTCCTGCCAGTATCACTAATGAAACTTCGCTTTGTTAATCTCCGATTCCTATAAGTGGCTTAAAAAAAAAATACTGTATTTGGCCTTGCAGCCTTATGGCTTTGGTGCTGGGGTTCTTTCTTATAAGCTTTGTCTAAAGGCAATCCATTTGATCAAAGAGTTCTACCCTCTGACTTCATCTTTCATCATTTCCCAGTCAGACTTAGGATATGGATGGAATCCTGCAGTTATTTTATTTAACATAAAAATGATTTCATTTTCCTGCCAGAAGCTGGCCTTACTGATCATGTTGCTCACTACCTAAAAGCCTGGAGAATCGTGGCTTTTACATAACTTCCAGTAGTGGGAAATGGCAGATCATCCTAATTAAGGAGAAACATGGACAGGGCGAAAGACTACAGCATCGAACAGGAAGAAGAGCAACTCCGCTGAAGTCATTATTTCCATAGTCTGAGAGACAGAGGAACTGTCAAGGCAGCAGGAAGTGCTTTCAAGGGCAGACTCTGCTCCAAGACTCTATGCAGCTGCATGCACTTGCTCTCCCGCTCTCGTTCTTCACTTCAAGTGAGGATTTCAATTTAATCCAGTGCCGCAATACCAGCAGCTCAGTAGAAAACATTGCAAATTCAGAAGGGGAAATCATCTTACTATTGCAGTCACCACGTTTGGGTTCAGAAGGTCTGAATATATTTCCCCCTAGGCATTCTTTCTTCTTTTTCCCAATTTCAAACCACCAGTCAGTAATCTTCTAGTTGAAAACTTCAGAGTTGGTATGGAAAAAGGGCAATGCCGCAGTGCCCTGGCTGCTTTAGATGGAGCCTTGTGTGTTAACTAGGGTTTCTAACTATTACCAAATGGTTGGAATGCATCAATTACAGCCCCAAGTCATGGAAATGAGTATCCTCCATGGTACTGTGGCATGAGTGCTAACTCGGAATGTAGGCATCTGGAAAATGCAAAATTGTCAGCAAACTGGAACCTGTGTCATACATGCCCTGCCCATAGTAGATATTTTATGTTCTATGTGCAGGTTTTAAAAAATTAAAAGAACAACTAAACCAGTCTCTAGAACTACAAAAAATAGCCTTGGCATCAGATGGACATACATGTATAAACACAGGAAGAAACAGCACTGTCCGATGAGGATTTCATATTATTCACCAACTGAGTGGCCTTCAGCTGCAGTGAACAGCAGAACAGCCCACATCTAAAAGCAGCTATGGAAAATCTTCTGGCCAACAGATATCAAACATGAAGGACCACTCATCCTGACATATTACATAAATACTCTTTAAAATCAAGAAACTACAGAGTTATTATAGAGTCTAAAAGATTTACCTGAAAGGGTACTACTTTTCTTTCAATTGAATAGGAGAAGATCTGAGTTTTGTTTTTGCCAGAAATACCTCTCCCTCCCTCCTCCCTCCCTCTCTCTCTCTCTCTCTCTCTCTCTCTCTCTCTCTTCTCTTGTGTGTGGTGTCAGTATAAGTATTTGTGTCTGTCTGTGTGTTTCATTTACTACTACCATACTAAAGATATTATAACCATTTTAGATGAAGAAAATGGTGATACACACAATCACAGTCATGGTTTTTAATCAGATTCTACTTACTATTTGGGGTAAAGTTTATCAATTTCTCTTCTAAGTGGTTTAAATGTATAAGCCCATATAAAACTACCCAGAAAAGGATAGTTTGTACTAATTTTAGAAATAAATGGTTATGGTTATTATGTGAAAGGCTCACATGTAAGAAGAGTAGCTAATCATGCCGTTTGCAGGAGCTCGTGTAATCTTTAGGAAGAAGGACTCAGTTGGAGGAAGTGGATCCCTGGGAACTAGGTCATGAGACTTAGATTCCCTCCTCCTTATCCCATGAGTTCTCTCTGCCATTTGGTGGGTAACAGATGAAAAGAAAAGTTGCCCATGCTTCTGTTATCATTGCTACAGGTCCCTACTGCCAAGGCTTCTTGGTCCTGAAAGACTATAGCTTGAACTGTCAGTCACAAAAAAATCATCTCTCAGTGAAGTTGCATTTGTATGCAAAATATATGGTCACAGTGATGACAAAAGCAGCTAATACAGCCACTCAGCTATGACACTCTACATAAGCTCTGATGACAATGAACCTGGGTTAGTCAAAGAGAATTCTTTCAATAGCAGTCAGCTTTATTTTATGAGCTTGGATCTACAAAGTACTTTATGACGTTTCTATGGAGATAGGTAACATAATGAACTTAAGTAGACTGCAGCTACCCTCTTTATACAAATTTGAATCTGCAGACTATAAACTAGCATGTTTCCTGTTAGAGCAAGAATAGAGTCAAATATGTTTTTATAATTATAAATTATAAAATATTATATATAATAATATATTCCTATATTATTATATGTACATTATTATACTATATATATTCATATGTATATGTTGGCCATATATAATGTAAATAGACACTTCTCCCTGTTCATATGTTAGTCCACTGAAAGCATAGAAAGAGTATGGTCTTTTATAATGCCCATTTCCTAGGCAATAAAAAGTCTATTAAAACTTCCTTGACATTTCACCTGACCCTAGTCTGAATGGCAGTCATTGAAACAATAAATAACAACCAAGGATGCCAGTGGTGTGGATAAAGGTGAAAGGTGAGCTTTATACAGTGCTGGTGAGACTGAAAACTGGTCAAACCACTTTGGAAATCAGTATGTAGTTTTTCATAAAACTAAAGAGAGACCTATTATGTGACCATGCTGGATATAAGACCTTGGTACTTACCCAAAAGGCTTCAACTCAACATATTACATTACTGCAATGAAAATATGTAACCATCCAAGGTATCTAACAACAGAGGAATCGATAAAGAAAATGTGGTGAGTATGCACAACAGAATGTTTTTTGCTCCTTAAAAGTAAAGTTATGTCACTTGCAGGAAATGCATGCCACCAGTAACAATTATACTAAGATAATTAAGCCAGTCTTAGGAAAGCAATTATTGTACATGTGCTCTCATTTTTCGTTCTGAGATGTTTAACCAAGACATAAAATCAGATATGTATATATGATGTGAAAATAGAAGGGAACCAGTCCAGGAGAGCAAAGGAGTCTGATGGGAATAAAGAGAGATGAGAAAAGAGAAGAGGTAGGTGCAGGGAAGATACCCTCACATATAATATATACGTGCATGGAAGTGTCCTCTTGTAGGGCCATGTACAATGAAAATACACAATGAAATTTTCAAAAGAGAAGACAAGGAAATAAAGTGCTATAAAACACAAGACTTTAGTTACTCATTTGGTGTTCACAGCAGACTCCTTCCAGCATTTCTTCTCCTTGGGGAAACAGAACAGAAGATTCAGTCATGTAGAATCATGAGCTGACAAGCCCACAGAGTTAGCTCAGTTTAGCTTCTTATATAGAAAGCATAGACCTATAGAATTTCAATTTGAGACCCAACATGATGGCCTCTGCACATTATTATTAAGCAAGCATGAGACTTTCCCAAGATAGAAAGCTATTATACTGACTTATTGATCTTCCAGAAGCCCCTCTATACTCAACTGAATTAGAGAGTCAAAGAGCTCTTTCAAACAATGGTGGATTCCACATCAAACCACAGGAAGTAAGGGTCACAGTGACAGTTAACATAAGAAGTTAGATGAGATGCTACATGCATAACCTGGTTGGAACCAGCTATATACAAACAAAGATCTGGACTGAACTGAACAAGTTATAGTAGTCTGAGATAGTCATCCTTGTTCTCGGGAGACTGAGACGTCACGATCAAGGCCAGCTTGGGATCCATAACAAGACCTTGTCAAAGAAAAACAGGGAGGGAAAGAGAAAGGTGGATAGGAAGGGAGAGAGGGTAATAGAAATGGAAAGAAGGTTAGGAAGAGGGAGAAAAATAGGGAAGGGAAGAAGGAAGCAAGCAAATAAAATAAAGACAGAAAGCAGTCCTCCAAGGCTGGCATACTAAATGTTCAACCTGTTGGATATCTAGTGAGATAGATGCAAAAGAGGGTTCTGAATCCAGAGGCAAGATATTAGTCTAATATTGAGCTTAATTTATATACCTGAGCCAGGATTGCAGGCCTAGGTAACATTTAAATTTCAGATGCCACTACTGGTTCGTCTTTGAGACACAAATATCTTCTTGCAATCTTGTTGTCCATAAAAAGTTTCCTAGTCAATGCTTCATTGTCTTCTAGTTTACTTTTCCTCATTGCTTGACTTGTTTGCTTGGCCCTTCTGAATTCTAGAAATGTATTTTCAAAGACTGTGTGTTCAAAGTTGAAAATGTACCTGTGACTCTAGCCTCCTGATACTGTTCCCCGAAACTTTACTTTCTGAGTATAGTACAACAGGAAGATTCAAGGAAATTGAGATAGGCATCCCAGGTTACCTTAGTCACTCTTCTATCACTGTGAAGAGATATAAGGACCAAGGCAACTTTTACAAATGAAGCATTCAACTGGGAATTACTTACAGCTTCAGAGGCATAGTTCATTATCATCATGATAGGCAGCATAGCAGTGCTCAAGCAGACATGATGCTGGGGAAGTAAATGAAAACGTAACTTCCTCACCCTCAAGGAGGAGGAAGAAAAAGTGAGGCACTGGGCTTGTTGTGGTCTTTTAAAACTTGAAAGCCAAGTCCCAGGGACACACCACCACCAATAAGGCTATACCTCTTAACCCTCCCTGTCAGCTCTTCAACTGGGGACTAAGCGTGTAAATACATGAGTCTATGGGGGACAATCTGATTCAATCCACTGCACAGGTTAATTCTCTGTGAGAGAAGACAGAAAGTTGGAGGCCACATGACAATGACAAGATTGTCAACCATCAAGAAAAAGCAAGATCCAATGTGCATGTTTGGTTAATATCCTTGGGAGGCCTGCACTTTTCTGAAGGGAAACAGAGGAAGAGGAGGAGGAGAAAGAAGAGGAAGAGGAGATAGGGGGAGAAGAAGAAGAGGAGGAGGGGTGGAGGAGGAAGTGTGGGCACTTGGGGGAGAAGGGAAGTGTGGGGAAGGACTGGACGTCAGATGAGAGAAAATACTGCAGTCAGGGATGTAATAGATGAGAAAAATAAATGAAAACAGGGTAAGACCTTTCCTCCATCACATGTTAGTGTCTGTTTAATCCATCAATGATATGGATTTTATTTAAAGTTCATGGTGGGATCTATTTCTTGGTAAAATGTTCCAACAAATGAGTCTTTTTGTTGTTGTTGTTTTTTACTGCAGTTTCCCCTCCCACCCTAGTCCAAGGAAATCCAGTGCTGCTCCCAAGACTCCAGCCTGCTGCCAGGAGTCCTTACCTACCCAATCTTTGGTTGCCTTTGGGCACATTGCTTTGTGGAGCAAAGCTGGGTTCTACCTTCTATTTGCTAAGACCATTTAACGGTGTTCTGCTCTAGGTACTCCCATCTTAGAACAGTCTGTACAAGAATCATTTTGTCACAAACACTGTACAACTTAGCTTAGGTTGAGGTATTCTTGGGCATCTTGAGTATTGGAGATGTACAGATTCCTGGGCAAGTTAAGTAACCTTATCATAAGGTTAGTTACCACAGTTTCAATTTTCTCTACCTTTTTCTAAAAACAAACAAAAAGGCACAAAATGGTTTTGGTGCAACATTTGTTTATATGTGGCATAGATACTAATAACTATGTTGAATATACAAGTATATTAAACATCGAGTCACATCACAATGAATTCCAAGCAAAGAGAATCGTTGCTTTTTTTTTTTTTTTTTTTTTTTTGGTATTTCAATTTCTTAAAATTATTCTTGCTCCAAAGATGTTGTCCTAATGTGCAAACTCACACTTTAAAAGCTTACTCAAGTTTAGAAATCTCTTCCTCTCTATACAACACAGGGATGTTTCAAACTATTAAAGCATTCTTAGAGTGAGTGAATATATCACCTGTATTGAGGAAAATGCAGGGAGATGGCCAAACAAGGGTTGAGAGTTTTAAAGACACCCACAGATTCATTACTCAAGAAAGGGAAGCATTCAATTTCAGTCAGGTGCTGAAAGCAGAGAGTCAGCATTGGTTATACTAGTCAAAGAAGATAGCCCACTCATCTCTACCTCACTACAGCTAAAGTATGTAGAAATCACAGACCCTGACCTGAAGCAGGAAATTGAAATGTCAGCCACATACATGTCACCATTTGCCAATATCCCTCCGATGGTCCTTAGCTGTGAAAAGGGCATAACTATAATCTGAAAGAAGTTAGAATTTTACCTATAACATAGGACTAGATAAATACAGCCAATGTCTAAGAATCCAGTGGACATCTTTTGAGGCACATAATCTACATCTGGACGTGTTTGCTACAAGCTGAGGGTTTGAGGCCAGTGTCCCATACCCAGCACTGGGGATGGAGACAGAAGACTCCTGAGGCTCATTGGTCAGTTAGACCCTCCAGATTGGCAAGGTTAATGTCACATGAAAGGCCTGGTCTCACAAGACAAACTGGATGGCTCCTGAGGAATGGTCTCATGATTGACCTCTTGTCTCCATATGTACATGATTACACGTGCACTCACAAGCTCACACAGAAATACACAGAAATAAATAAATAGCTGAAAAAGAAGGTCAGTGGACTGCTGGAGTTTTCTTTTCTTTTTTACCTAGTTCCACAGAACAATGTTAAAACATTATGGAGAACAAATAGTTCTTCCAAATCCAATGATGTGTGTTTTAGATACAAACACAATGATTTTCAAATGCAAAATGAGAGGTAGGAATGTGGTCCCTTGAACAGCAGAATCTTATCAACTTGGGGAAATAAGTGAAAATTTGTATAATTCAATGGCAAAAAAAAAAAATGCTGCTTGTCCTTACTAAGGTAGTAACTCCTACTATGAAGGGCAGGCACCCACTGACTCTAAGAAGAGAGATACAAGAAGACTTGTTTCTCAGGGTCCCCTTGGTTTTTCTGTGTCAAATAGAGAGAGACTAACTGCTAAGACTTTAAACATGAGAAACTGCTGGGATGTATTGCAGTTTTCATAATGAACGATGATAGGAACCTGAGCTAAGACATGGCAAAGGATGCCAGAAAAGGATGCTCAGGAGATGTGTAATACACTAACAAAGTGTGGTGACAAACTGGGTCCTTATACCTGTCAAGTAAGAGCCTATACTGGCTCTTTATTCTGCCACCTGTAATAGGCAGAGTAAAAGTGCCATAAAGATGGCTGCATCCTAATTCTACAAACCAAACATTAGGTTACACCGGAAATGGTATTGGGATGCCATACAGAATTGGATTGCTAGCCAGCTGCCCCTGAAATAATGAGAGTCCCTTGGATTGTCCAGATGGGCTTGATGTGATCAAAAGGGTTCATCAAATGTAAAAGATAGATTCAGGGGAGACAGGGTTATAAGAGCTTTGGGAGCCGCTGCTGGCTTTGGAAGTGTAAGAGAGCTGGGAACGTGAGACAGTTCGGCAGCCTTGGAAGTAAAAGAAGCAAGGAAACATTCTTTCCCTATAGCTTCTAGAAAGAAAGGCAACCCTGCATGTGTCTTTGTGCCACCCTACCAAGACCCATGACTACAACTGTAGGATATTTTGTGAAGCCATGAATTTTGTGAAAATTTGATCCAACAGGCACAGGGTGAAAAGAAATACATTTACCATCTGCGTTTTGGTAGCAGAACCATGGTCTCTCAGATTCATCTATATTGCTAACATTTTACCTGACATATGCTTTACAGCTTTCTTAGCTCAGTGTTTGTAGCTTATTTAGAATCTAAATTTTAGATAGTAGGCACAAGCTCATTAGATCATACCTACCACTGTGTGATTATCACTCTAGTACTCTAAACTATTAGGTATATTTCTGTGAACAGGGAGCCCATCATAGATTACCTCCATAGAGACTTGAAGGCAAAGAGCATTCTGCGATTTGGTCTCATTTTTCCTAGCTTATCTAATCTTCAGTCAACTAATGTAGTTCTCAAGCAATAAATAATTTAGTGATAAAATTTAGGCAGCTTTCTGTCACAAGATATATTTATTTTGCTGCTGAATTAATTAATGTTTGGGAAATGCCATGTAAATGTTAGCTCTTATCCTTTCCTTATTTGTAATAAGTAAATAACTTTACATTTAATTCCCTACACTAGGAAATGCCATATGATGAAGTATAAGTCCTAAATTCTAATGATGAATTTGCCCCCAACAACTTCTCTGTAACCTACATATAATATTCAGAACTGGAAATGATGGAGATAATATCTTCAGATCGAGCTTGGCTCAACAGTCATGAAACATAGATGTGAATGATTTTGGCTCACAGCCTTTTAAAAATGAAGCTTTCTACAGTGTCTATATAGATTTCAAAGGAGGGATAAGGAAGAGATGAGACGGTAAGACATTATTCATGTGATATCTTGAGGGCAATTAAAAACTGTGTGTTTAATTAAAGCCCAAAATTGTATTTAAAAATCAAGTTTTAAAAGAGACTATTTTAACTCTGTTTTAAGGTCTTGAAAAGTCTAACATGGGGTTTATAGAAGTGCTCTTCCCTTGGGAGATAGATTACAAACAACTGAAGAGTGTTTATGTTCACCAGGCTTTGCCAGATGTTTTTAAAGGTCAACAGAAAAGACAATGGCATTGTAGAAGATAAGGATCCTATCATTCTTTTCAGGAATAGAGGTGCTGGGAATATTATGGTCTTCCTTAAAGTGGCAGTCAGCCAGCCAGGCGAGTGAGCAAAAACTCTGCTCTCTAGGCTAGTGATAGTTATTATATGACCATCCTAAGGACAAAAGATCTTCAAAAGATCTTATGCACCATAACAGGTGCATAAGGCATGCCAATGGAATTGAAGCTTACTTTCAGGCAGAACATCAGCTAGAGATACCCTTTCATAGAATCCAAGACTCTATAGTCTATACCATTAAACCATAGAGACACAAAATCCAACAGGAAACTTCGTGCTGTCACTTGGTTAATGCTGAGGTGACATGATTTCTAGTTATAGACAAAATAATAACTATTCTGAATATTTATAAATTATTTGTATTTCTAAGAGTTTGACCTTATGCCATAAATCTCAAGGTGCAGGGTAATTGCATCAATGTGGCAAGTTTGTTTGTAGAGTAATCCTGCATTTGAGCATCTCTGGAGGGTAAAGGTGTAGTCCGCCACAGCTGTGCAATTGAGGAGGCTCTGATGCACAGGGGTGTATGAGTAACTTGCAACTAGCAGAGCTCAGGGTATTTTTCTCTCAGACTACAAGGGTAGAGTTTCTGGGTTCTAGTTGTATTCCTCCCTCAGAGTGCTACAGAGTCACCTTACAAATGCTACAAAAGCTGCATGTGCTGACAGAAGCAGGGTCTGAGCTAGACCATGCAAGTGTAGTTCACCTCATGTATGTAATTTCAAAGCAACTTTTAAAGACACTAAGAAGAATCCACCTGAGCCTAGGTACACTGTGTATCCTTCCTGGGAATGTTGACTTAAGCAAGTTTTACAGTAAGTAAATATCCTGAAATACGTCAACCACATGTTCCCATTAACTTCCTCTATTAGATACTGAAACTAAGCAATTCGCAGTATATTCAAGAGAAGTTGATGCCTATATATTCGTAGGTGGTTCTAGTTATCTTCCAGGCTCTGCTGTAAAAGCATATTCTTGGAAATTTCCACAGCCTTTGTTCTGTGAAAGACATTCTACTTCATTAACTTGAGTGTAGTTGCCCTGTCTGAACTTTTCTGCATGAATTCCTACCAAGTATCATCAAGAGAGTTTGATTTCTGGCCTCTCTTTTAGTAAAGGTTGCATTTACAAAAGCAAACTGTAGGTCATATGTAGACATAAGCTAAGCACAAATCATTCAATAGTTATGTCCCAAATCCTTCTCTCATCTGTGAGAAACTGGCTGAAGAAAAGACCACAGGATCTCAACTAAGTACTAATGAGCTCCTAACTTCCTGTGCATCCCTTTCAAAGCACCATATGATCTGCATAACTTGGAACAAGGAAGATTCTGATCCAAAGAAATGGACCTTGGGCTGTGCTTGGAGTCTAGAAGATAATGCAGCTCACTTCTGAAAGATCATCAAAAGCAGGACTTATCTGAACAGACAGCTTTTCTACGAACATGGTTTTTAGAGGACAGTCAAGGAGAAGAAAGGGAGAAAAGAGACAAGCCAGCCTCACATCAGCCGTGATCCGTGAGCAAGGAGACAGATTTTCCAGGGTAGCATGGGAGCAGGTCTCTTTGGTCTCCCACTGTATAACTTTACTCTTTATTGTTACGCAGTGTTTCTGACCTGGCAGATGGCATAATTATTAGTAGCACTATCATGAATAAATTAGAGTTAACTCATATGAAACCAGTTTGTGAGATTTTTCTGATAGAGATAAACTCTGAATGAGGGACATAATCATTTTTGCCTGACTTGAATGAGCATCCTAGTACAGGACACTGACCTCTATGAATGACATGCCAATTGCCACTTGAACTCTCAGTGGCTGTCATTACCCCCAAGTGAGACCTGCACAAGACTGAGACTGTGCGCACTAATGTGTCTGTCACAGAGAGGGACAGGGACTCATACTGTGCCTCTTCCTCAAAGATATCTAGTTAATAGGTTGCTCGGAGAGAGAAACTGTTCCTGGGTGTCATAGCCACTGGTAAATTTACCATGTCCCTGTCAATAACCCTCATCTCCATGCCGTGTGAGTGACCCTAATTAGACTCACTGGCTCACCAAATCAACACCAAATAATTTCTTTGGTCTGTGTTTGTTTACCTGATGTGGGGTGAGGAAATGATAAATTAACATTTTTCAAAAAACATAAAGGCTCATGAAACACTTGGCAGACAGTGAATGTCAAAGAAGAATTTATTAATTTGTCCTTTCAAACTTGTCCCAGAGATATCTTACCTTTCCTAGCAAGAGTTTTTTTCTAAATCTAGTGAATTAAATGAAAAAGCATGAAATAAATACTTAAGATAATAATCATACATGGACACAGTGTGACTCATTAGATAGATGAGAGTAAGTGCCTTAAGCAGACCTATTTGGACCTTAGAGGTTTTTAAGAACATGAAAGTCCCAAATAGCCTAGGACAATTACTGCCATCTGTGAGCAATGTGAACCACGGGAAATCATTATGAATCTCATTCAAGAGTTTATTATGACTATTCAACAAATATCAAGTGGCTGACTGGTAAACGGAGATTTGGGGACATACTGGAAATAAAGGCTGAATTAACAATGAAAATAAATTCTGACCAACCCAAGGAAAGTACCTTTAATATTAAATTCTGTGCAAACACAGTGACGCCCAGATTGCCCCACCCACCACCACCACCACACATTGCTTCTGTTCCAGTGGGTAGCTCCAGAAACAGGGAAGAAGTACCAAGTGTGTCATGTGATTCTCAGACTCCTTCAGATTTTCTTTCCAATTCTGTAAAGCAAAAGAACCAGTGAGACATGAGAACTTGGTTTACACCCTTCATATCGCTAACCTCTGCAGTTCCTCACATAGAGGCAGTTTATAATTTCTGTCCCTCCTGAGAAACTTTACAGGGCTGGGGCACTAAATGGGATAAGGATGAGAACCTGGACAACGCATCTCCAGGCTCACTCAGCAACGTGCTATGGTGGCTTGGGGGGTGGGGGGGTCTACAGTGAAACACCCTTGATCAGAAGCTGAACAAATGACCACTCACAAACTTTCTATCAGCAGCAGGAAAATTTCTCTGTATAAGTCTTTCCTGGTCCCCCGGTGACTGTCTACTCCTCAAGGTCTGGTAGCAATACTCCATCATGACAAACATACTTCCTATGCTTTCAGTCAGAATCGGAAAGATAGGGGCTGAGAATATGGCTCAATCAGCAAATTGTTTGGCATTTAACAACAAGGACTGCAGTTTAGATACCAACCACTAACCTTTTAAATGCTGGGCATGACCAAACACATTTGTCATCCTGGTAGAGGGGTGGAGGGAGACAGGAGGTACTTTGGAGCTCACCCACTAGAGAGTCTAACTGATCAGCGGGAGTCAGTAGAGTAAGAGACCCTGTATGAGGAAAAGGTGGAGATCAAAAGGAGACATCTGATGTTGACACCTGGCTTCAATATGTCTGTGTACAAAGGCAGGAATACACACAAGCACATATGATACACACACATATGAAAAGATTAAAACAAATAAACAAGCTTCTTCTTGATGTGACTCTACCTTGTGTCTTGTTCAGACAAGATGTCTACAGCCAAAGGCAAGGAGAACTGCAGAGTCCAGAGGAAGCATGCCATTGATGTGTGCTTGTTCTCATCAAGGTTGGTGCTTGGCTTGTGTAGATTCCCATGTCAAACAATGAGGCAGAGCTCATGGGATCGTCACGCTGTCTATGTTAAAACATGTATCTATATAACACAGCTACTCAATGACCAAAGACAGCTGCCAGTCTTCAAACAAACTCTTATGCAGAAAAGTTCCACCAAGATTTTCACATCTCATTGAAGAATCCTGTAAGTGCAGAAATCAATATGCTTGAGGTCTCTGGAGTTTCCAGTAGTGCTAGGCACTGTGGGTCAGGGCTTTGGAGAAACTGCTGGCCTAGGAGTCCTAGGGCAACATTCAATGCTCATGTGGCTTCTACAAAAACCATGTAACCTCTCATAGCCTCCACTGATCACTAAAGGGAGACCACACTAATGCATCTACCTCACAAATATCTTTTAAAAGTGATATGTTTGGAAGAGCAAAGAGAAGAAGCAGATGCTCCTTAAGCCTCAGCTGTGCCTAACTTGGCATCTGAGTAGAAGGTAAGAAGCAAAGATTGGAGGAAAAAACAGTGAGTAGGATCTGTGGTCTTGTTGGAAAAGAAAATATTTTCATTCAAAAATGATTTCAAAAAATGAAGGATAAGAAAATCCTTGGACACATAAAAGGAAGGCTCAATTATTTGCAAGAAGAAAGGTCTCTGTACTAGGCAGTGAAGTTAAATGTGTTTTGAATGAACATTTTAAAATCCTGTGATTGAATCAGCCAACCATTAAATTTTAAATTAGGCAAAACCCTATAGAAAAGATAGACAGCTATCTAGGCAACAAAAATAGAGATTAAAAAACTTGTTAATTTGATTTTCACATGGCCTCTTTTTATGATTAATATAAATATCTGCAAAATAGAATGGCTTATCCAAAATTTCATATTTAAATGGGCCTAGACTAGTTATTTCAAGTAAGTCAAGCAAGTGGTCTCTATGAAAATATATTACAGCTTTCATATATGAGCCCTTGTAAATAGCTATTCCAAAACAAAGAGAAGAAAACTAAGAAAAAATAAGCATGTGTCAAGATACCAATAAACATTATTAGGCTAACTGGGATGTATTTACAAATCGACAACAGGATGGGTGATAAAAAGAGGCCAATTTCCTCATTGCCTTGTTGAGATTATGCACAGTATGATTGACTTTTAGAAACACTTTAAAGCACTGATAACCATCTCTCACTTCCAAGTATTAAAACTGAGACTAACAGAATAGAGCCAACTTTTTCAAAGTTATAGTTAAAGTGATTTGCCATCACAGAACAATAGCTGGTTCTCTTGTGGTTCTCTTGTGACAAGAAAAACACAACATTATGTGGCAATAGAGTTGGTTTCCTAAGGCTGCCATAACAATTGACACAAACTAGATTGCTTCATATTAAGCCAAGGTATAGGAAGAGCTGTGTTCCCTCTGTGAGTCTCAGGGGAGCATGTGTCTTCTATGCTTCCAGTGCTTTCCAGTTTCCAGCAGCAGCTAGTATCCACTGATGTTCATCTGATATTTTTCAACCACATTTTCCATCCATCAGTAACTCCTAATTTCCTCACTTAGAACACCCAAGGGACAATAATAGATCCTTGGCTGATTACATTTGTTACATAAGGCACTACCAATCCCTTTACTCTGTAAAACAGTAGTCACAGGTCAAGATGTGGAAGTCTCTGAGAGTAGAGAGTAGAAAAGTAGTAAAAGGAACATAAGCCCACCATAGCTTTTAGCACTGGCAAGCTTATGAGTGTGTCTGAAATAGAGAAGGCACTGCCGAAAGGCTTCAGGGTAAAATCTTAAAAAAGGATTATCCTTTGCCACTTGCCCAACAACTCATTTTTCTTAATTAACTGAGGCTTGATCACAAAACTCAGTTCACCATTTTTATCTAGGTCTCAGGGCTGTACTAAACTTTGTCAATCGATGTCAAGTGTAAAAAGTCAGAATGTGAC
The DNA here is from genome assembly GCA_021653895.1 of Mastomys natalensis. Classification (NCBI taxonomy): domain Eukaryota; kingdom Metazoa; phylum Chordata; class Mammalia; order Rodentia; family Muridae; genus Mastomys; species Mastomys natalensis. The sequence continues at coordinate 2,835,538 of JAJTUV010000163.1, read as the reverse complement.
CTGCACCCGGGGAGTTGACCGCTGGGCTCTGCCTCTCTACCAACTCCACCTACACCCAGAGGCAGCTTGACCCTGGGCTCTGCCTCTCTACCAACTCCACCTACACCCAGAGGCAGCTTGACCCTGGGCTCTGCCTCTCTACCAACTCCACCTACACCCAGAGGCAGCTTGACCCCCCCGTGATTTCTGACACAACTAGGATCACAGGCTCACAGGCTTACAGGCTCACAGGTTCACAGACTCACAGGAAGGATAGGCTCCAGTCAGAGACAGCAAGGCCATTTAACACCAGAGATAACCAGACAGCAAGAGGCAAGCACAAGAACATAAGCAACAGAAACCGATGCGACTTGACAACATCAGAACCCAGTACTCCCACCACAACAAGCCCTGGATACCCCAACACACCTAAAAAGCAAGATTCAGATCTAAAATCCTATCTCATGAAGATGGTAAAGCACTTTAAAAAGGACATAAATAACTCTCTTAAAGAAATACAGGCAAACACAGGTAAACAGGTAGAAGCTCTTAAAGATGAACCACATAAATTTCTTGAAGAAATACAGAAAAACACAATCAAACAGGTAAAGGAATTGAACAAGACTGTCCAGGATCTAAAAATGGAAATAGAAACATTAAAGAAAACACAAAAAGAGATAAGCCTGGAAATGGAAAACCTAAGAAAGAGAATAGGAATCACAGATGGAAGCATCACCAAGAAAATACAAGAGATAGAAGAGAGAATTTCAGGCATAGAAGATACAGTAGAAGACATTGACACAACAATCACACAAAAAGCAAAAAGCTCCTAACTCAAAACATTCAAGAAATCCAGGACACAATGAAAAGACCGAAACTACGAATAATAGATATAGAAAAGAGCAAAGATTCCCAACTCAAAGGACTTATAAACTTCTTCAAAAAAATTATAGAAAAATGCTTCCCTAACCTAAAGAAAGAGATACTCATAAACATACAAGAATGTTGAGGTTAATATTTAAAATGGCAAAGCCCAATCTGGCTTGCTCTTAAGGGGCCACCACATTCTTGACTAGACAAGGCTTCAGGCCAAGAGCAGCAGTGGCAGAAGCACTGGTCCTAGTAGTACAGATAGAAATGAGACTCTAAAGCTTAATTATTATCCAAAGGCTTTATATATTTAGAAATGCTCAATTAACAATTTGCCTACACAATTAAAATTGTTTCCCAATATCTAACCTTAAGATATAAATCGTTACCCTGGATCGTTCTGGACCCATGGTTCTCCATGGCTCCTACATCTCTCCCCCTCCTCATAGCTCTTTGTAGTAGAAGAAATTATTTAAACCGCCAAATTTGTTGCTGTAAGATCTCCTACACAAATGAAACCAGTAAAGGAAAATACAACTCAATAATTATGGTATAAGTAGCACGCCGAAATTGGACAGATTTACCACTACACTACTCAAAACCCCGGCTATGAGATCCCTTATAACTTGTGGTTTATCCAGGCCGCATGTTTGTCCTCCCAGTCTCCATCTCCTCTGTTGTTGTTTTCTTCTCCGTCCTCTGACGACTTCCTTCTGCCGTTGACCTCCTTCTGCTTCTGCTTCTACCTCTGCCTCTGTTTCTGCCTACCTTTTATATCGAATTCCTCTCACTCTCTCCTCCCCTAAGCCTTTTTCTCTGCCTCCCCTTCTACTACCCAATCTCTGGTTCTAGCCTTTATTTTACAGGTTTTAATTAGACAGAAGGTTTACAAGACGTCACCTGTGTACAGATTCAATCATCCTCTGCAGCCCCTCCCAGGAAAGTGAAACTAGGATCAAAATACAAGATTAAGGCTATCCACAACATTTCCCACTTTTTGTCCAATTAAAAGACTCTTTTTCTCAGATATATTGAGCACAAACTATATTACCATGTTGTAATTGTTAAAGTGCAAGACAGACCTAATACCCAGTCTATTATTTTGGTTTAAATAATTTCTTCTACTACAGCTCTTCCTCTTCCTTCTCTTCTTCCTCTCCTTACTCCTCCCACATCAGGTCCTCCCAAATTACCGAGTTTATTGTAGATGTTGGGTGGGGATGGGAGGAGTGGGGGAAATATCCTGCTACACAAGAATCCTGCAGAACAACCAAACAGATTGAACCAGAAAAGAAATTCCTCCCATCACATAATAATCAAAACACTAAATGCATAGAAAAAAGGAAGAATATTAAAAGCAGTAAGAATAAAAGGTCAAGTAACATATAAAGCAGACCTATCAAAATTACATCAGACTTCTCAACAGAGATTTTAAAAGCCAGAAGATCTTGGACCAATGTCATACAGACCCTAAGAGAACAGGAATGCCAACCCAGGCTACTATACCCAGCAAAACTCTTCAATTACCATAAATTGCAAAACCAAGATATTCCATGGCAAAACCAAATTTAAACAATTTATTTCTACCAATCCAGCCCTACAAAGAATAATAGATGGAAAACCCCAACACAAGGAGGGAAACTATACCCAAGAAAAAGCAAGAAATTAATCTTCTCACAACAAACCCAAAAGAAGAAAACCACACAAACATAATCCCACCTCTAACAACAAAACTGACAGAAAGCAACAATCATTGGTCCTTAACATCTCTCATCATCAATGGACTCAATTCCCAATAAAAAGACATAGACTAACAGACTGGATATGTAAATAGGACCCAGCATGTTGCAGCATACACAAAACATACCTCACTGACAAAGACAAACATTGCCTCAAAGTAAAAGGCTGAAAAAATATTTCCAAGCAAATGGCCCCAAGAAACAAGCTGAAGTAGCCATTCTAATATTCAATAAAATAGACTTTCAACCAAAAGTTATCAAAAAAGATGTGGAAGGACACTATGAACTCATCAAAGGAAAAATTCACCAAGATGAACTCTCAATTCTGAACATCTATGCCCCAAATCCAAGAGCTGGAGTGGGTAGATAAGCACCCTCATAGAATCAAAAGGGAAGAGGGAGAGGTGGGATTGGTGATTGGTGAAGGGGTAACCAGGAAGGGGGATATCATTTGAAATGTAAAAAAGAAAAATTAATTAAAAAAATTTTCAAAATTATTTGGTAAACTATCTTATCAGGGTAGAGGTCAGGGTATAGGGTGTGGAACATGTCAAGTTCCAGAAAATGAGTCAAGACCTGATCAAATGCAAATCTTACAGACAACAGAATTAACTTATTTTGACTCAGTCATAAGATGGATTTTAATCTTAAAATGGAGGCAGTCTGGTCCATGACAACCTAGAAATACTTTTCCACTAAAAATATATGTTCAGCTAATAAAACTGTTTTCTTTCATGATAAAAAAAAAAAAAAAAAAAAACGAATGTACACATCCAATAATCTGCATATTCTTAAAACTCCTCTAATAAGACAGCTAAGGAACAAAACAAATCACACATTATGGAAGAAAGTGCAAGAGAAAGAAATACATGAATTAAATTCTGATAAAGGGCAAGCTGATGGACTTAACACGCAAAACCAACAGAATATAGAAATGAGAAGCCAATACGATGAAGACAGATGGGGCTGGAAAGATGGCTCAGTAGATAGGAGTGTTTGCTGCTCTTCCAGAAGACAGGGGTTCAGTTCCCAGCATGCACATCAGGAAGCTCACAGCTGCTTATGACTCAAGCTCCAGACAATCAAATGCCTTTGCCTCCCCCACCCCTCTCTCTCACACACACACACACACACACACACACACACAAAGTAGTTATTTAAAATCTGTACATTCATTCATATAAAACATTTAAGAAAAGCTGGTGAATGGAGGTATCATTATTTTCAAAGACCCAGGTGAGCCATCAAAATTTAATAATACTTTTCTTTTTGTAATATTATTTTTAACTTATTCACTTTATATTCCACTAACTACTCCCTCTCAGTCAACCTTCCCACAACCCTTCACCCACCCTCTTTCTAACACCTCCAAATGCAAAATTTCAGACAAGTAAAATTGTTTTAGAGATTTTTTTTTTTTTGGTGACAAAATTTTACTCTCTCCAAATTTGTTTGTTATCAAAACATGATCTAAAGCATATAAGGCTAAGTTTAATCTTATTCATCCTCTTTTAGTAAGACTCTTCATGTTCCAGAGCAGGAAAAAATATCAATGTATTTAATTATGGAAAGTACTACAAGTCCCATTAGGTGATATATCAATTACATACTTTATTACTTTTTAAAATCTAAAAATTAATTCCATTTCTCAAATATATCTAGCCCTCAGAGTTTGTAGAAGACATCATGGATCTATATTATGAGCCTTTTCTAACATCAATGTCTCCCTTTGTCATTCTCCACCTCAACAAGAAGGGGCCTGCTCTCTGGAAAAGTGAGTTCTAGTCTCTGTGAGGTCTCACACCAAGGCACACACATGGCACCCATCTTGAAATCTGAGACAGAAGGAATAGACCCTAGTTCCCTGATAGGCTCACAGATCTGTGCAATGGGCATGCACTTGAATTAGTGAGCTTTGTACTTTTGTGATAAAGTGTCCAAGATAATCAAGATCAAAAAAAGAAAGATTTTTATTGTTGCCTTTGCTTTTGTTTTATGTTTTTGCTAGATTTTATTCTGGGAGAGGAAAGGCACATGTTACTATAGGTGACTGCCTGCAGATGCATGGTTTGAAGTATTTACATTCATGTAAAAATCAGAGTTCTATGCTCACTGTCCCCTGCAACCATTCCCATTGTTGAAAGTCTCTCACTAAACCCAGAGCCTATTGATTCAGCTAGGCTAGCTGGCTAGTTAACATCAGGGATCTACTCTCTTGCCTCTCTCACCATTCCCCCTCCCCAGCACTTGGCTATAAATGTGCCTTCTGCAGTGCCTTGTTTTTTGCATAGGCACTGGAGACCCAAACCTAGGTCCTCATTCTTGTATGGCAGGCCTATCAAATTCTAAGCCATCTCCCCAGATCCTAACCCTTGGTTTTCAGACTTGCTCTGGGTTTGTGTTTATTGAGACAGAATCTTATGCCGCCTCCTGTCTACCATTCCCAAGGGAAGAACTACAGGTATTGTAGAAAGCTCGGTGATTGGGCAGTATGGAAAGTAGGCAGAGTGAGGAGTTGGGAGGAGAAAAGGAGAGGAGGGGAGGAGAGAGATGGATGGGTTGAATGCAGTCCTGGGTAGCAATTCAATTTTTATCAAAAGGTTAGATATTGGGTAACAATTCTAATTGTGTGGGCATCTTATTAATTGAGCATTTCCAAATATATAAATTCATTGGATAATCTTTAAGCATTAGGAGTCTTCATTCTACTGGGTACCGAGAGGATGGCGGGTATTGTCAGGGCTAGCATCTTGTGGGTCTAGTTGTGAAGCGTGTGGCCTCCGGCAGCTTCTAGCTGTGGCCTGCTTGACTTTTGTCCGCTTCTAGTGCGGAACATGGTGGGAGCTAAGCAGAGCCATCCCACTGGTTAGATAGCCAGCCATCACCGGGCATTTTTAAATATCTCACATTACAAGATATGTACCATTTCTTATGAGTAATGTCAAAATCCCATTCTGTGGTCTCTTGTCACTGTTGCTTTGAGTCTGTAGTATCACAGCACACCATGCCAGAAAGACAGGATGAATAGATAGGAAGCAAGAGAAAGAAGACAGAGTCCTCCAGTTTAAAAGCATGGCCTCAGTCAACAGCCTGATTTCCTGAAGGCCTCACCTCTCAACTATTCTGTCACTTTCTGATGTGCTATAGGGTAGGGACCGAGGATAGGGATCAAGAATGGTGACCAAAGTTGGGGATCAAGAATGGAGCTTTGAGGACATTCAAGATTTGAATCTATAGCAGCATTCCTATTCGAATGTCAAAGATGTGGGGGTTTTCCTCTGAGTTGTTCAAAACCCAAAGATCTCTACATTTGATACTTTTGGAGATTCCGAGGAAGACTGTAGAAAGTTCATCTGTTTACCTTCCAGAGTACCTCCCCGAGTGTACAGAAGTTTAAATTGGACTGAATGAATGTCAAGAATCATTAGACATCTGAGGACACAAAAATATAAATAAAACCAGTGGGAAAATGGACTCTGGGTAAGAGCATGCCCAGAGCTTTAATTAATAGCCCCAGAAAAAATAAAAGTTTATATTCATGATATGATTTTACCTTTAATTAGAAATAAATTTACCTTTAAAAGATCTTCAGAAAATAAACAATATAATCAGATTAAGGGTATGAAATGTTTGTATTGAATGAAAATATAAGAAATTAAAATTGGCAAAAACAACTGCCAGAAAATAAAGCAAAAATCCAAATACATGAAAAATGATAAAGAACTTGCTACATAACAGTTAGTGAAGTTTAAGACTAACACAGGACTTTTAAAATCTCCCAGATATAACAAATGTGCTAATCACGAACACTTCGAAGCAGTTGCATCATTGAGAGCAAGGAGATACTTAACTATCTTCAAAATTCTAAGCAAAAATAAGCCCCAACCTCACTTGCATAATATATATTAATTTAAGCAATAGTATACAGATATTAATTTTTTAAAAATATGTACCAGGTGACATAGATGGTTATTGAAAGAACATCATATTTCAAGAAAGCCAGATAAGTCAGAAAGAAAAAAAATGAAATAAGAAATAGAGTCAATTCAAACAAAAAGAAGTTGGCATTTCAAAGATAATATGACATATATGTAACAGTGAGTTATTCTGAGCAGGCTCAGGCAGTGCCTGTTCTGAGTTGGAGGAGGATAAAGTGTCTAACCACAAGAGCAAGTAAACAAAGGGCAGTTGTATAGCCAGTACCAAGCAACAAGTGCAAGAAGGCAAATGTGGTGGCTCTAGCGACCTAGGTGACTTAGCCATGCATCACACTTACACATCATAAATACCAGTATCAAATCAAAAGTGGTTACATGGCTACATTACAGCTGAGGGAAGAGTAAGGGAGAGAGTGAGGAGGATGTGAGGCAGGAGAATATTCATTATCCAGATTAAGGTCAAAAGGTAAAGGCTAAAGTTCAAATGAGCTATTTATGCTTGATACTTAGAGGTATGGTGGGAGAAGCAGGAAGAAGCAGTGGAAAGCTGTGGGCTCTGACTCAGAGATGCTGGAGAGCTCTTGGTCTAGAGCAGACTCTAGGACCATTTGTTAGGACTCACTGGCTTTTTAGAATATCTTACTATGATACAAATAAAATCTGATTTTACTAGTGATGTATTGATTATTAGCAAATAAATAATTCATAATTTTTATTTATGGCATTTACTATTTTCCTTACTTTCTATTTTCCATCACAACATATTTTTAAATTATTTTAAAATAGTATTTTTTAAAAAAGAGCAAATCAATCATCAGAGGATAGCTCAGATCAGGGCTTGGCTTTAAGGGCAATGAGTGGTTAAACTCCCTCAGTGGGCATTTGCATTCTTCCCAGCTTGTTTCCCTATTCCTTTTCTTTTACTTTATAGGTAATTATGGAACAGTAGCTGCACAATCTACTGGAAGCATAGTTTATTCTGCTACTTTGTTGTTCAAATATTGGTCATTCACAGGTCTTTTATTGGGGTCTTGTGTCCCCTTGACATCCTCTTTATCGTTTTTTTGACCTTTCGGGCTTTTATTTTCCTCTTTGGTTGATTTCGTTTGAGCACTTCTTCAGTCTCTACCATTACATTATGGCTCATACTCTCGAAGTCTGCACATTAAGTATGGGTGGGGTGTTAGCTCAGAGGCCAAAGGGCATCATCAGGACTCTCCACAATCCACACCGTGTTTACAGTGCTTTGTTCCCATCTCATGTGGGCTGCACAGCAGCTTCCAACCTACAGAATAAGCTTAGGCATCCCAAGCAAGAAGCTGAACTGAAGTAAAAGTGACTTTTTCTATCAAGCTTCTATTTTATAGGATGATTAACATTGCCCTGGCTAAAGCTGGGTCACATGACAAGTCCTGACCCAATGATACCCAAAGAACTCTATGGACTAGTTTTGACAGATCATACCTTCCAGGACTGACTACAGTGGCTATCTCACCACACACACACACACACAACACACACCACACACACACACACCCCACTTGTAAAAATAATGAACAAACTTGTGTGGAAAGCAGATGAAATGTCAATTGGATGTGTATTGTTTCCAATAGCATGGCCATGTCAAAGATGACAATTCATCAGATGCGAGGGAATGACAAGGCTTTCCCTGGGTCAGGCCCAGGGAAATGGCAAGAGCTTCCCCTCTGAATACAGATGTTGATGGACAGTTGTCAATTACTTGAAAGCAGTACATACAGAAAGTACCAACCAAAGTTCCTCACCCAGGATGAATGCTTTTCTGAGTCTGCCCAACTCCAGAGATGCCTATCAGGATTATCTAAACTGCTGCCTCCTCTGCAGGACATAGTAAGTGAGCTGAGTGTCTGGACCAATGTTGGTGCATCTCTATCCAAGTCCACTGGATCCCAGCTTTACATTACTTGTATCTGTCTTTACTCCCAGTCTGGTTTACGTTGGCATGCATACTGGAATTTATTTTTCTTTTGTTTTATTTGGCATTTTTGGTTTTTCAAGGCCATTCTTTTTCTCTGGCCCACAGTAAATTTCTTAATGGAGTTTGTTTATAAGAGAAAGGAAAGCAGCTCTCTCTGTGGGCCTAAATGTTGCATGTAACTAGAAGGTAATCCTTTTTGTTTTGCTTGGCTTTTAATGTAAAATCAGTTTGGAAGGCAAAGCCTTGAATGCATTGATTTGCCATGACATTTGAGAGTCAATTTCTTAGTTTATCACATGTGAGCAGCTGAAAACACACAAGTATACAACACATTAAAACACAAATGTTATGTTTTAAGCTCAAAGTTTTAAGAGGAACATGATGTATTTCAAGGTTTTGCTGGATGTGTTCAAATAAGGAGTCTCAAAATCCACCACATGAATTTTCCAGTTCTGCTTTGTTCTCAGTGTGTCAATGTAGGCCAAGCTGGACTGAAGTCCTAAGTTACTCAGTGAAACAACAATCCCAGATATTGTTTTGAAGAAGTTCTGTAGACTAATGGAAGCCCCTCACCAGACGGCATTCAGGTTAGATAGTTCATCTCTTAAAATCTGCGTAGACATGATCTAAGTGGCAGGAAGAATTTAAGAGCAAAGCTGAGTTTCAGGCAACCAGAGGAAATTCTCCCTGTAGATAGCTTCCACTTACACGAATATGCTCAATCTGGCTGGTGAGCCTCTCTCTCCTATCACTCCCCATGGACTCGTTCAACCAGGTCTCACAGTGTCAAGTCTTTGTGATTTTTCTTCCTCCATCTCTTCTTCTTTCCTACTCGTTCTCACTTTTCATCCCCTCTCATTGATCCACTCACCTAACCACCTATCTTCTTTAATACTTATCATCCATGTAACATTTGCCTGTCTAGCATCTATCATATGTTTATATTTGTCCCTCTATCTATCATCTATCTATCAAACATGTAGCATCTCACTGATCTTGTTTCTCTGGTTGAATTGTGATTGATCTACTTAAAGATAAATTACTTCAGACAGGACCATCTTCTGCTTTCATATTATTCTCTCTTCACTTTAATATTTTGTTTCATTTTTTTATTATTTCTTGCTTTTACTCATTTATCTTGTGTGGGAGTGGGGTTGGCATGCTCTGTGTGTGTGTGTGTGTGTGTGTGTGTGTGTTGTGTGTGTGTATGTGTGTATGTGTGTGTATGTGTGTGTATGTGTGTGTGCAGGTCAGAGGAAGGAGTCAGTTCTCCATTTCCACTATGTGAGCTCTGGGGACCAACTTTAGATCCTCAGCCTTGATGACAAGCACCTATTGATCCATCATGCTGACAATACACTAATATTTATATAATCCCTTTTCTCTTACACTATACAATATAGTATATAAAAATTACACTATACAATATAGATAAAGTATAATTGGTTTTGTGCTTCAATATCCACACATCACAAGACACCAATTCTCTAGAAGAAAACTTCTTACAAGTCTGCCTAATACAGTAGAAGAAAATTGAAGAATGGTTGTCATAGGGAGAAACTAGGACATAGTTCAAATGTCGAGATCCACAATCACAAGATGAAAATAATTCATGCTGACATTTTGACAAAATAAATACATCTCCAGCATCCACTGGTCCAGGGTGTTTTGAGTCCTGCACGAGGATGTTGACACAGTGGAAGAAGTAAACAAGAGTCCAAGGCTGACAAAATCCAGCTCTTAACTTTCAACAGGGGCCAAATCGCAGTTCTTGTATTTGTTTGAAAACTGAAGTTTAACCGTCTTAGATATGACAAGATTCCAGATCATTTTCTGAGGCATTTCTTCACTTTTTATTGCTCATTTGAAAGAGAATATAATGAACCTCAGAAATTATCTTTTCCTATGAACTCATCTCCGGCAATATTTTTAGACAAAAATCATCAAAGTAGCACAGTTTTGTTTGGGGGGGGGGGGAGGAGGCGGGTTAGATATCTGGAATTGAAAACAAATTTTGTATAAGATTGTTTCCCTATCTTTCTTCTCTGTTTTTTTAACTTTGTTTGCTGAATGAGGTTTGTTAACCTCATTATTTTCCATCTCTATTACTAGGATATAAGTTGTAGGAGGGCCAAGACTTTGTGTTTGAACTTCAGTGTATTATATCCCAGTAGTTAGCACAATGCCTGGCACATGGTAGATGTTATTGAACAGAACATCCATTGTTTCTGAGTCTATAGTACAGGCATAATAATAGTACACAACTTTCTAGCATATAATTATAGAGGGAAAGACTTTTTTATGATATTCTCAAAATTCCTAGTCAACATGAACTCTATCTTTCCATGTGGGCGTCAATATCTGCTTCCAAATACATTGTATGCAATGTAAAGAAAGATGAGGTAGAAACAAAACATTAATCAGTTTGCTTTTCTTCAGACTTTGCCATACTGTTCTCAATGTAGTGAGTTCCTTATCGGGGGTATTGTCTTGGGTTGTGAGCTACTGAAGGACTATCTGTTCCAATCAAGTCTCACACCAAATAGGAACTGAACATTTTGCTGGTTACCATGTAGTCCCAGCAGACAGCTGCTCAGCAAATGGGATGATTATTGCCTTCCATGATGCTGGATGCAGTGAGATATTAAAAAACAGATATGGCATTTTCAAGTGATTAGTAATAATACCAACAAATATTTCAGATATGTAGCCCAAGCATTCTTTATTGGAGTTGGCAGTCTGCCCTCTTCTGTGATTAGCGGAATTGGAGAGAAATAGATATGCTTTGTGTAATCAAACACTGAATAGAACTTTCACATAAACTCATCTGAGTATTCACCTTGGCCCCTGAGACCAAAGAACAGAAATTTGCCAGACCACATTCTTTAATACTTTGCCATGGGAAATGAATGATCCAAAGTTAAATAAAATATGATCGTGTATCAAGTCCACAGAGACACCTACCGGATCTCCGTGCTGGCTCCATCTGAGCAACGGGCTCCTCTGATATGGTTGTTGATGCTGCCCTGTTCTCTATAGTGATCATGCATTATTCATACCTGAATAATAAAAAAGAATAAAGGGGGTTTTGTTTCTTTGAAATTGCATTTTAGATCTTAGAGGTGATAGAAATTTTACAACTGCCTGCAGAACCTTATTATCAACTAAAGAGAATGGGAAGAAATGATAAAAAGCAGAGAGGGGTTTAAAGCATGAAAATAGATAAATGCAGGTGATGCAAGCAATATACAGTCAAAAGGCCAGTAAACAAACCCCTTGGCAACCCAGTTAACTTAAAGCATTTATAAGCAACTTCTCTTAGTCCTTCTGATATGTTTCTACAAATGCCAGGATATCATTGTTTTCAGAGACAGCCAAGGTACTGGCAGGGGACAAAACACAAAGCACATTTTTTACTAATAATATTTTACTTTAAAACACCATTGATCTTAAGCTACCTCCCCAATTGCAAACTGGAGGCTTTTCATGTAATTTATAGAAGAAAACTATGAAGTTTATCTTTGAGATGAAATGAAATAATACCCACACTTCCTACTTTGAGGAAATTTTATGTTAAATCACCTCGACAGGAAGAGATGACAAAACATTGAGAAATATTTAGAGATTTCATTTCTCTTCCTGATAATGACAAGGTTGATTTTGTGCTCCCAGAGGGAACTGAAAGCTGATTTACCATCGGCTGCCTCCTTGCCATCGGCCACATTTCACAGTCTTTAAACAGCCACAGCTCATGGTGCTGCCTAGCCTTCTGGTGGGGTTGATCAACTGCAAAACGCCTGATGAGTCATGCGCCGCTTCCACATCTAAGATACCTGTTTCTTTATCGTGATAAAGCAGGATGTGCAGCAAGAGGCAAACTGTCATAATTTTATTGGCGAGAGAAGTTTGATTTACACCGCCTCTTTTCTCTGTGCAGGAGCTAAAAGCATCAGTGAAAAGGGCAACCTACAGTGCGCTCTCTTCCATTCCTCATGCTCTTTGGCTCTGCCTTTCCAAACCAGAAGAATGGCTCCCTGCTTGCCGTGACCCCATGTGAGGAATGCTTAGGGCAGATTTTTAAGGAAGCCCAAGAGAACATAAGAAAAGTAGCCCTGATTGGCCTTGCTCAAATAACTCACAAATTTCTAATCTGATCATGACTTCCAAGCAGACCTACAGTGAGCTTAGGGGAAGCCTTAACAAATATCCCACAGGAAGGAATTCAGCCATTCTACAAAGCCCACAGGTGGAGCAATATGCCCAGGTAGAATTACTGTTTCAAGGGAAGAATCTATTGTTTTCCGTTTTCTTCTCCAGCTGAGTCTAAAAGGCATAGTGTATGAAAAAAAAAACAAAACAAAAAAAAAACAACAAAAAAAAACCCTAATGAAAAACTAAGTATATCCCTCCTGCCCACTCCTGTGTCTGCCCTAGTCGACACTGCAGCTCATTTGAGTTTTCCTCTGTTGAAACTGCTAACACTCAATGCTAAGATATGGAAACAAATGAGGAAGGCAAGAAAATGTACTGTGTTAGTGAAGACATACCAAGATAAAGGATGTAACCACTCATTAGTGTTTCCGTCTTGGATCACCAAAGGCAACACGTATAAAAATGGTTAGAGAACCAGGATAGACACATAAGGAAAGTCTGAATGTGTCACTTAAAAAGAAAATATAAAGGTAGTGTAATAAACACTCATTCCAATTCATGTCATATTTAATTGCCCATTTCCCTTTCCTGAAGCACTAAACTGTTTGAAACAGTTATGCCAAATTTGCTTTGCCTTGCCATTTAAAATGTTTATTTCTCTTTAGAAGCGTGTATCTCCCAACCAACTTGACACTTCTGCCATCTATTGAAGACTAATTTACCTAGTTGTCTGTTGAGCAATTTAGTATTATTTCCGGGCCGACTCTGAGCTTAACATGTAAATCTGTCTACCTCTTCTCATCTCAGGACCCCACACACACTGAACAAGGCTCATCTACTCAGATGTCCATCCTCTGCTCTGCACAAGTAAAAAAAAGTAATAGTATAAGCTGTGTTGGTGTGTCTAGACAAAACAAATGGTCACTGCAAAAAAATGCTGCAAAGTTGAAGGTTGCCAATCTACCATTGGCAGAAAGTATTAGAAGTTGATATTTTTAAAAAATTGAAACATTCCCATTTTAAAATATGCAAAGAGGCTTTCAATGGATTTAAAGGATCAGTCATTGGATTCTTCTTGGGCCTTTAATACTTGGTTCATGGGTTTTTCAAGTATCCTGACTTTCTCTCATTAGTAGACCATAGCTTATGTAATGCCTTTCCCTTCTTCCCTTCGGTTTTAAATTTCTGAAGTCCACTCTTAACAACTTCTGTTCTCGTGAATATGCCACCAACACGTTACTTACAGGAAAATGTTTGTCTATTATTTATATTCTCCCTCTCTTTTCTTACCCCATCATCTGAGCAGGTAGCTTATAAAAGAGATCTTCATCTTGCTCCACTGTGTCATTCTGAATGACAGGAAGCATAAGCTGACTGAACTTACACACAGAAATAAAGGCTCCTTTGGGGAAGAAGAGGTGGGGGACAGCAGCAAGGGCGAAGATAAAGGTTATGGAAAGAAATGAAAGGAACGAAGTGGCTGTGTTGAGAAGGAACCTGGGGGAAAGTGCTGAAATATTGAAAAGGAGCTATGACATTTGGCCATGGGATGTGTCTTAACCTGGCTTGTGTTTACAAGACCTTGCTGAATTCCATATTCATCGATGCTTCTGAAAGCTGGTTTTGTATATGGTGGCTTTTGTGGCTTTTGTTTGTGTTCCTCTCTCTAAAACTTTCAAAGACATGCTGATTTTGATCTGCTTTCTCAGTAGAGAAAGAAACAAAACAACCACAGTACCACAATCTCTGAGTCCTGTAAGACCATGTCCTCAGCTTCCTGCTAGAATGCTGTCCTTCCATGACCACCTCAAGCATCTCAGTCTCAACCTGCCTACACCTAAACTCAAAATTCTGAATCCCATCTCCCAATTCCCTTTCAAAAATGAAAGCATTATCTACCTACATGTATATGCCTTGAACTTTGATGGACAGCCCTGGTCTTTCTGTTTCAAAGCAGTCACTATGTTCTGGCTCTTTAATATCTCTCAGGGTCTCTTATCTCTCTTTCTTCTATCACAGTCCTGCCTTAAACACTACAATCTGTGTGGAACTATTGCTAAAGCTTCTAGAGTTTACCCTCCTTTTGTACAGACCCAATCGTTAAATGTGACAAATTCACAAGAGCAGCTCCTATCACTATTTTTAGAATAAAGTTCTAATTCCTTATTTCTACTGACCAGGTTTTCAGGCTTGCTCTCCACCTGCTTCCACTATCTTCTCTTCCTTCTTCTCTTGTTATGCTCATGAGTGACCCCTGTTTCATTTCTCCAAAGAGCAAGTATTCGTGCCCCCACACATGCTGTTCACTGGGCAAAAGCCCAGCCCAGACTCAACCCCAGCTTATCTTGCCTATCATTTCTTCTTCTTCTTCTTTTGGTTATCTTCAATCTTTTTTTAAAGTCTAGTCGTTATCCCTGTCCCATTCCACCCTCTGACTGTTCCTCATCCCATTCCTCCTCCCCCATCTCCAAGAAAATGTCCCCACCTTCCACCTCCACCGTGCTAGGCCTCCCCAGTCCTTGGGGCCTCAAGTCTTTAGAAAGTTAGGTGCCTCTTCTCTCACTGAGGCCAGACCAAGCAGTCCTCTGCTGCATATGTGTCAGGAGGCCTGTACCAGCTACTGTATGCTCCCTGGTTAGTGGCTCAGTGTCTGAGAGATCTCGAGGGTCCAGGTTAGTTGAGACCGCTGGTCTTCCAATGGGGTCATCCTCCTCCACAACTTCTTCTAGTCTTTCTGTAATTTAATCATAGGGTGCCCAGCTTCTGTCTGTTGGTGAGTATATGTATCTGTGTCTCACTCTTTCTGCTGCTTGTTGAGCCTCTTGGAGGTCAGCTAGGCTAGGTTCCTGTATGTGAGTGCAGTGTAACATCAGTATTAGTGTCAGGCCTTGGAGCCTCCCCTTGAGCTGGATCCCAATTTGGGCCTGTCACTGGACCCCCTTTCCCTCAGTCTCTTCTCCATTTTTGTCCCTGCAGTTCTTTTATACAGGAACAATTCTGGGTCAGTTTTTGACTGTGGGATGGCATCCCTCCACTTGATGCCCTGTTCTTTTTTTTTTTTTTTTTAATAACAAAATCACAGTGTGTTTTATAAACCTGTGTGTCTTCTCCACACCGCTCCTTCCACCAGTGCCACACAGAGAAGAGAATCCTCTGCTTTCCTCCTAGCATTTACACTTGTAGACATGAACAATCATCAACCCATAACTGTTTACAGCCAGGGTACTGGATAGTTACAGCTGTTGCATCACAGGACAGGCAATTAAATTAAATTCTGGAGAAATGGGTCAGTGGTGAAGGCTGTCTTCCAGAGGACCAGTGGTCCATTCCCGGCATCTCCATGGTGGCTTACAACTGCCTTTTAAGCCACAGGGTTCTTACATTCTCTTCTAGCCTCCATGATGCACGGGGTGCATACATACAACACGCATGCAAATACTCACATGCATAAGAATAAAACCTTTTAAAAATAATTCTGGACTTTTAATATTGTCTTGGAGATAAGGTTTCATGTAGCCTCAAACTTGTGTAGTCAAAGATGACCTTGAACTCCTGATCCTCCTGTCTCTACCACCCAGGTGATAATTACGGGTTTGCACCGTGACTGGCAGGATTAAATGCTGACAGGTACTACAAAGTACTCCGGAAGACTGTTCAGGTTGGCCTCAGAATCAGAGCCATCCTCCTTCCTTGGATGAGTAGTACCAAGAGCCCAGATGTGAGACGCCACCTTGAAACAGTGAAAAAAACTTTTTCCCAATGTGAAAAGGGATTCAGATTATCAATTATGAGGATATAAATAAATCACCAATGGTCAAGGAGTGCTGTGGTGGCACTTCCCATCAGTGTGAAAAGCGGAATTACTGGAAGTAGCCCAGGATGGTCTTAAACTCCCGATTTTTCTTTCTCCCTCTGGAGGGCTGAAATTACAAGCCTCCTTTTTTCTTTTTTCTTTCTTTCTTTTTTGAGTCAAGGTTTCACTAAGTAACCCTAGACTGGCCTTCAACTGTCAAGAGTCTAATCTGGACCTCCCAATTAGCTGGGATGATAGACCCTGGGGCCACACCCAGCTCAACTCTGTAGTTAGTCTGTGTCTCATGAAGAAGGATCCCTCTTGTACTTTTTGTTTTGCTGAGATGACAGCTGGGGGCTCCTTGATCTCACTCTCTGCAGAGTGACTGGTTCTGACTTTGAACAGCCTGTTTGCCTCTACATCCCCGCGCCTGCCTGGCCTTTCACTGCCCTGCACAGCTTTCTAACTCCAAAGTGGAGCTTGGACCCCTGAATCCCCAAGGTTGCCAAGCCTTAGGGAGCTGCTGGTGGCCAACTTTAGCTCAAGTTCTTTTTCAGTTCTGCTGCCCACCCCGGGGGGGGTGGGGTCCGCTGGATAGCATCCTGGATGTTGTGTAGGTCCCACTGGGTTCTCAGGAGGCATCATCCATCCCAAAGCCATCCTGAGTACGCGCACTTGCATGCAGACAGCAGTGGTCTTCAGCTCCGGCCGATTTCATGCACCAGGTTCCTCTGCTGCTGCTGCACCTCATGCATACACTGCACCTCCAAAAGAAACGTGGGAGGTACAAAGTGCAGGCAGCGGATGCCAGAAGGTGAGCATTGGGGACTTGTTCATGAGCCAGATCACATCTTGCAGAGCCATCTCATAGGCCTCCTAGGACCTCAGGTCCAGGTTGGAGTACAGATGGCTAGTTAGTTTCCTGGGAGCCACGGAGCTGATGCCTGGGAGTCAGGAGTCCTGAGCAGCCTGGCAGAGGGCTCTCACGCAAGCTCTCAGCTGCTAGGAGATTCCATCACCCATCCGCACCCCTAGTCCTATGATGCCCTGTCTTTCTATTGGAGGTGGACTCTACAGTTCCCTTACTCCACTGTTGGGCATTTCATCTAAGGTCCCTATCTTTGAGTCTTGAGTGTCTCTTACCTCCCAGGTCTCTAGTACATTCTTCAGGTCCCCTACCTTCTACCTCCCAAGGTTGCCTGTTTCCATTCATTCTGCTGTCCCTCAGGGCTTCACTCCTATCCCCCAATACCTGACCAAGTTTCCCTTTTCCCCTCCATGTCCCATCTTCCACCCATGTCCCTCCCTCCCTGTGCACCCCATAATTGCTTTCTTCTCCCTCCCAAGTGGGATTGAGGCATCCTCACTTGGACCCTTTAGCTTGTTAACTTTCTTGAGTTCTGCAGATTGTATCCTGGGTGTTCTGTTCTTTTTTGGCTAATATCCACTTATTAGTGAGTACATACCATGCATGTCCTTTTGGGTACCTCACTCAGGATGATATTTTCTAGTTCCATCCATTTGTCTGCCTTTCAGATATTGAGCTGGAAGTCACTTCTTCAGGAACACTTCTGTCCCTGATCCCCCTGTCTCCCTTCTCTCCCTCCCAGATTTGCCATTTCTCCCCATTATCACCTCTCCTAGTATAGTCTACATTTCCCTGATAGAACTTATTTCATTTATAATTAAATAACCTTTTCTATAATTATTAATGTCTGCTTCCATGGCAGACTCTCAATTATATGATTTATAATGTTAATGTTAATATTATGCTGGTAATTGCTAATTGTTTAGTGTTGTGCAGACAGTCATTTCTGAGAACTTCAGTAATAGAATCTTTTAAGGCTAAAACATTAGAAATTAAAATTCTCTATGTAAACTGTAGTTATAGTTGCTGCTTCTATTTCTCTGTTTACTCTAGAAGAGTGACGCTAAAACATCCAATAAAACTAGAAACTAAAATTGAGATGCTTATGAGTCTGAAATAAGAATTCTGGGACTATCAAAGGAATGGTGCTTTTTCTTCAAAGGGCATGTCAATCACTTACAAGGACAAGATCTCACATCTCCAGACTCTGCAGTGGAACCTGTAGAGGGAAAGAAACCTTATCCATTTCAATTCAGACATCACCCTCACTGCTGAGAAAGCTCACCAAAGGAGTTCATTAGTGCCACGTGGGATGACAGGTCTCTGGTTCCATCATCATAACCCCTAATAAATGAGCTGATGAGTCAAATTCACTGAAATCTCTCTTCGTCTGGAATATATTGTAAAAGATGAAAGTCGAAGTGATGATGCACTTCATGGCCTTTCAGATGTAATAAAGCTTAAATCTCTCACTGCAAAATGTAAAGTATGTGAAGTGAGATATCTTTTTAACACAAAATATTTGGCGGCTAATAACCCATGGCATACTGCTCATCAACATGGACCAAGGAAAAAGATGTTTTAAAGTCAACCTGACTCTATTATCCCCAGTACAGGCAGCTTTGCTGCCAAGAGGATGGGACAAACAAGTATGGACATAGGTACCTCCTATGCCTTACACTAGAAAGCCACTTCAGTCCATTCCTCCATTCAAGGGCCACTATTTATTGTCTAATCTTTTCTTTGATAGTAATTTAACGTATGCTCAATAAACAGCCATGGCATATGCTGCTTCTGGTTCTGTCAAAAGCTGAATAGTCACCACTTTAAAACTACCTAGCAGGTTTGCTATGTGTAACTTTCATACACACATATATACAAAACTAATAGACAATTAAGTTTAAAATGCATATTTCTGACATAGATCTGATGGTGGGTATTAAGAGACTTTCAAAATAAAATAAAAGCATGGGAAGATGAATGTCATAAAAGATAATGAGTTTACCTATATTCACACCTATAAATAATTTAAACAGTTGACCAGGGGAGTAGAAGAGAACAAATGCCTGGTGTTTGGAGCAATCAGAGAAAATATTGAGAAAACAGAAATATTTCACATGCCAGAATGAAAACCTCTGAGCAACTTCAGCAGGGATGAGGCAGGCTATCTGCTTACGCTGACAGCTGGTAGAGTGACTCCCTGCCACACATAAGGCCCTGGGCTTGGGTTTGATGTCCAGTCAGGATTTAAACTGGACACGTTGGCATACACCTGCAACCTCAGCAGTAGGGAGGTAGAGGCAGGAAGATCAGAAGTTCAAGGTCATCCTCAGCTACAGAGTGAGTCTGAAGACAGCCTGGGCTACATACGGCCCTGTCTCGAAAAATATTGGAGAATGCCATACTTTTAAGCAGAGCGACAAAATTAAAACGATGCCACAAAATTTCATAGACTAAGGTATAAATTTGCCAATTCTGGGAAAAAAATTATGATGTCTAAAATGATCATAGCATTGATTGGCAATACAGACTGAGAATAAATAATAATAATAAAATAACAAAGAATATTGACAAATGTACTATGATCTTAGTAAGGACAGATTTTAAAATAATATTACTTGCATATGTTCATACTTAGAATTGAAAAGACTGACATTTTAGATACAAACATAAAAATCAAACAAAAAAAATGGAGGCATTAGGAAGCTCAGGGATTAAGAGTGTTCACTGCTCTTGCAGAGAGCCCACAGAACACACATAGTGGCTCATAACTACCTGTACCTCCAGTACCGTGAGCTCCAACATGCTCTTCTGACTCCACGGGCTCCTGCATTAACTTGCTGAACATAAACACACTCGGGCACACACACATACACGTGATGTGTACATATTGTGTGTATGTGTGTGTATATGGTGTATTGTGTGCATGTGTGTACACCTGTTGTGTGTGGTGTGTGTGGTGTGTATGTGTACTTGTTGTATGTGTGTGTGTATGTGTGTGTATATGATGTACTTGTGTGCATGTGTGTACACGCATTGTTTGTGTGTGTGTTGTGGTGTGTGGTGTGTGTGTGTGTGTATTTAAACTGGAAGGACCTATCCACTGTCAAATGTTTAAGGTGAGAT
Source organism: Mastomys natalensis (assembly GCA_021653895.1). Classification (NCBI taxonomy): domain Eukaryota; kingdom Metazoa; phylum Chordata; class Mammalia; order Rodentia; family Muridae; genus Mastomys; species Mastomys natalensis. The sequence continues at coordinate 2,815,116 of JAJTUV010000163.1, read as the reverse complement.
GTCCTTAGTATCCAGGGACTCGGTGTCCTCTGTAAAGTTCAGGAGTCATTTCCAATTTAATTCTACCACAGGTGAGAATAGTTTCTATGATGCTAGAAGTCCCTCCTAATACTGAGTTGAGACTTAACATTCTGTAGCTTTCATCTAAAAAGTCCATTTCTTCCTTTCTTGAGCAACGTTGAACAAAAATATGTTCAGAACCTTTTCACGTGACTAATCTTCAAAACCTCTGAGAGTTATTGAATCATTTTATTGTTGCTTTTTAATAATCTACTATTTATAGCATATGAAGCTCATTAACACAATTAATAAATGCCTGTGTTATTAATAAGCATTTCTAAGGCATTACAAATATCTCCCCAGGGTTTATTGATGCTATTTCAGTCTTATGTTTAGATTTATGACTTTGTCTGGGGAAGGAGGTTGAGGGGGGAGACAGACAGCTTTCCTTCCCTAAGAGCAAAGAATATAAAAACTCTATTTTAAATCAAAATGTCCTGAGTTTAATGAAAACCAGCAACAGAAAGTCTGGAGATCTGTGGCTGGGGTTCTAACTTGAGAGAACAAATTAAAGAGCATCAGATTCAATTTCCAAAAGATTGTGATTTTCTATTTGGATGTGCTGCAAATTTGGCAGGCTATACAGATTTAGAAAAAAAATTATTATTATTTTTCCAATACTTTCAAAAATGTATTTGCGTCTAAACCTTAGGGTACATTCAGGTAAAAGAAAAAAAAATTATTTACGTATCCATTATCTCTGAGTAGAAGCCGAGTTTGATGAACGCTCCACACAACTAACAAATGCTTGCCTGCCCAGATGGCTTTTGCTCTAGCATTATGCCTCAGAAAATAAATTATTGCTATTATTTATGCTCATCATAAACTATGTCTGCATAACAAGTTTCTCAGAGGAGTTGAAACTAGTTTTCGCTGATTCTACAACACGTCTCATTTGTAAAAGTCAGAAAACTGTACCTTTCTTGTTCCAAGTGAGAAAATGTGTTGCAGAAGCATACAGATTCGTGGAAGCACAAGCGAGTGTTCAGTTTACCCATGCGTAGAGACACTCATGAATCAAAACTCTGGAATATGGAAAGCCATTAAGTGTCAGCTGTGCTTATAAAACAAAATTATTAGAAACTTTAAAACTACCAAGAACTGTATGTACCTGCTACAGAGACCAAGATTGCATGACATGGAAGAAAGATCCCATCCCCAAAGATAAGATCTCAAAATATGAAATAACGTGGGACTCTTACAGGAGAGACTATAATGACTTGCTTAGAAATGGCAGTTGCTAAATTATTGTGTGAGAAACAGAGTTCTGTTTTATTCCCCCACTCTGCAACCAACCAAAGCTAGTTATTTATCCCACCTGTAAAATGCAATAAACCTGCACATGTCCCAGAAGGATAGGTGAGGATTAATTTCCTGGAGGTGTCTGGAGTTTCACAAATGTTGTTGTGGTGATATACAAATTGTGGTCCCCTCATTTTGCTTTTGTAACACATTCATGGTCCTAACACACTGGAGGATACCTCGGCTGTCCAGGCAGTACATCACCTAGGCATTCAACACCCCTCTTCAGCACCTCCTGAGGGTTAGCTGAAGACCAAGCTAAAAATACTGTTCAGTGATTGCCCATTAAATCACATGAGGTTGAGATATCCAAGGTCTCGATTTACTTTTGTAATACAAATTAACCTTGTAGGTGCAAAATTACAGTATTATTTTATAATTACAGCCGTGGTCTCTATATTATGAGATACTACAAAATACTTGACCTTCCCAATGAAGGTTAGCTAATTATTTTGTATCCAGCTAGAACAAGTTCATTAAACTTGACTCTCAATGGAAGTATGGCTAATGCTTCATCTTACCAGATTCCATTGTCACTGGTGGTGGCGAATTAATTAAATTTAGTATTCAAGCATGAGTTTCGAATCTAAAAGACCTGACTAAGTGCACCCAAGTGATTATTTGTTATTTACAGCATCAGATATACAATGTAAAAGTGCTATAAATAACTTGGTGTACATTTGCATGTTGACAATTTACCTTCTTTATTAGACCTTATGCTCATGCAAGGAAGGAAAATTTAGGGCTTATTTTTGTACATGTGGTTCTAAACATAGCTCTTAAGGAAATACTTTGTAATGAGGAACAGATAACATATGTTGTTTGTACAGTTTTAGGTTGTAGTGAAAGATGCATATTTTCCAGTCAGTTGTATTAGAGGGTAAAGGGCTGTCATATTCTTATTTGTATCCATATCGATCAGTGAGAAGCCTAAGACCTAAACTCCTGTACAATGAAATCATATTTATTTGCCCTTTAGATTATAGTCACTTCTTAAAGATACATCATAATATGTAAGTATGAGATGTTGTACAATATTTATTTAAAAAATTCAATCTTATCAAAATGCATAGAGTTGAAGTGTGGAATCCTCCCTAATTACAAAAATGGGGGACAATACAGAAATCATCTTTCTTACTCTTTAATTTCAAATACACATAATAATAAAAAACACTTCAATGTTCAAATGTAGAAAAAATTATCTAAATCAAAACTGATTGTTGAAACTTATTTTGTAAGTATAAAGCTAAGAAAATTATTTCTGGCCTTTGCAATAGGCTTCTTGCAATTTTTCTCAGCCTGAAACTTCATATTTTATATTTCTTTTCTTTATTATATAAAAATGCAAGAACTATTTGCTTGCCACCTTCTCCTCATGCCCTCTGAGTAGAACTCACAGCAAACCTGTGTTATTAATATGAAAGTTTTAATTTAAGAATTTTAATATACATCACAGAAATCCTTTTGATAAAGTAGGAAAATTCAGGGCTCACTTATTAAGACATGGCTATGAAATTAACCACTTATTCTGAAAGAATTTCCATCTTAACCATATGCATTCCATATTCTTTCATAAGATTGAGGCAGGGCCAATTTGACATTACTCAAGTGTGCTTCAATGCTGGTTTAATTTCCACTAAGAATAGTAGAATAATGTTTCATTTCTGCTAAGAATAGAAAAATATGAGACAGTGCTGGAAATGCAAATGAAATACAAAAGTTGAACTTGGAGAGCTTAAAAGTAAACTTACAGAAAGTAGACTCAGACACACAACCCAAGTCAGAGCTATTAACAATAACAATACATACAAACCACAGAATACTGACTCTACTCACTGAATGTGCAAGTCCTTCAGATCAAGAGCCCTAAGAGCAAATGATTTTGTTCTCTGTCAGCAGTGTGCACACATAGGCTTTATGGGCTGCTGTATATCAGAATTGGCTTCAGTTTGTGTTCTCTGCACAGGCAATGGTATAGGTATGTATCTACATTGAAATAGTGGATGTGTAAACACAAGAGGATGCCAAAGATCAGGTTGTAAGAGTTGCCCCACATCTCACCACTGATCCTGTGAGCACTCATGTATTGAACCCTTGCACTGATTAACTTTATATCATCATGATATAGAAGAAAAGAGTGAATTGGGCTTCCGTTGTTTGAGGTTCTAGTTCAGTTTCACTTAGCACCATTGGGTTGGGCCCATGAAATCTCAATGCCTGTAGGAACATGTGATAGAGGAGACTCGTTCCTCTGGGGCAGCCATTTAGCCTAAGAGAAGAAGGTCCCAAATTTTGAATATCCACCTTCAGAAGTCTCCTCCAGTGATATAACATCCTTTCATTAGGCTCTCTCTTAAAGCCCCCATCCCCTCTCAGTAGCACCATTAGAAGAGAAATAAATCTTTATATAAAGAAATATAGGCTTATGGGGGCACTTGTTCAAACCATGGTGTTGCCCTTTGTTTCAGATAACTCACTTTACTTCAGAGTAATAAAAATATATCAAATATCAATTGGAAAATTAATAACTATAAGAACTTGAAATTCTATTTGAAAGATCAAAGGACAAGACAACTGATTTTCTATCCTATCTTCCTGCCTCAAGACAAAAATATATATTTGGATTATTTTATGCACAGGGATTTTGAGTTGTTATGATCAGAGAACCTAACCAAGCTATTTAAAAACAGGATATAGGTTTGTTTCCTCATGCAAGTGTAAGTACTTGTGGAGAAATAGTTGTGCTTTTCTCTATGTCTTCCAATTTGATGCTCAATATTAATTTATTGACTCTATGACATTGTGGTACTTGATGAAGCCCCTTCCAGGGCTAGAAAACAATAACAAAATCAAAGACTGAAACCACTGTTAAATATAAAAAGTAAAGAAAATAAAAGAGAGAAAAGGGTATCAAACAGACAAGATCCAGCAATTATTGTAACATCTGAAACACAGCATTTCTCCAAGAAAGAATTTAAAGCAAAACTCTTTTGTTCAGTCATGAAATCAAGCTATTTATGTCTCTAATAGTTTTGTGTGGGTTTCTATTTATTTTCATTGGTTATGTTTTTCATTTTCATGGTTAACACTCTGAAAAAAGCAGGCTAATGGAGGAAAGGCTTATTCTGGCACTCAGTTTGAGAATGTACAGCTCATGGTGCTAAAAAAAGACATAGCATCAAGATCTGTCTGAGGTGGCTAGCCACACATCCACAGCTGGAAGGCTGAAAGAGAGAGAAGAGTTGGTTAGAAAGCTTCAAGCCCTCCTAACCCAGTGACCCACTTTCTCCAGCCAGACCTCACCTAACATAGCCTTCACAAACCAGCAGCAGAAGCTTGGAAACTAGTGTCCAAACACATGAGCCTATGAGGGACACCCCATATTCAAATACTACTGAATCAATAAGTGCAGGGACCTTAAGGGTTATTTTTCTAATTAACTCCGGCAATAAATGGATACAAGCTTTAGTTGTGCCTGCTGTAGAACCATTGAAAGACTTGGTAAGCACAATCTTGCAGTGGCCCATCTCACAGGTGTGTTTTTGATCTTAGGGAAAGCTGCCTGGGTGGTTTTTCAAGATTTACTTGTATGCTTTTATATGTATGAGTGTTTGTCTGCATGTATGTAAGTGTACTACTTCTTTGTCTTATACATGCAGAAGCTAGAAGAAATCATGTGATCTGCATGGAACCATAAAGATAGATAATTTGTAAGACACCTTACAGGTGTTATGAACCAAACCAGGGTACTCTACAAGAGAAACAAGTGCTCTCAACCACTGAGTCACCTCCCCAACCTGATTCTTTTTAAATAAAGTAAAGCTGGATCTATTATTCATCATGGGAGCACATTTAATAAATTCTGGATTAAGAAAAGTGGACAAAAGAGATATTTAAAAATTTAAATGCCCTGAACACATGTAATAGTGTACACCTGCTGGATCCTGCCTGGCCATGTGTAAAGGATAGCTTGACATATTCCTGACCCTAGAATACAGCCAGCATGATGTGGGCCTCCATGAGTGTTATTGGTTGCTGTGGATATAATGTTTGTATAATAATGTACATATTTTCATATTTCTCCTTTGAGGAATGTTCTCTCTGCCAAAGTTAATGACTCCATGATAATCAGAGGCAACAAGAGTCCAGGAGTCAAGGGTGTGGCTAATGTCTCAGCAAAATGGTAAATGCTATGACCTTCATGACAACCCTTAAGGCTATGGGAAGGGACTCTGAAAACAGGAGTTCAAAAATATATAATTTCTTAATTATGTAAAATATCAGGATGCAATATGAATTATATGAGAAATTTCACAGATCTAAAGAAACAAAGACAGCTACACTATAAACCAGCTTGTCAGAAAGGTACTAAAGAAGGAGAGATTTAGGGAGTGGTGATTGCAGGGCAAGATTCCACCCAACTAAATTTTTTTGTTTATGCTTACAAAGGCAGGCATATTCCTGAGTTCAAGATCAGCCTGGGACAGAGGGAGTTTAGGCTCAGGCCCAGGTATGTAAGGAATGGTGATTTCAGGGTGGGGTCTCACCCTGTTTGTGCTTGTGCTTGCTGTCTCTTTCTAAGAATCAAGGGCCTAAGGTGGTTGCAGACTGCTAATTCATGGGATGGTGAATTGGGAACCAGGAATAAACGACAACATTGATATGTAAATAAAAGACTAGGCTTTGGGTCTGCATGAGATGAGCTAGCAAAGCACCATAGGAGTTCTTTTTTAGAATTATTTCTAGCAAGAGCTGCGCTGTTTGGAAATCTCTGGAGAGTGAACACAGCTACTTTAGAATGTTTTCTAACAGGATTTCCAGTTTGGGTCAAAAAATCCATGGAGAGTGAATACAGCTCTTTTAGAATTTTTCATAGTTCTTTTCAAATTTTTTCTAACAGGATTTTTGAGCCTGACCAAAAATTCCAAGAATTGCTTGAACTAATGAAGCACTTTTAGAACTTTTTCTAGCAGCTACCTAAAGAGAGCTTTTTGGAAGGAGAACATAGCCCTTTTAGACTTTTTTTTGTTTTCAAAAAAAAAATCAAGAATTTTTTATAGCAGTTTTTCTGATTTTGGTTGGAAAATCCATAAGCTCTCCAGAAAGCTTTTAGAATTTCTTTCTAACAAGAGAGAGCTGTCTCAAGCAGAAAGTGCTGTCTTGAGAGAGCTGTTTCGAGCAGAAAGCTGTATTGAGCAGACTACAGAGCCAAGGGCTATCTAGGGAGAGCTATCTTGAGAGCTATCTCAAGCAGAACACAGGCTATCAGCTTGAACCCATAATTTGACTTCAAATATTTGTTTTGCTGTTCCCAGGTAACCCTTCTCTCAGGAATCCTGCCCAAGCCAAGCCTGGACCTTGACACACAACACACACACACACACACACACACACACACACACACCTTTAATCCCAGCACCTGGGAAGCAGAGGCAGGTGGATTCCTATGAGTTCCACGACAACCAAGGCTACATATACAGAGAGACCATGTCTCAAAGAAATTTTAAAGACCCAAAATGTCTTGAAATGAGAAATTTCATAAATGTAGAATAGATTAATTGTTGCTTAAGGTTGAGATGGGGAGGAGAGTGTGGGTGTGGATATAAAAGGACAACACACAACACAAGGATCCTTGCTATAATGGACTGCTCTTTCATGACTGGATCAAGGTTAAGATCCTGTTTGTGATTTGGTGTTATAGCTTCTCCAGATGTACTGGGCCAAACTGGGTAAAGGGTATAACACCACTCTTGGTATTGTTTCTTATGGCTGCATATGAATATCATCTCAAAACAAAAGGTTTGATTTTTTACAAAAAAAAAAAAAAAAAAAAAGAACTGAAATATATGAACATCTAGGTACAGAACACCAATGGCTTATGGTCTAAGATCAACAATAGACAAATGGGACCTCATAAAATTGCAAAATTTCTGTAAGGCAAGGGACATTGTCAATAGGACAAAATGGCAACCAGCAGATTGGGAAAAGATCATTACCAATCCTACATTTGATAGAGGCTAATATCCAATATATATTAAGAACTCAAGATATTAGACTCCAGACAACCAAATAACCCTATTAAAAAATGGGGTACAAAGCTAAACAAAGAATTCTCAACTGAGGAATACTGAATGGCTGAGAAGCACCCAAAGAAATGTTCAACATTCTTAGTCATCAGGGAAGTGCAAATCAAAACAACTGAGATTCTACCTCACTCCAGTCAGAATGGCTAAGATCAAAAACTCAGGTGACAGCAGATGCTGACAAGGATGTAGAGAAAGAGGAACATTCCTCCATTGTTGGTGGGATTGCAAGCTGGTACAATGACTCTGAAAATCAGTCTGGTGGTTCCTCAGAAAATTGGACATAGCATTACCTGAGGACCCAGCTATACCACTCCTGGGCATATACCCAAAAGATATTCCAACATATAACAAGGACACATGCTCCACTATATTCATAGCAGCCTTATTTATAATAGCCAGAAATTGGAAAGAACCCAGATGTCCTTCAACAGAGAAATGGATACAGAAAATGTGGTACATTTACACAATGGAGTACTACTCAGCTATTAAAAACAATGAATTCATGAAATTCTTAGGCAAATGGATACAACTAGAAAATATCATTCTGAGTGAGGTAACCCAATCACAAAAGAACACACATGGGATGCACTCACAGATAAGTGGATATTAGTGCAAAAGCTTAGAATACCCAAGATACAATTCACAGACCACATGAAGCTCAAGAAGAAGGAAGACCAAGTGCGGATGCTTCAGTGCTTCTTAGAAGGGGAACAAAATACTCAAGGGAGGAATTTCGGAACAAAGCTTGGAACAGAACTGAAGGAAAGGTCATCCAGAGATTGCCAGACAAGGGGATCCATCCCATATACAGACACCAAACTCAGACACTATTGTGGATGCCAAGAAGTGCATGCTGACAGGAGCATGATATAGCTTTCTCCTGAGAGGCTCTGCCAAAGCCTGACAAATACAGAAGTGGATGCTCACAGTCAACCATTGGACCGAGCATGCAGTCCGCAATGGAGGAATTAGAGAAAGGACTAAAGAGCTGAAGGGGTTTGCAACCCATAGAAGAACAACAATATATCAACCAACCAGAACCCCAGAGCTCCCAGGAACTAAACCACCAATCCAAGAGTACACATGAAGGGTTCCATGGCTCCAGCTGCATATGTAGAAGAGGATGGCCTTGTCAGACATCAATGGGAGGAAGGCTCTTTGCCTTGGAGTCCATGCCCCAGGGTAAGGACATGCACAGGAAGTGGAGGTGGGAATGGGTGGGCGAGCACCCTCATAGAAGCAGGAGGAGGAAGGATAGGATGGTCACATTACATCACAACTTGGTAGGCTCAGTTCTAATTTGAAACATGTGACTCAAAACGTTTTTGTGTAACATCTAAGGTGCCACAAGAGCCAGACTCTGTATCGGGAGATATTCTACTTCTTCTTCCAACCTCATCTTTAACTTATACTACAAGGTGTTTGAGTATTTGTATGCAACAAAAACAAACAGACAAACAAACAAAAAACTGTTGTCTCTTGATGATCTTTAGGACCAACTGTGTGGACCCTGGTTTGTTCTGCCATAAAAAGGAACTCTCTTGCTCATGATGCACATGACATGAAGAAGAGGCTAGAGGGTGCTGTGAGAAGAGGACTCTGGGATCTCTGATACCTGAAGTTGATCTAGAGGAGGAGGTGTGCATTAGTAGAGGCAAAGTGCCCTTAAAAATGTCGGGCAGTGATGGTGCATTCCTTTAGTCCCAGCACTTGGAGGCAGAAGCAGGCAGTTCGAGGCCAGCCTGGTCTACAGAGTGAATTCCAGGACAGTCAGGGCTATATAGAGAAACCCTGTCTCAAACAAAAAAAAAAAAAAAAGAAAGGAAGGAAGGAAGGAAGGAAGGAAGGAAGGAAGGAAGGAAGGAGGAGGAAGAAAGAAGGAAGAGAAGAAAGAAAGAAAAGAAGAGAGGAGAAGAAGAGAAGAGAGAAGAAAGAGAAGAGAAGAGAAGAGAAGAGAAGAGAAGAGAAGAGAAGAGAAGAGAAGAGAAGAGAAGAGAAGAGAAGAGAAGAGAAGAGAAGAGAAGAGAACTACTGCAATGATTCTCAATCTTTCAAATGCTGGAACCCTTTAATACACTTCCTCATGTTGTAGAGACTCCCACCATAAAATTATTTTTGTTGATACTTCATGACTATAATTTTGCTCCTGTTATGAATCATAATATAAATACTTTTGAAGATAGAAGATTGCAAAGGGGTCATGACCCACAGGTTGAGAAACACTGAGCTACAGGCTTTTCATCTCATAAGGAGACTATAATGACAGGAAGATCATAAAGATCATAAGGGTGACAGACTGAGAAAGTGTCATAATTAATCTTAATTGTCAACTTGACAGTATCTAGAAGCATCTAGGAGACAAACTTCTGGGCATGCCTGAGCAAGAATTTCTAGTTTAGGTTAATTGACTTGGGAAGACCCATTCAACATGGGCACCATTGAAAAAAAATAGAAAGGGAGCTGAACACAGCATTGGTTTCTCCCTGCTTCCTGGCTGTGGATGCAATGTGACCAACCACCCCATGCTCCCGCTGCCATGCTTCCATGCTATGGTGGACTGTGCACCTCAAACTGTGAGCCTAAATAAGCTCCTCTCCTCACACTGGTTTTGTCGGATATTTTGTCACAGCAACTGAAAAAGTAACTAGTACAGAAAGTAAATACTATATTCCTCAAGAGTGACCTGATTCTTCCTTCTTACATGTTTTCCATAGATATCTCAAACACATTAAGATGTATCGCAAACAACTGATAGAGGAATACATTTATTTTTTTCTTCCTCACAAGTTTTGCTTGTGTTAAGGCTTCAATTAGAATTGCTCTGATGGAAAAATGAGAGAGTATAAGTGAGTCTGTAAAAATGAGCATTGCTCAGTGTCTACTTAGAATCCCTAGGGCAAACAAACATAGGTCAGCATACTTAAAGATCATAGGCATTAGGAAGCTAAATTTTAGTTTCATTATTTATATACCAGATTTTATATTTTTCATTTAAAATGAAATATGAACATATTTATTTATTAGGATGCTTAATAATTAACATGTTATTACTTTCACCAAGTGATAGCATACCCCTACACCAAGGAGAGGGTGTTCCCTTCTACAATTTTCTGTGCCATAAGTTCTAGCCAAACAGCCACACTTTCCCCAGAATCCCTTTGAATTGTTACTGCCTCTGATACTCCCAGAAACACAGCTGGGATTAAAATGAGAATATAAGGTTACATTCATCAAGAGCACGTCGAACATTAATAAATGGCACTTGGACATAGGCCTAACATTCTCAAACTAATTCAAATGATGAGGGGTGGGAGAGACTGCTACCCACAGAAAGTTCCTCAGTCATGCTGACATTTATGGAGATCTTATATGCAAAGGCACAAGGAACCAGTGTTACTGTCATCCTACCCTGTGCAGTGGAGGAAGTTTGCAGATGAAATTATACGTTATCCCTGGTTTAAATTTCTCCTGGTTCTTCCTGTTGTTAAATGATAACATTCTGCCTCTCACCTCACTTAGGTATGATTTAATTTTTCTTAAAAAAAAAAAAAAGGAAGATTAAAAAATGGTGGAAGATAAGTAGATGGGAACACAGCAACCTGTTAAGACAAATAAAAAAATACAAAAACCAGATTTAATACAATATAATAGAAACTGGCTGAAAACCCTACATGCTAATAGACAATATGACACACAAACAGGGAGGGAGTAGACAGGAAGGGGCAGCCTATACCAAGAGCCTTTCAATGGACTGCTGAATGGACCGGATCTGCTGCTTTGGTTGAGAGCCTTCTTTGAGGGTAACAGAACAGGCGATGACAGGCCTGTGAGAATTCCACAGGCCTGTCCTAACACCTGTTTGGAACACATAAATACGTAGGGGACATTCTTGTCTTCACACAGCAGAGGGAGATGCAGGATGATCTCCAAGGGCTCAGCGTCTGCTGCCATCACAATGAACTCAGAGATGCCTCTGTTGAGGGTTTTGGTGATTTCATTGGCTCCTTTCTGAAGCTGCTTGGTAGTTACCTGACTGCAGTACAAGGTCCATCAGCTTCTTGGTGGGGAAGGAATCTACAAGGGGATAGGCCTCTGGATTCACATCAGCCTCTGTAATGGCCACAATGCTCTGGCCTCACCTTGACTCGAGAACAGCCCACCTAAGACAGACTGAAAAGCTGACCAGAAAAGGAGTAAAACCCACTTCTAACTTTTACTTTTTAAAATCAAGAAACCTTGGGAAAAATCACATCTCTAGCATTCATTTTTTTTTTTTGTTTTTAATTTTCAAACCAACAAAATTAAACTAAATCAGAATTTCGAAATGGGTCCCTTGTCTATAGACATCATTTAAAAATAGGTGACAATGGAGAAGACAATGGAAGTAATTTGATTACTATTCATACTTAAATATGTTTAATTCACATTGATCCAAGCATAGTGCGTTTATCTAAATAGTCGTAGACTGTATACTGTTCCCTAAAGTTATTTTTTAAAAGGAATTTACAAATTAGTGCTTCTCAGCCACATTAGAAATGTGGGTTGGAAAAGGCACCGGCTAAAGGCTAATTGAGATTACTATAGGTCAGGAATTCCAAAAGGGCTAAGCTTGGGAATTCTCACAGTCTTTAATATAGTCCAAGTCTGAATGTCAGTCAGGATGGAGTCATGTGAAGCCTTGCCTGGAACTGTCAAAGTGCTCAACCACATGACCAGCTATTGAGATAAAGCCTGTTTCTTCTTATAGGCACTAGGGATACTTGAGGGTAACATAGCACTTAGTTTTCTATATCTTGAAAGATCGAGATAACAGCTACAATGTTCTCAATGACAAATTATCAGAAGTTATTCACACAATAACAAATCCACTGTATTCTGCCATGCCCATGTTTAGGAAGGGGCTGGGCAAGGGCTCAGTACCCAGAAGGGAAGACCACTAGAAACTATTGTGAATGCTGACTGCCACATACAGTCCTCATGGAGCCTCCTGTTCTAATGTTTTATAATTATAAGAAATTTAGAAGTACTACTAATGACACTGAAGTACATCCATTAAAAATATACCTAATGTTATACATATGTAAACCACATTGCTTTCACAAAAAGCATATTGACTGTTTAAGGTATCTATCTCTTAATCCTTAGAACCCAGATTACATTACCTAATAAGGGAAAGAGATTTTTGAAGATACTAATAATTTAAAAACTTGAAATAAAAAGAATATTCTGGATTCTCTGGGTTGTCCAAATATACCAGAGATAAATTTAACAATATTTTTGGCTGTGGTCAAAGTTGGTGTTTTAAGGAAGGAAGAGAGTAAAGAAGATAAAAGAGAAGAATCTGACACTCAGCACCACTGGTTGTGAAGATGGAAGAATGAGCTTAAGGAAAGTTCTAGAACCAAGAAAGTAAAGAAATCTCCCTAGGTCTCAGAAAGTAACCCAGACTTCATGGACTTTGATTTTAGTTACCTCAAGACTAGGCTCATACTAGAAGTCTGACCACAGAACTACAAAAACCAATAAAATTTTTGTTCTTAGAAGCCACCAGTTATGCCACAGTGACTTAATTTTTAATATTTCATCATATTAAATTTTTGAATTATTTAATGGAGCTGTACATTATCTAATAAGATTTTCAATCTGCAAATCATGGGCATTGTATTTTATTTCTTTATATTATTACTCAAGTTTTGCCTTGGGATCAAACTGACAAAAATCAAAATTCTCTGAGCCAGGAGATGCCTTATTATAAAATTATTTTGAAGGACATGTCTCACTTCTTCAAGAGATTACAGTAGTTTTCATTTTTAATATCTCCTTGCAACTGTTAAAGGTGTTTAATATTTATAATTCATAAATTTAAAATTTATTTGAGTGAGATGAAGATAGAAAATGTTCACATAATAGTTAATTCACGTAAAATTTGATTGTATTTGTTTCAAATGATTTAACTTGCACTAACAATAATACCATTTTCTTTTAGATGTAATATGTATATAGTACTATTGATCATTTCTAATGCTTTATCTGAGTACCCAATGGCTATATACTATAATCAGTAGGCTTCAGAAAGTTAAAGATTTAATCACTAACCTCAGAGCATGCACATCTATATATGAATATGAAACAGTATATTAAAGATTAAATTACAGTTAAAATAAGCAAAAAAAGTTTAAAAATATAGCAAGTGACTGCTTCCCACACAAGTTATTCAGAAAAGTAAGCCATATGGGACTTCAAATAAAATGTTATTATCACAAAGATGAGGGGAAAACACTATAATATAAATGTTATTTAACCTGGGTCTTAAAAAGTACAATAAATTGTAGGACATAAAGAATCCTGGGTAGCTAGCTTAAATGTACGAAAATGGTTCTATTATATAGAATTCACCCAATGATATGGTTACTGATTTACTGTTTACAAATTTCAGATGGACAAAAGAATGTCTTTTACCTGTGCTCTGGCTTAATTAGAATCTCAAGCAACAAGTACAAACTCAAGATTCTGTCATATATATTTAAGCTGTGCACCATGTTCGGATGTCTGTGTGTATAGCAAAATAACTGTTCTCACTAAGCAAGTTAGCATGTCCATCAGTTTGTAATGACTTTGTGCATCATTGTGCGTATGTGTTTAGAGTACCTAAAGCTACTCCAACATTGTTTTTCAATATATAATGGAAAATGTTTGGCAGTCTTCCTACAACACATTGAAACTCTGAACTTACCTTGTGTAGCTGAAAGAGTAAATACTTTCAGTTAACATTTTCTGATTTCTTCTATCCTCCAGCTATGATTACCACCTTTGCGTTTTTTCTATGGGTTTGGCTTTGTAAAATTCCATATTTAAGTTGTATTATGTATGACTTGGCTTTCTGTGCATCAGTTCATTTAACAAGCATATCTTATTGTTCATATATCATCATTGCCAAATGATATAATCTTCTGTTTTTAAGGCTAAATAGTGTGTGTGTGTGTGTGTGTGTGTGTGTGTGTGTGTGTGTGTGTGTGTATAAACACTTTTTGATTCTTTGTCAATGGGCTGGTAGACAGTTTTCATGTCTTGTCTATATAGATAATGTTTAATGTTTCAATGAGTTATCTGAGGTGAGGTGAGTGTATTTTCCTTTGGGTATTTTCCAGCAGATACATTGCTGATGATATTTTAATTTTACTCAATAGATGTTCAGTGGGTAAAACAGATAACATTGAAAACAATGACATTATATCATAAGAAGAAAATACAGTTTCATAAAATAAATTAAAGGCAAATGAATTTCTATCTCTAACAGGTCTCTAAAACCTGTTAAAAGCTTGTGTTAACTTTTTATAAAGAAGATAATTTAAAAAGTAAATTGAGAAGTTTCAAGAAAAGGAAGAAATACATGTTAATAAAAACATGGCAGAACTTAATCAGATGTCATGGTAAAGGTAGATTCAATATGAAGCTCAAGGTTTAGATCCCAAATATCATGATAACTATACTGCAATTCACAAGAGTGTTAAAAAAAGAGAAAGAATTAATAGGAAAATATTTATCTAGCTTTCAGGATGTTGAATAAAGTATAAAGCGTAAAAATGTGGATGGGTGGGTGGGTGGGAAGGGGGTGGATGGATGGATGATTATTTTGTGGTGGGTGGGTAGATTGTATCTCAGGAGAGAAGAAATGATCTTGAGAGCTGTTTAGCATAAACACAATGGTGCTGTAAGGATGGATAACAGTGGGCTAGAAAGAAGCAAAGAAATATGTGATGGGAAAAGCCTCCATTAAAAAGAAGTAAAGGAATCTAAAAGAACTCTAGTAGAGGGGAAAGGAGCAGCAGAAATACTCAAAGGCAGCATGGGAAAACATTAGGTCCACTGTCAGGGTTAAATGCTGCAACAGAGAAAAGGAGTTTCCCGTTTAGGAATAGTATAAGCTTGGTTTAGGTGAACACTTAACACCTATGAAGACTTTGTCTCACAGAAATGATAAACAGGCATTAACTCTGTCTACCTCAAACTCCTTTTGATTCTGAAATCTACCAAATCAAGAGGAAATGCTATTTTGTGACACTAAAATAAGGACCATTTCTACAATACTCAATATTCCATCATGTATTTTCTTCCTGTGTGTACATTCAAAGCCACGACGTAATTGTAGATACCAGGAACAGCTAAGCAGCCAAAGTGTCTGTCTGTGTCAGTATGACTGTGTGTGTACTGGGAGATGAGGCTGCTCATACAAGAGTCCAATGGCACTAATCACAGGGAGAACCCAAGAAACTCTGTGTTTTACACGGAACAACAGAAGGCTGCGACTGATGGTTGTTACAAGGCACATCTACAGAATAATTCGTCAGTATATAGACATCCTCATTTTAGAGACTGCCTAATTCTGAGACAGAGCAATAGAGTAACTATTCTACCACCCAAATCATTCATGTTGTGTATTATGATATACAACACAAATCGTTTCCTCTAAGACCACATTGTCTTTAGCAAATTTGCAATAACGATTTATAGCAATGTGAAAACATGTTAAATTAGCAAACCTTCGGGTTCAAAAAGGTTTCTCTTACACGCCAGTAGATGAAGCCTGCTGCCTCCTCTCATGCTGACATTTTTGTCAACACATTCTGTTAATTATTCAGGATAACATTTTTCATAATTGGCAAGGCCATCCCCCCTGCCTGGACTTTCTCGGTAAATGTTGAAAATTGCTAAACACAATTTGTGTGATTTATTTTTTTGTCAAATGACCTTATTAGTGCTTCTCTCGCTGAACTGTGTTTGTGGGTGGATGTGGGTATAAAAATGCAGTGTTGACTTTTTCAGGAAAAAAGTTACATCACTTTACACTTCATAAATTTAACAACCAAAATGTTATCTGTACTAAGTGTTTCGAGGAAGCACTGTTCACTTCTGACTGGTTTGATAGAAGCTGATTTGACAATGGCCTCTCATCTGTGTGTTGTCACTGATACTGGCTCCATTCCAGTTGGCTGCTAAGGTGTCTAAACATTCAGAAACAGAAATTACCCATAAAACTTGTGACAGCGTCCTCTGGGTTCACAGATACAGATCACTGCACATCTGGATGGGTTGTTCTGGCTGAGCTTATAATGTCATATCCCTTGTAAACACAATACACCTGTCTCTCATTTAATGGACAGTTTTTGAAGCTGAAGCATTTGTTTTCCCTGAGAAATGAATCGCACCACATTATTTACAAATATTAAAGCCAGAAGTGACAAAAACACTTCAGTATTTCACTTATTTTATCTTCAGATGTAGTAACCCTTTGATAGAAGATAAAAATCTGCCTTACTTTGTCATTATGAAAAACTTAAAGGGAGATAAGGAAAAACATCAAATAATGGAACAATTCCTTTGCCTTTTAAAGGATTTGTAACTATTTTCATTCTTCACATCTTGAAAGTTATTTCTTCTTTTTGTGTTACAATGGATTGAATAACACACTTTCTGTATGCTTCAACTAAATACAAGGAGAATTAATTGCTCAAGGAATACAGTGTATTTCCCTACCATTACACTACTCCAGAGGATCTTGAAACCCACTATGGAGGATAGAATGGCTATGTGTGAGAAGATACAATACTCACCAATGAATGGATGTCAATCATGTGCAAGGTGGAAAGAAGGCTGGTGAAGACTGACAGGTGCCAAGGTTGAAAACGAGAATGAAAAGAGAATGAAAACTGCCCTTTGAGTTAAAGCCTGATCTGCTGCCTTCCAATTCACTCTACTGTGAACTTCTCTGACCCTCATTTTAAAATCATCGATTCTAAATGTGCTACTTTATTAGGTCTCCATTTTTATTTCCATCTTGCCAAGAATTGTATATCAGATTTTCAGTCCCTGACCCCTTGTTTAGATTCTGGGTCTCAAATACAAGTCATATTGCCGAGGCATACACAGGCTCGCCCTCATCATTATGCTTATTGAAAACATCCACCATAATAGTTATACAGGGAAGGAAGCTCATGCAGATCTAGCCCCAAACACTGTTAGGACATTTGGAGGTGGTGGTGGGGGGCAGAGAGGTAAATAACCTGTAGAATAAAATCCCCAGAGTCCCTGGGATCATAGGTACAGTACACTTAAAGTCCTTTAAGAAAGCAATGTGAATGACAGCTTATAAATAAATGAATGAATAAATAAATAAATAAATAATAAATAATCACTTTCCATAATTTCCTTTATGACTCCATGACTTCACACTCATAATTCAATGTTAATGCCTTTAAATCGATCACTAGATTTTTCCATAATTATTTCTTTCCATCCCATAGACCTTTATGGAGCACCTGCTATCTGCCAGGTTCTCTGATAGATGATAAATAGACTTGAACCAATCAGTCTCTGGCACCCAAGAAATCTTCATGATGATGAAGAAGAGACAAGGAGATAAAGTATGGGGAATAATTGCTGAGATTGATTGAACAGCAGCACAGACCAGGGAAAGAAAGAGAACAGGAAAGCACAATACACAATAAAGAGCAAGGGATGGAGGGATGAATGAAACCAGAGGTCATCTCATCAAGTGAAGTAAAGTGGATGCAGAAAGACAAGTATTGCATATTACATTTCCCTCATATGTAAAAGAGAGAATTTAAAACAATGACACTATAGTGAAAACAGAATGAATTCAAGGAAAGAAAAAGAGAATGAAAAAATGAGAGAGGCAGATTGATTGAAGCATGACAACAAGCATGTATAGAAATGTCACCGTGAATCCATTAATATTTATAACTGTATAAATTAATAATTATGAAGGGCAAAGAGAAGGCGGGGAAAAAGTGTAACACGTGTCTTAAGTCCATAGAGGCTCAAGAAATAGCATCTCTTCTGCAAACAAGAACCAAGTGAGAATAACCCAGGATAAGGGCAGAGAAGGGAGCTGGTATGCACTCAAAGCTTGTGTCCCCCAGATACATGCTGAGCTCCTGCTCCCTGGGATGGCAATAGTAGGAAGGACATTGGAATGGGGTCAAGTGCCAAGCATGGAGGTGAATGGATGAATGTTATGAAAGAGTCCCTTAAACCTCTCAAGTCTCTGTTAGTGTAACAACTAAGAAGTCAGCCATCTGCATCCCAGGAGAGAATACTTCCCAAAAACCATGGAATCTTACCTCAAGCTCAGACTTCCAGGTTTTATAACTTCTTTTTATAAATACCCAGGCTGTTTCATTTAGCTGCAGCAGCCTAAACTAAGACACACCGAAGACGAGAGATTATAAATGCACTATGTCATGTATTACTGCCCATCCCGTTTTCAATACTATGAGCCCATCAGTTATATCAAATCTAATAACTGTTTGAATATTTTGAAGCCTATGACTCATGGTAATGATGTCAATCTGTGAGGAATATAAAAGTACAAATATTGTGATTAGAAATAGCAGCTAGGATGGGTCCCAGACAACTGGAACAGGGGCTATCCCAAAAGCTGTTGTCTGTACATGGGATATATTCTTTTGGCTGGGCTACCCTGTGTGGCCTCAGTGGGCAAGGAAGTGCCTAGCTTCACAGAGACCTGAAGTGCCAGGGGACCCAGGGTGGAGGCTCACATGCTCAGAAGAGAAGGAGATGGGGGTTGGGGGAAAACTTGTGGGAAGGGTGACCAGGAAGGGGCAGTGAGCAGGATATAAAGTGAATGTTTTTAAAAGTTAAATTAAATTTAAAAAAATACAGCTATCCCCTTTCAGTGTCTTCAAAACCTAATGTTACTCTAAAAGTTTTAACCTATAATACAATATCGGTTCTGTACCTTCAGGTACAAGAACTGCATGAACTTAAAGTTATTCACTTTTAACTAAATTATTGATCTTGCAAAGATGATTCTGGAAAGATATTTCTTCTCAATGCCCTGCAATATTGAAATTTTGTTTTAGTCAAGATGAGCAACTTTCTGAAATTACCAGTGACTTTAAAATAATTGTTTCTCATTCACTCCATTGTTCAGATCAGTTCTCTCATTCCCTCTACCAAAGATAGACTGAACAGCCTTAACTAGAAGGGCAAAATAGGTCACCGTGCAGCATACATATACATATGTGTGTGAATGTGTATGTGAAGCCACACAAGCGACAGAGATACCTTGGATTTTTCCAGAACAATTTCAGAATATAAGTATGCACCTAAATATTGACAGGAAATTAAAAAAAAAAAAAAAACCGCCTCGGCCATGGGGCTCTGATGTTCTTCCACTCTCTAAGCGGCATCTCCATCAGTCTGACTACTCTGGGAGTGTTCAAGTGCCCTGAACCAAAGAGCAAGGCAAGTGTGCCTGTATTTCCAAGTGTCCCCTCACCTTAAGAAAAGCCCTCCCTGGCTTCTCTGCCCTCTGCTTGGCCTGTGATTCCGCTGCTGAAGCTCCTGTTTGCTCTCAGAACTGTTTGATCACTCAAGGACACAACAGAACAGCATGGAGCTCTTGCCTTTTTGGCACAAGCTTGAAGTTCAGCAGTAGGTGGTTTCTCACCAGTTTGGCTTGCTTTAGGACAATGAGTGACAAGATGTTAGTTCACACAGCATGACTTATGTAACTTACAAAAGGAAAAAGATCAAGCTGGAGGTTTGTTCAGCAAATCAGCAAGATTTTGAAAACAAGAATAAAAGTCTTTTCCCTGTGTCCCAAGATAAAGAGGATTTGGCCCAACTACTAAAGGGCGACTCAGCATAAAAATAAGTGAATGTGGAGAATGCCTTTTTGAGGTTAATGCCATTCAAAACAGCCTGCTAGGTCCCTGAAGAAGATGTCTTTTGCAAGCAGAGAAGTTGCAAACAAGATATTATTTAGCAATGTGTTGACTCACTAAACAGTCATATGACTACAAACAATTTAAATCTTTTTTAAAAAGTCTACCTTAGTACACCCCAAACTACATATAAAATTTTGTTGAATCCGATGAAATTCAAGTGTTTGCCTCTTGCTTGGAGGAGATTTTGGCTCCACAGAAAAATCATTGCCAGAAAACCAAACATCACAACATGAGAGCCTACGGCTGTTCTTCGAACTTGAGAAAGAGTGTTTTTGGGGTTCCCTTTTGATTTATCAGTATGATGTAGGAAGATGCATGACCATTGTTGAAACACAAGTTCAAAATGTCTCAAGGAGCCATGACAATCTGTTCACAACAAAGTCTTCCTCTTTATTGCCTAGGCAGAGTAGTCACAAGAATTGTCTAATGTTTGTGGGTTGTTTTTTTTTTTTTTTTCTCAGAAGGAAGAGAAGGAAAAGGAGGAGGAGTGGGAGGAGAGAAGAGGAAGAGAAAGAGTGAAAAGAGAAGGAGAGGAGGGAAAAGTGGCAGAGCCGCAACAGGCTTTGTCTGCAAGGCTAATGTCAGTATTCATTCCTATAGTGTCTGGTCTGTTTCTTCCAGCTTTAAAGAGCTGGGTTTCACCAGGTAATTTTGCACCTTTCTCCTTTACTCACTTAGTACAATCACCTGCTGGCACAGCTATGAACAGGCAAGATTATTCCACCCCAAAATATCTATATATCTTTGAAAATGAGGAAAACATAATTTTATAATCTCATTTCATAGAAATAGGACCAGAACATTGGAAATCAACCAATCTTTCTTAAACTAAGCCAGTGTACATGCTACATAGTGCAGGGTTCTAAGCTTTGGGTTGGGTTGGTTTTGAGACAGGGGTTCATTACATAGGCCTGACTTGCTATACAGACTAAGCCTCAATCTTAAGACAGTTCTTCAGCTCTGGTTCCCAAGAGCTGGGGTTACAGGAATATGTCATGGTGCCTGGGTAAGACTCTATATATTTTATATATGAAAATATTGAAAAGGTTGACTATAGTCACCAAAGGCATAGAAATTGAGCTTTAATTGTGAGTTGTAGAGAACTATGCTTGCAGCTAAAGAAATGGACAGTCTCCAACTTGAGCATCTGAAATTCTGTATTATAATAGCTGCTATCTACTTTACTGAGAGGTTGTAAAGTTCAGCTCATGCAGTGATAGTAAGAGTGTGTAGAAATTGTAATATATTCAGAGAACGGTTAGATTCTGGGTATATAAAGATAGTGTGATGATTTTGTCAGGTTCATATGAAAGATGCTTGCCTCATTCATTCGCTCCTATTTTCAATCTCTGTAAAGAATAATTTTTGCCGGGCAGTGGTGGTGCACGCCTTTAATCCCAGCACTTGGGAGGCAGAGGCAGGCAGATTT
The DNA here is from genome assembly GCA_021653895.1 of Mastomys natalensis. Classification (NCBI taxonomy): domain Eukaryota; kingdom Metazoa; phylum Chordata; class Mammalia; order Rodentia; family Muridae; genus Mastomys; species Mastomys natalensis. Next base: position 2,793,466 of record JAJTUV010000163.1, on the reverse strand, counting down.
CTGAGTTCGAGGCCAGCCTGGTCTACAGAGTGAGTTCCAGGATAGCCAGGACCACACAGAGAAACCCTGTCTCAAAAAACCAAAATGAAAAAAAAAAAAGAATAATTTTCAAAAATTAAGTCATGATCTGCTCTAGAATCTTCACTTCTATTCTGCATCTCGCTTATGTCATATGCTTTTATACTTTCAGATATAAAGAGGGCATTAACCAACTCATAGACCCTAAAGATAATTTTGTACACAAAGAAACTAAAATACAGGTACATGATAACATGGCCAATGTTGTTGCCCAGAAGTCTCTTTGCAAGCTCAAAAAAATTGTAGACATACAACAATGAGGATTCAACCTTAGCCTTCTGAGTTCTCTGTGGCCAAGATACTTCTTATGGTGATTAGCACCAGAGTCATCAATTTCTAATGGGTATGTGAATGCCCCAAGTTCAGGGAGTATTCTGGCCATGAGAGTTAACAGTAACTATCAGTTCTGGCCACCTGTATTATTTGTGTTTGAAAAGTGTCCATGTTGACTGAACAAACACTCTCAGGCACCACGCATCTGTGGTCTGCAGGGTTACTTTCATCACACTAAGCCTGTTCTTTGAGAGCGACCTGCTTCATGCTGAACTCAGCATGAGGACAGCAGGGCAGGACACCAATTAGTGAAGGCATTTGCACCAGCCTGACAGGACCACTGTGCAGGGAAGTTCACTGGAGCCTATACAAGAGAGGAAGCATGTCCTTCGGCAGTAAATAATTAAACTGAAAGGGAAAGGCGTTATGCTTCATAGGCGGAGATTTGATTTATGTTCAGGAAAATCTACAGCCTTCAGAAATCTGATCAGTTACCAGTTCCACATGATCTTGACAAAGCCGCTAGGAACTGCACAGTTCCCTTGTATTGTACTTTCTCTGTCATCTAAATTCAGTTTTTGACCTTCAGCAGGGCGGACATGAAAACACAGGTTAGGCTGTGAGTTGCCCAGCACTGAGTAGAAGTTGTCGGGAGCCCATCTCTACTTGAAAACAAACACTCACCATCATGATTTGTTCTCCTGACCAGTGACACATCAATTTTGTAGCTTCCAAGTTTTCATTTAACCATAATGATTAATTTTTCTATTCTCTAGATTTGTAGAGCTAAAAATAAAGGTAAGGTAAGTAGCCAAGTACCGAACGTAATTTTCTCTAGCACATAAATTCTGCCTTTAATCCAATCTATAGATCTAATTCCCACTTGGTTTGTTTCCATTCAAGTTGTTCTAGAAAATACAAAGAAAAGATCACAAGCCAAATCTCCTGTCTGATAATATTCTCAGAAACTTTAAACAGCTTTAAGAGATTTGGCCTCAAACCCAAACATTAACATGATCGCTCAATTTTAATGAGGTCAAGCAAGCTGCTGGGCATCTGGCCGGTGCCCAAGGTCCTGCCCTGAGTGGTGAGGGCCACCTTGTTCTTACCAAGAATGTAAGAGGCAGTGACAGGTGATAATGTAATGCAGAAAGCTGTTGCCCCAGGTCACATCATCTTTGAACCCCACTGGATTCCCAGAGGCAATGGCATAGGTTCTAGCTAGACATAAGCAGTTTTCTCATTATCTAAGGAGCTGAAGAAGAATTTTTGCAGAGAATGATTTTTTAAAAAATTTAAGAGAACTCCTAATATGTGTGGGTTTATTGACCTGAGAAAGGAAGGAAGGAAGAGAGGAAGGAAGGAAGGAAGGAAGGAAGGAAGGAAGGAAGGAAGGAAGGAAGGAAGGAAGGAAGGAAGAAAATCTATAGAAATTCTGAGCAGAGATATGGAGGTGATACTGCAGTGAATATTTACATTGTGCCATTTAAATCGGGGTAAACATATCTATGTACTCACTGCTCACCTATTTACCGTGAAAGCATTCAAACTCTTTCTAATCTCTTGAGAGGCATAATACATTACCAAAATCTACAGCAACTCTACCGTGCAACCATGCAATCACACACTAGAACTCTGTGTCCCTCTCGTCATATAAATTAGTACCTCTGAATCAACTTTTGCTTTGAACTTCAGCCATTGATCAACCTTTACCAGACACTCAACCACCTGAAAAAAAGAATCCCAGTTATTGAAAACTACTTTCCTGGGTAATAATAACAGTGTAAACAGGATCTTCCGCACTCCAGGGTAAGTCCTCTTAACTCCGGCATTGTTGAAAGCACTCAATAACTACACAGCCTTTGCAGTGGCCATTAAATTCACATAGGCATTGTGTGTGAGAGGCATGGCTGCTCTGACTAGGGAAACAGATTTTTCCTATTTAATTTGAACTGACTTAAGTTTAAATTGTCACATTCATGAGGCCATTCGCTGTGGCTAATGGCTACTTCATTTGACAGGGTGGTTGCAAAAATGGACACACAAGAGCTAGAGAGATGGCATAGCATTTACAAGTACTTACACAGTTTGCTGTGGTCTAGAGTTCACCCACATCAGGTGTCTCACAACTACCAACCTCCAGTTCCAGAGGATCCAATGCACTCTGATTCTGCAGAAACCTGCACGTACATACACACATACCCCATCTCACAGACAAATACACATAATTTGGAATCATAAAAACTAAACTGTAGGCATACATTTTTTGCAACCTACTTTTAATAAGGGTTCAATCTTTCCTCTAGCCCACCACCCAGCAGAAGTAGTGGAAGAGAAAAATTATTAGGATATGGGAGAAGTGGACCTGTTCAGCAATAGTTCTTTTGGGGTGAGCTTTATCTTCTTTGACAGCACTTGGTTCCCGTAGCAAACACCAAATACGATTCAGCAGCTGCAGACTGGTGTTCTAGGCAGGCAGATATCAGGCAGTAAACTGGTAGCTACAGTCCAGTCCTTTCTGCAAGCAGACACCAGGCAGATGTAGTTCAATCCTGAAGAAACCACCAGACTCACCAGCCAGCCTGAGGTGAGACCGCAGAAGTGGCAAGCTGTCACAGAAACCCTGAAAGCAGTTCTTGAGTGAGTTTCTCTCAATGGCAATGTTATTACAAGTTGAGCTCAACAACACTATGTAAGGCAAACCAATACATGTGTGTCATTAGTGAAGACTAATGAGGCAGAGGAAACCAAACCAAGGCTCAGTACTCACCTCCCACTGTCTGTGAGGTCATATTTCTACTCCTTCATCACGGGTTCTTTCACATGTTTGCTATATCTAAATGTCTTTTCATCTGTGTCTGCTTCAGGAAAACAGTCTTTCTTGTGCTTGCTTTATCAAGACATCATTTCACCCGTGTGCCCCAGCTAAACATCATTTGACATAACAAACTTTCCAAAGAAACTAGAAGTTTCCATTTCAATAAACCTTTTCCTTTAAAGCCCATACAAAGCTCATGGGCAGAGAATCAGCCAGATCTGCTATAAGCATGAAGCAATTTTTCTTCCATTGCCATCTTTTATTGAGTTCTTTTTTTTTTTACATTTTTTTATTAATATTTATTTTACCACCTAATTGCAGCTTCTCCTCCCTCCTCTCCTCCCAGTCCTTCCCTTTCACCTCCCCTACTCCCACACACCACTCCCTTCTTGAGCATAGAAAAGAAGTCCTCCCATGAATATCAACCCACCTTGGTATCACCTATTGAGCCTAGACAAAACAGCCTAGTTAGGGGAAAAGAGTCTAAAGGCAGGCAACAGAGTCAGAGACAGCCTCTGTTCCAGCTGTTACGGTCTCACATGAAGACCAAGTTTTACATCTGTTACCTATGTGTAGGGTACCTAGGTCTGTCCCTTGTATGTTCTCTGATTGGTCATTCAGTTTCTGTGTGTTCCTATGGGCTCAGGGTAGTTTACTCTGTAGGTTTTTTTAGCTGTCCAATCACATCTGCTGAAGAAATTAAAATTAAAAATGAGGGTAGCCAAACAGTGGATGGAGCTTGAGGACTCTTATAGAAGAATAGGTGGAAGGATTGTGGGCCCTAAGGAGATAGGAACTGCACAGGAAGATCAACAGAGTAAACGAACCTGAACCCTTGGAGCTCTCAGAGACTGAATCACCAACCGTGGAGCATACCTAGTCTACACAGATCTACCTCCATGGGCTGAACCTAGGCCTCCCTGCACATATGTTGTAAATGTGCAGCTTGGTTTTCATGTAGGTCTCAAACATCTGGAGTGGGGGCTATCCCAAAACATGCAGCCTGTATATGGAGTATGGTCTTCTAAAAAAAAAAAAAAAAAACAGTTGTTCAGTTATTCATGGAATATTATTTTTTTTATCTCTTGTATTCAGTTTGCAACTACTTCATTGAGAAGTTTTGTATGTATATTCATGAGGGATACTGGACTATAACTTATATATTTTTGTTGGGTTTACACTTGATTTCACTATTTCAATATTATTTGCTTTGTGAAGGAGCTTATTGTGGTTCTGAATTTTTTTAAACATAACTCAAAAAGTATTGCTTGTTTGAAGACTCTATAGAATTCTTGTATAAGTATATCTGACCCTTGGTATTTTGCTTGTTTGTTTCCTTTCATTTTATTCTGTTTGAATGCTTTTTAAATTTTTTTGATTTGCTGAAAATAAAAATTAAAAAAAAAAATAAATAAAACTGAAAAAAAAATAAAAAAATAAAAATGAGGGTAGAAAATCTCCCCCTTATGTGAGATTGCTATTAACATACCTGGGGATCGATAGGCTAGCCATCTCTAGCTATGCCAGGGGGCAGAGAGCCTAAGAAGAAACAAACTGATGATACATCAAGAAAAATATGGATTACATGCAAAGAGCTTCCTTCCCACTTCAGTATTAAGGATGGAATGAATTTTCAAAGGGTGACTACAGAGTCTCTAACATGACATAGGACACTATCTGAACATGCCATCTGGTTTAACTTACTGGTATCAACACTGTGTTATTTCTAGAATAGTGTGCTTCATTTCAACTGAACTTGTTTGTCTGAGTATCTTGTATAAAGGTCTTGGTGTATCTTTTCCAGACTTTCAACTCCCACATCATCTAGTGTACATGCATAAGAATTTCCTTTAAAGTATATGTTCAGGATAAAGGTTCAACGGACTTAGCAATGTTTAGTTATAAAACTGTGCCAATGTGGTGGGCACTACACCCAGGCAAAAAAGGTTCAGTTCTTAATCTAAGCACCTTATCCAAAATGAAGTTTGTGGAGGATAAATAGATGATGATGTTTTGATTATTTAAAACTGTAATTGTTTGGCAATCTCTAGAAGAAAAGAAATAGGTCTTAGAATCATTATTGGAGCATATGGAATATAAAAATCAACCTTTAAAAACACAGAGAAAACGGCAAAGGAATAAATAAAAAACAAATAGACACATATGGGCAAGAATTTACAGTAATAATTTTGTTATGTATTCATTAGCAGGAGACAATGAGTTCAGAGATTTAATTATTAACTATTATAGAAAATAAATTGCTGCACTGGCTGCATTTGTTAAGTGCAGTTTTGACAGATAGTAATTATTTGAGCACAGAACTCCACTCAAAGTTGGTTATTATTTTCTAAGCTTTGGTTTTGTATAAGTTTATTTGTGAAATAGTAACTTGCTTGTGTGTACAGTGTGTGCATGTGAAGGCCTTAGCCACATGTCAGGTGTCTTCCTCTATAGCTCACCACAAGATCTCTCACTGAAGCTGTTGCTCATGAGTTCTGCTAAGCTGGCTAGCTACCACTACCCCTGGATGCTGTCTATCAAGCACTATTTTTACAGGTACCACCACTGTACCTAGCTCCTTCCATAGGTGTTGGTGATCCAAACTCAAGTCTTCATGCTTGCACAGCTAACACTTTGCCATTGAGCCATCTCCCAGTGCCCTTGGTTATTATTTTGAAGATTTTTCATTCATCATTTCCTCCCAATTATTCCTGTAATACAATATCACAGTACCAATCTCTAGGTGGTCTTCATGTACATTTCCTGACTTCTGTAAGCATTTTCTTACATTCTCAGGAGCCAGAGAGTCTTGTCCACCTCTACTCTAGTCCACAAGCAATATGGAAGACAGAAGATGAGGTGAAACAAAAAACTCAGAAAGCATATTCTGTGCCTTTCACAGTCAGGGAAGTGCAATCATGAGACCAGAGTTCAATCCCTATCACTCACATGAAAAGGTCTGGCATGATAGCAGACATTTACGATCCCAGCCACTGAAGAGCAGGGTCGAACAGATCCCTGGAGTTCCCTGGTGAGCCAGTTTAGTCTAATAGTGATAGACCCTATCTCAACAAAAAAAGTGGTTGGCTCCTAAAGCATGATACTTTTAAAGAAAGTTGACTTTTGTCTCCATATGCACACACTATAGCACGCACATGCACATCACACAGACACACACACACAGAATTTCAGATAATGAACAAAGGTCATGTAGATCTGAGAAATGGCAGATGACAAAGAATTAAACATTGGAGATATAGAAAGGAAAGAAATATATAAAGAAAGAGCAAGGAAGGCCAAGACTTCAGGAGCCCTACTGGCTTGTCTGCTATCCTTGATCTGGCTGAAACTGCAGAAGTACAATCAAGGCTTGTGATAGAACATCTTCTTGTGGTGTTTTTCAATAAGACTCCCTCTACTGGCATCACAAAGACAGGACAGAGGTCTGGGATGAAAATTAGTTCATCAGCCTCTAATTGATATGACTGCCAACACCAGGTTTTCCCAAGTCAGCTGGATATTGTTTTAATGATGGGTGTCATCGGGTGACTTATTTCTCAGACAGGTTAATAAGACTCTCCAGGACTCAGTTACCCAAACTGACTGAGGACATGGCTACACAAATACAGCAGCCTGTGAGAGGTGGGAGGTCCAGGGGAATGACACGAAGATCAGAGTCTACCGAACAGTAGCTGACTTTGTTCCACACACTCAGCAAATATAACTCACTGTTATTATTTGTAGCTTTCCTACTGTGTTAAAACAGTTAAACTGTATTTTCTATAACAAGCAAAATCACTAATATTTAGCTTAACAGATAGACATGGTGGTTTTAGTGGCTATTGAATCTCATTAAATAGGTTCCTAATAGCCAACTATTATTTAAGAGACATATTAATGGTCTTATTGCCTTTAAATTAAATCTTTCTTTCAACCTTTTAATATTGCTTATAACTTACACTTCTACCCTTTTAAAACAAGTACATAAAGCTTTTTTTAAAAGCAAGTAAAAGTATCTGTTGCCTCTACTTCTTTCCTATTTAATCTTCAAAATGTGTGGGCAAAACACTCCATTCTTTTATCTTCTGGGTCATATGTTGCTGTGTAATTTTCCACCTAACCAATGCAGCAAGCTGGGACCACTTCCTCTTTTACATTGTGACAGTCTGACTAATGGGCTCTTAAGGGTCAACACATTCTCCATTTGCTTTTGGAATACAGCTTCTCCCTTTATATTCTTCTTTATTTCCTTTTGTCTTTTTCTATTCTAAATTACTTCAATCTCATCATTTCTGCTTCTGTATACATGCAACCTCAATATGATTTTGTTTTTTTGTTGTTTTTTTTGTTCTTTCCATTCCAATGCTTGCTAATGGGGAAAGTACTTCCTCAGAATATTTGACCAACATGTTGTACAGGTCTGTTTATTTATCTTTTATTAGTCATACATTCATCAGACACTTGGTGAAACTCATGGCATGCCACAAAGGGGAAAGAGACAGTCAGTCTGTTACTTCAAGATACAGTTACCAATCATATAGCAAAGAGTCACTGAGCTCTGCTCAAGTGTTTATAGGAAGTATAAAAAAAGTCACAGGAGCCCCTAGAAAAGTCAACCATCAACTTCTGTCATCTTGTCACTGTGAACAACTCGCTGCATGTTAGAGGCCACACATGGAGCAGGAAAGTACTGTCTTGTGAAGCCTCTCTCATTTTCTGTCCCTGTTGCTCCAACTGTTGGTGATATCCAGAACCTTCCATTTGCCACTTGGAGAAGGGGAGGACTAGAAGGTTTGATGAAAGCTCATGTTCACTCAGAAGACCCACACTGCCAGACAGGAGGAAACTTCAACTTTAAACACAAGATAGTAACATGTGCTACTGATAGTCAAATTACACAATGGAGGTGGATTTCTATGACTTGATTGTATTACCCAGACACAGATAATTGACACAGAGGCCATTAAGTTTGCCTAACTTTGCACATAGAGGTGAGAAAGACCAATCTTAGTCTATATTTAAAACAGAAGGAGACAAGAATGAAACTACCTTGCAATTTTGTTTTGCAGGTCATCCCAATTGAATGAAATCATCTACCTCACAAGAGGGGAAATGGTCACGTGAAGGGAAAATACAGCCTTCTGAGGATATGATGGCATCACCAGACAAAATCAGTGACATTCTTGAAACTATGGAGATCATCCTGACTTGGCAGATGACACTTGTCATCTCTGGATCAAGCACTATTGCTTATTGCTTCCTTTCCATTCCATATAGAGCCACATAGAAAGGCACAAACTGCACCCTTCTCCATCTTTGCCCAAGATACTTTGAAGGAATCACTTTTGAAATGGCCCCTTCCAGGGCCTGTCCTGGAGATTCTTATGAAGCATTATTAAAGCCCAATGTGCTGAGGTAAAGTTTTAATCCCAGTACTGGGGAGACAGAGCAAAGGGAACTTGAGTTTGAAGCTAGCTTGGGCTACATACCTTGACAAAGAAAGAGAAAAGAGAGAGAGAGAGAGAGAGAGAGAGAGAGAGAGAGAGAGAGAGAGAGAGAAGAAAGAAAGAAAGACAATTAAAAGAAAGTTGACTTTTTGAGATTATTTTTTTTAATAATAGCATGCATATTAATGAATGCATATCAAAAGAAGCAGGCAGTATCATTCCAGGAAAAGATTTAATGTGGGACTGCGTAAGGGTATCCTGGTTCTTGGCTGGGCATGGGCCTAGAACCCCGAGACTCCAAGGGAGAAATGGCAGGAGTTCGGCCACGTCCCCAGAACTCAAGGGTCCTAACAAGCAGTCCAATCTCCATAGACCTACATTGTTCAGTCACGAAGGCCATTACAGCGCCTCCCAAAGTGCACAGGTAGAGGATGTAACTACAGGCCTCAGACCCTAGAGATTTACATACTAATGAAGGTCAGAGGGCGGAGCCAATTAAGCATTCCTACCCAGACCCTTCCTACTTCTCCCTCCCTATTTAACTCAGGCCTGCCCTGAATTTCAGGGGGGTACATCCAGATCCATCCACCATCCGCCATGACAATAAACCCTTTTGGAACCAAGGACTTCCTCGTGTCATTGGGGCCTGCCGGGGCCTACCGAGCCTGCCGCCATCGCTGAAGCCTCCAGCCTTCCTGGAGGAACCTGGGACCTTCCTCCAGGCAGCCTCCACCTCCAGGTCCTGGGCCGCTGCCACCTGGGCCTGGGGCCTGCTGCTGCTGCGGCCCCCCAGATTTTCCCACAATTTAAAGGTTTATTCCCTGGAGAGTTTTGAAGTAATATCAAAACTCTACAACTGTATGTAAATCTCTGCAAAACAGCAAGTAAATACTTCCCTGATCTCTTAACAAAATGAATGTCCTTGTTAATTTGCCTGTTTATACACAAGCTTTGTGGGTATTTGTCCTGCTTTTTTTAAATGAACCATCACCTCATTGTATTTCTTATATGCCTTTAGGAATCACATCCCAAACATGGTGTGATGGAAAAAGGAAAACTGTCCTGGGAGCAATGGCCCTGACTATGATGAATAACACTATGATATTACAGATAGACGAGGCGCTTGATTCGCCACAGCTTTCTATCTTTGCAAACATGAAACGATACTAATCTAGTGTAATTCACAAGTTCCTTTTGGGACTCAGTAAGGCAGTGAACATGAAATGTATGAAGATGAAGTAATTTAAAATAACAGTGTGTTTTATGGCTTCTTCAAGGTTTTAATGAGGAAATTCCATCTCAGTAACTGGAAGTGGGAATATATTGGAGGATGAAAGGAGGGGAAATCAAGAGGGAGGGAGAACTGAGAGCGAGAGAGAAATGAAAAATAGAGTTGCAGAGGGAAGGAAGGAGGAGGAAGGCTGTCCTTGAACTCATGACCCCCTGCTTTTCAGTCATGAGATGGAGGGATGGAGGGAGGGGACATCATGGATGAAGTCATGATATGTAAGCCTAGAAGTATGTGCCTAAGCAACCAGTAAGAGCTTAAAGAAGAAAGAGTAGAGCTGAATCCCAAAACTGCCAGGCAAACCCTAAATTTACCCCACAGAATAACCCACTACTTTCACGTGCCACTGGACAGCTTACTGGGTTTCTACAAGTTGCTTCTAAATATCTCTTCCTTAATGGTGAAAGTTTACTGAAAAATAACTTTTGTTATCAGAATTTATCTTTCAGATTCTTTGTTTTTCTCTCCAAAAACAGTGACTTTTAGCTCCTCCATTTTAATCTCACATCAATATGAAACCAGAATATCCCCATCCTCCTCGTCTCTATCTGGAGTTCTGTCTTGCCCATTTGGGGCAGGAGGAGTTTTTCATCTACAGCTTGATAATTCTTAACTTCTTTAGCAGTAATTTGCATTTTTGGAAGTACCCAACAGGGAAACAAAATTGTTTCTACAACTGTTTTCTTAATTTTATCCTCTAGATTTTGAAAACAATAGGGACATATTGCAGAGTATATTATACAGTATAAAGTTTTAAATGGCGGGGTTGGGGTGAAACCCAAAATTGTACAGAAGAAACAATAGTTAAAAGATGATATTCCTTTTTTATATTTTTCAATTTTGCCATGTTTAAATACCAGTCTTTCTATATAGCCCAGGCTGTCCTTGAACTCACGATCCTCCTGCCACTCAGTTAGGAGAGGTATATTGCTGGTATGTAACATCACACCCAGCTATCTTTGTTCTTTAAAAGAATCTAACTCAACTTTTCACTTAACATCGTATCACTGGCATTTTCCTCAATTTTTTTTGTACCATAAGGTTTAATACTATTTTTAAATTGTTGTTTTGTGATGTTCAAATTCAAAATGCTCTATACTGGTTTCTAGTAAAAAAATTAGTTTATCTACTGTATCTTTGAAGCTACTTGTATTCTATTTGCTTCTTAAACAGCAGGTGCTTTTTTTAATTGAAGCAAATGTTTTCATAGAACTAATCCAGTATTTCTCATATACTTGTTAAATTATTTGTTACTTTTCATTTCCATCTTCTGTTTCCCTAAAAATTGAGGAAAACGTGGTAAAAATATGTTGTTTTTCAGAATGGTCTTCAATTGTCTTTAGAGATACATTGCTTATGATACACACGCTTGTTGTATTTAGAGCTTTGACAATAGAGAGAGATCCTAAAGATTATTTGTATTAGCATAGAAGGAAACTTGCTGTTAAATATAAATATGAAATTTCCCCACAGGCTGTCTTGCTAAACGCTTGGTCCACAGCCAGTGCTGCCATTTTTGGAAATGATGAGAATGTAAAGGGTAGATTCTAGTTCAGGAAGTAAATTCTGAGGGTCTGGTGATGATTTTGAAGTCAGTACATGCTCCCTAGTTCCTCCTTCTCTGTCAGCTTCCTATCCTCCAAGAGGTGTAAGGCTCTGACACCATCTCCTGCCACAGTGATGCTCTCTGCCTTATCGTGGGCCCATAGTCAGCAGAGCCAAGAACTTGAAAATTCGGAGACTGTGCAGCAGAATAAAGCCTTCCTTCTTTATATTGTTTATGTTAGGTGTTTTGTCAGCAGCAAAACTCTGGTTTCAATACTTGCAAATATTTTTTCCCTCTATCATTCCTCTAATAATCTATATAGCCATGAGTGAATTGGTACAGTGTCAGGGGAATACATCACCTCATCATATTTCCTTCATTAGCAGTCATTGTCTAGGAAATAGTTCAGTAACTGTTAAAAGGTGACAAACTACACTATTTATTATATAGGTAGGAGAGCTAAAGCCACTAAAGCCCAAACAGTCTCCAACGATTTTCTCCAGGATAATTTTTCTTGGTGAAGTTTTCTCAAACAAATATCCTCACACCTGAAACCCAATTAAGTTAATAAACTCTAGTGGAAGAGGATCATGCCTGCAACCCTCAATAGAACCAACTGAATGGTCCTGATAATCTTCATAATATACATTGAGTTTTTTCATCTTGTCTATGATGCTTCACAAACACTTGTCCCAGGGATATATTTATGAACTATAACACATCTTAGCATATGAGTTGGCTCCCCATGTCTCTCCTCTCTGCCCCGCCCCCCAGCTCCTCACTTCTTTTTCATTATTCTCCAGCCTCTGGCTTCTTGCTGCTCCTCAAGCATGTCTATTTACAGTTCTGCCTATCTCTGGATTGGCTGTTCTTTCAAATGCCCGTACATCCTTCCTCTTTCCATTCACGGCACCGATCTCACCTGGCAGAAAGGCCTCCCTGGCCAGCCATTAACAGAACATCCTATCCTTCAGCAGCTGATCCTGCCTTTTCACACAAGTCTCCATACCTGCAGGTTCACTTTCTGTGGTATCAGGGGTCAGAGGTCAGCAACAGTCTAAACTTATTAAATAAAATTTTCTAGAGTTAAACGATTCACAAATCTTACATTTTGTACCATTGAATGCTGTGATAAAAGTCTCAGGCTGCAAACACTGTCATTTTCAGAGTATAAATTATTCCTTTATCTAATGTATCTACACTGAGTATACTGCCCAATGATGAATCTCTCAGCACATTATTAGATCAACTGTCATGAATTCATGTTTCTGTTCCATAAACCATTATTTTACTTAATAATGGACTACTCCACCATTTTGTTAGTAATTATTTTATTATTGGTTGTCATTGTTAATATCATACCATTCTTAGCACAAGCTTTATCAGAGGTCTATGTGGTAGCTCGAATATATTTGGCATCCACAGATTCATGTGTTTGAATGCTTGACCCATAGGGAGTGGCACTATTAAAGAGATATGGCCTTGATGAAGGAAGTGTGTCACTGTGGGGATGATTTGAGGTCTCCAGTCCTCAAGCTATGTCCAGTGTGACACAGTCTCCTGCTGCCGGTGGATCAAAATGTAGAACTCTCAGCTGCATGCCACCATATTTCCCACCATAAATAATGGATTAAACCTCTGAAACTGTAAGCCAGTCTCTATTAAATATTTTCCTTTATAAAAATTATTGTGATCATGGTGTCCCTTCACAGCAATGAAACCCTAAGACAGGCATGTAAAGAATTCTCTCTCTCAGCCGGGCAGTGGTGGACACACGCCTTTAATCTCAGCACTTGGGAGGCAGAGGCAGGTGGATTTCTGAGTTCGAGGCCAGCCTGGTCTACAGAGTGAATTCCAGGACAACCAGGATTACACAGAGAAACCCTGTCTCGAATAAACCTTAAAAAAAAGAATTCTCTCTCTCTCTCTGTCTCTCTGTCTCTCTCTGTCTTTCTCTGTCTCTCTCTCTCACACACACACACACCACGGTGCACACATACACATAATATATATATATATATATATATATATATATATATATATATATATATATACATATACACATAAAATACATTATATATATATATATATAATGCTTCAATATTGTATCTGCTGTTCCATCACCTCCTGGAGGTCTTGGCATATATCCTCTACAGATAAGAATGTAATTCTCTTTGTCACAGTTTCAATCGTTTACCACATGTTTATGTATTTGTTTACCATCTCATCTATTTTCACCCTAGTAAACCAGGAGCTCAGAAGCAAGGCCAAACTGTTTAATTTCTGTTTGTAAAGAGAATATATGAACCACACAGGATAGTAGTAAACAGTTAAGACTTTAGAGCAAAATGCTTCTACTTAAAACCAATTCTTCTTGGTAGAATTTTGTGACCTTGAGCAGGGTACCTAGATGGACTTCTCTGGACATAAGTTTCTAGGCAATATGGAAGGTAGCAATTACCATTGGATATTTTGTGAGACAACAAGGTAAGACACTTGAGCCAGGTGAAGTATCCACTGAGCTGCAGGTACTCAGTGAGTTTACCCTGTGATGATATTGTATACGTTAATGAAATTCAAACATTTCATCTAAGAGAGGTTACTAACCTGAAGTCATCTGAATACAAATATGAGGATAATTGAGATCTCAAAATAGCAGGGCTTTCTGTTGCTAATTAACTGTTCGGATTTTATCCTACTATGTTTGAGAGGGCATACGCTCTCAAAGGGGAGAATTTTCATCCTATAATCTTGGTTCTGGTTTCATGCTGAATGTTCCCGATGCTGCTGCGTGGTAACTGAGTATTTTGTAACTTCTTACAGGTTTCCTGGGAATGGCGGGTGTTGGGTTTTACTGAGTGCATTTGCATTGTGAACAACATTTGAATTGGGAATTGTTCCTTTAATTTCTAAGGCATTTACAAAACCAGTTTTCCTGACTAGGATCATTTTCTGGGCCATAAAACACACTAAATTTGGTTTACTAGGAGGCATCAGTGGAAGTCTTTGTCATGGAATCCACTTAGCAGGGCTTTCCTACAAACATGCCATCTAAATTTCTCTGAAATTATAGAGAGTGGAACAGATGGTTCTGTGTTCTGATATTGGCCATAATGGCCTCACAAAGCTTTTTATTTCATTTGTGAATTTTTAATCTTTAAGCAATGAATCATGGAAGTAGAGAGGAAATGTACTGAATGTTCCTTTCAAATTCCTATCATTATCATCCTGTGTGCCCATATGAGGCTAGATACAGGTTCAGAGTCACAAGCTCGTGGTCTATGGGCCTCAAGATTTGGGTTAGAAAGGGAAGAAGCTTGAAGATTCAAGACTGAAATGATAAATTCTATCATTTACTGAAGGTTGCAATATGAAATGGAACTACTAGCCAGAAGTCAGGCAAATCCCACACCTGAGTCCTCCTACATCAATTGCATGGCTCACTTTGATATGAGGGCAACCCATAACCCCACCCCTCTAAAAACTGCTTTGTGGTCCACAGGGGGGGAAAAGGCCTTGTGACATTCAAATGGTCCTGGAACTTACTAAGTTAACAAACTTCAAAATGTTTTATGAAAAGGGGACTAATAACATCTATTGAAGAGAGGTCACTGTACTGTTTGAAGATCTGTAAAGGAGTCATGATCTTTGTTCAAGGAAGTAAATATTATATTAAGAAAAGTTTTGTTGGTAGAGTTCTGAACTGAATATGTGCTGTGAAGTTCTTCTGATCATGGAAACTGCTTCCCATTCAAAAATAAAATAAAGCACTCTGATATGCAAATGATAAGAATATCCTTTGGCATCAAATAAAATCTAAAAGCAAACTATGAAAAACATCCCCAGAACTTTTATCTGAGAACATTCTGTTCAAACTTCATGGTGGAATCTACAGGCCAATGTTTATACAGATTATGTTTTTAAAGATTTTTATAAACTTCTATTGTCCAGGTTTATTTCATTGATGTCTATCAGATTTCTTTTGTTAGTGATATTGTACACTTGTCATAAGAAAATATTATTATTGGGTCGAAAATATTATAGTAGTAATATCAATAATAAGTAGAATCCAATGTCTGATAGCCATTAAGTCTGTACAACTGACTATGATGCATCAACAGGTAGCCTCTGTTTACCAATCAGCTTAACTCCAGCAGCAAACTAACTGAGCAAAGAACTGCAGCTTCTGCCTGGCCAAGCAGAGACACTTCATTGGGAAAGTCTCTTCAGTTATTCTAGGAGGTCATCAGATTTTTTTCCATTTGATTTTGACCACATCATAACAACCACTTTTTCATGATTTTTGTGTGTCATCTATCATTTCTGCTGTCTTTTACATGTGATATTGCAGACTGATAGCAGTTATTGCTTCCCTTCATAAGCAGTTCCCCTGACTGAGCCCAGAGACTCAAGCTTATAGTCAGCTGCCACACAGAAAGCACAGTTGTAGCTGTTCACTCTCTCCCCTTGAGTTCTTAGGATTGAACTCTGTTACTAGGCAACAATACCACATGGTCAGGGGGTCTAGTCCATGTGGCTATGCTTTCCTTGGATCACATTTTGTAAGCACCTCTTCTCCCTGGAAGTCTGAGACAAGCCTTTGGAGACTGGGCCAGAAGACAGATGATTAACAAAGCTTACATAAAATTACTAATAATCCTTCGAGGTCATGGTGACACTCTACATTGCCATCTCTGTCAGAGGGAAACCCAAATCAAAAGAATTCATTGAAAACTGGCACAATTCTGTCATGGCAAACAAGACAGAAGATGGCAACATTTAAACCTAGTCTAGCTGGGTCTTTTGAGAAGACACCAGCCTCAGTCAGAGTCCATTGTTAGCTGTCATCCACCTTCAACTCCTAAGAGGAGATGGGCATACATTCCCCTGATACCTGCTGGGCTATGAGACCAGGCTTTGAAAACTGAAGAGTTTGAGACACACAAAAGGACAGAAGAGTATCTTCTCTTTGATACTTAAGATGCTAGAAGCATAATTTGAAATAGACCTTGGATTTCACACAGCTCACCATGTACTCAGAATTAATTTACCTTACAAACTGATAGTTCAAAAAAAATCACAAACTTGGTATGCTAGTGAATCTTCACAGTCAACTGAAGGGGGATCTGGAATCACCATGGAAACACTTCCCTAGGTGTCTCTCTGATTGTGCTTCCAGAAAAGTGTAACTGAGGAGAGAAGACACACCCCAAGTATGGGCCCCAGGCTGAATAAAAGAGAGAAAATAGGTGGCATTCCAGGATTTGTCTATCTGTGCTTCCTGACTCCAGAAGCAGTGCAACCAGCTGCCTCACACTCCTGCCCCTCTACCTGCCCTGCCTCCCCTCAGACTATAAGCCAACCTAAGCACTTCTTTTATGTTGCTTTTGTGGAGTATTTTATTCCCAGAAATTAGAAAATTGATACATTTTATAATGACAAAATGTGTTCAGTTTCTTCAATAATAACATTGCATTTTCAAATACTTGGATTTTAAAACCACTCCTCATTCTCCCTACCATGATTTTATTACTCTCACTACATTTTTGCCAGACATCACATATTCCATTTTAACAGAGACAAGCAATTAGAGAGGATGTGCTTCAGAGATGACTATTTTTTTTCTATCTTCGTCCATAAGTGTAATCCCTTCTATCAACTCATTACAATTAGGTATTGTAACAGCAGGCAGGACTTGTGCTATGCAGACTGGACCAGAAGCTGGGACATTGGAACATCACAGGTACAAAATATAAGCTGTCAGGATAATATATCTGAAAGCATGTGGTTATTGGCATAATAACATTCATTCTGGTTAACATGGAGATTAAACTTTTTAGAATACTAGTGACATCAAATGTGCAAAGAGTCAAAATATATGATTCAGATCCCTAACAATGCTTGTAGTTTTCATTGGCCAGCCATTTGCCATGACCTCAAGTCCCTAAAAGTTAATGTCACTAAAGCCATTTCTGCAGAGAATACTATGGAAGTCTTAATCACACCCCACTATTTAAATTCTACAGTCTAGGGAAACTTTGAACCTTCTCAAAAGACCTCAAGTAATAATGAGCAGAGAGTTTCTACTAATTAGCTGAGGCATGTTTGAACACATCCAAGACAGCTTCTCTAAGAACTTCTAGTATAGTTTTGACATGGAATGAACCAAACATTACAAATTAAGTCCAAGGTCCATCCTATGTGAAATCCAGTTAGCATTTATCAAGCTTCCCCAGAAAGAGACAAAAGATTCAGATCTAAGAGGTTCTGCCTCTAATTAACTGTGTGACATTGGGAAAAATCACTTAATGTCTCCTGAATTCAGTGTCGCACTTGGAGGATTCCTCAGCTCAGCAGCATGGTCATTTACAGAAAAGTTTTATTCTAGAATCCATGGGAGGCCAGAACATAAACATTTCTAACTTGAAGCACTTGTCTATTTTAAGCATCAATTTTGAGAGAAAATAGTCCCAAATGTTTTAAAACTAATTCTTCTTAGCAACTTTCCAACAGTCATCAAATTTATTCAAATTAAGTAGCAGATTGAGACATCCTAGAGTAGATATACATTTAGTTTTAGGTTGGTGCTTTATATTTTACATATCATTGAATTCTCAAACAATACAATTAGCAATGGTGCAAAATGTAAGTGGATTGAATCTAAACAATGAAGCTGCAGGGATGGAAGTTTTTAATCACTGGATGTTTTGTGGCATAACTGAATCACATTGTTTATGATAATTTTATTACTTAAGCCCTCTTTGTATCAGTTATTATATTTTCCGGTGATGTATGGTATCATACTTGCAAAGCCCTTTCAGTAATTGAAGCTCCACAAAACTGACTTCTAAGGCTCATTAATGTGAAAAACGATTGTAAAAGTTAGGTAAGTGTAGTAATTTCATTCTTGCATTAGAACTCCCAACTATGAAAAGGATGTTCAATATTTCTGGTATTATTATGGTATTATTGACTAGAAATCAACTCTTCTTGTCAATGACATTTCCTTATGAACTTCATATATGTCTGATCCCTACTTGTAACAGAACGAATTTAATTTTGAAAGCTAAAAATTATGTAAACTGTCCATTTTTTAAAAACAATTGCAAGATTTATTCCAGGAATCTCACAACAGAGATTCCGCTCTAGAAATACCTGGAGAATTGAGCAAGGGGAAAAGAAAGTCTACAGCTGAGCCCCACCACAGAATTAACACTCAAGATTCCTAGAGTAGGGAGTAGGGATTGGTATGGCTAGAGAGAGTTACAGGAAACGTACTCAAGGCGGAACTGCTGGCCTTAAGGAACTGGATTCCTCATGTTAATCTCTGTTCAGTTTGCTACTGGAATTCCAAAACCGATGCCTTCTTTTCTTCCCTGATCATTTTTTCCTTTGTTTTTCCTTAAAACAAGGTCTCCCTATGCAGCCCAGGATAGCCTTGAACTCTTAATTATTCTTTTGCAGCAGCCTCCACTATGCTCACCTATGCTTTTTTCTTGTTCTGACTCTGACAGTTTTCCAAAATGTACTTCATCAGTAGTTGTTTTATAATCTTTCTTTAAGTGCCTATCTGACCGGTGGCACATATGTTGTCCATTTTACAGAAGAGAACCAGAGATAATAAATGAAGTGAGAAGAAGGACTCAGGATCTTGGAAGGTGGCAGATCATTGTCACCCATCAAGAGCTATTATCCTCCCAGAAGTACATCTAGAAAGGCTGGAGAAGAAAGGCCCTTCCTGTGTCTATGGGTTTGGGAGCCCTCAGATGGAGCCTGAATTTTAAAATAGAGAACTTAGACAATGGAATAGAGAAAACCTAGGGAAAGAAAGCCAAGGGCAGTGACCGAGGAAGTGAGCACAGGCCAAAGAAAAAGTAAGTGTTCCAGAAAACACGTGTCTTGGTTTCAGTTACTAAAGGAAGGACAAAATGAAGGAAGGAAAAGAATGAAAGGATGGAGGAAGGAAGAGAGGAGAGAGAGAGAGAGAGACAGAGAGAGAGGAGAGAGAGAGAGAGAGAGAGAGAGGAAGGACACTAAAAACTAAATAAAAATAAAAAGCCACAAATTAATATTCATCTCAGTGCTGCCCAGAACAGATTTCAAGTTTATATGTCATACTGTCACTGGGAAAGTTATAGAAAGCCATTCTATGAAGGCCAGTGGTGACTTATTCAGAAACTACCACTGTGGCTAGGTGCTAAACCAGTGAGTACAGTCCTGAAATCTGATCAGCCTTTGAAAAACACTGAAATTTCATGTCCTCCCAATCATAGTATCATAGTTAGGAGTAGAGGTGACTTCTTAAGTTAGGAAGCTAGCAGCATTCTGAAAGTAGGGAAAAGTTGCAAGTGAACACATGCAGGAAGTGAATTGAGGAAAGTTTCAGACCTGGAAAGTGGAGCAGGAGAGGATTGAGACTGGATGGTGGCTCCACAGAGTACCTCCCAACCCCATGAGCAAACACCTAATGGCATCAAAGACTTCGACCAGATAGAGAAAGATTTCTGTTCTGCTCCTTCCTATCAGGCCAATACAGCAGCTCAGAGTTAAGTATAAGGTGGCTCTGCCTATACACTACACCTTCCGGTTGCTGGTCTATACAGTGAAGGAGAAAGAGGAAGCAAACCTGCATATAGACTCGGTTCTCAAAGGTGGCACAACAGCCGAGAAGGCTCGAGAGAAGGAGCTAGTCACAGGCCAGTATCTTTCCATCATTCAGTTTAAATACTTACTCATAAAGTTGCTCATATTTATTTTGTGTATTTTATTTTTCTTATTCTTTCATTTTTTTTAATGTCTACTCTCTTTGTCTCATTTTATTCTGACAAATCTTCTAATCTGAGACTTTTCTCAAAGAGGCTAAGTTGGCCTCGGACTAGTAGTAACCCAGTCCCAAACTTCTGAACAGTGACCGTGTAAACATAGGCCACCAAACCCTTGTAGTGTTTGATTTTTAATCTCACTCCTTTAGTCTTTACCATTGTAAAATTCTTTTTCTTTCTTCAATAATATTTATTTTCTCTTCTTTTCCCATTTTTATCTTTTGTCCTTTAGATTTTTAAATTTTTTTATTGTTTTCTGTTTGTATGTTTGTGGGTTGGTTTGTAATTTTATATTCCTTTTTTATTTATTTAATCTTTAACTACATCTTCTCTGTCTCTTATCTTTCCCTTTGTCCTTTCAATTTAGTTTTTTCTCTTCTCTTTCTATTTTTTTCTTTCTTCTGGTACTTGCCTTCATTTTGTCATTTCATTTCTCATTAATGTCATATTAGATTTAACAATATGTCTCTGATCCTTTTTTCTGATTTTAACTGGATTATTATGAAATTGACTATAATTTGTTATGACCATGATTACTTTGTGGGTTTTTTTTTTTTTATAGGTTGTGGTTTCTTCTGTGGTCTGTGAAGCTGGGCCTGGTGCTTTAATGTTAACTGTGGTTTAAGTGGCCAGCATAGTTGTGATACATTAATTCTCTACCCTGTCATAGCCTATACCAGCCCATTGCTCAGTGATTACCTCATCTCAAAGAATATAAGACATTCAAATTCCCAGCCAATGACTTGTCCCAAATGCACAAATCCCAATACAGACAAATTTAAAAAAAAAAAAAATGTAGGTAAGCCATGTGACTCCTCCAAACAATAGTTTCATGATCGTCTAATGGTTCTAATGATAGGTGGGTGGATAAAATTCTGCATAAAGAGTTAAAATCAGTAACTATAGCAATGGTTGATACTTACAGAGGACATAGTTAAACACCTAATTGAGTTAAAATAGGATGAAAATAAAGAGCTAAATGAAATACGGAAGAAAATGCAAGATATGTAGAGAGACTCTAACAAAGATACAGAGATTCTGAAGGAAAGTAACAAACTGAAATTTAGGAAATGGAATGCTCAACAAGTTAAATTTAAAAAAAACAATTAATAGCTAGATTAAATAGAATATAGATCACTGGATTTGTAGATAAGGTGGATTACTTAGAGTATTCAGATGTTATAAAAGAAAGTATCAACACTACATAGACTTTTCAGATACCAATAAAATTCCAAACATAGATTATCTGAACAGAAGCAGATGAGGTGCAAGTTAACAGCATTGAAAAATTTATCTAATAAAAAAGTTGCAGAGAATATCACAAATCTTGGGGAAGAGGTGGGATCTGAATTCTGGAGAGTACTAGAATACCAAATAGATATAACCAAGAAAGAATCTCCCCAAACTGCATTATATCTAAAACATTACATATACAGAATAAAGAGAATATTGAAAATGCAAAAATGAAGCTCTAAGTCACCTGTAAAAGCAAACACATCGGGATGTTAGCATGTTTATCAGCGGAAACTCTAATGCTTGGGATGACACATGGTAATCAGTCAATCTTCAGTATCAACTTGATTGGACTTAGAACGAATGTGAAAGCATACTTCTGGGTGTTGTATGACTGAGAATGAGCAATTCTATTATTCCACAGTCTATGATCCCTTGCTAAATAAAAAGTGAGCATTGACATCCATCTTTCTCTGTTCCCTAACTGCAGGTGCCATGTGATCAACCACCTCAATGCCTTCAATACCTGCTAGACTTTGATGGTCTGTAACTCTCAGACTGAGGGACAAAATAAACTCATCCTCCTTTGTGTAGCATTATCAGATATCTTATCACAGCAACAAGAAACTAGCTAATATAATGTAGATGATGTGCTTTAATCCTAAAAAGAAAATCCACCAGCCTAGATTACCATACACTGTAAAAAGCTCCTTCAAATTGAAGAATAAAGATTCCTCATAATAACCCAAATCAAAGGAATTCATAATTGCTAATATAGTACTACAGAATGTTATTAAAGAAATCTTACACATAGGAAAGAAAAATATAGACAGCCACGGAAATGCAAGAAACATAAAAGTCATAAAAAATAGACAAAAGATAATTAGGAAAGAGTAAAAATATTACAAAAACTATAAAATTTCAAGAAATAATGTATATATCTCAATAATAACTCCGGGTGTATTAATGGTCTCAAATTTCCAATGAAATGACAGAAAATGGCTCCTTAAACAATAAGGCCCAATTGCTTGCTGTCAACAAGAAATGTACTTCACTGGCAAAGATACACAAAGATATACATAGAGCTTGAAAGCAAAAGGACGAAAAAAGATATTCCAAACAAATGGTACCCAAAAGCAAGCTTAGATTTCTAGTGACTCATATCCAAAAACTATATCTCAAAGTAAAGATACAAAAGTCATTTAATAAAAACAATATGACACCTATTAGCATGTATGTACTAAATGTTGGCACACCTATTTTATAAAACTCACTGCTGATTATAAACCTACAGGTAGGACCCAATGAAGTACCAGTAACTTCAAATCCTCATTCTCAGGAATTTACAAGTCAACTGCACTTTAACAGCCAACAAAGGAACAGTAAGTGATACTATAGACCACCAAATAGACTTACCAGATGACTACAGAACAACATGTCACAACAACAGAATACATATTCTTCTCAGCAGCTTCAATGACTATTCTTGGTTGACAACTTGAAACACTAGGAAACAGGAAACCTCAACTGAAAAAATTCCTCCATTGGATTGGCCTGTGGGGCATATATACCCTGTGGTTAGCACCATCTTTAGAAGAAGGCCTAGTCCCCTTTGGGTAGCACCATCCTTAGGTAGTTAGGCCTGGGCTGTATTAGAAAATAGCTGAGCAAGTCAGAGGAAGAAAGCCAATAAGTAACATTCCTTCATTGTCTCTACTTTAGTTCCTGCCTCCAGGTTCCTGCCTGAGCTCCTGTCCTGGCTTCCCTTAATGATGGACTTTCCTCTCCAAGTTGTTTTTGGTTGTGGAGTTTTATTACACCAATAACAGAAAGCTAACTAGGAGAGCAGTCCAGAGGACTTTATCTAAAGTATATTACATTTTGGGATATTAAACCATATCTTAATACATATAAGAAAATGAAATGACTTCTTATATTTTATCACATCATAATAAAATATAGTTAGATTTTACTTACAAGATAAATTACATAAAATATGCTTATGTGTGGATCTAAAGATTTTAAATAATCAATTGCTTAGCAATTTTTTGCTCCTTTCTGCATATTTTAAGAGGGAAATAAAGACATAAAACAAGTGAGACTATTAGGAGGAGAATGGGACTTGTAGGACAGGGACTTAGGGCTGGGTATGAGAGCTTTGACCATGGTCCAAGTAGCTATAGATATCCTTCAATAAGTCATGATGAAACTCTTTCTTTCATGCAAATACATGGACATTAATATGCTGAACGTGGTCCTTGAATTTTGTGCTCTGTGCCTGGAATTCCAATCATTCTTTATCTCCACACAAAATTGCAGTGTGAGACCATCCATGGAGAGGACTATGAGAGGAGAGAGAGAAAGCTCACATGGTATGCAGTTGGAACCCACTGCCTACCTGTATTCAGCCTCTGAGAATTCCATCAGGGCATTCAGCAACAGCTTCAGTGGTCTGTTACAGAAATTCTATTTCTCTAAAGACAGATCATTTGAATAAACAATTAAAATTCTTTAATTTTCAGTCAATTATCAATTAGTTAAAAGTACCAGCCAGAATGGCATTCTAACCTTTTTTTTTTTTCTATTACTTTATCTCTCATTTCCTGGCTCCTCTTCCTTAATTAAAATTTCCTAACACTCCCACATTCTCTTCTCTCTGGGCTCCACATCCAGGAGATAAAAATGAAAACCCTTCCATCTCTGGGAACATATTTTAAATGTACATAATTAAAACTAAAAATGAAAAAATGTATCATATAATAAGACTTATAGAGCCAAGTGTCATGGATGCACGATTCGCCAACACATGTGCACATGACCAATCTGTGCCTTTGACTTTCCTAACTCAGTTCCAAATTCCTCAAAAAAAGAGTTTGTTCATTTACATAAATAATCCAAATATTTAATTCAACAGCCAATTTCTTTTTCCTTCCATATACGAGAAGTCCACAGTAAGTATAAAACATGTGTTTGAAACACAAGGTATGTCTTTTTCTTAATTTTGAAAAAAAAAATAATTGTATGCAAAAGGGGGTTTAATTCTAACTTTTGATAAAACAGCTGCACAAATGAACAGATCAGTCAGTACAATTCGCGAAAGGGTAAGAATCTCTTGCGCATACAAGGCAACAGGGAGATAATCAAGGAGCAGAGACCATGTGACCATGTCTCTGCACTGTCTCTGTTTCCTTGTCTCCCATGAGATGGCCTCCTAGAATCAGTGTATGAAGTAACTGGCTGTGGCTATGAGCCTGTGTTAGTACAAATCAAGGGCTACCAGATAATAGGCTCATGAGTATTTCCAACTTTCTCTTACAGTTCTTGCTCACTCAATAGATTTGTTTCACCTAGAAATTTGTCTTTTCAAACTCTGGACCCATTTTTGGTATTTTTCCATTAAAGTAAGATGATGATGTCCATATTGTAGTACATACAGCCAATAGGCAAAAGTTCCAACCTGGGAGACAAAAATGAAAGAGATAAAATGCTTTTATTTTCCTGAACTGTTTACTCTTTGCACAGGTGAGGCAGAGCACTCATCTCCTGAAAATAAGGATGTACCTGAGACACACACACACTATCCCCACATTGTATGCCAGATAAAACACACACACAACACATAAACACACATGCACACACTAATTATCCCCACATATTTCTCTTTCACACACACATACACACATTAATTATCCCCACATCTCTCTGTCTCTCTCTCTCTCTCTCTCTCTCTCTCTCTCCTCTCTCTCTCTCACACAACACACACATACAGAGTATCCCCATGTAACACATACACACCACTTGCAGGTCCACATATTTAACACTGCCAAGGACTCTCAGGATTGTAACCAAGGAGTGGGCTGAGACTTGAATACAAGTGCCCGTATGTGATAGAAACTTGACATCTCCATTGCTATGGAGCCATAGTACATGCCCCAGTATTAATCAAGCATATTTCAAGATACATTCTCTCATTTGCTTCCACCCTTTCCTCTGACCTGTTTAATATTCCAAAACATTCAAGCACTAATGAGTTTATCTGACTTCAAGGCTTTGAACCAAAATCTTTCAGCCCAGCTTAATAACCATAAGAGCTAATAGTGCCATTAGAAAGACATAGTGATTTTAAATAATATTTAAGGTATTATTTAAAGTTAAATAAAATGAAAATATTATCTAAAATCACTGTCTTCCATGCTGGAAAAGCATTGTTCACTTTTGTCTGGAAGTAACTCTCCAAGGCTACTAAATATATGAAGTGGTTGTAAACTCAGGGTGGTTTGAGTATAGAACTTACTATGGTTTTGTTTTGAGTTTGGTGTGGGAATTTTTTTTCCTCTTAAAATCGTCTATTTTACAACTAGAAAAGAAGACATGAGACAGAGACTTGGTAAATATGATCAAGGTTATTTAGAATTCCCCTCCTACCTAGCAGGGATTATAACTCCCCACTCCAGCAAAGAACTCCTTACCAAGAATACATACACAGGCTCACTCACTCAAATCCTATATTCCTGTCTTCCCAAGCAGAATAAATTCTATCATTTGTAGATCATGTCCTCTTTTATTACTGAAGATGAGAAAAATAGATTTTTATGTTTTTAGGGATTTAAAGCCTGGTGATAGAATTATAGTCTTTATACCTTTGGACAATGACCCTGATGGTTCATAAACGCCAATCGTGAATGAAAACTAATTACAGCTCTTTCAGGCTAAACAGCAGCAACTGAATACCACTAATTATGCAATGAAGCTCACAATACTACTAAAAACATTGGCAATAAATGAATTCACAGGGAAGACAAAAAAAGAAAAACGAAAAAGAAACAATGTAGCAGATCAACCATTGTGCAGAAAATGGCAAATGCTAAAATCCTTCCCTATTACACCATGGATATTTTAAATGCTTTAATTACTGTACAATGATTACTTCCAGCTCAGCACAAAGGCAATTCTCAAGGCTGACAAATCCCCTCAATCCCCAAATGCATCTTTTATACTGGTGATTGTGGGCTTTATATAGGTGGATATTTGCCTAGGTTCAGATGGCGAGCAGTCAGCATCCACATTCAAGCACACCAATCATCACGTTCTCCTGTATAAGATCAGAATCTCCAAATGACCTCGGGAGCAGAGCTTGTTTGCATTTGATGGAAGTAACTGTGATTTAACTCTGTTAACTTGGCCAAGCTTTTCCTGCATGAACTTCTAGTTAAATCAGATGCTGTGGAAAATCCTAAGGATTCAGTGAGGGCCAGACATCAACTTTCTCCTCCACGTGCTCTGATGGCAAGGCACTTAGAGCAGAGAGATTATTTATCACTTTAATATAAAACCTTGATAATCCCACCAGCATTCCTCATACCTCACCTCAGGGAGGTCTGCCCCAGAGGGAATGTGAAGTGAAAAACATAAACCTGCTCCCCTCCTGTCCTAGATTTTCTGTGTCTTTGCCAAGTGCATCTGATGTCTTTCAGACTATTTGAGGAACTCTAAAGTATAATTTCTTTTTAAAAAGATGTATGTGTACGTGTTGTATGTGCATATAGAAGTAAGTAGGGGAATTTGAGCTCCAAATGGTGGTTATCAGAGGTGCTCCTGTGTGTGGAGGCCAGGAGTCATCATCGAGTGTCTTCCTCTTCTGCTCC
This sequence comes from Mastomys natalensis, assembly GCA_021653895.1. Taxonomy (NCBI): domain Eukaryota; kingdom Metazoa; phylum Chordata; class Mammalia; order Rodentia; family Muridae; genus Mastomys; species Mastomys natalensis. The sequence goes on along the minus strand of JAJTUV010000163.1, from coordinate 2,766,316 downwards.
ACACCTTAGTTTTTTAGAAAGGTCACTTACTGAACCTTGACCTCATAGACTGGCTAAACTGGCTAGCCAGCAAACCCATAGACCCGTCAGTCTTTACCTCCTCAGTACTGGGATAGGCGCATGCACAGTATTTTTACGTGGGCTGTGGCGATCACATTAAAGTTCACATGTTTACACAAGACAACTCCAAGTACAAGGAGAGACTCAGCCTCAAAGGAATAAGGCAGAGACGACACCTGGTGCCTTCATCCAGCCTCTGCTCACACTTACACCCCCCCACACATACACACATACACAAACACGATACACACACATACAGAATATTCTCTACTTCAAATATACCTCTTCTTCTAAACCTGTTACTACTGTGGTTATAATTGGTCTGAATATCACACTATAATTTCTTTCAATGTTCCAACTCTATCAGCACATCCTCTTAGCTCCCCAAAAGTTAAATTATAAAGATACCAAGAGTTATCAAATCATTGAGGAAAATTCCAAAGTTCAACTCAAGTTTAATATTTGGGCTTTATTAGTTATTTTAATAACATTTTATAAATATTTCTGTGTAGCGGTGTGTGTTCTTATGGCAATTGTATTACCCAACAAACTTGTTTGCAGTGTCCTACACGTAGGCTAAGGAAGCCTGCCCCCAGTTGGCTCTGATTGGGAAATGAAGGTGCCAACAGCCAATGACTAGGCAAGGGAAAAGAGGCGGGGCTTTTAGGATACCCAGGAAAGAAATACAGGAGAAGAAGAGGGGATTCCACCTTGAGAGGAGCTTAAGACAGACCATGGCATGAAGGAGCAAGAGGGTGAGAGGTGAAATTTATGAAATGTAGGTGCAAAGGGAAAGTGGCCCCATGGAAGAGCTGCTGAGAGGGAAACAGGGCAGCGAAGATAAAAATTAGATTTAGATGCGGGGAGGTTTGGAAGTGCCCAGCCACTGAGCAAGTTAAGGCTTATTAAATATAAAGGTTGCATGCATGTATCTTCTCATTTGAGACTCCAGAGAACTCTGGCGAGTGGAAAGAAGGATGTTCACACCGCTGGGACCTCAGAGTGGTTTAACAAATCACTGCTACATTTCTCTATATTAATTATACAAAACAAGTAAAATTACAGCATGCCCATGCTTGTATAAGATGTAGTTGATTCGTATTCATCCACTCCATTACTGTTTCTTACTTTCCCTCTCTTTCCTGTTTTTGCCCCTTTTCCTCTTACACATCACTGATAAACCCTGTCCCTTTTAGTTTTTAGATCCCTGTTTTTACATTTCCACATTGTATCTTGAATATTATTGGATGCCTGTTGCCAGACCTGCAACATCTTTCCACTCAAAGTGTCCCGTTATCCATCACCTTCAAAGACTACTGAAGTTTGCACATGTGATCAAAGTATCTTACCTCTGTGATGAACTATAAAAGGAAGGACAAAGACATGACTACTTCATGTGAGGCTTCAAGGTCTTAAGAGGTGGCTGAGCAGGAGAGGGAAAGATGGGTAGAGAGATCATTGTGGAGTGTTTCAGAACAGGTTTTGGAACCTGGGTTTCTGAGACCTGAATATGGGTGATCTTTGATAAAAGTCCAGGGGATTCAAGGAAAGTGACTTCAAAGCAGATGAAGTCTTTCAAAGCAGGACTGTATGTAGAGAAGAAAAACTAGCTCAAGCCTGTTGGTGATAAAAAGAAACCAGAATCATCCTTAAAAGCATTCTGGGTTCCTGCCTTCTGAGGACAAGAATCACACAGATCTGAGCAGCCTCCATGGCCTCGGGGAACCTTCTCCACAGATTACCATGCTAGCTAAAATACATTTCTGCAAGCGCCTGTGAACCAAATAACTACACCCTGCTCATTCTAAACTCATCCTCACCCTGACTCAGCTTCTCCCTAGCTAAAAGTATTTCTCTCTAGTCACTCAAATACCACACAGGAGGAAGAAAATATTCATGATAGAGTTCAAATGAAAAGCCAAAAATTCTTAACCAATTGTTGGCAAGCGGACTTACTCTTCCAAACTGTTTTAAAATGAATCATCATATAGACTGTCCCCGGGGCCTGCTGTGGGTTCCTCTATGAACCTGACTGAGAAGCACTGGAGTCTACCTGCACATCATTATCTCCGCAGTAGCACCTTCCTGCCTCAGACCCCAGGCTCCAGAGAGCTGCAACTGAGCTACTGTGATCTCTGTATGCCTGACTCCCATTACCTGATGCACACAATACAACAACCAATTCTGTGATGGACAAATCCCATAGCATCTTTCCTTCTTCTGATTTTACCATCCTAAACCATGAGAAATACCGTTAGATTGGTCTTATGGGTGGCCACTCCCAACTCTCACTACCGAGGTATAAAGGCTAATTTCCCTTAAGCCTCCTGCTCCTAAGTCCCACCTTCTCCTAGGGGCACTGTGGTCACTGTTGCCTGTTCTGTGTGTCCAGCTTTTGTGTTCACTCAGTTTCAATGCAGGTCGTGGTGCTTCCATAGCAAGCCCTTTTAACCATGGAGCCATTTCCTCAACCCTGGGTAGTCCTACTCACCCAAGCCAAATATGATCCCTATGTTAAACATTCTTAGAGAACTAAAAAAAATCATTCTTTCATAAGAGTTTCCATTAATAATTACACATTTGTGTGTAGTTGTGATATTGTGTGTCTGAGATGTACTTAGTGTTTACATATCTCAAAATTTATTTTGACATCTAATCCACCAGACAATGGTGTGCTGTAATTAGATAAATTTTGAGGGAGAGACACTATAGAAGAGATACCAGATGTATCTCTGACTCCTTCTGCAATGTGAGTTTATAGTGAGAAAATGACTGTGAAGAAGCCAGCCCTCCAAAACACACAGTCTTTCAGCACCTTAATGTTGGATTTATCAATCTCCAAAATGATAAGAAAAGAATTTCTGTTATCTGTCATTCTTATCATGCATACTGGCATTTTCTTTTCTTTTCTTTTTTTTTTTTTTTTTTTTTTTTTTGGAAAATAAAAAAAGTGGGGCGGGACAGAGAACAAAAGATTCTGTCCTAAAACAGACAGAAGGCAAAGGTATACCCATGTTGTCCTCTAACCTACACACACATGCTATAGTACATACATGCCTGCATTCATAGGTGCACACACAGAGAAAGAGAGAGAGAGAGAGAGAGAGCGCATATACATGAAAATATTTTTTAAGAATCAATAATACTTCAATGTTTAAAGGATTCATGATAAACTGTTTTTAATTTTCTGTTCTACTCTCTTTGTGTTCAAAATCTGGCTTAGTCATTGACGTTTTACTTCCTTTCTGATTGCAGACCCAGTCTGACCTTCTTCCTTGGAGTTTCCCTCCTGTGTTCACTATGTTTTTGCTCTGTCATAATGCCACTGCAAACATCATGCTTTCCATGACAAATTTCTATAATTGCAGTTCTACAGGCTTGACGATGTTCCTTTCACAGTTCATGCCACATAGGATTAAACAATGAGAAGTATAAGGGACTCGAAGATCCTGAGTACATTACAAACCAGCTTCTTAACCTAATCATCTCAGTTCATTAAAATCTGTAATCAGTGTTTCATTTCTCAAATGCTTCACTGTAAAATACCAGTCTTCGCTGGAGAAGCCTAATCACCACCTAATTAGCATAACTTAAACTTCCAGATAGTCATTCGAAATTGGCTCTCTTGCTTCCTAGAATGTCCTCATGCTGCTTTGACTGTAAAAACTGCAGGCCAGCCACAAGTGAAGCCTCATTTGGCCCAAGCCATTTGTAACTTTCAAATGACATACAAATGGAAAACAGCACCTACTCTAATTTTAATGCCCCACAGGAGGATGATATAGATAGAGCCAGGTGACGCTCTTCTGCGAGTCACTAGGAAAGCCGCTCCATGTCTACTGGCACTCCTAATGTTCTCCACAGTTCTTTCTCTGCTTTACTCCTAAGTTTTAACCTATTTTCCAAATCAGGCCTATAATTCTGTGTATTTTCTCCAAATTCTTTATGTCTAGAATTTATCTGTCTTTTCCAGAGCAGAGATTCCTAGGAGGTCATTCTTTTTATGGTTTGTGTCTCTCTGACTCTTCTGTTTATCTGAGTCACCATAATTTGCTGTGTGAATGAAAAGTGAGGCCATGAACACTCCTCAATACATGAATCATTTTGTCCTTGTCTCAAAATTCTCTGTATCAGGGCTGGCAGGCGGCTCAGTCTTTTAGACTGCTATGTGATATTCCAGAGACCTGGATTTGGTTCCAAGCACTTATATTAGGTTCAGGTGGCTCACAACCACCTAAGTCCAGTTCTGAAGGATCTGGCACCCTCTTGTGGCCTCTGCAAGCATCTGCATGCAGATGGTGCATATAAACTCACCCAGGCACATACCCATAAATAAAAATAAATGTAAAAGATACTCTACATCTATAAAAGAATTTTAATAATGGTCTGTAATGAATAAGAGTTTCTCTGACATGTCAGCCATAGTGGTACAAGCCTTTAATCCTTTAATGAGAGGCAGTAACAGGAAGATCTCTATGAGTTTGAGAACAGCCTGGTCTATAAAGTGAGTTCTAGGGCATCCAGAATTACATAGTGAAACTCTGTCCTCAAAAACCAACAACAATAACAAGATGTCTTCATTCTATACGTTATATACTCACATAATTAAGATCTGAATCATGACACTTTTACCATTAAAAGTATTTCAAAAACACATTCTAGAAGTAAAAAGAAAATCTGGAAAGTGTTGATTTAATTCCATAGTTTTACGTAGATGAAGTTGAGACCGTTGTTCTGAACCATACTTAAGGTTTGTGCCTTCTTCCACAATGAACCAAACCATGTGGAAAGTGGAAAAGCCTTTTACACTGCTCTCAAACCTCTCTCATCTAGATGCAGGATGTATGTACAGGGGGGAAATCTGTAAATAAGCATTTAATATTGAATAAATGAGACTCATAAAGTCAAGAAAAGTACACAAATAAGCATGTATGTAAAGATACTAGTTTAGGCCAAGTGTTATAGGTCACATTACACAGTTTGTTTAGCATGTCTACGGCTCTGGATTTAACTTCTTGCAATACAATACAATAAAGTAACAAATATATTGATTTAAAACATGATATGGTGAGTTAATATTATTAATACATACCAATTCAAAGTAAGAGTCCTATTGAGATTGGAAGGGAAGATAAAACTTTGAGAAAGAACTTTAGAAAAATGGGATTCTTAACATGAGTGCTAGCCCGTGGGCATTATAGCAGGATTCCCTAAGCCTTACATGGGTTTTACTAGTGAAACTGTTTTAATAATCTATAATGTTCTAATAAAAAGTTCAAAATAGTGTGTATAGCTAGAGAAGTTATCATTAAAGTAAATATGTCTTTGAATGCAACAGTTTGGTTCAAATATAGGAGTGTACAGTTAATTCAAGGCTTCCCTGTACCCTGTGCACAGAGCAACTACTGTGCTCTAAGGTTCATGCTCTGTGAACTTCCTGGGGACAGAATCTCTTATCAGGGACTTTTGCTGTTTTTTGCATGACATTGTTTGTCAGAGTTCATCTCATTGTTACTTGAAGTGCTTATTTATCCTCACTCCTGAATAATCAGTGATAAAGAGATTGCAAATACATAACCACTGTTGAGGAGCTCCTGAGCTTTTCCCGTGTTTGGCATCTGTAAGTAGGGCTACGATGGATAGCCCTATTCATGCCTAAGTACATTTCAAAAGAATACAACAATGGAATTGTTGGTCCGGAAAACAAACACCTGTTCAGCTTTTGTAGTGAATCTTTTCTGAAGCAGATCTACTCGTGTAGTTCCTACAGCCTCCAAATTAAGGGTCTATTCACTAACATCTCTCTAATACTCAGCAATACCAATCTTTTTACTTCATCCATTGTAGTAAGAGTCTTAACCTGATTTTGTGAATATTTAGCAAAGCAATTTTTAAAATTCACAGATACTTTAAAAGTAATGGTTACCCACATTAAGGCTAAGCAAGTTGTAATTTTATTATACATATACATATATATGTAGCATATATACAATATGTTAACAGTTAAATAAAAAGAAGCCATTGACTGAAAGAAAACAAGGGTGATGGTACATAGGAGAGTCTTGAGGGAGGAGAGGGAAGGGAGATATGATGCAGTAATATTATACTAACAAAAACTTTAAAATAATTATTCAAAATTAATGTTTACCAACAATTAAGACTTTGCTTTGCATTGAATGTATTTTATGAGGAAACCTAAAGCTTTTGTTATGTAATATCATGCTCTATGGAAGACTAATGAATAAAAACATGAAAGGTAGATATAGATTGATAGATGACAGATAAACAGAATAGATGATAGATGATAGACAATGCATAGATAGAGATAGATAAGATGAAAGATTGATAATAGATGATAAGTAGATATACATAGACAGATGATTGATAGATAAACAGCAGATGATTGATAGATAGATAGATAGATAGATAGATAGATAGATAGATAGATAGATAGATAGATGAATAGGTGGGTGTTGGAGAACCCTGCTACTAAGGTAGCAGTTCCCTGTGATCGGATGGCTTTCTAAGCTCCAGGCAAAATGGGGAGATCCCTTTCTAATCAGGGGTTTCTCTCTTTCTTCCTTTGTCTGGAGTATGCTCCTGAACACAGGTGGCTGGCCTTGTCTGAAAAGTGACCTTGTATAGAACTCTCTTCAAGGATGTATAACTCAGTGCATATGTCCTGCTTTGGCTTCCTCCCTGCATGATAATTAGATGCTGTATTATAACCAATCAGCCCTTCCAGCTCACTTGATACTATAACCAATTATCCCTTTCTACCCATACTCCTAAAAGGGTCCTTATATATCCCATCCCTGGAAAAGTAAAGTAAACTTGTCTCATTGCAGAGGTCTCTGGAACTCCTTTTGCTACACTCACAGCTGGCTGAATACTGTTCCCCACATCTGCTCCCTTTGACCTCATGGATTGGTAGTCAACAGCTTCCAAGGAGAAAGGTGGGTGCCATAGATAGATAGATAGATAGATAGATAGATAGATAGATAGACAGATGAATATTGGTATAAACACAGGTGTCTATAGTAATCAGAGAACAGTTAATTTTAACAGTTAAACATGTGCCTTTCAATACAGATAATCTGATATAGCCCTTAGAACTCCCACTCACAAACTGAATGACTTTAGTATATAAGTTTGCCTTTGTTTCCCCATTATTGAACTCTATAAAGTTTCCTGGTTGTAAAATAAGCTAATACACATAAAACAGTAATAAGAGTAAACAACACAATAAGCAGTAGACAAATATTAGTTTCTCTTGTTATTGTATCTAAGCTAATATGAGATAATTTACATATGTCCCAGGTTGCATAGACATTGCCTAAACCTGTAAGAATCAGCCTTCTTTAGCCCGTTTCTTCTTCTTTGTCCAGTTACTTGTCTAAGAGAAAGACCTTGTATTAAAGAATGTAGACAAGATAGAATCATCTAGAATGTACAAAGAACTCAAACAATAAATAGTAAGAACTCAAACAACCCAATCAATGAATGAGCAATGAAAGAAACACATAGTTCCTGAAAGACGGTACACAGATGGAAAAATAAACACATGAGAAACATCCAGGACATAAATGACATCGAGGTTCCATCTCACCTTAATCAGAATAGCGATCATACAGAAAATAAATAAAGGCATGTTAGTGAAGATTAGCAGGAAGGTTCATAGAAAACCTGGAAATAGATCTACTTTATGACACAATTTACCTCCTGTGTAATTTCCTTGAAGATTTCAAATCAGCCTAGCAGGAAGACTTAAACATATATGTTTATTGAGTTACTACTCATAGTATATAAGTTAAGAAACCAACCTAGGTCTCTAACAACAGAGGAATGGGTATAGAAAATGTGGTATATATGCACAATGGAATTTTTCAGTCATAATGAAGAATCAACACATGGTTTGTGGGGAAATGAATGTAATGGGATTATCTTGTTCACTGAGTCCAGTTGGATTTAGAATGGCAAACATCATGCATTTTCTCTCATTCGTAGTTAGTAGATTTCATATAGATGCATGACATGAAAATAGAACAGAAGCTGTCCATGTGAAAGGGAAGAAGAGAGAAAGGGGAGGGTAAGAAGGCAAGGGAGAGAATATGTTAAAGCATACTCTACAGTTGTATGAAAATATCCTTATGAAATGCACTATCATGTACAGTATACGCCAAGGTTTACCAACAATAATAAAACTAGCACAATTGTTCAAAGCTTCCATTGGATTTGTAAGGATCATAACAAAGTTGTAGAAATGTAAGCCCATTAGAGTCAATTTGACAAACTCTTAAAGAAAGTGAAACTTGGATACATTTAATGCCTTGTGTGAAATTATGTAGATAATTAGAATCAGATATAAAGCCCAGTGACCCCCCACAAAGGAACTCTGTTATTTGTCCAATAATCTTCTCTGTCCATGGTAAGAATTAAAGTTCCCCACATTTCAGATTCCCTAGTGAATGGTCAGAAGAATGGCATACTCTCAAAACCTGGAAGGAAAGTGAAGAGATAATATTACTTAAAGTATATAAAGATTCAATCACCAAAATGCAACTTTACCTATCTCAAGATATCAGATAAGTTATGAATTCTTTTTGTGTTCATTAAAGTAAATACATTAAAATAAGATGACTCAAAGATAACAGAACTTGGTGCTCTTAACAGAGGATCCAAGTTTGCTTCCAGTACCCACAACCATCAAGTGGCTTACAATACCTATAATCTAGTCTCAGGGGATCCAGTGCACTCTCTGGCTCCTCGGCGCATCTTCTTTTACCTGGTGCATTTACAGAGAAGCAGGCAGACAGGCATGCACGCATGCACACACACAAAGTTTTAATAATAAGTTCACAATATCTTATCTACTTAGTAAGATACTGTGAGTGTCAGTCACATCAATTAATACAAAAACACTTTCAGAATTCCAATCTGCGAGAAAACACTACATTCTTCCATACTTACTTTTTGTTGTTTATATTTACTCTTAGTGGGACCTCAAGTGAAACCTCTTAGTGGGAACTTAAATGAAGCAGATTAAATGTAAAGATCATTGATTTTTATTCTTTTGAGACTGATAGAAGATTCTTATATTTTAAATTGCCTTTCTAGAATTCATCTATTTTATAGAATGAAATCAAATTGATAAATATGAAAGCTAAATACAACAAAGGCATCTATATAGTTAGAAATTTTTTAGCATCGACTAGGCTGTGAACCAATTAATAAGAATAGGTTTTATTGGACACCTTTGTCTATATTGAAGTATGAGCCATAAATAAATATGGCTGTGCCATCCTTAGCAACACAGATCTCAGTAATGAAGTGAAAAAATTTCAGGGATTTGTTCCCAGGATCTATGTGCTGGTAAGATATCCTCCATCATTTGTCTCCAGAGCTGTCTATATCTTGTTCAATCCACTCATCCATGGAATTTATTGAAAACAAGCGGCGAGCAGTAAAGATTCTAGTTTTTAGAAGTACTTATGAGACAAGGGTATTGTGCATGGGAAATGTTTTATTTGCTGTAAGATTGGCAAGCTGGACAATAATCTTATAGTGCTTACCTAGTCTTATTTTCCTTTAACATTTTATTGTAGCCCTTTTTATTAAAGGGCCACTTAAAGATTAACAGAATCAAATGTACCCATCTTTTACCACATAAACTCTAAGTTGCTGTTATATACTCTTGAGAATTGTTGTATCCTTTATCTACTTATGCACCTATTCATTGATCTTAATTTGTTTATGGGGGGTGATACACATAAGTGTGAGCATACACATGTGCATGTGTATGCATGCATGCATGTGGAAGCCAGAGGGCAGCACTCAGTATTGTTCTTCCAATGTGTTCACTGTGGCTTTTGAGACAGGGTCTCCCATTGGTCTGGAGTTTGCCCATTAGACTAGGTTGGGTGGCCATGAAGCACATATGTACTGTGTACCTGTGTGAAGGACATAGACTGACATTGGGCATCTTCCTCAATTGCTTTCTGCCCTGCTTTTTTGAGACAAAGTTTCTCGTTGAATCTGGAGCCCACTGATTCAACCAAGGCAGCTATTTAGTGAGCCTCAGCAATTCTCCTGACTCTACCTACCCAGTGCTGGAATTATTGGCACATCCTCCTTGCATCCAGCTTTTTATGTGGGTTCTGGGCATTCAAACTAGATTTTCAGGCTTGCACAAAAAGCACTTTATAAAATGAGACACCACTTCTCAATACCACCATTGCTCCAGTTTAAAAATGCATACCTTGTAGAATATAGTAATCTTAAGTGTACCTCTTAAGAAGTCATAAGATTTGCACATAGCTGTACAACCCAGTGTGCCTCCTGTCACTTCACAGTTTCTATCTATCATGCACAAAGGCAGCCACCATTCTGACATTTTCATCCTAGATTAACTACCCTAACACAGAATTTCACATGAGTGGATCCTGTCTTTCAGTGTGCAGCCTTACATATGAGGCGCATTCCTGTACATTACTGAATGGCATTCCATTGGAGATATGCAATCATTTTGCTAATCATTTCTTCTGTTGAATTATATTTTGTTTTTATAATTTCAAGTCCTTTTAGCATAAATTTTTCTCCTTTATTAAAATGGATGTTTTTTTCTCATACAATATATCCTGATTAAAGTTTCTCCTCTCTCTATTCCTCCAAGTTCCTCCCCATCTCCTCTCTTATCTGGATCTACTCCCATTCTGTCTGTTAGGAAAAAACAGTTTTTTTTAAGAGATAACAACCAAATATAACAAAAAAAACAAAAGTCATCACTTCAAAGAAGGGCAAAGCAAATTATCAGAAGGAAAAGAGTCCAGGAGAAGGTACAAGAATCAGAGAGCCATTCATTCACATACATAGGAGTCCCAAAAAGTACTGAACTAAAAGCTATAATATATATGCAGAGGACTTGGTGCAAACCCGTGTGGGCCTTGTGATTGATGTTTCAGTCTCTGTATTCACATGATCTTTGCTCAGTCCTCCATACCCTCTGTCTCCCTGACTCATGCCTCTGTTTCCAAGGGGTTCCCTGAGCTCTAAGAGGAGAAATTTGATGGAGATATCTCCTTTGTTTCAATTTTTCATCTCTCTCTCTCTCTCTCTCTCTCTCTCTCTCTCTCTCTCTCTCTTTCTCTCTCTTTTGCTCTTTTGCTCTCTCTCACTCTCTCGCTCACTCTCCCCCCATAGTGTCTGGCTGTGGGTCTTTGTATGTTGGGAGTAGCCTTGTTTATACACTGAAGGCCTAAGTCAGCCATGGGCCTTAAGTTAGTCATACATGCCTACTAACACAAAGTCTTGGTCTCTGTGGGAAAACACTAACCCTAGAACAAATAGCTATAGACCTTGTGAATAGGTAGTCTTGGTGGAAAGTACCAATTTAGATAAGAACAAAAGAATCACAGAAAGAATCATAGTGACCTATTCCTTGCTTCTTCACCCAGCCAACACTCTGTTCTGGAAGATATCTGTACTCCCCCTGAGAACACCTACACTCCTGCATCATCCCCCCTCCCCACATCCTGCCTCTATGTGTATATAACCCCTGTGTGAAAAAAAATTAAAATAACAGCTTGATCAGACTATAAATAAGCAGTGGTTTTTTGTGTACTCCTGTTCCCCCATTCTTTCAGGTGGTCCCCCAGTCCTAGTCCACTGCCCTGCTGGACGGGACATTTGTTCCCATCTGATGCAGGAGGAAGCCTCTCTGATGATAGTTGAATAAGGTACTGATCTATGAATATAGCAGAATAATCATTTGGAGGCATTTTATTGTTTTTTAGAGTAGTATTATTTGGTTTTGCCACAGGTCTCTGGAGTATCTAGTCTCTGGTTTTTGATTAACCAGGCAGTGTCAGGTACAGATTCCATCTCATGGAGTGGGCCTTAAGTCACATCAGACATCAGTTACTCCCCAAGGCTTATATCACCATTGCTCTAGCATATTTTGCAGGCAGTAAAGACTGTGGATCAAATATTTTGTGGTTGGGTTGATGTTTACATTTCTTTTTTGGTAGCCTACAAGAGTACCTTTCCATGCCATAGACACTAGAACATGGGGAAGGTTCTATGTAAGCACAAGCTTGACCACTCCATGTTCAATGACTTGTGTGTGTGTTGCTTTCAGTGATGGGGTCTCAATATCAATTTGTAGAGACCACACTATAGTCTTGACAACACCCTGGACTGTTTGGGTATTTTTATGTAATCTTTTCAGTGAACAACTCAAATGCATGAAACCCAGTACCTGAAGCTGTATTTCATTTAGTAACAAGAGATGGCCAGTAGGGATTCAATCTCCCTCATTATTTGGAGAATTCATTAAGACTACCCTCACATATTGTAGGAAGTTTCCAATGCACTAGGTTTCCATATTATTACTCAAATGACCTTCATTTCTAGCTGTCTCTTCACTCATCCCCTCCCTTAATCCCAATTCCCTTTCCCCTTCTCTTGATCTTCCTGTTTCCATACCCAGCCACCCCCTGTCCACCTATAAAATATATTTTATTTCCCTCTCCCAGGGAGATGTTTGTGTCCCCCAACCCCAGTTCCTTCCTTTATGCCTAATCTTTCTGAGTCTGTAGATTGTAGCTTGGTTAACATTTCTTTAATAGCTAATATCCAAATACAAGCAAATATATATCATGTTTATCTTTCTGGGTCTGGGTTATCACACTCAGAATAATTTTTTCTAGTTCCATCTACTTGCCTGAAACTTGCATTATTTGTTTTATTTAAGAGCTGACTAGTAATTCACTGTACAAATGTACTTTCTTTATCCAGTCTTCTGCTGAAGAGCATATAGGCTGTTTCCAATTTCTGGCTTATTATGAAAATAGCAGCAATGAGTGAACCCTAAGAGCCCTAAGCTACTGCTTTCACATTATCATGTAAGTCTTTTGAGGAAAAAACTTTTATTTTTATTTTTTATTCTGTGCAGACTTTCAGGAGGTAATGTGTTGGGTTGTGAGTATATGTATGTTAACTTACTTTAAAAAAAAAAAGATCTAGACATTCCCAGAAAACTTTTCAATGTCTAAGACCATTTTGTACTGTTACCTACAAGTGAGGCTGATCTAGGTGATCCATGTCCTTACTACTCTAGTGTTGACACATAGACATAATATAGATGATAGATAGATAGATAGACAGACAGACAGATAGATGATAAATAGATAGATAGATAGATAGATAGATAGATAGATAGATAGATAGACAGATAGATAGATAGATACATAGATACATAGATACATAGATAGATACATAGATACATAGATACATAGATACATAGATACATAGATACATAGATAGATGATAGATGATAGATAGATAGTAGATAGATAGATAGTAGATAGATGATAGATAGATAGATAGATAGATAGATAGATAGATAGATAGATAGATAGAAGTTTCTTTTAAAGACACTGAATCACCTTTCCTAGAAAACATCACAAGAAAATTAAGTTGCAGTGAATTTCAGTAAAGTAAACAAATTAAAGTAAGTAGATTTAAGACAGAGTGATGAAGACATATGCAGCATCTTGTCAAGCAGTGAAATGTTGGCTCCTGGGTCACCTTGACATGAACTACTAAAGTACTAAAAATTATATTATGGCTCCTCTCTCCCATATAGTTACCTATATTTTTAGCAAGCTGTAAACTGATTTCAGACATTATATCTGTGTTGCAGTTACAAACATGACTAGAATCAGGCTTTGTAATCTTATGTCCAGTATGTTCAATGCCTGCTGTGGTGCCTGGAGGTCAGGAAGCAGTGGGTAAGTGCTTTATCTTTATAGTTATGAGTGATTATCTGTCCAATCATTCTAACCATTTCTTCTCTATACCTTCCTTTTTGTGGAACAACAGTGAGTTGCTTTGAAGTTTAAGAAATACATGTGAAGTATTTTACAGTATTTCAAATACATAGTACATGCTCACCAAGTATATTTTTAATGGCTTTTTCTATGTGTAAGTATCACTGTGAAACATAACTTGCTTTAACTTCTGTCGTCTTTCTCTTTCTTTACTTATAGAATGTAATCCATTCTTGTAGCTTCAGTTCTCGCCGCTGACTGCCATCTCCTATGAATGCTATATTCCCCAAGGATTACTACACATCCCCATTTAATCATAAAGCTCACCATGTCTTCAAATTCAGTGTGTCAGAAATCAAATGCTCCTATTTCATTCCAACTGGAACTTCCCCAGACCCAAGCAGTTTGTGCAACTTATTTCTATCTAACTTTTTGCCTCTTCAATTCCAAATGGCAATCTTCTCATTCTGATCACTACTAACCTACAGGATGTGTTATCGGGATAGCATCCTAATGAAGTGCTTTGTCTCTACTCTCTCCCTATGTTTATTTCACACATTTGTTACTAATCTCACTAAAGCATTCTCCCAGACCTTCAGAATGTTCCCATGAGTCTCCATTGCTTGTTGTGAATTGAGAACAGCTAATCTAATATTGAAAATACCCTACCAAGGGCCCTGCTCAAGGCATGCAACCTCGTTTCTGTTGCCTCTATATTCATTCACTTGTGGGAAACATCAGCAGCTATTGCCCACAGATGACCTATGACTTTGAAACTGCTGACACCAGTCTTTAGGTAGGAGTGTATCATTTTTCATTTGAAATCCAAATTCTGTCTCATCCAAGTCCAAGATAAATGCCACAAATCATTCATGTCTCATTAACTGACCAACCTCATTTTTCACTTACCTGGGCACTACTATATTTATATGCAAATTATCCCACTTCTCAGTTCTTACATTGTGTACTACATTTCATGCTACTTATTAAGTGATGAGTTTGGCCAGTGCAGTGAACTTGTATGTTTCAGAATTAAACAGACAGACGTTCAAGTTTAGCTCAACTATTTGCAATTAAATGATCTTAAGGAAAGTCATTAACTCCAGGCAAATTATCTGCAAAAGCTGGACTAAAACTAATCACATTTATTATTTAAAAGATTAATTATGCATATACGTTTTGTACTGCACAGCTGACAGGCATTTTTGGCCTTCTTATGTGCTGGCAAATTTCCCATACTAATCTCCATTAGTGCTCATCAGAATTTTCCAAAACAGATTTAATGCCATTTAGCAACTGAAGAGGCAGAGACACAAGTCAATCTACAGTTCTAGAGCTTCCACAGTCCCGTAACTCATATTTGTGTTCCCAGTTACATCATGTCATGTACATAGTAGGTGCCCAATGAACTAAAGCACTGAGCAAATATTCAATTTTTTTTTAAAAGACTAAATTTGAAGCAAATACAGATTAAGAAAGTTGCTATGTGGAACAAGTCAACTGAAATTAATGCTTTATATTATGTGTGTGTGTGTGTGTGTGTGTGTGTGTGTGTAATAAGAATAAAAACTACAGAAGCATACTGAAAGTTATTGCAAATACAGACGTGGTCTTGATAAGTGAGGAAGGAAATAGAAAATAAATATCCTGCTATGGACAAAGAAAAGTTAATGTATCTTAGGTAAAATAATCCCAAAGCCCTAGAAGGCAGTAGTGACACAAAAGACCTGGAGAAAAGAACAGAAGACAGATGATCTATGGGCTTGCACTGCCACTCAGAAATGGGAGGACAAAAACAGAAACTAATGTAATTTTGCTGTAAGCTCAAAGGGATCATGATCCTGAGCCAAATTTTACCTCCAAAGCACTGGTCAGTTCTGGATATCATCGTGTGTAATAGTTATAAAGCACTGGAGGCATTTCTGGGGAATGCAATAAAAGTGAGTCCAAGAATAGTTGGATGTGGGCTGAATCCGTACATTTCCTCTGTGTGCAAATGGACTGTAAAATCCAGGCTCAACTATTTATTTCCATCAACACAGCAGCAGAGAACAGATCGGCTTGAAGAATCAAACAATTTTGCAAGCATCCACGTTTGTGCACACAAACTCACTACAGCTCTGAAAAAATCAGTATGTAGTTTCTTTTTAGAGTTTAGACGCTGGGGATATGAGCCATTTTCTAGTTTTATCTAGACATGTGGCAAGGAGATCCATATAAGTTTTAGTTCAATGAAAAATGTACCTGCTCTGAAATGTATCAAAAATTGATACAAGAAGAGGAAGGTACATTCCTAAGGAAACAGTGTGGTAATCTAATATTTTAAGAGATAAAATCCTCTAGCCGTTTGTTTGGATTTACATAGCTTTACTCTGCTTATAGCTGTATGGGTCTGGGACAAATTATTCACTAGACTCCAGTATAGGCAAACAGGGTTAAAAGCACATTTGCAACCCACAGAGGGCAATAACCACCAAAGAAGCTAATAGAATGAACTTGAGAATATCAAAACAAAATTAGAATTCTTCCTTAGTTACTAGATAGTATTTCAAAGTATGTTAAAAATCTGATGACAAAGATACTATTAGAGAAATACATGTAAAAATTATAGGTAAAATTTTATACTCCCTCTGGGTTCAAGGTGGAGTTGTAGGGTTATTTGATGTGTGATCTATGAGATAATCCCTGACACTGCTAGGAAATGTTCCTCCAAAGTCTATTGTATATAATGGATGGTCCCCAGCCATTGGACCATGAAGACTGTGACTTGATGAATGGACTAAACCTTTGATGGACTTACTATAAGGGAATATAGGAAGGGAAGAATAGTAAGAGAAGGAAAGTGGGTGGGGTAGACCCTAAAAACATGTACCCTGTCCTAGCTCCTTCCTGTTTCACTCCACTCCCTAACCAGTTTCATTCTCATACTTTCATGTCATCTGTTCTGCCTCACCATGGCTCAGAAGCAACAGAAACAAACATAGGCTGAAACCTCCAAGCTAGAGAGCCAAAATAACTCTATCCTCAAGTGAGACTATTTCCATCCAGTAGTTCTATATGAATAGAAAATTTTGACAAATATTCTTTTGTTCCCCATATGGTATGTGACAATATTTCTTTTCTTAGATCAGATGACTTTATGATAATCAAGTTAATAGGCGAGAAAATACACAACAAAGTTATTTTACTGTTGTTGACACAGACATACACCAGAGCACATAACACTTGACATATATTCAGTAAATAGTTATACTAGATGAATTTAATTTAAAAAAGACATTTTCAAGTTAATTATTCAAGGTAATTATTAGTAACAGAGAAGAAAGAAAATTTCACACATCTAACATAAAGCATTTCTGCAGTTCTGATTTATTGACTGAGTTTGTTTTGATTTTCCAGATAATAGCCTCTAATTTTCACTTTTGTGCAGGTGTAATTAAGTACTTGTATATAGATCAAAGCAAAGGGATTTGTCTAATTAAGAAAAGAAACACATTATGTAAAGTTATTAAATGTAAATTATATCCAATGCATTATATATCAAGCTATCAACTCTCATGTTTCAGTTATTTCTGTGGGACCAATGGATTCCACCCAAATGTTAATTCAACTCATTGTCCCGTGGACCCAGTTGTTCTCTTTATGGTATTATGCATAGGAGGTTATTAATTACCAACAACAATAATAACACTGAAAGCACTAGTTAAGTGCAAGCAATATGTCAGACAAACATAGAACACTCCTCACGGTTACATAGCATTTTTATATTAACTCATGTACTTAACCTTTGTAACAATTCCATATAGTAAAACAGATGTCATTATTTCCCTTCTAAACTTGAAGAATCTCCACAGCCAACATTGCACTGGATACTAAATCAGTAACAGCCTTCTCATTAAAGTCAAGAATGAGAGAAGAATGTCTCCTTTGTTCATTCTTATGTAACAATGTTCTGAAATCCAAAGCTAATGAAGTATATGTGCTACAAAGGGGAAGACAAAAAAAAAATTTATTTGCATAGAGCATTTATTGTTCAACATGGAAGACACAATAAAATTATCTTTAAAACCAAATGTGGAAAAGGAGCCAGTGCAGCTGTTAGATCTGAATTAGGCTTTCAAGATAAAACTATCTTTGTAAAGAGTAACTTCCATGTAGAATGAAGGAACAAGGCACATGGGCAGTTCTCCAAATTCATCAGGAAGAACTCTTTTCTAGCCGTCTATTCTGCCATACACAGAGAATATCCTCATGGCCTGGGGGCACTTCTGGACCTAGCAATCTACATTCTGATGAGCATATCCTAAGAATCCCTGTACAGAAGAGTCGTGCCATTTCCAGACATTTTATATATGGCCACACTGACAGGAAACAAAAAGCTGAGAAATGCCTCAGCTCAGGAAGAGGATGAGTAAAACTCAAGAAGTCTTTTGAAAGAGAGGAGATGCCCACTACAGCTGTCCTAGCTTTATTTATGTTGCTATGATAAAACTCCCTAGTGACAAGCAACTCAAGAGAGAAAGAGTTTACTTTAATTCTCCATTTCAGGTTACAACTCATCACTGTAGACAAAGTCATAGCCGCAGAATCCAGAGACTCTGGTCCTGACATATCCACAGTCAAGAGCAGAGATGAATGGATACACACATGTTTAATACTCTGCTTTCTCATCTCCTACTCAAACCAGGGCTCAAAGCCAGGAAATGGTGCTGCCCATCTTCAGTGGGTCTTCCCACATCAATTAAGACAATTGAGAAAATCCATAAACTGATCTAAATAATCACTGGTGGAGACTCTCTTCCCATGTGAATCTAGATTGAGCTGACAAAGCTATCCCCACAGTGCAAAGTGGCACCTTTCCTCTGAACTAGAGTTGCTGCCCCAGTATCATCTAATTTCCCTGTGTATACATGACAAATTTGCAGTCCATTTCTACTTTCTCCATGTCTGAGTCTATACCTTCTGATTTACCTCCTATTTAATTCATGTCTCCTTCTCTGCATCATTTGCTGTTTTTTTATCCCCTTACGCCCAGACTCTAATTTGCCATGCCCCAGGTATTTATTCTGCCTAGATAGCCTTATCTACTCCATGCATTTTATATTATCTTGTGCTAAATACTCTGAAAAATTGTCTTCACTCGAATCTCTTTCCCTGAAACCAATGTACTTCTTTATAGCTACTTAGTTGATATTTTTACTTAGACATTGTCCTAGTTTCATTTCTATTACTGAAATAAAAATAGTCTGACCAAAAAAAATCAACTGATAAGAAAGGTGATTATTTCAGCTTAGGTTACAGTCCATCTTTGGGAGAAAATCAATGCAAGAATTTCAAACAACGAGTCACATTATATGCACAGTCAGTAGCAGAGAGGATGAGTGGAAATATGCTTACTTGCTCATGTGTGGTTTCACTCAATTTCACCGTTCTTACACCTTTCAAGATATCTGTCTAGGGAATAGTGCTGCCCACAATGGGCAGGTCTTCCCACATCAACTTCATTAAGACAGTCTCCCACAGACATGCCTTAAGGCCAACCCAAAGTAAACAATCCTCACTGAGAGTCTCTTCTTAGGAGATTCTGGATTGTGCCATGTTGACAGCTAAAGCTAATAATCACAGGTATCCCAAAGTAGCTTCAAAGGCAATAAATCCCAAATAAAGTCCTTAATTTGCAATCCCATGAAAGAACAATATACAAAAAGTATATGTGGTCAACAAAATTAGTACTTAGAAGGATACTTAAGGACTAATGAATAAATTTATAAAGTATAGACAAATGAAAAATCAATAACTTCAATTCTAAATTAAAAAGAGATAAAAGTTTGAAAAGCTATTCATCCAATTAGATAACATAAAACAATTAGAAACATAGGGCTGTGCATGTAGTTCAGTAGTAGAGTAGTTTTCTAGCATGCATGAAGTCCTTGGTCCAATATCCAGTACCATAAAAACTTAGAATAAAAAGTATAAAATTATAAGGAAGGATACTTAAAATAAGAGTATAGTCAATGGATAATTTTTAATTCTGATAATTCAATAGAAAAGGATTCCAAAAAGGGCAAAAACTATAAACTCCTAGCTAGAGTAACCAAGGACATAGAGCATCAGAAAAATATAGGGAAAATAAAATGAATCTGAAGAAATGGCAGTTCAAAGTCCCAGGATAGTCAAGGCCCACTCAAAGCTATATATGCAATAAAACTTAAACTGAAACCAGTGTTTATTTATTTCTCCAAGCTCTCCTGGAACACATCTTCAGAAATCAGCTCCATGGCTGTGCTAGGTGAAGGAAAGAGAAAGCCAATGAGCTCTCGGTGCTTCTCAGTCTTCATGTATCCCCTCAGTCTTGTATCCCCTTCTGTATAACAAAGAAAATCACACAACATAAAATTCCTTGATTCTTCTCTTTTGTAAATATCTTCAAGGCTAAATTCAGAAGCTGAAAGAAATGAGAATTCTGAACATCAACATCATCTTGAATTCTTTGATCATCAGTCCTGTGATGGCAGCAAGTATGCTGCATCAGACATTCACTCCAGAATCCACCCGGGTTCCCTAGCAAAGACCCTAAAGACCCTTGAACCTGCTATATCTTCCTATAGTCAGGGGTGAAAGCCTACACACCTGGAAATGTCCTTCTACATGATACTGATGTTGCTAGAAACAGGAGAGATCACTGAGGTATCTAAACTACAACACTGCAGTCAACTCTGCCATTGTTTCATTCTTGCAAGAACTGAGACTCTCAAACATCTAATGAGATTAAGTCACATATGGAAGAACTCATCTGTAATATGAACACTTAGGAAATAGAGACAAAGGGAATCTGAGATTCCATGAAACACTGATAAATGTTGCCTAGGGTACATCACACCTTGCTGTACCAGCCTTTCACTTGGATTTGGTCATGTGACCACATTAACCCAATGGGATGCTCACAAAGTTAATGTAAGCATCCAGATCCATGAGGCTTTTGATTATCTGCCTGTGGTCCTGAGTAGATGCTAGTCTTCAAAAAAAAAAAGAAGCTATAGAAGACAAACCATAGGTCAGCCCTCAGCCTGACTCCAAGTCCAACTGGTCTAGCAAAGATCACTTTCTTGGCAGCTGATCTCATGAGCAAAGACCACATGGTTTTACTCATCTCACTGAGGGCTGTGTATTTGTTCAGTGTTGGAGATTGGGAAGATGGGTGTTCATGTGTGGGAGGGTGTATAAGTGTGCACAGATGTATGCACATGTTGGTACATGTACATATGGAAACCAAAGAACCATCTTTGGTGTTGGGTGTTGTTCCTTATGAGACATTGTCAACTTTGCTGTTGGGTTTGTTTTGCTTCATTTTGTTTTGTTAGAGATAGAATCTTCTCTCTGAGACATTAATGGCTCATAGTTACATGGAATTATTATAGCAGCAGTTTACTAATGCATTACCTATCAGATAGATGTATTATGATAGCCATAACCATATCATTGTCATGACAACCATAACCATAAACTGTGCTTTGAAGAAGTCATAGGTAAGTGATAGAGCACTTGCCTAACACTCCAGCTTCCTGAGATCATTTCCAGTAGAAAGGAGAAATGGAGAAAGTGAGGGAGGGAGGGAGGGAGGGAGGGAGGGAGGGAGGGAGGGAGGGAGTAAAAAAAGCAGGCAGAAGAAAAGGAAAGGAAGTAAAGAAGGAAGGAAGGAAGGAAGGAAGGAAGGAAGGAAGGAAGGAAGGAAGGAAAGGTGGGTGTGCAAGAAAGGGAGGGAAGAAGGGTAACAGAGAAGAAAAAGGTAGGAAGGAAGAAGAGAGGGAAAGAAGAAGGGAGAGAAGGAGGGAGAGAAGGAGGGACAAAGAAAAGAAGTCCTTTTAAGTATATACTACTGTTATATCTGCTTTGGAGATTATAAATCAGGCACAACAATTAGCCAGGAAGCACTAAAAGGGGATTTCTGTTCAAGTTTTCTAGTTCTCAATACTGTGTACCTCCAGTAAGTAAGGGTAGTCTCAAACATTCTAATGAGCAGATACACAAAACTGTGTTTACAGTTTATATATTAGAAATTAAATGACTTTAGCAAGAGCCTATGGGCCACTTTAAGACACTATGCCACTCATTTAGGTAAGACTGCTTCAACTTTGGAAACATCTAAAAGTGGGGTAAAAGATATCTTTGTAGAATTTTCTAAGGACCATTCTAGAGCCGACATGATGTAAAGGTTTCTCAATGAGAAAGAGCTAAAAATGTTCAAGACAGGAACTAATGACATATTCAAAACATATGGTCTGAAGTTGACTCAAGAGTAGATGTCTCTATGACCATTGTTTCTATGTAAAACTCATGGTTCCCACCTCTCTAGAGTCTTGTAGACTTGTCTCATTCAGGTATTATCCAGAAAATACAATTTCCATGGATCACCTATTTTCTAGTTCAAACATTTGGCAATGAAAGCTCTTCCATTGTCCAAAATGTCCTTACTCATCAGAGACTTGGAGAGTGTCTAGGTTTAGCTCCATCTCAGTATTAAGAAGAGAAATATTGAAAACATTCTGGGCAAAAGTATCTCAGTTGTGTTTGCAAATGAAGCTTTCAATATGCAAAACGATCCTTTCTTCACTTCTGGTCCCATTATGGAACAATCCATGTACTTAGTATCCACCTTTAAGGCCAAGAAGATAAAGCTTAGTCTGAGCAACACTATGTTCCTATTCCCAAGATAGCAGTTCACAATAGTGTGGACATCACAGTTGTTTTAAAACCAGGATGACTGCAGATTTCAGGTCAGTAAATCATCAAGAAGCACTAGACAAGCACACAGTAGTGAAAGTCTTAGTTAAGGCTGGGCTATTCCACTAGACATATGCATGAGATAACTTTTAGCTGAGTGGGTTGAGATTTATGAGTCTCATTCTGTTAAGAGCTATGTACCAACCACTTACAGATCTTGCTGCTTCTTACTGGATTATGTTAATTTCCAATAAATTGTTATAAAACTGTACCAGTAGACATAAATAACACGCAGTAGTATAGAAACAACTTAAATATGCCACCATTTTACCCAGCCAGAATAGCTAACAAAACTGAATTGAGGAAACAGTTTCAGAGAAATTAAAATACACGTGAAAAGAACTCTACCATCAGAACTCTGGAGTTCAGTTATTTAAGTGTTCACTGTTCAAGCTTGAAGACTACAATTCACATCACCAACATCCATAAGAGGTTGGTAAGTGAAACAGCCCACTTGTAATCCCAACACCCCAGCACTCGAAAAAAAGAGACAGGAGATTCCTGAACCAAGACAGCCAGCCTGAGTCACAGAAACAGCAAACACTGGCTTCAACAAGATAACCTACCTCTGTATATAATGAAGACTCCTCATATGTGACTTCCACATGCATGCTTACACATGTGTACATATACTCATACATACATGAACCCACACCAGGACACAAAAACATGCACATGAACACAAACACCACATACACACTATACATCTCCACCACCTCAAAAAAGGCATCGACCCTCCCCCAGACCTTACTTATTCTTACTTTTAAATATTTGTAAATAATTCTGATGTTATAGTCTCTGCAATAAAAGTTGATATTTATAGTATTTAAAATCCAATTTGAAATGTCTTATCTCTTTACAAATATAAATTTTAAAAGTTAGAGTTTTCTTTGGGCTTGTAAGGCTGAAGGAATTAAAAGAGTACATTCTTTTCTTCAGAAGACCGGACATTTTTATTCCAAAAGCAGCTGAGGTGGTTTCAATAAAAATGGACCTCTTAGGTCCATAGAGAGTGACACTATTAGAAGGTGTGGTCTTGTTAGAATAGATGTAGCTGTGTTGGAGAATGTGTGTCCCTAGGGGGTGGGCTTTGAGGTGTCAGAAGTTCAAACCAGACCTAGCAGGTCATATTTCTCTTTCTGCTGACTGCTGATCCAGATGTAGAACTTTCAGCTCCTTCTCCTGCACCATGTCTGCCTGCAAGCTGCAATGCTTCCCTCCATGATGATAATGGACTAAACCTCTGAAACTGTAAGCCAGCCCCAATTAAATGTTTTCCTTTATAAGAATTGCCATGATTGTGGTCTCTTCTTAGCAATAAAACTCTTAAGACAGCAGCAGATCCACAAAACAACCAAAGGAGAAGATACAGTTACCACGCTTGTCCTCATGGAAAAAAGTAACAGTTGGTGTGCATGATGAAGGTCATGGACACATGCTTTACCCCACATGCCCCTTGTTTGAATATTAGTGTTAATGATAATGAGGCTATCTGGAAAAAATATTTTAATCTATAAACCTTTACCATTCCCCTACTACTTTCCATGGGAATGCTATGATTGGTGGAAATTATATCTAATAACTATTTCCTTAAATCTTCATATTATATTTAATGTTATCCTAGGGAGCCAATGCTTTGTCCTTCTAGTTTTTGGGAAATACACAGAATGTTCAGGCCATGTGATAAATGTGTCTTTACAAGGCACCTGAAACAAGAGCCTGTCTAGAGTGGCTCCAGTTTGACACTGGAATCTGTTTCTGTGAAGGAAAACTAAGGCAGTCTATTGAAAGTCTTTCTTCTGTGGTTTCAACTTTCCCACTAGCTTATCCCTCCCTCAGGGTCCTGGCTTTACTCTGCAGCTAGCTGTCTGATCCAGTTCCACTCTGATCGATGAACAGGAGTTGCTCTTCAGAATGCACTAAAAGATCCCTCCTGCCCAACACGCAGGAAGAATTAAATAAACGAAGGGAGATACAACCACACTCTCTAATTCTTTCGCCCCAAACCAGGATGTATAAGTAGTACATGGACCTAGTCAAACCAAGTCTTCTTTTGCCCACACAGTGATATATGAAGCTGTGCTATTATCTGGACTTGAAATGACCCCAGAAATGCCCCTGTGGGAAGGCTTAATCCCTGGTCTAGTACCGTTAAGAAGAGGTGGAAACTCTTAAGATATGTTGCTTATTGGACACATGGGTTGTTGAAGAACTGGCTCTTTAAAGAGATAGTGGGACTTCAACCTCTGTCTCTTCCTACCTTTAGCTTTCTGAGCACAAAAATGGCAGTTCTGTCTACGTGCTCACTGCTGTGTGTTGCCACAGACCCAAAGCGAGAGCAACAACTCATTGAAAGTCAGTCATTTCTTACATCTGTTACATCAAGCTTTGTACACAAATGGCAGGATTCTTGCCAAACATACTGCTGCTGTCTCAGCAGAGAGCAAGTCATAGGTTCATGTCTACACCATCACACAGCAGCAAAACAAGAAGCTTTGCTCTTGGGAAGTTGGAATATGCTTCCAGATGCAGAACAACATATACCATAATCTCCCAGAACAACAGCCAGTGTCTGTCTAAAACTGTTTTTGACAATTAGGTTTCCTTTCATAGAACACACATAAAATTAAAGTTTTGAAAAGCTTGAAATTTTCCAATGTAACAAAAGCAGAGTTCACAGTAACAACTGACTTCTAAGGAAGATCCATATTTTAAGATTTCATCATATTCAAAAGCATTAAACTGAAAAACATAGAATAAAGACTTAGAGTTGAAATTTAATATTCACCCAACCTTTCAAAAACAACTTCCAGTATGAACTAGAAGATAAGATACCCAGTTAGCAAGCGAGTCCATTTTCACATTGTTCTGTGCTATTGGGAGTGAAAGGGTTTCTTTTAAATTTTGAATGCATGAGATAAAATAGTTGTTATTCTTATTTTGAAGTCCTTGAAGGGCAGATCAAATGAAGCTGATCCATGATAATAATGATTGATGAGTTTCATCTAATAAGTTTAAAATGGATGCAAACAGCAGCACAGCTCCTGCCCAGAGAAGGACATTTGGAAGAAGCACTAACAGATACAATTAACAGCATTCCAGAGGAGGGAACCTAACTCTAGCATCTCATAAAGGAAGGGGTTGCCGTTTTAATTTTCAGCTTCTGGGTGTTCATCTTTGCTGTGTCATTTAAGAATTGTCAATGCTGTAAAATTTAGCTATAAGAAATTCAAATTTCACTGCATGAAACGGACACTTGCTTAATTCCTTCTTTTCACTCTTGATTTTAAATTCTATGAGGTTAGAGACCCCGTCTCCGGTTCCTTTTTGTTGTAAACGTGTTCAGCATAATACTTGGCTCTAGGCATATGGAGACTGACTATGACTGAAAGAATGAAGCGTTTAGCAGTCAATGGATTGATGTGAAAATCTCCAGTAGTGTGTAGGCTCTTTGGTTATTGGGTATGGGGCAAGGAAAATGTATCCTTCCTTTGTGAGTTTATATTCTGATGGAAAAGACAATTTTCAAAACAAATAGTAAAACTCATACAAGAACAAAACCCTAGCCAGAGAAGACGATGATGGGGTATTAGTTGTTGAGGTGATGGGGAGGATAGAGTAGTAGTTGTTAAGGTGATGGGTAGATGGAGTGTTCGTTGTTGGGGTGATGGAGAGAATGGAGTATTAGTTGTTGGGGCTGATAGAGAGGATGGAGTATTGGTTGTTGGGGTGACAGGAGACATTTTTGTTGGGATTTCCAGGAAAGGTGACTTTGGTGAAAAGATAACTTTCAAGTGGAGATCTAGAGAAATTGGTCTGCACCCCACAGTACAGTCATGGAGGACACTCCCTAAGCAGCAGGGTCAGAAAATACCAAGGCTCTGAGGAGACAGGTATCCCAAGAACATAGCACAACTGCCACTGTGACAAATGCCAAGCAATCAGAACAAAGGCAGGGACAAATGACATCAGAGAGGTAACAAGGAGGAGTCATCCAAGACTTGTTACTTAAAGCTAGGACTCTGACTTTCATTCAGAGACACAGGAAGCTACCAGAAGGTTTCTGACAGAGAAGTGATATCATATGACTTATTACGAACAGGATAACTCTGGCTGCTGTGTTAAGTCAGAGGAGAGCCAGGGTAAAAGCAAAATATAGATGGCTCAAAATGTGACAAGTCCAGCACAGACTCAGTTCACCTTAGTGACTAAAGGAGAGCTGCCGAGAGTCTCTCAGGGAACGACTGTACACTTCTGACAGACATAAACCAAGAACCCAGATTGACACCTTTGTGCAGCCCTGGAATCAGACAGCTGAATTACGTGAGCAACAACCAATGGAGTCCGGAAAGAAAAAATTCCTTACATCTAAGGAAACTCCGGAAGCTGCTCTGTTTACGGTTCCTGCCCTGTACCACCAGCTGTCACTCACTTGATGGCAAGGCATCAAACGCTGGTAAGGAAGTTGAGAATTCAGACTTTATCAAGATGTCTGTATCGAAATTTCACACCATGTAGCATCAAAGAGCAGCCATTTACACCAACATCCTCCAACAAAACACACAGGGCGCTTTATACTCAACCCTGTATGGGTTTTATTGAGCAAAAGCTAAAAGCTACACAAAGTATGACAAAGCCCAGGACCTTAGTGAGATTTCCTCTTAAAACACCTCATTAGACATCAACCGGGGCTGTTTTATCTCCCGGAGAAGTGACTGATTCCTTTTACTTCTGGAAAACAAACAAACAAATCAACAAAATCCTGACAATTTGACAGGTCAAATTTGACAGCTCAAGAGGTCTCCACTTTGCAAACAAGCAGCTGATTGGTCAGATACCTGCCCTTCCCCTCTCCACCCACCCACAAGCCGGAAGTCTCCAGTTCCTGTGACTGCCCTCGCCTTGCTGCTGCTCTGAGGTTTCACAGCACTCATCAGTGTTTGGCTGGAACTCTTGCCTGCCTGCACAAACCAGGAAACCTCTCTTTCCTTACAACCCCTTTCCTCAACCCCGCCCCGACAGAGAAAACCTGGGGCTAACACATCATGGCTCCTCAGTCTCCTCGTCATCACCAACAGTTCATTGAGCATCTGTTTTATGGGTTTGTCGGTGGTAATGATCAGGGCTAGTTCAAATCACATTGCTTTCTCAGGAGCTTACTTTCAAGTGTTTGTGGAGTTTAACAGTGAAAGAGAAAAGGAAAAAGAATTATCCACATGCCGGTCACCCTGGTCATCCTGAACCACCTCCAGGGAAAAGTGACAGCAAACTGCAATCTAGTTCCCTACATTATGTGAATTGTCTCTTATGCAGTAGTACCAATGAAAAGGGAGACTAAAGCCTCACCCTGGAACCGTGCAGACTCACCCTAGAACTTCGTACACAGTAAACAAAATAGACTCCAAGACTATCAAGCCTTTATCATTTTTAAAAGTATCTTCTAACACTTTTTAAATGTTTTGTTAATTATTGTATTTCTCCCCATAGTGACTTCAGCTTTCAGTTGCTCCACTTTCTGGAACAACTACTTTTGAGAGACAATGCTCATGACAGTTAACTAGCTGGACTTAATGGGAGCTATTCGTGGTTGGGAGAGAAGGTTTCACTGTTACTGTTTTGTTCCCCTCTGCTAGATAAAGACCAGAGTTACCTCTCTAGAGGCAGAAATAACCCTGTCTTCTACTGAGTTCTTAAGTGAATAAGCCCAGGTCACAGGTCATAGGAGATGCCCTGTGTCTTCATTGCCACAAACAGATGGAACCAGATGCTGTTACTTACAGCTCAAAGAATTGGATCAGATACAGGCATGGATGTGTCATGGCTCTGAGCAAAGCAGGATTTATTTGCAGTCCAGATTCCAAACAGAAAGAGATTCTTCCTATCACAAGGTCTTTTGAACCTACTCCAGTTGCTAAGCCATGAGACGAGTTAAGCTGTGTCAGCACAGAATTTTCACCCTGGCAGAGAATGTAGACACAACTCTCAGTTAGAGGCTCATACGCCAGACCATTGCATTATGGATGACCTGTATACCAGACAGAATTTAAACAAGCGTGAAAATAAATATTGTGTTCTAAAACAAAAGTTTACAGCAGAAAGTCTGAAGGCAGCTTTACTCTATAGGACTGAATCATGCAGGACATAAAGCAAGAATCCAGATGGACTACACATGTTCAATAAGATTTCTGGACTGGTCCCTCAGTGAAACAGAAGAGATGGATAAAAGAAACTTCTGTGTTATCTTGTATGTTCTTTACTACTGTAAAATGTATGCATCATGTATAAAAATATTTTCTTTTTTTTCTTGAAGATTTTTCCATCATTCTCAGCATGCCGGAGCTTAAGCCATAAATAAATTCTGAATCTGATTATCTGTATCTGTACTGATATATTTTCCTCCTTTTAAAAATTGTATGTGCAACATACAATTAGAAAAGCCTCCAGGTGCTCTTTTTTTTTTTTATTGGAAATTTTTTATTGGAGAATTTTTTTTTACATTTCAGATGTTCTCTCCTTACCCCATTTCCCCCCTCCCTCCCAGGAACTCACTATCCCTTCTCCCCTCATCCTGCCTCCACGTTGGTGTACCTCCACCCACCCTCCCCTGTACCTTAGTCTTTGTTGTGGAAAGCTGTCTGTCCATCAAAGGCTGTTAGCAGTGTGTCCGGCTTTACTGGGTTGATCCCAGCATCACTTTCTCCAGTTTGGCAATCAAATATACATATACTGTTAAAATTTGCCTTTGAATACAAAATGGTACTCATTTAAAAATTACTGGTCTAGAGAAAGCATCCTTAATGGAGGTGATACTGCCTTCAAGAGGACAAAGGGCAAGTAGGAGTGCAAACATTTCTCAGATAGCCCAGTGATGTGTGGACCCTGAAAGGGTCCAGAGTATACAGCACACAATGTCCCCATAGCACATAATTAAAGGGAGAGGCAATTAGGGCAAGGCTCAAACAGGTCTTGTGGAGATCAGAAATGATTCATGCAGGACAAGTATAGCTTTTAAGGCTACACTTGTAAGGATACAAGACTTATTCTTTTCTCTGTCCCTCTTTTGCTCAGTTATTGTAAGAATTAGAGAGTCAAAGTCATTTTCCTGTTGGTGTTATATAATCCCCCTTACTTGCTGAGTTCCCCTGATGTGACCACAGTCTGAAGGCATATCTCACCAACTTAGCGGCCTGAGTGCACTTTACAGGTACTTGCTGCACCTTTCTGAAATGGATAAAAACAACTTCTAATGGCTCATCAAAGGTTAACCCCATCACATCCTCATTCTAGAAGCCGCAGTCCCTAAATGTTTGTCTTGAACATGATTACTCAGAGATAGACAATTCTGACGTAACTATTCATTTCCAATCTGGTAAGTAAGAGATGTTTCATGAGATGATTCCGGTTTGCCCTGTTGTTGTGTACACATTATCTGTGCCCTGAAATTTTATAGAAGGGCCTAAGTTTAAAGGTGATGGTTTAATCAGTCTGGTGGGAAATGTTAAAAAAGATCCAGATTCAAACTGTGGTGTGGTTACTGCTCTCTGCTTTCAGCCAGGTTTAAGTGAGACCTGCAAGGTTTGACAACCTTGCAGTGTGCTCATAGAAGCCAGGGCAAAGTTGGTGGTAGACAAGGATGGGAATCTAAAGAGAACTTTTTGATCTAAAGTGGTTAAAAAGAAGCTAAACCTGGGTGGAGAGATGGCTCAGAAGTTAAGGGTGTGTACTACTCTTACAGAAGACCAGAGTTTGGTTCCTAACACCTACAGCAGGTGGCTCGCAACTGCCTATAACTCCAGCTCCAGGGGGATCTGATATCTCTGGCTTCTGCAAGCACCTGCAGATATGTTCACTTGACCACACCCAGACACATACACACACACAGACACACACACACACACACACATACACACATTGAAAAATACACTTACCAAAAGAAACCCAAGCATGCATTTAATGCCATAATTTGTTCAGGAGACAGAGGTAGAGGCAGAGATTTAGATCTCTGTGCATTTGAAGCTCTCCTTATCTACATAGCAAGTTCCAGGCCTGCCAGGACTACATTGTAAGACCCTGTCAACACCACCACCACTACCAACAACAACAAAAATTTAAAGAAAGAAATGGAGCTATGTATATGAAGACATAATCAAGGAGCAGCACCTAGAGTAATCCTTGGGAATTATCCAAAGTCCATAAGTCACTGTGTGAAGAACATGGAAGATTAAACTCATTAGAAAGGCTTTTCCATGAAAAGAGAGAACCTGTGGGGTACCCTGCTTACACACAGCTGCCTAAGAAGTTGTTTGCCTAGGACTTACTTCACCAAGTTCTAGGCACTCACAAACTACCACAGACACAGTTTATGGAGGTCAGCCACCACTCGAGCCTGGTACAGACTTTGGTTGACGTGTAAAGATGGTTTTGTGGGCATACAGAGTGCCACAGAAGCTTCCACCAAAATTCCAACCCAGATGTGAGAGGCCAGGCAGTATGTGGTGGGGCTAGAATTCTATTGGGTACTCTCTGACAGAATGATGTGCAAAGCTGTAAAAAGAAAAGCAAAGTTACAGTGGAGACTACAGGATATTGCAGATGCAAGAAATCTGGGCTGTCTGCCATGGAACTCTTAGGCAATGAGCAGAAACAGCCTAAGTGAGAGAGGCCATGTGAGCTACAAATGGCACCAATACAGAGCATGGCCGCCCAAGCACACTGAAGCTCACATCATGACAACATATGCAGGAACACAAGACAAGGAGCTACAGGCTTTATGTAGCCATTGCTGTTTCCAGTCTTCTGTTGACTTAATTCTTCTTTCTAATCTCATATACTGCCCTGTTGGAAAAGGAATTCTAGTTTGAACTATCTTATTTTGGGGGTTATGTAACATGTTTGCTGATTTTTACAGACGCTCACAGTTAATACTGAACATTGACTTTTGAGCAATGCTAGAGCTGTTGTAGCTACGAAGGACTCTTGGAAATGAATTAAATATATTTACATCATTAGATGGATGGAATCTTTTGGTGGCCAGAGGTAGACTGTTATAGTTAGAAGATAAAGCGTCTCACTAAAAAGTTTGAATTAAAAGATGTGGTCCCTACCTCGAGATGCTGTATTTGGAAGGTACTAGGGACATCGAAGATAGAGTCTAGATGGAGGATGAAGAACATTGGCTGGGGTCTTGTGGGCATCTTATTCCTAATCCCTTCCTGATCCTTAGACACCATGAGAATGGATCCTGCTATGTGCTTCTCCAACCATGATGTCCTGCTTCACCCATAGACATGAGGCCATCACCAAAACCCCTGAATCTGGGCCCTGAATTTGGGAGCTAAGACAAATAGTTGTCTTCTTTAAGTTGTTGACATGGGTTGGTTTTTTGGTTGCAACAATGACTAGATTTATTATTTACTTATTTTTTTCCAAGACAGGGTTTCTCTGTGTAGCCCTGGCTGTCCTGGAACTCACTCTGTAGACCAGGCTGGCCTCAAACTCAGAAATCTGTCTGCCTCTGCCCCCAAGTGCTGGGATTAAAGGCGTGCACCACCACTGCCCGGCGATTTATTATTTATCATGACTAGATCTATTATGTACATAAACAGAGTTATGGTTGAGCCACCTTTTATGAAGCACTGTTAGAGGCTATCTACATTGTCTCTGAGTAACACTTTTGCTTAATTTGGGAACATAATTAAAATTTCCCAAACAACAAAAATAACAGTCATCAAATACCTATTTTTCTAACCAATTTGTCAGCCAAGTCTATATAGAAAAAAGAGAATTTCAGCCGTGCTTTCCAGTTGGAGGAAAATTGGGGGTTATTAAGAGTCTGCAACTCCATCACCAATACACTTCCATTCATTCATGAACATTTAATGAACACCTGTGATGGCCGGCATTCACAGCTCTAGACAACAAGAAAGGCAAATCCTGGTATGGTGGAGAATAGTCTAACAAGAAGCATCACCAACAAATAATTAATTCCATATTGTAAAAAGTGTTATGGAAACAAGGCCCTTAATTAAGAATGGCTGGGTTGGGTGGGTGCAGAGTGGCCATAACAGGAATGTTTATGGAAGCATCATCTCAGACAGATCCAGACCCGAGAAAACCTTGGGAGAAAGTGCAATGGAAGGTTGAACAAATCTAAATGTGAATGTACAGAAACAGGCTGTGTGGGTTCTGGAGAGAATGCAGTCTTGGTGCTGAACCTTGGTACACAGGAAATACTGTGAGTCAAGTGGAGGAGGAGACATTTCCCAGTGGGTTTTGGGGGTAGCATGAAGGTCACCATTGTGAAGGTCACTTCACTCATAGAGGGCCCCACTGCTCCCATGTGTTCGTTGCCATTGTTCAAATGCATGCCAATCTTGAGAATGACCCAGACATCCGCTGAACAAATTACTAATCATCTAGCCACTCTCTATCACGAGGAGAGGGGTAGTGACATCTGTTGATGACAAAAGTCTCTGAAAATATCAGACACCGGGATCTGTTTAGCTCCCTTTGGTGGTGTTACTATTCTTTCTTCCCATAGGGAGACATAAAACTCTGCAAAGAGAAAAAAATTATATAGCTGTTTCTTACATATCCTTCCTGAAAGGGCAGAATTCTGTTTACAGTGGGCAGCGTTGAGTAGAGTTGATAGTGCAAGCAGAGAAACCAGATTCCAGCCTCAGGCAAGTAGCTCTTGCAGTGTGGGAACAGAAGGCGTGCCTAGCAAGCCCAGGGGCTGATCTCTCCAGAGATGCACACATTTACATTTCAAATCACTCTAAGTGGAACAAGATTTGTACCTTATCACCTTCCCAGGCATAGATTTTTCCTAATCGAGGTTATAAATACAGTTACTTCTAATGATGTAAATTGAAAGCAGGCCGCCTTTACAGACTGCTGCCAAAATCATCACGGAGCTACCTCTAAGTTACTACCACAGGCTTATTTACCATAATTGACTTTCTCATTGTTTTATCTTGCATTTGACCCTGGATGCCCAAGCATGATGCTCCTGAATTTAAAGGAGAAAGTGATTAATGTGGTGATAGCAGAGTCAGCCACATTGGGACCCCAGTGGGGACACTGAAACAGCCTGATAAATACTAAACAGACCACCACTTCCTCCCACAGTCTCTTTTGCTGTGTCTTTCAGGGAACCTGTTAATGAGAGGTCACTGATTTTAAAGCCAAATATACCTTGGTGCTACTGAAAACATATTTATACCAGAGTCAGGGGGAAATATTTACATCTAAAAATGCTGAAACATGAAATGCTAGCTACAGGAATGGTTACTCATGTGAAAAAAAAAATAGAGGTTTGTATAAACATAATTTACATAATCTTTTTTTCCTTCTCCTAAACCAAATTCTTGCCTTGAGAGACTAATACAGGTAACTCTTTTGCTCTGATTTCTTTATGAGATAAATCCCAAATTGAAAGCTTCTGGGGCTCTGTGTAAAATCTTTTAACTACGAGGAAAAAATAACAAAGTAAATCAATTCTGAGAAGATAGATGATTGGAAAAAGAGGCTGTGTGAAATTAAAGAACAAGCATGGCCTTCAAATCCCTTCTGTGTGGGACACTCAGAGTTAGAAATGAAATATCCAGTTTCTAATTTCTTTCTCATCAAGAGATAATGAGTACCACAATTCACTTTAGATTTCAAAGATCATTTCTATCTCCCTCCCACTCCTTACCTATTAGCCTCCCGTTCACTTGCTCTGTTTGGATGCCTATTAGTTTACAAGATATGGTGCTCACTCCTTCTCATGAGCATACGAAATTAGTGGAAGTTCAGTTAACATATCACTGACAAATGGAATCAGTGGTGTGAGGGAAGAGATACAGGAAGGAAGAGATATAAGACAGAACCATCCCTGACACTTAGGTGACTAGACTAGAGGGAAAAGTGTCTGCCAGCTTTACTCTTCATTCAAATCAGTCAACATTATTTTATTTTAGCTGCATCCTGCTGGTAATTTATCTTTACCATCTATCTGCAGTTACAAATTTGAATGTCCAGTTATGGATTTGACAGTAAACTTAGAATAAGATGGGAAAGGCCTTGGGTTTCAAGTTTGGCTCTGCCACGTACTAGCAAATCATGTGAACTCATTGGTTCAGGTTTTTTATGTGTAACATGTAACTGTGACATACCCAAATGACAAAGGCATGAGCCCACCTTGGCACTGGGTAACCACTGCTTCATCTGAGGAGTAAGTATCTGCCCAGCTTTGAACCACGGGCATCCTGCACATCTCTCTCTTTAAGGAGCTCACAACCAAACAGGCGTCTTATTTTTGACCAAGAGAAATTCACAAGGAGTCGTCACAATTTATTAAGACTCTGTCATCCATGTCTTTGTTAATAAGTAAGACTTGTAGATCACAAAACCAGACTTCAAAGCAAACGATATTTTTCTGAAAATTACTCAGGCCTGGGGCCAGAGAAATGGCTCAGTGCTTAAGAGCACATCATATTGTTCAAGAAGACCTTCTAGTTTGATTCCAAGAATCCAAGCCAGGCATTTACAACTGTGAGTGACAACAGGTCTAGGAGATCCAACACCCTTGAAGACAAGATAGTAACATCTATTGTGTAAACGTTTTCCCTTTGATTATTTTTTTAACAAAGTACACCAATGTGGTTGCTAAGAAGACCTCAAATCTACCTGCAGTGGGAAATGACGAATCTGCACAGATTGTAAGTGTGATAATTGTACTCCATTTAACATGAAGTTAACTGGCTTGCTGTATATTCTGAACCTCTCTGTTAAATACTATGCTAGTATTCCTTGACAAATAAAACAAATCTCCAATTTTAAGTGAAATGACTGTATTGTGTTTAATGTGACTGTTGATGAAGAATTCATCAGAAAGTTTTTCTAAACTATTTTTTTGATTCATGTGTCGAATTATCTTTTTCTTCCAATGAATAATTTTATAAATGCTATGGCATATACATAGGGCTGACTAATACCTATGGCCAGTGTTTGGATAGAAAAATCAAGACTGACCAGATCATTGTGAGTCACTAAAGAAGAGACAGGGAGAATGTCCCCCAGGTAACTAGACGAGAAATAGAAACTTCATTGACATGAATATCAGTGTTCCAGAACTAAGGTTGTGACACAGACTAGTCTTCAATGGAGAAGTCTTGGATTAAAGACACTGAGCCTTTTTCTCAGGCACCAAAACAGTCAGTGGATCCAGTCAATGCCACAGTGGAGAAAGCCAATCGTCTCACTCTATTGATATAATGCTAAGTTAAGTCAGTCAAAGCGATCAATCCTGGTAGTCCACATGCTAAGTCAGAGAGAAGGCAGAGCAATCATGCAGGAATCACATTGGGAAAAAGAACTTTTTTTCTGCAATAGATATTTGGAAATTGAGTGTCTCTGGCCCGATCCACCCTACAGCATGCATAAATTCTCCACTTAAACCAGGAAAAGAGGATACAACTAAAGCCATTCACCTCTGAATGACCTCACTGGTTCTATCTTCTGTCTCTATGACAAATGCACACTCACAAACAGACATGTACACATTAATCAGTTGTGTTGGCTTGAGGAAATAAAATCATCACTTGAATGGAAAATTCACCTTGACAAATATTTCGTTTTTCCTTCCATTGGGGACCTTCACTCTCCTTTGGGAAGTATGGTCTCGTTTCAGAAGTTGGTAAAAGTGACAGATATACACATTGGCATATATTTAACATTCTCAAATGGAAAAAGTGTTGCTATAATAGTTACAAGGACTTTATAGATTCTCTGAGCCATTAAGGTAAGGCCAAGAGCCTCTGCTTTGTATTATATATAGTGAAGTTAGACATTGGAGGTCCAGATGCAAGGAATTTAAGGTCCCATACACAAGGACATGAAACAAATGACATGGTTTGGTGTAAGTGCTGGATCGTTCTGGAATGCACAGTGGGGTGGGAGGTAAGAAAGTACCAGGGCAGATGCCCAGCCTAGAAAGCCACTTATGTCACACTGAGAATGTATACAGGATGCAGAAGTACCAGCACTGGTTATTGCGTGTGTATGTCTTAAAAGCTAGAAAACCCAAGGAGGCCGAGAAATCTCTAAATAATATTAAGCATCTAGACATGAAGTCAGAATTAAACACATAGGAAACACAACTCAGCGCCAAGCGCTTAAAGGCACTGTCTTGTGTGACAGAGAAGCACACTGAAGTCCTCCAAAAAGCAAGCCTGCAGATAGCAGTCCAGAATCAAACCCAAACATTCCGGGTGTGAGCATAAAGTTCATAACAAAGTCAACATTTGGGCTGAGGAAGGGCTCGGAGGGTAAAGTGCTTCCTGTGTAGAAATGAGGCTTGAATTCAAATCCCCATCATTCTTCATATAAAACCCATGACAGACTCTGCCTGTAACCTCAGCATCGAGAGCCAGAGAAGGATGCCTGAGGGCGGCTGTTTAGCCAGTGAAGGCAAATAGTGAAGTCCAGGTTCAAGAATGACCCTGTCCCCCAAAATAAGGTAAAGTCACAGATGCTACCCTCTAGGCTCCAAACTTCCCCACATGTGTCTACACACAAATGGCCACATATACATACAGAAAGAGAGTTGGTATTTACGTTAGTGTGGGAAATAGACTTTAATAAGAATCATTATTGAACAGTCTTATACTATTGAATAATTTCTATATATAGATATATCTCTATATTATATAATATTTTATACTATTGGATAATAATATAAATAAGATTATTCAATAATAATTTAATAAAATCAGTTAGTTTGAGGAAAATAAAAATTTAGATTGCAGTTGCACTACTAGAGCTAGAAAATTGCATTCAGCATTTACAAACTGCAGGTGGAATAAAGAGGTGGATTTGCATCCGTGTGTGAGGAGAAGAAAAAAGAGTGAGATACTTTCATAATTTTACAATATAAAAGGCCTCCCGGCAAAAGACAGAAAACAGAAATGTCCACAGGATAACACTTACCTTTTAGCTAATAAAATTTGGGCACATTGTTAAAATGGAAAGAGCTTACAAAGTCTAAGACAAGAGATCAAAAAAGGGAAAGGTATCCACGACATTTTCGACAAAGCCATATTATCTGTAATAGATAAAAATCAATTTTAGCACATTTACTGATTAAGAAAAAGCCAACAACCAGATGGAAAAGAAGAGGAGAAAGCAAATGAATAGGAGAGTCCCAGGAGTTAAAATGATTTGTAAACTTATGAAAATAAACAGTCTCCCTGGTTGTCAGAGACTGTACAGCTAGTCAGAACAGTTCATATGAAATCTACATCCTCTTAAGTGATGCACTGAGGCCCTGATGAATCATAGGCATGATGCGATGTTATAGATCTCTGTAATTGCTCACCTTGCACAATTAAAGCTTTACAACCATTGAGTACCAACTCATTACTTATTGTCTTCATTTCTCAGATCACCCCCAGGTTACAAAGATGCAGCTAAAGTACAACCAGGGAAGCATGATATAGGCTTCTGGTATACCTGGAAAGGAGCACAGTCTAATGGAGTGTTTGGTCCCATCCTGCTGCTGTGATAAAGCACCCTACAAAAGCAGTTTGGGGAGAATGAGTTTATGAGTTCTGACTCACAATACCAGGTTACAGTGAACTATGGGAAGTCACAGTGGCAGACATTTCAGACAGCTGATCACATCAACAGACAACAAGGAACACATGTATGCTAGTTCTCAGCTTGCTGTCTCTTTACACAGTCAAGAATCCCTTATCTACAGGATGGCTCCATGCATAGTTGAGTGTGTCTTCTCACCTTAACACAACCAAGATAATCCCCCATAGACATACCCCCAGGGTCTTCTCTCAGATAATCTTAGATTATGTCAAGTTGACAGTTAACATTAACTACCAGAAAAGGCCATCTGAGGGGTGAAATTCATTGTGTACTTTGTAGGCATGGGTTCTTTGGAATAGATGTCTACCATAACCTGCTGGTGAGGTCTGTCAGTAGAGGCTCTCCAGTACATCCAAGCTGAATATCAATCCACATGTGGGTTTCTTTAATACAGCACCTCATTTCTAAGAATCTATCCTAAAGAAGTGCTAAAGTATAGAACTATGCATGGATGCAATGGTGTCTATTTTATAATTGTTTTGAAAGCTAAAGAAAAAAAAACTAAAGTCAATCTACTTATTACCAAAAGGGAGGTTAAGTAAACAATGACATACTCATGCTGTGGAATATCACAATGTTAAAAAATGAACAAGGTGACCTTAAAGAGACAAATAGAAAATGGTAGAAAATTTTAAGGTTTATTTTTTTTAAGCAAGTTGCAAATCACCAAACAATTTATGTATGTATTTCATATATTTTAAAATATCCATATTGTGGTATCTAATTCCATATGTGAAGCTGATTGGACCAGGGGATGTGCAGAGATGTGTACAAGGATGATATATGGGTGTTACTGAGAGGGAGTTTCAGAAGAGATGAACTTTTTGTCTACAGATGGAGAGAAGAGAGTTGCTCATGAGAACTAGCGTGATAACTCAGTCAATAAAGTACTTCTCTTCCAAGTTTGTGGACCTGAGTTCAATCCACAGAACAAAAGTCAGATGTGGTAGCATGTTGTGCTAAGAACCCAGCTCTGGAGAAGAACAGAAATGTGAGTTCTTGGGACTAAGTGACCAGTCAGCCTATTCCACACTGTGAGCTTGAGACCAGTGAAAGACTGTGGTGTGGCTTAAAAACCAAGACTGAGAGGCTGGAGAGATGGCTCAGTGGTTAAGAGTGGTAAGACGTTCCTTGTTCAATTCCCAGCAACTACATGGTGGCTCACAACCATTTGTAATGGGATCTGATGCCCTCTTCTGATGTGTCTGAAGACAGCAACAATGTACTCACATAAATAAAATAAAATCTAAAAACAAACAAACAAAAACAAGATTAGCAGGTAGATAGTGTCTTATGTGCTCAGGATAGTATGAGACTACCCTCTGTCCTCTATGCCTCCTACATACATATGCATACACACACAACTACACCACATGCACATCTACATATATCACACACACACACACACACACACACACACACACACACACACCACTGAAGGTCTCTTTGTCCAGTATGAATGAGGTCAACAAGACTGCTACAGCCTGAATAGAACAAAAAAACTGTATAAAGATTTACCTTCTCTCTGCCTAACTGCTTAAGCTGGACCTACTCCGACAGGCCATGTCTCCCAATAGTGCCACTCCCTATGGGCCAAACATTCAAGCACATGAGTCTATGGGGCCATTCCTATTCAAACCACCACATCTGTCCTCCTACCCTTGATGTTCATGGTTCTCAAGCATCTGATCATTGGATGTCTAGCTCCTATTCGGTGCACTTCAGCACTGGCCTTCCCAAGTACTCAGCTTGTAGACTTCTCTACCTCAGCAATCACATGAGCCAATCCATCCCACAGGACCATTTTAAAACTATGTTCATTTCCCCAGCTCTATTTCTCTGGTGAAGCTTACATGTGTGTGCAAGTATGCAAGCATGCATACAATACAGTGTATGAGAGCATACGCTAAGTCATATAAAAGGATGCATAGATGTATACCCTAGTGGCTGCTGCTTCCTGTAAGAAAAATCATTAAAAGCAAAGGCCAAAGGTGAGAGAAGGGCTTAGTGTTTTGCTTTGTGTTCTCTGCTACAGTAAGAGTGCATTGTACTGTTTTAAGTGCTATATATTTATGAAGGAGACTCTCACAATTCTACAGACACCCGCCTCTGAGTGTACAGTCTGGAAGACCCAAGGTATGTGGGACCAGACACATCTCAGGGGCAGCCTTTTCACTTGGAATTTGAATAGATTTTTTAAATTATCTAATATTTCAATTTAAATATCTGACCTCTGGGTTTCAGCCAGTATTCATACATTCTTATACCCTAATTGGTGCTTTGCTTTAAGTAGGATTCCTGGAAGCACGTAGGGAACACAGGCTAGCTCACTCGTTCAGCATGGGATGGACTGAGCCAGAAGCCCAAGTGTATAATCCTCTTTGTATTTTTCAAGCCAGCTCCTCATTTGCCATCCACATTCCCATCCAGGGTTATGCTGTTTTATTTCACATTCTGCATCACTAATTCTGAAAGGTGCAGGGTGAAGCATCAAGTTACAAAATGGCCGAGTCCATCTCTGTAAAGGGTATTTTATCTGCTATATGTTGCACCATAAACATGAACCTTGATACGTAGCATCTGATGAAGAATTTAAAGATAACTTACAAAATGTAACGAAAACCTTGGCACTAGCAAAGGTTCCCCCAAAGTTAACAGTACAAGAGCCCAGAGCAATTTGTTTGGCAGCTTAATTAAGAAGAGAATTCCATCTAGATGAGCTAGGGTCCATGCCCCAGAGGCCTGGATCTAGAAATAAATATTCTCTCTGCCCTGGGAGGTACTACCACAGAAAGGACACCAGACTCTCCCGCACAAATCTGTAACATCTACTTCACACTAAGTTTTCTGCACATATTTCCTATAGCGTTTATTAAATTGGTATAATTTTTAATACTAGATCCTCACCAAATTAACACCCTTAGAATATTTCCACCTGGGAGTAAAATGAATGGAAGTCTCCCATCTCCATTCTGTTTTATTCTCCCACAGGGGCCTGGAGCACAGAGTGGTAGTTAGTATAAGTGCCGTATATTTTCCTGAGGTAACCAGACTGTGCTTTCCTTTACTAGTCTGATGGATGCTTCCTAGAAGACAAATGAAGCATTGTTTTTCAGGTAACAGAAAGACTCACTGAATTTGAGGGACGCTAATGAAGGAATCGTAAAAGTCCCACTTGATGACAGTCAAAACTCTTATTAGCCTCACAGGAATTTGGGTCAACTGATATTTTACCAATAGTTCTAATTATTGGTTTAAGTTTTAGGTGAATATGCTATGTGAGATTACAATTGTTCAAATAAAAGGCTTCATAGGTTACTAATAGTATGTTTGTACCCTCTCCAGGAAACATTCTCACCACTGTTAGCTGGGACATGTTTCTGCAAGGCGTAGTCCAGTACTGCCTTTGTCCATGGTGATAAAAGTCCCAGAAAATGCAAATAACTGGACATTTTGGTTTTTTAGATCAATTCTAATTCTACAGCCTAGGTTGGCCTCAGACTTGTAGCCATCCTCCTGCCTCAGCCTTTCAAGTATTAAGATTACACATGTGAGCCACCATGCTGGGCTGGCTTTTTAAAATTTTTATATGTTTACTGGATAGTTTTAAATAAATACTATTGACAACATAGCATGAATTTTTAATGGGTTTGCTGTTCTACTTAATCTCTGGCTGACCTTGTCTAGTATAGCTTACGTATGTCCAAGATCTTCAGAACAAAATGTACCATTTCTGACTGTCAGTAGGAGGCCTTTTGTTTCACCTGCAATTTGAAACACCATGTTCCAGAGATCAAGACTTTGGAGCAATGTAAATATTCACACGTTCTCAACTGTTTCGGGCTATTTCTTCCAAAAGGGTGGAAGCTTTAAATACTCCCAGGCAAAAGTGAGATGGCTGTGCAGGTGGCCAAAGAGAGAAAGGCAGGCGTACAGAAAGCCACACACAGTCTGCCTACCTACACCCTGAATATTCCAAAGAGAGAAGTTTAAAAAAAAAAAGAAGTTCACATGGCTATACTGTTCAACCAAAGATTATACCATTTCATAACTAGGGCAAGTGTGAATCGGAGGCCTATATTTTGTCAGGTGTCTAGGCAACAAACCTGGCAGGTGTCTTGAAAAGTCAAGGGAAGTGAAGACATACTGTTTAACCCACATTCTTGACACAGATGGGAAAATGTAGCAGAGCTGAGGTTATTCATCAGCCCGGGAGGGAGAGAGCCGAACCCCCACTTCTCCTTCACCTGGTCTTTCCAATGAATTGCTCAGATGAGGTATCAAAGCCAGGAAAGCACATTTGAAAATGAAAGGTCTATCACATCCCACGCTTCTTTTGAAACATCAAAAAGCCACATAAAGAAGCAATCGGACTAGAAAAACTTGACAAGGAGCAGGATGATGGGGGTGAGGGTGGCTGGAGTAGATGGAGGTGAACCAACGGGCGGTCTACAGAAAGGCAAGAGAGCCAGGACAGTAGGCTGATGAGACGAGACCGCCCACAGCTGTGTCGTGCTAATCAAACGTTAATTTCAACTCTCAGACACTCGTCCTGGTATTTCATAGCTGAACAACAGCACAGAGCTCAGTCACTGTCCACCATCACCTTCGAAGGCTGTATCTATCTATTTCCAAGCTCCCAGAATCCAAGGAGAATTGGGGGGAAAGATGCTATGCCTAGAAGATGTTCACAGACTATGAACATGTGTGCTAGTATTGGGCAGAAACCCCACCCCCAACCCCCAACATCCTAGAAAACTCCAGGTTCAGATTTGGAGTAAGACTTGAAACACAGGCTTTCGAGGACCAGTAGATTTTCTTTAGCTGTACAGATCATGCCTTAGTCCTCTACAACAGCAGGGCATTCATTCCCTTAACCTCTGAGCCATCTCTCCAGGCCCTGTAGAAGGTCTTTTTTGTTTTTTTTTTTTTTAATTAAGTAGGAGCTGGAGAGACAGCCTAAAAGGTAAAGGAGTCTATTGTGTTATCATGAAGACCTGAGCTCACATCTTAACACTCACATAGCCATCTACAGCTGTAACTCTCGCACTGTGTGAATGTTGGGAGATGGATAGAAAATGGGTGCCTTCTGAGACTGGGAGGTTGCTTTTGATTTTCAGGTTCAGTCAAAGACTCTGAATCAAAGAAATAAGACAGAGCATTATGACACAGGACACCTAATATCCCTATACAGCAGAGCACATACTCACACACACACACACACACACATGCACACTCATATATTCACACACATGTGCACACCACTCATACGCCACATTCGCACATAC
This sequence comes from Mastomys natalensis, assembly GCA_021653895.1. NCBI lineage: Eukaryota > Metazoa > Chordata > Mammalia > Rodentia > Muridae > Mastomys > Mastomys natalensis. The sequence goes on along the minus strand of JAJTUV010000163.1, from coordinate 2,722,716 downwards.
ATATACACATGCACACACACATACACACACTCACACACATAAAGAGAGAGAAAGAGAGAAAGAGAGAGAGAGAGAGAGAGAGAGAGAGAGAGAGAGAGGATGAAGTCATGTCACTGGTTTTCAACTGTCATTTCCTAAAACCATAAAAATTGCTGTGTACATAGAAGATGCCTAGAGGAATCTTGTACTCTGTAGATTTAATAAATACAGCTGAAAACAAAAATCCAATCATTTTCCACACATGTATCTTCTTGATCCTCTTGTACCCTGGCCTCATTAAAAGCCGTAACGGCCATTTCAGCCACAATGTAATAGGGCCACAAAGACCATGAGATCTCTGAGGAGCTATCATTTTGAAATTCAAAACCCAGTTATGACCGTTAGTTTTACCACAGTTGAATCCATTATAAGCAAGACACTTAACTTGATCCCAGGCCATATCTCCTGCTGGGTGAAATGAAAGCAGCTCTTCCCTGTCTGGCTTACAGAGAAGTCACAAGAAGCAGATGAGGAAAGCTTTGCAAATTTTCTATAAAGTACATTATTATTAACATAGCAATACCTACTTGTATTCAACAGTAAAGCCATTCAGAATTCAGTTTGATTCAATGAAAAAAATGTATTCATATTGCAAAGTGAAGAGACTTTATAATATGATTTTATTTCAACTAATACATTCTGTGATTTGTGGTCACAGTATCCTTAAAAATCCCATGACCTGTGCTTGGGATCAGTGGTTCTATGTGTCATCTTCTGTTGCTATGTGTGCTGTTGATCCTGGACCATTGGTTCTTCTGCTCTCCATGTTTGGAGCCTGATTTTTACAGAGACATTTGTTGCAGGTGCCTGGTGAGTCTCTGCTGTCTGCATACCTTTGCTTTTGAAGATATAATTTCTGTTTCTTGTCAGCTGCAGCTTGCCCAAGGTCACTGGAGGGTGTGGGAGAGCTTGGTGCCTGAGAAACACATAGTGCATTCTCTTCTGTGAAACCACCTGGTTGTGGCAACTGCAGGGGATGCCACACTGCTCTGAAGACTCAGTGCACATAATGACGTCAGATGGCACACAGTTCTGATGAGCTCATTCTAGGAAAAAGCAAGTCAGAGGCTCCAATTCACTGTGCATGGAAGTCCTTCCAAGAACCCTGCCTCTCTCCTTCGTGCATGTGAGGGGACTAGCAAAGAGCTCTACTTACCCAAAGCCTTTTCCTCTTGGAGTATCCCATTGATTTCATCTTCTTCCTATTTCTCCAAACGGCTTCATTTCTCTAAGAAAAGTTTCCTCCTGACTTTGACTTGTAATGTAGGGACACAGTAAATACAACTCAGCCAGGAAACAAAAAAACAAAAACAATGATCTAAGAAGTATTCCTATGCAATCAGTTTAGTAAGTCATAATTCATTTACTGGTTGTAAACACAACACACGTTTTTTAGTATGTGTTTGGCATGGTACTAGGAATGGAACTTGGACTTCATGCATGCTGAGTAAGCTCTACCACTGAATTAATTATTCAACCCTGGGAGCAAATGACTTTGATCGGAAATTAAAGTAGTGCAAAATATATCCAAAGATAGGTGGAGACCTCTCCCCTTCCTCTCCCATCCTTACTCCTTGAAAGATAACTAGAATCAGCAGTTTTCCTGACTCCCAGTATTTGATGACATACTTGTATACTCGTGGACATTCTTAAATATACTTCTTACTTCAACTTAACAATACACCTTGAAGATCCATAACAGCACGGGTAGATATACTACACTATTTTCTATAGCCATATAACAACTTACAAGATTATACCCTAACTCATAGTTCGTCTCCTGTTGATTGACACATGGATTGACACATGGATTTTTTTTTCTTTTACTATTTGAAATAATACAACAAAGAACTAGTTTGCTCATACCATTTTGTATAACCATGCAAATAAAGTCAGAGGACAAATCACTAAAATTAGAACTTGCAAGATCTGCATATTTCAATTTGCATAGTATTAGCCAATGGTACCAACGTTTAGCATATCAGCGTGTGTGTGCCTGTCTTCATACCCTTATCTCATACCAGTCTTGTCTGTTGGAAAATTTTCTATCTTCAACCTGGTCAGTGAGAAACTGGTGTACAATTTGGATTTGCATTTCTTGAATTATGAATGAGATCAAGGATTCTTGTATGCATAAAATAGAGATTTTTTTCTCTCTGAAGTGCTTTTTCATATCCTTTGCCCATTTTACTAGACCACTTATATTTTTCTTGTCAGTCTGGAGCAATCTTTAATATATATATGACCATACAGTACACATAGTGCACATGTGTAAAACTTAGTTCAGTCTCATTTGAATACCCTCAGAGGCAGACATTTGCATGCATGGCTCATCTTCTCATCTTTGCCTTTAATTGCTTTATTTTTCCCTGGAGGAGCTTTAAGGGTTCAAACAGATTTACATGACTCTTTTGTTGTTAGTACCTACTCAGGTGGTTTCTAGCTCAAAAAAATTTTACCCAACCCAAGATTACTTTTCAAAAAAAAAGGAGAGGGGGTATTCCATGATGCCTTATAAAAATTTTACAGTTTTTCATTTTATTTTTAAAGCTTTGGTACATCCAAAATGCACTTTAGTATGAGGAAAGAGCTAGAGATCCAATTTTTTTCCTAAATGGCTGAAAGGGTTGACTCGGTGCCATCTTCTAAACAATCCATCTTTCTTTCCTGATTTAAAATGCCACTTTTATCATACACTAGATTCCCTCAAGTATTTGGACCTACTTAAGATTCTATTCTGTTCCATTGATCTGTCTGCCTATGCAGATATTTTAGAAGCGAATACATTTATGGAGCTGTAATTTAGCATATGTGGGTCTATTTCCAGGCTTCAGTTATTTGTATTCTACGGAATGTTTATTTGTCATTGTGTACCTTGAGCTTGACTTCCTCAAGGGCGAAGATTATGGATTCTATGCCTTCCGTAACTCCCTAAAACACTAGCCTTTGCCAAGTTTGACATTTCAGAAACTGAAATTGAGCCATGTCTTTCTACAGAACTAGGGACGATCTGAGTAGTTGGAGCAAACTGAGCCTCTCTCAATATATTCAGCCCCAAGACACAAAACTACCACAATTAACTCCCTTCATTAAAGATACTTGCCTACTAAAACATAAATATGATGCATTTTTCTAAAAATTCATTCATTATTATTTCTCCTTGGTGTAAGTTTTGGTGGAAACATGAACAAGGTTTTTACAGAGCTGGGTAATCTGGCAACAGGACGCATTCCATCTCTTTTAGTATCACAACATGGCCTACAAAATTGTTCCTATTTGTCTCACTTTACAGAGGAGAAATACTCAGATAAGTAAGCCAGCATAGCAGGATGGTAAGAGGCAAAGCCTGGATTCAAATCCAGGCTTGTCTGGTTCTAAACAACCCACTCTTCTTGCTTTCCTATGCTGCAGGCAGAGACAAAGGTCCCCAAGCCAGAATAGGAAACCATTTCTCCTTCTGGTGCCAGCTCTGCAGTGGCTGCCCCAATAGCTGAATGAAGACAATTTCTCCCTGCACCAGTGCTCAGTGGGAAGAAGGGCCACGATCAATGATCCACTTCTCCCACGGCAGTCAGGGGCAGCAGTGACTGTGTGGGACATTGCAGTTGTCACCATAATAATGGGGAAGACCCAAGAAGATCCTGCCAACTTCACAGTTATGTTCAATAGCTGCCCTAAATATCAATAAATAAAATTCCACTCTCAAGCCCTGAGAAGCCAGAATTGAAAAATTACTGTGAATAAAAGACAGTGATATGTATTGTACCTAAAGTTTACCACAACTGCTGGCTTGACATGTCACATGTTCAACACTACTTTGCAAAAATGCACTCTGATTCTGCAAGTTGGAAGAAGACTATTTCAAACTAGTTTTCTTGTACCTAGAGACAAGGAAGGAATGCTAGGAAATATGAGGGTGGAAGGCTTATAGTGTACCATCCGATCCCTCTTGCTTACATCTCTATATTAGAACTATGGGTCAACAACCTAAAAGAGGGATTTCTGCCCTAGACCAAGCAGAGAGGGGCCACCCAGAACCCCCTCTGACTGGCGATCTGAATTCTTGCTTAGGCTGAAAAGCTAAGCACTGCAAGGGAATATAAATAAAAGTTAAAAAATCTCTCTGGGTTCCCTGAGGGACAAGCCTGGCTACATAGGGGTTGATGTCAAAAGTATCCCCTCTGCAGGAAAAAGACAGCGGGATGGGTATGGCCCTCATGCCTCACTGGACAATGACAGGAGGACCAGAGTCATTACAAGGTCCCCTTCAGTTATTGGAGATCAGGCCTCTATCCCCGCCTTCGCAAGATTAGAATCGCCACAGCCCTTCTATACTTAGAGAAGGGAGAAGATGTCAGGGGCAGCCCTGCTTATACACTGAAGGCCTAAAATCAGCCATAGGCCTAAAATCAGCAATAGGCCTGATATACATACATGTTAACACAAAGTCTTGGGTCTCTGCGGAAAAACAGTGAAACAGATGGCTATATTGTAAACAGGCAGCTTTTGTGGAAATTTACCAGCCTGAGTAGTCATAGACCTTGTAAATAGGTAGTCTTGGTGGATAGTATCAACTTAGATAAGGACAAGTGAATCATAGGCAGAGTCATAGTGACCTGTCCCCTGAACCTTCATCCAGCTGACACCCTGTTCTGAAGGATATCTGTACCCCCCCTGAACACCTATGCTCCGGTGTCATCCCCTTCCCCACGTCCTGCCTTTTTGTGTTTATAATCCCTGTGTGAATAAGTAAAAATTACGATTTGATTTAAATAATTAAATAAATAAATAATAATAAAAATAAATGTGAACACAGACAGAAAGAAAGAAAGAAAGAAAAGAAAGAAAGAAAGAAAGAAAGAAAGAAAGAAAGAAAGAAAGAAAGAAAGAAAAAACTATGGGTCAAATACACAATCAAGATTTAATTCAACTCCTATCTGCCAACTGCAAGAACCCATGTCCCAGTGTATGCAATGAATGGTAACTCCATGACTAGTCTGGCTTTTCCAAAGTAGCCATTAAGGGTGAACATTCAGCTTCTCATTCTGTTCCCTCTCCCTCAGAGATCTGAAGATATATTTATGTATTCAGCCCTACTTCCCAGTGTCATGTATCTCAGGAACCAACAGCCTCACCTCTGCTTCTAACAGCTCAGGTGCAATGTCTGCTCATCTTAGCAAATGTGTCAACAGTGGGCAAGTGGACAGAGGTTTGTCCAGGCACAGAGTAAATCCTTCCTTGTTCTTCTGGAACAGCACAAAAATCAGGTATTTTTCTGTCTAGGTTAATATGAGACCCAGAACCACTGTCATACATCCCTTCTAACCTTTAGAGTAAAAAAGAGGCAAAGAAATCCCACTCTGGGGAAGTGGTCCAGGACACAGCCATGACGAGCATATGATTTCAAAGGAGATTTGCTGTAGTTTGTGGCTACTGTGTGGGTTCTTTTTTTCCACCCCTTTTCACCCTTTTAATCTCCTAACACTAGATAAGAGAGAAAGAAGAATAAAGGGGAAAGGGAGCAACATTATCCTTAGACTACTTCCTGCTGATTAAGAACATCAAGTTCCTTGGGGCAAGTTCGATCTTCACCATCAAGATATATAGTTTCTCCTTCTTCTCTTTCTCCTTCTCCTCTTCCTACTCCTCCTCCTTCTTCTTCTTTTGTGAATGACTACTTAACAAACAGTGACCAATGGCAACTAACAGCAACCAACAGCAATCAACCACCAACCATCAACAACCCACCCAGCTTCTTCAAGCCCTACCATTTATATACTCTCTGAAAAGTCCCCAGAATTCCAAACTTCACATGATCGTAGAAACTCTCCAGTTGGCCAAATTACACCCCTGCTAGAGCATCAGGCAAATCATAGTCAACTGTGAACAACCTGAAGCCACCCCATGTCCCACTCCTGGAGTTAAGACAAAAACATATTCTTATATTATTTCAATCCTTTTTAAAGAAACCAAAATTCCAAAATTGTCACTACAAGTTGACAAGTCAGTGAATGACATCTTCACTCTCCCAGAGTCACTGAGAACATCAGTCTTTTTTTTTTTTTTAATTTTCTTTTTTTTTAATTTTATTTTTTTGCTTATTCACTTTATAACCCGTCCCAGTCACCCCCTCCCACAATCCTTCCCCATCTCTTGTTTTCTGAGTACCCCCTCCTCCTGTATCCCCCACCCTGCCACTTTAAGTCTCTGAGAGGCTAGGTGCTTCCTCTCCCATTGAAGCCAGATGAGGCACCCAGCTAGAAGACCATACTCCATATACAGGCTGCATGTTTTGGGATAGCCCCCACTCCAGATGTTTGAGACCTGCATGAAAACCAAGCTGCACATTTACAACATATGTGCAGGGAGGCCCAGGTCCAGCCCATGGAGGTAGATCTGTGTAGACTAGGTATGCTCCACGGTTGGTGATTCAGTCTCTGAGAGCTCCAAGGGTTCAGGTTCATTTACTCTGTTGATCTTCCTGTGCAGTTCGTATCTCCTTAGGGCCCACAATCCTTCCCTTCTATAAGAGTCCTCAAGCTCCATCCACTGTTTGGCTCTGGATGTCTGTATCTGTATCCAAGGTATACAAAGAACTGAAGAAACTAGATTCCAGACCATCAAATAACCCTATTAAAAAATGGGGTAGAGAGTTGAACAAAGAACTCTCAACGGAGGAAACTCGAATGATTGAGAAACATCTAAAGAAGTGTTCAGCATCCCTAGTCATCAGGGAAATGCAAATGAAAACAACACTGAGATTCCACCTCACACCAGTCAGATTGGCTAAGATCCAAAACACAGGTGACAGCAGATGTTGGTGAGGATGTGGAGAAAGAGGAACACTCCTCCATTGTTGGTGGGATTGCAAGCTGGTACAACCACTATGGAAAGCAGTCTGGCGATACCTCAGAAAATTGAACATAGTGTTACCTGAGGACCCAGCTATACCCCTCCTGGGTATATACCCAGAAGATATTTCAACATGCAACAGGGCCACATGCTCCACTATGTTTATAGCGGCCTTATTTATAATAGCCAGAAGCTGGAAAGAACCCAGATGTCCTCAACAGAAGAATGGATACAGAAAATGTGGTACATTTACACAATGGAGTACTACTCAGCTATTAAAAATAATGAGCTCATGAAATTCTTAGACAAATGGATGGAGCTAGAAAATATCATCCTGAGTGAGATGACCCAATCACAAAAGAACACACATGGTATGCATTCACTGATAAGCAGATATTAGCCCCAAAACACACAATACTTAAGATGCAACGCATAAACCTCATGAAACTCAAGAAGAAGGAGGAAGACCAAAGTGAGGGTGCTTTTGTCCTTTTTAGAACGAGTATCAAAAGATTCAACCAGAGCTCCCAGGATCTAAACCTCCAGCCTGATAACAGACAGGGGCAAGCTGTCCTCTGAGAGGCTCTAACCAGCAGCTGAGAAGATCAGTCTTTAGACCATGTCTCCTAGAAGCTATTTACCTACTAGAAGGGCACTGTAGGAGTTAAGAACATGCTTCAAACCCTAGCCCTGTCACTCACTTCATATGTGATCTCCCCATTCCTTGGCTGCTCATGTGTAGACTGGGAGAAATTGTCACATGCTATTCAAAATCCCTAGAACTGAGGCTGGCATGGAATTACTGTCATTACTGCATTAAACTATGTCAGTGCCTACCTCCTGACTATCTCTCCTCAACAGCAGACTTTCAGTGCCTGATTCTTGCATCTGTTTGGATCATCATCCTAATCTTCAGGCCTGTAAGTATGACATTGAATCATTCTACTTCCTGCTGGTCTTTTTGACATCTGGATATTAATATCAGCCTTTTTCTACCTAACAATCTTGAAGATAATATAGCTAACACACACTTGTAGCCTAAAGAATCCTAAGCCTAATGCTTGAGGAGTTCTTATGATTTTAATCAGGTTTCCTTGATATGAAACTATTTAAGTGTCTCTCCTTGCTGGGTTAATGAATAAAGAAAATAATACCATAATTTCTACTCCTGTTTAGTTTTGTTTCTTTATAAGCAATCACCTTGCTGCAGGAAACATCCCTTCACATCTTGCCCCAGCTGTTTAATTCATTTGGCATTGCAATTTTTTTTTTGTCTTTACTTAAAAGCTGGTAGACAGACTTTCAAAAGGAGCTTGATGAGGGAAGATTTCAAATATCCTCTGTTTTCTTTCCTCCTAGCAAACGAAGTTGCAGAGTCCTTGTGCCATTTAACATGGCAGTCGGGTGGATGGGACAACTTTTTTAAGGTCACACACCTATGGCTGCTTTCTACAGCCCCGCTTCAGCTTATCTGCCACTTCTCCTGCAGCTTCACTGGGAACTGTGCCATGTTCAACTATCATTTTCAGCTTTATAAAAAGGAAGTGAGAGATCAGGATCGTTAGATTCTATAAACACTTGAATGCCTGGGAAATGCAAAACCATGAGCCAGGCTGCTGGCTACAAGGAGCAGAGTGGGGAGAAAGGAAATTACATCTTAAACTCCAACGCACTATTCTTACGTGATGCCTAAAGAGACGGGAATTCAAGTGGAGCATTTGAATGTTAAAACCAAATAGACAATGCGATGCTCTCCCAGCAAAATAGCTGGCAGATATGTGTTCTACTGAATGGAAAAGGGAAGAAAAGAGGAGAAACAGAGATAAAAGGCAACATGGGGGAAAGGAGGAGACAGATTGTCTAGCAAGGGTAGTTAAGAATCCTGGAGTTTTACATGAAATGTAATTTTGTTCCAAAAAGGGATTTACAATGAGGGAGAGAGGAAAAAGTTGGAGCTCAACTTCGCCCTCTATGATTCCCTGACATAATATTTCCTCCTCTGATTCCAGCAATTCCGAGTAGCCAATTCAGTGCTATGCAATCCTGAAAATTATCCACAAGGCCGAAATCTATCTCCAGAGCCTCCAAACTACCAGGTACAAAGCTGGGAACATTATTGTCATTTTTTTCCCTTCGGCTGCTCCACAGCTCTAAGACAAATTAACAGGAAAGCCAATGAGCTTTTAGGATGTGGACTGCATTGTTCTTCCCTCCTGTGGAATAGGTAACCTTTCCCTGCCTGCATGCAAACACAAAGGTCTATTCCATATACTTTTTGTTATTTTGCTGCTTGTTGGTGAACTGCTGCAGAGAAAGCAGCGCTGTAGAGACTTAAGAGCAGGTGACACAGTCTGGCGTCTGCTGTGCTGCTCTGTCACTTTGTGCTGGCAAAGCTCCACACTAGTGCAGGTCACAGATAGCACACTGGCCAACAAGTCTTGGATAGGAAGAAAACTGATTGTGAAAAGTGAGATTTTAGGAGAAACTCAAAAGGCAACTGATGCTCTCTGAACCACTGAAGAAGTCCTAAGTTGAAGTCATCAGATTTAACAACTCTCTATGAAAGATTTAAAAGCAAAATCAGGAAAAAATATAATTTCTTCTTTTTTTAAAAAAAAAATCTTTCACCTTTGCCTCTCTCGTGCACACTCACACAACAAGGTAAATGTCATTGTCTGTTGAAGATTGCTGGCAACATTATTGATTATACCATAGCCAATAAACAACTCATGCATTTTTAAGCTCCGTAAGTTCTCAGTCTCACTAAGCCTTGAACACAAAGGAGAAGATAAGCAAAATTATTACTAAACTGAAGGACAAGGAGTTTTAAAAATGGGATGGCCTGGGTATGTAACGGGAGGGTAGAACACTTGCCTAGCATGCAAAAGACCCAGGTTTGATTGTCATTACCACAAGAAGGAGACAAAGCACCATGGGGAATGAGCGTATGTAGAGGCTCAGCTAACTGAGTGGCAACTGTAAAGCAACAATTCCTCGTGAATCCCATGAGTTTCCCAAGCACATGGGAAGTTGGTGGCTGCTCCATGTGGCTTATGAGCCAGATAGTCTCATTATCATAGTACTTGTTCTCTTGTTAGGTAAAAGTATTTAAGTAAGCCTGGCGAGATGTCTCAGTGGGTAAGACTGATGATGTACGTTCAATTCCTAGAACCCACATGGTAGAAGGAAAGAACTGAGTTTTGCATATACCATGCATACACCATGGCACATATGTGCCCATAGGACAGACAAACGTAACAATTCTTAAAAGAAATACATAAGTAAATGTATTTATGAAACTATATTCAGTGTCTACAAATGGCCAAGATTGGACACTTGTCACACCAGTTGCATAAGGGGTCGGAGTGTGAGAACTGGTGTGGGTCATAACCATTTCCACAGTATCAGAAACATGGCTGCTTTCCATGTAGTGTGACTTTATTCATGAAAAAGGCGTTTTTATTGTTCTAAATCCATTCACAGAACTCATCTGCATTAGTTACATTTGAATCACTGGGACAAAATACCTGGTTGAAACAACTTAAGGAAGAAAGCTCTATTTTGGCTCACAATTTCAGGGGATTTCCCTCCATTGAGGCAAGGAAAGTGGAATGTGTGTGGTGGAAGTGTGTGATGGAAGGGTTATGGAAGTTGTTTTTCACATCACAGAACACCAAGTAGCAGAGAGCCAGGAACCCAGGTCTGGCTTGTCCTTTCAAAGACCAGCTCCTAATGATATATTTCTGCCAGCTAGCTCCCACCCGCAGAAAATTCCACAGCTTTCCAAACTAGAGACACTGTACTACCTAAGAAACAGCCTCTGAACATGAGCCTGAAGCCTTTAGATTTCAGTCATCGTCACACCATTCTCAAACCAAGAAGTTGTTTGAACCATTAATAGAGGTTTTCAATTTTGGTAGATTAAGATATTTTTAATCTTCATTATCTTGTTAAGTACTCTCAGGTTTCCGTCTTCAAATGATTTTTTTTGTAAATAATGAAATAAAATACAATTCAATAATCAACTAATTGAAAAACAACTTTTCAAAAGACAATACTGCTTAAAACTAATTGTCACCTTTCGTACAGATCTACTGGGCATCAGTGGCTCTCTTGTCAGATGGTAAAGCAGAAGTCCAAATTTAATAATGAAAAACAATTAAGAAAGGTGAAGTGTAATGAAATAAGAGTGAATGAGGGTTACATTTAAGCAAATCTTTATAGCAATATGCATCCTGGGCTGCCATACTGGATTCTATAGCCTTCTGTTGAAAGGGACTAATACTGTTATCTCGGTAGGTGGGGGTCTGAGCTTCTGGGAGAGGCCCATTGGAGCAGTGGCTCCAATGTCAGTATCTACTGTAGATACTTTTATTCAAAGGAAAGAGTGATAAGACATACTCATTAGCAAGAACCAAGTGATGGGGAAATTGAACAACAGACACTTGGGTCTATTATTTTCACTTTCATGACCAAGGTTGATCCAGGAAAATATCATAGATGGATACCAGTAAACTGAAGTAGGCTGTATACTTCGGAGGTGGCTCACAGAAGCTACTCTGCCACAGTAGACCATGGTGCTTGTCTGAGTTAGCATTCCTATTGCTTTGAAGAGACACTATGACCACAGCAACTCATTAAAAATAAATAACATTTACTTGAGGGTGGTCTACAGTTCAGAGGTTCAATGCACTGTGGTCATGATGGGAAGCATTGTGGTATATAGGCAAACATGGTGCTGGAGGGAGAGCTGAGAGTTCTCCATCAGGATTAGCAAGCAGCAGGAATAAACTGTGAGTCACTACACCTACTTTGAGCTTCTGAAGCCTCAAATCCCACCGGCTAGTGACACACTTCCTCTATTCCACACCTGTTCCTACAAGGCCATATCTCCTAATAGTGCTGCTCCCTATGAACCTATGGGGCCCATTTTTATCCAAACCATCCAGTACTCTTCCACCCTCTCTTCATGTTTGTAAATTTCACTTTCCTTACCTCTAAAACAAAACAGGATGAATGTATGAGATAGGTGCGTGAAATAGAAATTATGCAAAGAAAATACTCTTAAGAAGAGGCACACCATATGAGTTACTGAAGCTACTGAATAAACAAGCTAGTGCTATTCCTAGCAAGTGACAAATCTTCATATCCTGGTGAAAGTAAAATTAATCTAACCCTCTATGTATCTCTTGCCTACCAGGGAGCATAAGCAAGAATAATGTGAACATTAAAATTTATGAACAAATTACTCTAAAACACCAAAGTAGGCATTATCTGTTTTTATAGGAATTTAAGATGTCTTATAAGACATAGAATTTAATTTTTGATAAATTAACTTCTGGTTTCATTTTTCATACTTTTGGTTTGGTTTAAAAAGCATATTAATTCCTCATTATTTTGTGTATTTCTGTAATCAAATACATTTCAGTAGAGATACTAGCAATGAATCTGTGATTTTGTATATTAATATTATTTGATCAGCTATTGGTTCACATTTTAAAGTATTTGAAGTATAAATTTACCATCCACAAAGTAATATCTTGTTTTCTTAACCCCTTATTTCTTCCACAGTGTTGCCTTCCATAGGTGATGTCACCTTCCTGGCTTTCATAGGCTTCACTAGGAGACACTTGCTGTCTTAGTTGGCTGAGGAGTCCGAAATGCAGCAATCTCCCTTGTATTTCATTTATGTCACCATCTATCAACACCATAAATAATGTATAAAGATCAATAATAATTTCACATCTGTTACTAGCTTGGTGCCATGCTACAGGAATGAATTGTTTTATGTGGATCCTAATTCTCTTCTATTTTCTCTTGAGAAAATTAGTCAGTAATTTTTACAGTCTTGACCTTAGACAGGTCAAATTTCACTCCAAGTTCTTGAAAGATAGATAAGATTGAGGAAATCAAAACACATTTTACTCTAGTCCCTTTCAATACTGTCAAACTTGACTGGGACAACTATTTTGTTAAGGATCACATGTTTAATTTTCAATAAAAAAAAACCAACTGATATTTTAATAAGTAACATTTTTATTAATTGCTAATGTTAGAATATATAAGAAGACAGTTAATGAGTGACACCTATATTTTCTAATGTAAGCAGCATCAGAGGAAAGCCAGTGTGACTGTGTACACTTGTAATGCCATTGCTGGGGAGCAACAGATGCACCAGCCATTCTACCCTATTTGGTGAGTTCCAGATTACTGAGAAACAATGTTTTTAAAAACAAACAAGGGGGCTGGGGCTGGAGCGATGGCTCAACAGTTAAGAGCACCAACTGCTCTTCCAGAGGTTCTGAGTTCAATTCGCAGCAACCACAGGGTGGCTCACAAGCATCTGTAATGGGTCTGATGACCTCTTCTAGTTTATCTGAAGACAGCAACAGTGTATTCATATACATAAAATAAATAAATCAATCTTAAAAAAAAACAAGGTACACCACATCAAAGTAATGACATCAGAGTCTACATGTGCGCACATACGTTTGTACTCACACACATATATGTGTGTGTGTATGCCTACACACACACACACACACACAACATTCAGAAGGTTCATGACTACAAGGTGCACTGTACAATCGCCATCTCCAGACTATGTAATGTGGCTCTCAGACTCTCTGAGTCAGCACTGTGTAAAGGCATCAGAGCTTGATCAGGGGCAAGTTAGGCTGCAAAACCAAGCAGCTCTCCATTCTTTTTTAATTAATTAACATATTTATTTATTTTACATTTCAATTGCAGATTTCCCTCCCTCCTCTCCTCCAAGTCCCACACTCTCCTCTCACCTCACTACTCACCTTTCTTCCCCTTCTCTTCAAAGAAAGGGAGGCCTCCCATAGATACCAACAGCCTTGACATATCAACTTGCAATAAGACTAGGTTCATCTTCTCCTATTGAGGTTAAACAAGGCAGCCCAGTTAAAGGAGATACAAACTCAGGCAACAGAGTCAGAGACAGCCCCTGCTCCAGATGTTAGGAGTCCCACATGAAGACCAAGCTGAACTACTGTTACATATGTGCAGTGAGCCATCCCATGCATTCTCTCTGGTTGGCAGCTCAGTCTCTCTGAGACCCTATGGGCCCAGGTTATTTGATTCTGTAAGTTTTCTTGTGTTTTCCTTGACCCTTCTGGCTTCTTCAATCCTTCCTCCCCCTTTTCCACAGAATTCTGTGGGTCTTTGCATCTGTTTCCATCAGTTGTGGGGTGAAGCCTCTCTGATAACAGTTATTCTTGACTCCTGTCTGCAAGTATAACAGAATATTATTAATAGTGTCAAGGGTGCTTTCTTTCTCATGGTATGGGTCTTAAGCTGATCTAGTCATTGGTTGGTCGTTCCTTCAATTTCCGCCCCATCTTTTACCCCAGCACCTTTTGTAGGCAGGAGATAATTGTGGTCTAAGATTTTGTGGCTGGGTTAGTGTCCCAATCCCTCTGTTGGAAATCTTGCCTGGTTACAGGTGATGGACAGTTCAAGCTCCATATCTCCCATTGCTAGGAGTCACCCTCATAGATCCCTGAGAGTTTCCATTGTCCTAGGTTTCTACCTCACCCCAGAGATGTCCCCAAATTCTAGTTTTCTCTCCTAGTATTCTCTCCCTCCATCATCTCAGCACCTGATCCCTACTGTTCACACCCCAGCCTCTTCCCCTACCCAATCCCTTCTCTCCTTCCACCACTGGTTTCTAATCTAGTTCCCCTTAGCAGTGAAATTCTAGTGTCCCTTCTTCGGTTCTCCTTGTTACTTCTTTGGATCTGTAGATTGTAGGATGGGCTTTATGAATAATATTCACTTATAATACATACCTTGTTTGTCTTTCTGAGTCTGAGTTACCTCACTCAGGGAAATGCAAACCAAAGTGACTCTGAGATTCTATCTTACACCTGTCAGAATGGCTGAGATCAAAAACTCAAGGGACATTTAATGCTGGTGAGGATGCAAGGGAATACTCGTCCATTGCTGATGGGAGTGCAAGCTTGTTCAACCACTTTAGAAATCAATCTGGGACTGTCTCAGAAAACTGGGAATAGTTCTACCTCAAGACTCAGCTATATCACTCCTGGGTATATACCCAAAAGATGTTCTACCATACTACAAGGAGACTTGTTTAACTGTGTTCGTAGCAGCTTTATTCGAAATTGCCAGAAACTGAAAACAACCTAGATGTCCCTCAACTAAAGAATAGATAAATAAAATGTGGTACATTTATACAATGGAATATTACTCAGCTATTAAAAAATGACATCGTGAAATCTGAAACAAGGAACAGATTTTCTTGTTTTTCTCTTCTTGATAAATGAAGTTATAAAGTGCCACTAGAGATACATTGGATGGATTATAATCAATAAGATGAAACCAAGGAGCCTAAGTAGCACCAGGAATTTAGTACATGTCTTCTGCTGTGGTTGACATTCCTGGTGAGAGTCCTTATTGGAGGTCTTCAGCTGGAAAGGCAGAAAGTCCTTAAGTAGTTGGTTACTATGCCAAAATATTTGCTTCTCAGCTGATGAGAGGCTTAACTAGACTCCTAGGTAAGTGTCTTAGTGAGTTTTCATTGTTGTGAAGAGACGCCATAACCAAGGCAACTCTTATACAAGACAACATATAATTGGAGCTGGCTTACAGGTCCTGAGATTTAGGACATTATCATCAAGGTGGGAAGCATGCTAGTATTCAGGAAGACTTGTGGCTGGAGGGGGCAAAAGTTCTATATCTTGATCCAAAGGCAGACAGGAGAAGTCTCTCAAAGCCCACCCCCCACAGTGACACACGTCTTTCAAAAAGGCCACATCATTCTAACAAGGCCACACCTCCTTAGTGCTACTTGTTGGGCAAGCATATTCAAATCACCACAGTAAGCAGTTTTTGTCTTCCCATTTTCCCATAATTTTCTGTCTTTCTATTCTGCTTCAGGACTTAAGGAAAGAGGTTTGCATCAATGGAGAAGTTCCTCTTTCCTCTTTGTATTACTTACCTATAAATGCAAGTACCTTGTGTGGACCACCCATCCTTCTTCTAGCATTTTCACATGACTGGTCACAGCATTTAAGATGTTAGTTTGGACTTGAGAACATTCGTCTAAAACACAGTCCCTTCCAGTTACCTGTGCTCTGGCTGGATGCTAACTCTTAGTGATTCTTAGATACAGATGCTTATTCTGTTGGGAGCATCACATAATCTTTATAATAACTCTGTGAAGCATGAATGCTAAGACCCTCCCGAGGATTGAATGGAGAAGAGAAAGAAGAGCATAGAACTGTTTGTTGAAAGAAGATAGATTCAAACTCAGATATGGGCTACAAAGCCCTCCTCCAGAGGAGCATACCACAGCGAAAAATATCTTACCATGTAATGCCATTTGAACTTATTCATGTCTCTGAGTACCAGTCGTAGCAGCTGTGATCCCAGCAAATGAGTTCTAAACAGTATTTTAACACATTTTTCCATTTAAAAAAGAAAGAAAATGGCTTTAAGCTCTGTCAGATTCATATCACACAACAAATAGTAGGTATATAAAGAATGTTTTCTAGGCCTACTTTACATGACTCTAGACTAATTAGAGAATTAAAAATATTAGCACAGATGAATAAGACTGAAAGATTTTGAGTCTTATACTGGAATATTAACAGTACTAGTAGCTGCTATACCTCATAACTTTTGGAGTAACATTCATGGAGGTTATACAAATGCCACCCCCTGGAGTTGTATTGTTCACAATATGCATGACCATGTACTGAGGCCCTGAATTTCTTGTGGGTAGTCTACCTTCACCTGCACTCCTATTCTGATACACTTTATCTTGACAGACTCCTGTTTTGGTTTTCATCCTCCAAATATCCTTCAAATAATTAATACCTTAAATTCTTCCTTGGCTGTTAGTGGGGACTATTGTCATACTGGCATGCTAAGAATAGTAAAGTTAATCTTAAAGGCAAGTGCTCCATATCCCTCTGTTTACATAGAGGCAGTGCCTGCATCTACATATGCAAACATATTAACTGAACAGGGGACCTGAAAAAACATTTGAGCTAATTAGAGTACAAAACAATGACTGATTGATATAACTACTTACAACCTTCTTAGCAGTATATTATGCTACATCTCGGAGCTTTGGATTTAAATGTTTCCTGATATCTCTGAGGAACCCCTTGACTCTTTTCAAGAATGAGCAAGAAAAGAAAAGCAAAGAAAAGGAAAAAAAAGAAAAGAGAAACACCCCTGCAAGTGAGCAGCTGCAAGGCTTCCTTGTGCCATCTCCAGAAAACTGCTGAGTTGTTCCTCCCCTCCCACAGGGCCCGAAGGGATCTCGCTCCACTCTTGCCATTGTCTCCTGGTTTTATTTTAATCATATTTTTCAATCCCCCCAACCGACTCCAATGTCAGCAAAGACTGTTGATCTTGAGAAGTCCTTTGTTGTGAATCCCGCTGGGCCACTTTCCTCAGATAAATGCCCCCTTTGAAGGCCTGCCCTAGTGGTCTCCATGTTGGCTAGCTCACTGAAGAAATAAAGCAGCATGCCTTAGGGAAGACTCTTCAGTGTCCTTCCTAGCCATGTTTGTGCACGTTCCTTATCCTAGCTTCTCTGCGGACCTAAGAGATTTGCAGCTTTGCTAGGAATCTGGTAGACACTAAGAATATCCCTGGGTACTTTTTTATTTTTCTGAACCAAGTCCTCAAAAGCAGTGACTTGTAGACAAATATTGATCTCTTTTTCCCCCCTAAGATGAACTATTATGTATGAAAGAACAGTTAAACATGAAATTGAAAGGTTTACATTGTCAAATGAGGAAAGGAGGTAGAGAAGGACACAGGGGGAGGGAACAAGTCAGAAATGCAATACCTCAGACACTTGCAGTCAGTCTTCCCCAAACAAGTGAAGCTGAATAAACCAGGTAATTTAGGAATGTTTCTTTCTTGCTGCACAAAGTGCACAGTTTGCTATTGTAAGGTGTCTACCATTGGTAAGAGCTTTGGGAGGGTGTTCTTTTATTTTTAATTGAAATAATAATTATATTGAATATTTGAAGGGTAGGATCAATGTTTTCATAGGAAAAAACATGCACATTATGCAACGATCAAATTGGGGTAATGATTATCTGTCACTTCAAATGTTTCTCATCTTCATGATAAGAACATTTTAAATACTATCCATAGACTAGTAAAGTATATGATGTGTTGTGAATGTCTAGATTCATCACTGGGGACCTTATTATAATGTAGCTGATTCCTTAGATCAAGTAAGACATTTTCCCCCTTTGGGGAAGGATAGGAGGTGGCTGTTTGTTTGTTTGTTCATCTTGAGATAGGGCTTCATTACAGTAGCCCAGGCTGGCTAGAATTTCCAAGTCTCTTCCTGGTTCCCCTGCAGGAAGAGATGACAAGCATGCATCTTCCAGGCCAGCTTGAATCCAAGCAAAGAAGCTTGAATCTCACTTAAAAGGGGAAGCAAAATAATCACAAGAGGCAGATGGAGGGAAGGAACTGAGAGGGGAGGAATATGGTGAGAGGAATGGGAGATTCAGGATCAGGTGTGGGGAAGGACAGGATAGATGTCTAGATGGCCATGAAAATAGATGGAAATCTGCAACTGATGGGAGTGAGGAAGTGGGGGGGGGGGCATCTCCAGGACATGACAGAGACCTCAGATAAGGGAGGCCCCAAGAATCAATAGGGGTGACCTTAACTGTGACTCATTACATTGGGGATATGGAACCTGAAGAGGCCACCTCCTGTAGCCAGACAAGAACCCCAGTGAATTCTGCATAAGAGTTTCCAGTGTGATGCTGTTGTCAGAGACCACTCATCAAGGAACACGGTGAAGAACACTTGCTTCTTGTGACAGAGAGTGGCAACTTCAAACAGCAAATGCCTGCATTCTCTGGAACCAATGTTTTCTCTGCATTGTCTGCTTCAGAAAGTTAAGAAGAGTCTAGGTGTCCCCTCTCATCCCAGTGGCTTCCACCCCTAGGAGGCAGGGACAAAGGCAGGCGTTGGATACCAGTGTGATACAGGCTGTCTCAGTGCTGGGTGTTTCGGTTCTGGGTTTGGTTTTCGCATTACCAGCTTCAGTGAGGTGGAACAGAGGATTACAAAGGGATAAGCTAAATGGCAATTGCTAGTGTATTGTTGTGATCACCAACACCTTTCTGAATAGCATTTTTCATTTCTTCAAAGCTCTATGGGGCAGCTAATCTATTTAAGTGCTTTTGTAAGAGAAAATAGACAATACCCAAGTGGCGAATGTGGTGCAAGTTAAGAATAATATTTCTTTTATCCCCCAAACTCTAGAATGTTTACAGATCTTACTATTATTATAAATATAAATGACAAAAAGAATTTAGTCCAGTGAGAAATCACGCTGCTATTGGCCATAAAGAGCAACTTAAAGGAAAGCACACCACCGTCTAGCCTTCAGCCCCCTCCAGTCTTTAGCACTGAGATAAAAGTCCAATATGAAACTGGGTGTTGATCCATGATTAGAAGAACTGCTTGTTTCAATAGTGATCATGACCAAAGACCTAGGAAAGTGAGGATTTCTAGTCTGGAGACTGAAATAGTACATTTGTGCTTTGGAGAATACTCCATTAATTTTACAACAATTTATCTAGGTGAGCTCCCTGCCCTGTCCAAGAGCAGTTGCCATCAGAAAAGGTGAAAGAATAAAGCAAAGAAAGATGGGCGGGGGAGGTAAGGGAGAGGGTGAGGCAGGAAGGGAGGGGAGAAGGAAGGAGGGGGAGGGAGTAAATGCACAGGAGTGCCCAATTGAGAGGGTGAGCTCCTCTTTTCTCACCGTCTGAAGTGTGTCCTTTGCTCAAGCAGCTAATGGAGCTGTCTCTGCCCACTTTGGAATGCAAACCTTACAGAGTGTATGTCAAACTGGCCTTTGCGAAACTCCTTCTGTTCTTCATCCTGCTACATACTGACATATTCTTCTTTAAAGAAGAAGAAGAAGAAGAAGAGAGAAGAAGAGAAGAAGAAGAGAGAAGAAGAAGAAGAAGAAGAAGAAGAAGGGAAGGGGGAGGGGAGGGGAGGGGGAGGAAGAGGAGGAGGAAAACAGATTAAAAGCTGAAGTTACTCAGCATTGATGAAGTAAAAAGAGAAATGAGTCATTTCTTTCTTTAGGTAACCAACTGAAACCTGTTAGGAGTGGAACTTGTGGACTATATATTCTGATGCTGATTTCTCTGCCCAGACATCTGCCTGCAGTTTAGACAGTGCCATGGCCAAGCATCTCCAGTCTCAATGTTATATTAAAGAAAATGTTTTCCATCATCTTTGATTGGTTAATAAAGAGCTGATTCAGCCTATGACTGGGCAGGAGAAATAAGAAGGCTAGACTTCCGATACCAGCCAGGTAGAAAGAAGCTAGAGAGAGAAGAAAGAAGGTGGCCATGAGGCAGAGACTACGTGGAGAGACCAGGAAGATTTGCTATGAGATCAAGATGAGAGAGCAGACATGAGGACACATGGACCACAGCAAGCCAGGGCAAAATCAGATTAGCAAGTAACAGTGCATTTGTCTACTACTAACCCTTAGAGGGTTAGAATAGCTCACAACTTGCCCAACCTAGGCTTACAACTTGTAATAAACATACTAGGTCCTGTATCAATTATTTAGGAGACAGAGTGGGAACAGATACAACTTTCAGGCATAAATTATAGACTGTAGTTTTAAAGATTCTAGAATCATACCTTACATACTAGTATCCCGTGTACTTGGCCATTTCTAGTGACAGAGGACCAAAGACAAGCAAGATAAGGTCTCCAGCTTCATGGAAGTTACTCTGTAAAGGAATAAAATAATAATAAAACCAAAGCAGGCATGAACCTTATACGCTAAAAAATGTTATGAGGAATAATAAGCCCGGACAAGGGAATTGAGGGAAAAGTCAAGAGCATAGCAAGAATAGGTGTGTCTGACAGGAGGTTCCCTGAGCAAAGGCTCATATGAGGGAGGACAGCAAGCCTTACACATGTGAGGAGGCAGAGCTTTCCAAAGAGAAGAAAAGTGCATACAGGAAGTTCAAGCTAGACGTTTATGAAGGACTTGAAGAAACCTATATGGGAGATTCAATGGCATGAAAGGCAGACACTGAGACTGCAGAGAGAAGAGGAGCAGCATACAGGGTTCAGTGGTCCATAGGAAGGAGCCGGGCTGTCAGCCCAGTTAAGCCATTGGGCAATTTTAAATAGAAAAGTAACTTATGTAATTTCATTCATTCACATCTCAAACTTCAAAGCTCTTGACACAGGGATAAGAAAGATCAGAAGCAGAGTGATGGGCTAGAAGTCTGAGGGAAGCCTTGAACTAGTCAAGTAATGATAATCATGCTGAAGTTAATCAGTTCTGCCCATGTTTATGGACTGTAAATGGTGAGGTTCTGCTATATTAGTAGGAAGTTTATGAGCTGGAAAGGCCCCAGTGGTTTCGAGCTTTTGGCATGAATCTCTCTGTGAATGATTGTGCTGTTTGCTGAAATGGTAAGAAGAAGTGACTGGTACAGGAGACCCAAGAAATCTGTTTTCTTGTACTAAATTTAAAATCCCATGGAAATGTTGATGGGGTTCAACATGTATGTCTGCAACCGATGAAAAAGAAGGTCTAGAAGTGTCTAGAACTACCTAGAAATATACAAGAGGTACAACTCAGGGTACCTAGCAAAATCACCAAAGAAGTGAACAAAAATGAGAAAGTAATCATGAGGCTATACCCTACAGTACCCTCCCCCCAATCCTTAAGTCATAGTTAATAATGCCTATCAGAGAAGAATGGGGAGACCAACACTCTCTGGAAGGAAAAGATCATGACATACACAGAGGAGTTATGTATGCTTAGTGAAAAATGAGCTTCTAGGAGGTGTGAAGGAGTGGTCAGTTACTTGCTCCTAACATCCCGTAAGATCAATACTAATGACCACCGGATTTGGCAAGATGGCAGCCATTAGATAGCTTAACAATGGTTTCTACAGCAGACAGACTTAAGCACAGACTTAAGACCAGGAATACAAATGATATACCCCTCTTCCAAAAGGAACAAAAAGTAAGAAAAAGCAGGAAGTAAGTTCTGTTCCATGGGAGCTTTTAACAGACTTCTGAATCCTAACAGCAGTAATTCCACGGAGAAAACAGTGATACCTAGGAAAGGACTCCTAACTGCAGGGGTAAAGCCACTGAGGAGGCAAGAAGTAACGGTGTCTATCACAAGAGAGCGGAGCTGGGTTGCTAAAGAAACAGTACTCTCCATTCGCTGAAGCAAAGAGGAGACAAAGGGTCTGGATCCCATGTAGATGGATTTGCCATGAACTGTTCTTTTCAGTTTGACTTTATTCTTTAGTAAAATTTGAGACAAGGCATCTGCATGGACAGAAGTGCTTTTAGATGCTGGAGAATCATGTAGCTGCTAGTATTCTAATGTTAATTATGCCCACCACCACCCCCTGGAAAAAAAACTGTTTGCACAAGAACATCTGCACGTAGCTTCTGAGAACCAGTTTGTTCTGATTGGTAAATAAAGATGCCAATAAGCAATAGATAGGGAGGACAGACAGAGGCAGGATTTTAGGATTTCCTGGGCTTGGTACCTGGAGAAAGGAGAGGATAAAGGAGGAAATCAGCCAAGCTGGGACAGTGTGGAGGAGAGGAGAGAGGCCATGCCTGAGAAGAATGCAGACAGAGAGGCATGGCTGCCATGTGAAGGAACTGGGAGAGCACAGTCCAGAGCGCTGCCCAACTGGGTCCAGTGCAGCCAACATAGAACATAGAATTAGTAAGTAATAACTCGGGATTAACCTGTGAGAGGTAGATTCTATCAACAGTGGAGGTTAGTCAGTGGCCCAGCTATTGTGCTATTTAAGGCATATTAGGATATAAAAGCTGTGTGTGTGTGTGTGTGTGTGTGTGTGTGTGTGTGTGTGTGTGTGTGTTTCATTCAGGAACATACCATTGAAGCAGGTAGTGAACCCCACAGCAGGATTTATTAATTAATAATTATTTCTAGAAGAACAAGACAGGGTAGGCCTCTAAGAACACAGCTGTGAGCTGTCCAGGGAACTAACTGCTGTATAGCAGTGCAGAAAGCCTGCTTGGAGATCTGTGAACAGTCAGATGGCTCTGAGTCTCCTCCTGCTTCACCACTGTGGCTAAAGGATATAATCTCTACACTAAGAAGATTTCTGCCTATGCTGAAAATATGGAGAGTGAAACTAAATAGAATGGAGGTGATGTCACAATAGACAAATAAATATCTGTGAATAGAAGGATAATAAAACATAACAGGCCTTATTCCTATTTTTCTATCTACAAAAATTGTTCCTATTGAATTTAGAGGGTCATTCTCTGCTATCAGAAAATTGTATAGTGTGTTATATAATTATTTAGACTGGTATAACAAAGACAGCATGTTGCCAACACAATATCATTCCTTCCTTTTTAATAGTAAAAAGCACTGCTGGCTCTTATCTCCTAGAATTAAGACATTTCCGATTTCTTTGCAGCTATTTGTGGCCACAGAAGAAATCATATATCAAATGAGTTGTAAGGAAAAGTAAATTAACACAATTTCTGAAATTTTCTCTTAAGGATGTAAATGCCTTACCCACCTCTTAATTCTCCTCTATAAAATGATTGAGTTCTAGTCACCATCTTGAACCATGTTAAAACAGGCTCAAGGGAGTCCAAGTCCCTAAAATGTTTACAGGACCTCCACAATATGGAAAACTCATAAGTTATAAAAACAATTTAAGTCCCAATATTTTATTTTCTAAAGGTCATAGCTTATATAGTAGCTAAAAACGTCTGGACCCATGGTGTGTACCCAACAATATCATGAAAGCGACCCACGATAGTAGCCATTGAACCAACTGGAGACCAATGTCTTTTTAAAAAGTCTTAGTTTTCTCTTCTTTAAACTAAAGCTATTGGCAAATTTCCTGTCCAATTACAAAGTCCTTATTTCATTGCCATCCAGGATTCCATAAAGGCCACAGCCCGGACTCTGGGTCCACTTTTCATTTACATTTCCATCTAGATACCTGATCTCGTAGGCCCAGCAGCTCAGGTCAAGCAATAGACCTGGCCTGGACTGTGTAGTCAAGGAGGGAGACTCACAGAGTATTTTCTGTGGACCAGTGGACACTAAATCCCACCAATGTTCATTGCTTTCTCAGAGTGGGGTGTTAGGGGAACAGATCTGAAAATGGCAGCTTCTCTAAAAATGTGCTTACCAAAGGATATGCTTCAAGGGGAAAGCACTTTTTAATAATGAAATTGTGTGTACTCTCAGAATTTATTCACTAACCAGGGATACATACATTTTAGATTCTAAAATGCCACCACAATAAAAGACAGAAGGCGATATGCCAGACAAAAACAATTATTTGCAACACATTATATAAGCTATGACCTTTAGGAAATAAAATATTGAACTTACATTGTTTTTATAATTTATAAGTAACTTCCACATTTTTTTCCACATTTCATTACTATTAAACCAGAATGAAACTCTTTCCCTTAAGTTATCATTTATTAAAAATCTCCCCTGGATTCCGAGGCAATTTAACAAAATGTACCTTGCAGGGAGATCGAAAATCTTACATAGCATTTTAGTAGATTTCTCTTAAAAACAAAAATGAAAACAGTTGTGCTTTCTAAACTCAATGCAAATAGCATTAAGCCAAAAGAAACTTTTGGAGAAGCCATAGCGGAGGTCTGCCTCTGCATTTTCATTTGATCTCCCTCTGGATTTAATACCCTCCTGAAGCCTGACTGGAATATATGCATGTCACTGCATGGCAGAGGAATAATACATTCTCCCCTGCTTCACTGAGCATGAGTTGTGTATCTTGCCATCTTGAGAGTCCACCGTGCGGCACATTTATCCCCATTAGAAAAGCATGGTTGGATAATATATGGATGCTGCAGCCATTCATGACAAATAAGTAAAACCATAACCTTACGCACCACTCAGGGACCCATGCATATACATTGAAGCTATTAACTATGCATTGACAGGATCTTGTTAAAGCTAGATTTTCAACTCCAAAGTCTAAATGAACAAATACATTGATTACATTTGCATATTTAGTCAGCTTCAGAGGTAACAACTTTAATCCCAAGAAAGAAAAGAACAGGGCTTGCCACTTTGACCATGAGAATTAACTTTGCCCACCTTAAAAAAAAATGTCACTTAATGAGGGTATATATTTATAAGTATATCTTGAATAACCTTGAAATATATTCAGTTCCTTCTTTTTATTTTATTGGTGTGTGTGTGTGGGTGTATGTTGCACACAGGTGTGTGAAGAGAGGCCAGAAAAGAGTGATGGAGCTGGAGTTACTTGGAGTGGTAAGTTGTCACCTAATGTGGATGCTGGGAATTGAACTCAAATCCTGCTCAAGAACAGCAATCACTCTTAACCACCGAGCCACCTTGCCAGTCCCATTACTCCTAATGTCAATTCAGAGCAAAAGATCACAATGAAATAGAATATTTATAAGACATGATCCCCAAATAAGCAAGTGTTTATGTTTAAAACCTCAACATTTACTCGTTGTATGCCTGAACAGAATCATTTACCCAAAGGTTCAGTTTTCTATAAAACAAAAGTAATAATACTTGCCTTATAGGGTTTTCTACAGAATACTCAGGATCCCAGGAGCAAGAGGGAGGCACAATATGTGGTATTTAGGATACCACTGGCATTCAACAAATATTGGCAGTTTTTACCAAGGTTCATGAAAAAACTGCCCATTGAACCAGTTGGACAGTGAAAATGTAATAAGTAAATTTTCATTAACCATATTCTCCAGTCTCCCAGATTAGCTCTCAAGGTGAAACATGGTGTTGTCCCTAAATACAAGGGGAAAGGAGACACACAATTCAGAGAAGCACACAAAGCCTGAAGAGCATAACGGAAATCTTTCCCTAGAGACAGATTTATAAATGCCCCAATTCACAGCTGTGTCTGCACCTACTGAGTACACAGAAAACAACAACTCCTCAACAAAGAGAATTACGTTTAGGGCCAAGGGGCACCTCAGGTTAGTGATCTCTCCTTTGTGACCCAAAACTTCAGAATTCGCACCTTTCCAAACTTTAGTGTACATTTTGTGAAAATGAAATCTTCCAGTTGGTTCATTCTTAGTGTTGATGAGTTCATTCCTCAAATTCTTTGGCTTTAGAGTTAAACACTCTGTCACTGAAAAATAATGGTATACAGCTTTCTTCATAAACTTAAGTATTCAGATACATTACTGGTGTTAAATTCTCATAGATATGCTTAATATACTTGCTTCTCCAATTAAAATAACACAGTCATTAATATACTATATTATGTTATGAAATCATAATTGCAGCCAAGCAGAAAATAATTACCATCTATCAGCCTTCATGGTTTACAAAAGCAAAATTATTTTTCCTTTCTTTTAGAAGTTTCACAAGACAAATACTGGTTTTATACTGCCAACCCTCTCACTTTGTAGCCTACTGTCACATGTGTCTCTAAAAATGTCCCCAATCCTGGGCTCAACTTACACTAAGATAGTTTAATTTTAAAATCTAATCCCAGGGCAAATCCTTCTGATTCTATTGTAAACACCTGGTATGGAAGAACACTAGGTTTCTTTCAAATGCATCTTCATGTGAGAACAACTGATTTCACACATCTCCCAAGCCAGAGTGAAAACATGACTGCTTGCAATTACTTTATATCAACAAACCTGTAACAAACACCCATTGTAGCAGGCACTGTTGTGCAACATGTCCTAAAGGCCTTGCCTTCAGGCTGCACATAGATGGTTGAACAACATGAAGGGGAAAGGGCACAAAATGAATACAACACAATGGTAGAGTGGAAAAAGGGAAAGGAAGAAAGATAAGTATCATCATGAAGCTTTGGGGCAAAATAGCTCAAGAATATCATTGCAAGGATGCCATGAGGACAGGGAGACTCACATCCAACAGACACAGGGCTGTCTGTCTCTTGCACAGCACATGATACCCAAGAATAAACAAGGGGTTCATCTTGCATGAGTCATGGGTGAACTGTTGCTTCTGTGACCCAGAATCCACTTACCCCACTTCTAGAAACAGTCTCAATTTCTTGAGAGACCCACTCTTGAGGCCTCTAGGATCCGAGCAGCCCTGTTCTTTATTCAAGAATAGAAGACAAGGCCTTCAAAGTACATACTTAACTGCAGTGGCACTTGGGAGTGGCTAGATGGTGCACTCTAGGCCATCAGAATCTTCAGAGCAGTTAGAGAAGGCAATTGGTACTTTAGTCTGTTAATGACCTAGGAAGTTTGTGACTCTCAGATTTACAAACAGGTAGTTGAGAAGGACAAGCGGACTAATATGAAGCAGATTCAAAGACAACAAGAAGGGAGATGTGATCCTCCTCTAACACCACAGGAGTGTGTCCCATGGATGCCCAAAGGTGCTTCAATGCTCAGTCTGTCTGAACCCCAAACTCATCTCCCTGTTCCAACATTTTCCACCAAAATAAATAATTGATTTTGTGTTCTCAAGATTATGAATGGCACTACTATCTATCTAGTTATTCAAGTTAGAAAGAGGAGATTCAGTCCTACTTCCCAATGCTTTGTAAATTTAGTCAGTCTAGGTCATCCCCTCAATGACTGTCTTCCTCCCCTGCACCTCTATCCCTGCATCAGTGTCTTCTGGTCTCACCTGTGCTTCTTGAAGTCTGAAGATTAAGAACTGAAGCTCTGTAGGCAGACTACCCAGGATTCCCATTCCCTGGTTTAATCCTTATTAATCCCAGGAACTTCTACAAGTTACTTAATGCACCTAACCATTATCCCATCTGCAAAATGGGGATAATTGTTCCTACTCATTGAAGTTGGAATTCCATGAGTAGAGAGTCTTGCAAAGCACATGCCACACAGTAAGTAACAAAGAAATGCTAGGACTCCCAATGCAAATATCTGCTAACTGACTTCCTTCATGCTCATTCCCACCTCTTTGTTTCTCAGAGATTCCCAAACCATGTCCGTTAGCTGTATAATTTTGGTGGTTATTTATTTCTTCAAGATATGCCAACACAACACGCTGATGAATTGTGCAATGAATTGGTCTATTCAGATATCCTTTATTTAAGGAAAATAATTGGTTTCAAAGTACAGCAAACTTAACTGACTAGGGCAGTTTCATGAATGGGTGTCCATGGGTGGAGAGTATCTGCCAATGCATTAATACAGACAATATGTCTTATTGTATCTTTATAAACAATTTGAGATCCATCTGCCTCTGGAAGAAGACTACCCTCTCACACATTTCATGCCAGCTGACCTCCTGAGCCTTCTTCCAGGATGGTTACTATCCACTCAATCTGTAGCCTGCTTATTTCTTCTAAAAAGTGACATTTTACATCTCCTTGCTCTATTTTTGCTTTACTTTTAAAGTAAAACAAACTTTTCCTGCATTAAGCTGTATATACGATGAAAATGTACACATTTGAAGCATACTTCCATCCCTGTAACTATTACCAGTAATTAAAGCATGAACCATTCAATCACCCCTAAATGCCCACTTGTATCCATTTCTAGGCATTTCCTCCCCAAGAAATCACCTCTCATCAGGATTTTATGTAGATGAACTTCCCCGATATGTTCATTTGTGTCTGGCTCCTTTCACACAATGTGATGCTTCTGTAATTCATCCTGGTAGGCAAGATCCAGGCTTGTCCAGGGAACCACAGGGATGGACGAAGCTAGAGAGATTATTGCCAAGGTAAATGCTGCTGACAGCTCCATTAAAATGGTCATCAGATCCACAGGTAAGAGTTTTTACAAACTTCACATTTCACTGTGGGAGGAGAGCCTTTGGTCACCTTCCACCATAAGCACACTTCTAAACACTGCTTGGATAATCTTGGCAAGGTGTAGTAGCCAATATCTGTTTCCTTATTTTTATCAGGGAGAAGAATGTCAAACCATTGCTGTTAGGAATAAGTTAATGCAGGTCAAATTTTGTGCTAGAGATTAACTGGGTGCTCACTGAACATTTACCCTTGACAGTACCAATTAACCTCTGTTCTGCAGCAACCCCTGAGCCAGGTAGAATACCTTACTTAGCAGTAGCAACCAATTATAAGCCCACCATTGTGTCACTTCTGTACTGTAGCAAGGTGTCCATGAGCCCCCTGTTCTTTCTTTTTAAGACTTTTGAGTTCCTGCTGTGTAAGTCATTCCCTCTAAATAGGAAGAGACAGAGCCATAAGATTCAGGAAGCTCACATAATTTACAGGACTCAGGATGCTCAGAATTTTAAGATTCACAAAGCTGCCTCCCTGGGTTATATAAGCAACAGACACTCACTAAAGGAGAAGGAGGCTCTTTGGTACTGGGGTGGGTCTTCGGTGAAGGGTCTATATTTATGTCATCCAGGATCTTATAACCAACCATCACCCATATTGCTTCTCCTAATAACCTTAATAAACTCATTGGTTCACCAAGATATGTTCAGAGGGTTTGTCATGGGTGTCATAGGTGGAGTTTGTCATCAGCCTGGAACAAGTTGCAAGTCCATGTAGTGATGGTTCACTGGGGTAAACCTGGGTCCCTCATGACTCCATGGAGTAGGACCCTTTTGTACCCCCTATACCTTTCATTTGCTTCATTAAAGTGATTTGTGACCCCCAAATTTCAGTGTATTAAGACACTAATCATTTGAGACCATTTTTACATCATTAATTCTATCCTGCTTTATTAAAATATTTAACCCACTGATAACATATAATCAGTGCTCAGTCAATATATGCTATAAAGAATAGAGTGTTTACTGATTTTTCACTACATGAGACAACATGACCACTAATTCATCCCAACCTCTGGAAGCAAACAAAATTCAGTCCACCTCCCAACTCCACACTTAACCAACTTCATTTTCTCTGCCAAGTTATCAATCCCCTGTGCCTTCCCTCAGTCATCTGAAAGGTGCAGATGAAAATGTGCCTACCTCAGGCCTCTGTAGCCACCAAAGGTGATATAGTCTGCATACCTTCTGTTGCAGGTACCTACAGTAAGTGCTCAATAAATGCTACCTACTGACACCGTGATCCACAACTTGGAATCTGATCCTGGGAATGTTTGAAGCTTCGTTGTTATATGATTTTTGCAAAAAGAAAAAAACGATCCTCCAAGGCCTACACATCATTTCCCTTGTATGTAATACCTCAGAAGGAAAGGTGAACATGGCTGCCTGTCTCTGCCCCGGGACATATGCAACAGTGGACTAGTTACCTTGGCAACCTGAAAGCTTTACTTCATGAACCCACCTCAAGAATGCCTATTCCCCTGAAAGCATATCCATAATCTTGTCAAGCCAGTAATTACTCTGGCTGAAATAATAGTGTGTTAACAGACCAAGCCTCCAGGACTCATCAATTATCCCTTCTCTCTTTCTTCAGTGAGCATCTCAGGGTCCAGGGGATTTGAGCTCTTATTGGCCTCAGAGGTTTTGTGATGGTTACTTCTCTCACTACTAATGCTTCGGGCATGCTCCATTTTCCCAGCTCCACAAGTCACAATCAACTCATGCTGGCAGTTGACATCTTTTTAATATTTGTTGCTCTCTTTCTGCCTAGCACTTGTGGCTCCATCTTGACAAGAAGCTGTTCCTGTTATTGCCATTACTAACTAAATAGCCCTTGGACTCTAGCTGGGAAACAGTATCATAAATTGCTTAGAGTTATCCTATTTCCTGCAAACAAAAACCCAGGCAGCTTCAGGCCCATTTTTACTTTATTATTTATACAGCCGGGCCATTTATTGTAGGATACCACCTCTCCCTGGGCTGGAGTAGACGAATTATTCCATTTCCTATCATAAATGTGCAACTCCTCATTCAGCAGCCTCAACAGGAGGCATACTTGGGATGGAAGTGCTTGAGCATTTGTTGTTGAGAGTAGAAATTCATTATCTGTGTCTTGCTCTTATTTGGCACTTAACATAGGGATGAAGAGATGGAGTCCCCCAACTAGTTAGCCATTGGGTCAGGTAACTGCTGTGGAAAGAAATATGAAGAGAGCTAGCCTGGACAAATGCATGTATCTTAATGGTCTGTTGGTTCTATGTAGTGGAGGCCTGTTAATTGCATAACATGTGCCTGTGTCTGTGTCTTTCAAGTAACATTTCTAACCACCTGGGGAACCATGAAGAAAGTAAAGTGAGATTATATAAAGAATGAGTACCATTACCATAAAGGCTGGAGAAGGTTTGAAGGAGAGAAGAAATATGCTCTTACATCAGCTGTGGGATTTTTAATAGAAATGCATCTGCCTAATTATGGGAGTTTTGCATTGTAAATTACTATACAAGTAACACTATGGCTGAGCAAATGTAGTAGAAGAAGAGGCTGAGAGTTTCTCACTAGATGAAAAGAAACTTCTCAACTTCGATTTTTTTATATAAACAATCCTATTGGGCAGAGTGCTTGCTTATCTTGAATTTAGCCCAGCATACACCTGTAATCTTAGTGCTCTATACCTCAGAAGCTTCAGTATGTTCAGGGTCATCTTTGGCTACACAGAGAGTTCTAGGCTAACCTGGAATACAGAAACCTTGTCTCAACAAACAAAGAAACAACAAAAAAAAATAACCCCACACTATTATTATATCTCCCATTTTTCTGTCTACTCCCTGTAAAATTCCATTTCCATGAAACACGGGAATGAAGGACAGCTTGTGATTTTAAGCTTACCTACTAGTATCTGGTGCACCCTGGCAGACCCCACACCTCTCCTGTTGCCTGGCATTGTACATTGCTGAGGCAGAGAAGAATCATAGGAGATGCTGCCTGAGTGAAAGTCTGACCCCTTCACTAGTCTCTAGCACTCATTGCTAGAGTGCTATTGCTGAAGTAGTCTACAAAGAGCCAGTGGCCATTCAGAGTATCTAATCCTAGGAAAAAGAAAATGGACACCTGGAGATGTATGAAAACACTTAAGTTTGTGTTTATTTGAAAGAAGGAAAATGATTTCAACAGATCTTTTCCCTTTTTTACTTTAGAATTATTGCATCGTCTTTGCTAATAAAGAAGGGATCAAGTTGGAACTGCCTCTACTTCTATAACAATTTCAGGTGAGAGAAATAAACAGATTAGTGTCTGGTCCCTTTCATGTAGCCTTCTTGAGAGATATAATATTATTGAGAATCAAGCTTCTCCATCAGTAACAGAGAAACTGGAAATCATTGTGGAAAAGTAAGACTCTGGTCTCTGACTCTGGCTCCATGGCTTCTGACTGAAAGCCATGAAGAAGATAAACCACATCCCCCAAAGCCTGAATGACAGTGTGTCCACTCCCAGTCAGTTTCATTGGAAACGAGGGAGCTGGGCTGAGAGCTTAGCTTGCCTTGGGCCAAAAGTCTAAGTCAAATAAATACTTATTACTTCTATTTCAATCTTGGTCTACCACATGTCCAGTATGGGCACTACAATTTTAAAAGTTGATGCACAATAAGAAGTAAACCTTTTCATGTAGCTGATGAGGCTTCCTAGTGAACTGTTTTTGCTGGTAAAATGGGTCTTATGCCTCTGGAGTCTAGAATTTTAATGACTCTAGAGATAGAAGCTCAATTGTGGTAATAAGTTCCAGAAAGAAATGATTATGTGAATTGAATCTCTGTCAAAATAGAATTATGAACAGCAAACAGACAGCATTCAACACCTCAGTACAAGGCCATGGGACTCAGATTCAGAGTCTGATTAGACCTTATTAAAAGGACCATACATGAAGATTTTCAAAATGTCTCTTTTAGCTCATTCTGCAATGTCTTTGATTAATCTTCCTCTGTCATCAGCTAAAAAAAAAAAAAAAAAAAAAAAAAAATCACTTACCCTACTCTACAATGTAAATACTCTCCATCTCTAACAGTGCTGATGACTTCATTATCTCTGCTCACCAAACAGTGTCTTTTCACTGACGATTCAAATTATGTAAAGTAAGTAGAATGGAATGGAATGCTTTGAAAAGAATAGAAATTTGTCAATGCAATAGGATTTCCCCTATGTGGCCCCATCATAGATTAAATGGCATACTTCAAAATTACACTCTGCTTCCTGATGCAGGAGTAATCAAAATGACCTCAACTTTAAGATCTAACTTTTCAAATATAGGTTTATTTTCTTATATAAGACCAAGTAGAAATCATAGCTAAGCCATATAATACCACTGATGAAGCAAACATAATTCATACACACAATATGATATATATATACATGCATGTATATATAATATAGTACATGTATATGTATATGTGTGTGCATATATATATATATATATATATATATATTATATTGAACAGTTTGAATATATCCTTGAAAAGGTCATTTTTGGAAATGTATTTCCAAAATTCATATGTAATTAGAGGTGGGAACCTATAGAAAGTAACTAGGATTAGATGATGTCATTAGGGAGGAGGCTCCATGCCAGGGTTAATGAATTGACAGAAGGAAGGAAGACTTAGCTGAAGTGTTCACTGTGTCTCGACATATGATGCTCTTTGCCATGCTATGATACAACAAAGGGACCTACACCAGTTGCTATGAAGACTGTGATGCTGTACTCTTGACCTTTTCACCCTCCAGAACCGTGAACCAATGAACTCTCTATTATTTCCATTTCTTTGTTTGCTTTTCTGTCTTGTTTGTTTCTGTTTTGTTTCGTCTCATTTTTTTGTTTTGTTTTGATTTGATTTGATTTGATTTGATTTGATTTGATTTGATTCAGAGCCTCACTTTGTAGCTAAGCTGGCCTAGAACTCACAATGTGCCTCTTGCTTTAGCTTCCCAAGTGCTCTGATTACAGGTTCATGCAAGCATGGCTGTCTAACATCTAATTAATGCTACCTGTGACCTCCGATGTAGTAAAAAAAAAATTAACCAAGAAGATGGGAATTTGATTTAAACCAATCTTACAATATATAAGTGACTAAGTATTAGCTTGTTGTCACTAGGACTCATTACTGATAAGACAGTGTACATAGTTTGCCTGCCAATTCCTAACACAAAATTGGAGACCCCTCTCAGGTTCAGATTGGCTGTTGATTAGAGGAGTATATTTCCAACTAGCTAACAAGCAAGGGGAAAGAGAGCAGATGCTGTTGAAATGTAAGTTAAGAGTCAGAAAAATATTTACTAGAGGCAAGATAAAATCAAGCAATATGGACTAATTAAAGGATCCCAAGAAGAAATACCTACAAATATCCCATAAGGCATTGTGTCATTCACTGTCATTTTATGTTAGGATATGAGAAGTTTACTAAACATCAGCTGAACCATTGTCCTCAAAAAGAGCTTTCCTTGTTTTTGTGATATGAAGACATAAAAATAATAATAAATTTAGACAGAGCACAATAGTAAGTACTTACCATTGACAGAGATGTCCTCCAGGTGTTCAAGTTGCCCCAAAACCAACAAGATGTACATCTCAAGCACGATCATCTTTAACAGAGTAAGACAAAATTTTCCATAAAGGGCTGGATAGTAAATGTTTCATTTAGGGTTTAGCAAAATAGCTCTCTGTCTCAGCTCAACTCTAATATTATAGCCCCAAAGCAACCATGTATAATGCACAAATAAATGGGCATGGCTATGTTCAGTAAAATTATTTTTAAAAAAGGCAGTGAGTAAGATATGGTTCACTGGGTGTAATTTATCAACACCAACCTACCTCAGAAGAATGGAATAGGAGCTGAGCAGCTAGGCTCAGCTTCACGTGTCATACACATGTGCCTGCTCTTCAACAGCAACAACAAAAACTCTGTATTTATTTTATTTGGACAGTAAAGGACTGGAGAGATGGCTCAGCAGTTAAGAGCTCTGACTACTCATCCAGAGGTCCTGAGTTCAATTCCCAGAAACACATAGTGGCTC
This sequence comes from Mastomys natalensis, assembly GCA_021653895.1. Taxonomy (NCBI): domain Eukaryota; kingdom Metazoa; phylum Chordata; class Mammalia; order Rodentia; family Muridae; genus Mastomys; species Mastomys natalensis. The sequence goes on along the minus strand of JAJTUV010000163.1, from coordinate 2,687,924 downwards.
ACAACCATCTGTAATGGGATCTGATGCCGGTTTCTGGTGTGTCTGAAGATAGTGACAGTGTACTCATATGAATAAAATAAATAAATCTTTTTAAAAACAGAAAGAAAGAAGAAAAGAAGAAAGAAAGAAAGAAAGAAAGAAAGAAAGAAAGAAAGAAAGAAAGAAGAAAACAAAGAAAGAAAAAATAAAAGTAAAACTTTGAAAACTAGTTATTTACTTATAAAATATATTTATTATAGAAAATCTATTATTTAATAAAATTTTAGGTTTTTGAAGTTCCAAACCTAATATGTGTTTGATTAAACAATTGACAGATTTAAAAACAAACTTCTTGAGATACCTAATAATGGGCATGGGTGGATAGACAAACAGACAGCTAATATTTATCATCCTTGGAAAAAGATACCTCGCTATTTCTAGGGAACATTTAAATAGGACCTTCTCTCCAATCTTCTGTTAGTAGTTTGCAAAATTTAGTTATGTAATTTTTAATCAGGGATATTTTGGAAAAACAGAATCCACTGGTTTTCTTCAGAAGATCTGAGGCTAGCCCCCAGCCTCTGTGATTCTTAGGAATGAGTAGCACATCACCTGTGATTATGATGCTGTGGAGCAAACTCAGGATACAGCGCAGTTATTTACAAACAGATGCCACTATGGAAGGCAGCAGATAGGACAACAGTTGTTTTAGACAAGTGTTCTTTCTATTGTGATTTTTTTTATGGGGACATGTGTTTGCCCTAGGTGTCTGAAGAATGGTTTACTCTTTGCTGTTCTCTTCACTCTTGTTCCCTTGTGTTTCCTCCTAAAGGAAATGTGTTTAAACAGCACAGAAACACAACCTGCACAGATAGGATCTATATTTTAACTCTGACTTGGTTCAAGACCTTTCTCAGATGTCTTCTGGGATTGGGTTCATTTTCTGTTTGAAGAGTACCAGCCCTCAATAGATGATAGTGTTGCAGTCTAGACTTCATCAGAAGCTGTGTGTGTGTGTGTGTGTGTGTGTGTGTGTTTGTGTTGCACTCTGCCTTCATAAATAATAACTGCTCTAACTTCTAAAATAAAAAAATAGGATCATTAAAAACAAGAAATATTGATCTCTGACTAACAATGCACACAGAAAAGGAATTCAAGAGGAAAGTACAAAGTGTGCTCTGTGTGCCAAATGCAAGCACAGTGACAATCTGTAAACATTTAAAAGCTACCAGAAATCCTTCATTGGGAGGAAGAGTCATCACATAACAGAGTGCAGGGTGCTGCTACAGAAAGACACAGGTCCTGATTTCTCTGTAGCTTTCTGAAAAGCTCAAAGTTGCTGACTACCTAGTTTCAGGCATTTTTGAAAAATATGTTTTGGCACACAGGTAAAACACTTTACTAACCCAGAACTTCTGATGGGCATGCAGCTCTGATGGACATGAAGCAAGAGTTTATTCACAGTTATGCCCACCATTCCCAGAAGTAGAGCCATTTTAAAAAAAAAATCTTTGGGAAACTTAACTTTGGGAAAACTCTACTCTCCCCTCTCCCAATGGTGCCAACTTGGGAAAGGTGAATCCAATCATAAATTCACTGAATGGCACAAATATTACTGAGAATACTGTGGCTCTCCCTGCTACCTTCCTACAGCTGACAGGTCCTAGACTTCCCTATCAAGAACCCATATTAGCATGGAAGCGGGTAGGTGGGGGAACACCCTCATAGAAGCAGGGGAGGGGGATGGGATAAGGGCTATGGGGGGCAACAAGAAAGGGGAAAACATTTGAAATGTAAATAAAGAAAATATCTAACAAAAAAGAAAAATACACACACACAACATATGTATATATATAATCCATATTATCCAAGACACCCAGGTAAGCACAAAAATTTGCTGGCTGGGAAAGTAACTTGCAACTACAGAGCAAAAATGCTACTTCTCTACTCTTTGCTCCAGGGCATATACCACATTTGCACGCAACTTTCAATCTCTGGGGAATTTTTGCTTGCCTTTCTCATTACACTTCCCTTACCAAGGTTAAGGTCAATTCAGATCAGCCAATCCTCTATCATGCTGCTGTATTGTTTTTGATTTTTTTTTTATATCATGCTGCAATGATAACATTTTCCTTGCATTGTACCATGTATAGTAGTTACTTTTCTATTGCTATGATAAAATACTATGATCAAAAGTAACCTTTAGAAGAAATAGTTTATTTTGGCTTATGGTTCCAGAACGACAGTGCATGTAGTAGGGAAGGCATGACAGTTGGAGGCTGGAGCAGGGAGCTAGCTGGTTACATCTTCAACCATGTACAGGAATCAGTGAAAAAGAACAGAACATGTGGTAAGACTATAAAGCTTCAATGTCTGCCCCAAACCAGTGATGTACTTCCTCTAGCAAGCCTCTACCTTGTAAAGGTCCCATAAACTCCCCACCAACTGGGGACCAAGTATTCAAATATATGAGTCTATCAGGGCCATTTCTCATTCAAACCACAGCACTATGTTCTGTCTTATAATGAAAGGTTGAAATGTCTTATAGGATAATCAAATCTTATCTAAGTCTACATCCTGCACCAGGAGCTCTGTGAATTTGGACTCTTCAGTGTATAACTATCATGGTCATCTAAAAGCAAAGCAGAATCTCAGAATGAATTCCAAACCTACAGAGTCTTCATCTTTACAAGATGCCTAAGTGACTAACATTAATATGATAAACCAGAGAAGCCAACGTTCTCAGAGAAGAGCCCTCACCTACTCCTGGGGTCTTACTTGTTAACATGACAAAGAATCTGTATTGTATGGATTGGGTGGAAAGCAATGGTTGACAAATTTCTCCTGTATTCTTCTTTAGGAGAAAGGGCAGTAACCAGGCATCATGGTGCCCTTCTATAATCTCATCAATGGGAGGCAGAGGTAGGATATCTAGAGTTGGCTTCATGCTGAGAACTTGCCTCAAAACAATAGCAATAGGAATAATAATAGGAAGGAGTCATTTAACTGTGTAGCTTTGTCCCTAGGGAAGCACTATAGACAAAGCTATCCCAGAGAGGATCAACTCTGCTCATTATACCACCAGTGGGAAAGAGTGATGTGGGGTATGCAATGGGTGTTCAGTAATTAGGGTCTCAACAACTTACCAGTGTGATAAAAAGGAGATGGTCTTTCTTCTAGTTTTGTTGCCACTTCTCCAGTCAAAATTGTTGTCTTAAGCAACTTTGTCTGTTCCGGATCTAAAATCCCAAAAGAAGCACAGCAGACTTTTGGAGAGGCTGCGGACTTTAGGATACTGACTGACATCATACTCCATGCATTCCAGGCTTCCAGGGCTTGTTCAAACCTAACTATATGGTATGTACCTGGTAGGGTACTCAATAAACTCTGCTGACAGACTGTGAAGATTCATCATCACTGGCTTCAGAGGGAAAGTACTCACAGGCTCCTCCACACACTGAACCTGGACAGACTTTTCCCAATGTGGAGAGCTAATTGCTTCCTTGTCTCTGGATTGCATATTGCTTATTACTGGCCTGACATTCCAATACCCCTGAAGCACAAGTAGTGATCCCTGAAGCTGCTTTAACCTTTTCAAACTCTAACAACTTTATTGTTCGCCTCATTACACCCTCCAGACCTTCTCCAGATGACAGTCTGATGTAGAGGCTTCAGCCAGCACACTTCATTAGCACTTTCTTCTCTGTTGGCCACACAGTAAGAGTCCCAAGAATTCAGGAGAAAAACTTCAGGGACCATCTCAGGCTTTTAGTCCTTCATGTCCCCAGCACTTTTTTCAACTAAAAGTCATGTGTGTGTTTTCAAAACTATGGACCCTTGTCCCCACAGCTCCCAGCACTCTCCAGCAGCAGCTTAGATATAAAGAGCTCTGAAGGAAATAATGCTTTGCCCCACCATCACCAGGACAGACTGTTTCTAACCCTCTACCCAGATCATGCTGACATCCTTTGTTGACTAAAGAGCCCAGCTTCTTTGGCCTTCTGATATGGACTGAAGACAAGCTGCTTTCCAGTGATCTTCCAGGCCTTCTGTGCCAGGTTAGGACCACTGAGGCTCCCAGCCATACAGAATGAGCAACTACCAGTTCTCAGCCTCTGCTGTGGTGAGGACTGCCATGTTAAACTACCCAGCCATATTGTGTAAACCAATCTAATAAATCCCCTTTGTGATACATATCCATCTACAACACAATGACCCCCCTATTTTCATTGAAAAACCCCAAACCCTTCTTGGACACAAAACAAAAAATTCCAGTAACCTCCCCAAAAAAACACCACATAAAAAATTTCCCTATTTTCCCCCTCGGGCAAGTCGTATTCCTAACCCTCCCGGGTTGGGCCTTTCCCCTCAGTCATCTGAAAGGTGCAAAAGAAATGTGCCTACCATCAGGCCTCTGTAGCCACCAAAGGTGATATAGTCTGCATACCTCTGTTGCGGGTACCTACAGAAGTGCTAAATAAATGCTACCCTACGAACACCGTGATCCACAATTTTGGAATCTGATCCGGGAGAATGTTTGAATTTCGTTGTTAAAATGATTTTCCAAAAAGAAAAAAACAATCCTCCAAGTCTACACATCATTTCCTTGTATGTAAAACTCAGAAGGAAAGGGAACATGGCGCCTTTTCCTCTGCCCCGGGACATATGCAACAGTGGACTAGTTACCTTGGCAACCTGAAAGCTTTCCCTTTCATGAACCCACCTAAAATGCCTATTCCCCCCTGAAAGCAATCCATAATCTTGTAAAAGGGGCCCCAGTAATTACTCGGGCTGAAATAATATTGTTTACAAGACCAACCTCCAGGACTCATCAATTACCCCTTCCCCTCTTCTTCAGTGACAATCTCAGGGTCCAGGGGATTTGAGCTCTTATTGGCCTCAGAGGTTTTGTGAAGGTTACATTCTCCCACAACTAATGCTTGGGGCCAGCCTCCATTTTCCCCAGCTCCACAAGTCACAATCAAACTCATGCTGGCAGTTGACATTTTTTTTAAAATATTTTTGCTCTTTTTTCTGCCTAGCACTTTGCTCCATCTTGACAAAAAATGTTCCTGTTATTGCCATTACTAACTAATAGCCCTTGGACCCCTACTGGGAAACAGTATCATAAATTGTTTAAGATTTTACCTATCCTGCAACAAAAAACCCGGGCAGCTTCAGGCCATTTTTTACTTTAAAATTTATACAGCCGGGCCATTTTTTGTGGGAAGATACCGCCTCTCCCTGGGCTGGAGTGGGACGAAAAATTCATTTCCTATCATAATGTGCAACTCCTCATTCAGCAGCCTCAACAGGAGGCATACTTGGGAGGAAGTGCTTGAGCATTTGTTTTTTGAGGGGTATAGAAATTCATTATCTGGTCTTGCTCTTTTTTTTGGCACTTAACATATGGATGAAGAGATGGAGTCCCCCAACTAGTTAGCCATTGGGTCAGGTAACTGCTGTGGAAAGAAATATTGAAGAGAGCTAGCTGGATCAAATGCATGTATCTTAATGGTCTGTTGGTCTCTATGTAGTGGAGGCCTGTTAATTGCCATAAACATGTGCCTGTGTCGTGTGTCTTTCAAGTAACTTTTTCTAACCACCTGGGGAACCTTGAAGAAAGAAAGTGGAGATTATATAAAGAATGAGTACCATACCATAAAGGCTGGAGAAGGTTTGAAGGGAGAGAAGAAATATGCTCTTACATCAGCTGTGGGATTTTTAATAGAAATGCAATCTGCTAATTATGGGAGTTTTGCATTGTAAATTACTATACAAGTAACACTATGGCTGAGCAAATGTAAGTAGAAGAAGTGAGCTGAGAGTTTCTCACTAGATGAAAAGAAACTCTCACTTCGATTTTTTTATATAAACAATCCTATTGGGCAGAGTGCTGCTTATCTTGATTTAGCCCAGCATACACCTGTAATCTTAGTGCTCTATACCTCAGAAGCTTCAGTATGTCAGGGTCATCTTTGGCTACACAGAGAGTTTCTAGGCTAACCTGGAATACCATGAAACCTTGTCTCAACAAAACAAAGAAACAACAACAAAAAAAATAACCCCACACTATTATTAATATCTCCCATTTTTTTCTGTCTACTCCCTGTAAAATTCCATTTCCATGAAAACACGGGATGAAGGACAGCTTGTGATTTTAAGCTTACCTACTAGTATCTGGTGCACCCTGGCAGACCCCACACCTCTCCTGTTGCCTGGCATTGGTACCATTGCTGAGGCAGAGAAGAATCATAGGAGATGCTGCCTGAGTGAAAGTCTGACCCCTTCACTTAGTCTCTAGCACTCATTGCCTAGAGTGCTATTGCTGAAGTAGTCTACAAAGAACCAGTGGCAATTCAGAGTATCTAATCCTAGGAAAAAAAATGGACACCTGAGATGTATGAAAACACTTAAGTTTGTGTTTATTTGAAAGAAGGAAAATGATTCAACAGATCTTTTCCCTTTTTTACTTTTAGAATTATTTGCATCATCTTTTGCTAATAAGAGAATGGAATCAAGTTGGAACATAGACTGCCTCTACCTTCTATAAACAATTTCAGTGAGTAGAAATAAACATATTAGTGTCTGGATCCCTTTCCAGTAGCCTACATGAAGGAGATTATAGTAATTATTGAGAATCAAAGCTTCTCCATCAGTAACAAAAAAACTGGAAATCATTGTGGAAAGAAGATCTCGTACTCTGAACTCTGGCTCCATGGCTCTTACTGAAAGCCATGAAGAAATAAACCACAATCCCCCAAAGCTGAATGACATGTGTCCAACTCCATTCAGTTTCATATTGGAAAACGAGGGAGCTGGGTAGCTGAGAGCATAGCATGCCTTGGGCCAAAATCAACGCAAATAAATATATATTACTTCTCATTTCTAATCATTAGTCAACCACATGTCCAGTATGTGCACAACAAATACTTAAAAGTTATGTGCACAAAAGAAGTTAAAACTTCTCCCTTCCAGAGCTGATGAGGCTTGCTAGTGCAACTGTTTTTGTCTTTGGTAAAATGGTCTCTTATGGCCTCTGGAGTCTAGAATTTTAATGACTCTATAGATAGAAGCTCCTGTGGTAATAAGATTCCCAGAAAGAAAATTAAGTGAATTGAAACTCTGTCCAAACATAGACTTATATGAAGCAGCCAACAGACAGCAATTCAACACCGCCATTAACAAGGGCATGGGACTCAGATTCTAGTCTGATTAGACCTTATTAAAAGGACCATACATGAAGATTTTCAAAATGTATCTTTTAGCGTCTCAGTTCAGCAATGTCTTTGCATTAATTTCCCTCTGGTCAACACTTAAAATAACAAAATCCACTACTCGACTCTAGGGGGCAATGTAAATTACACCTCCAATCTCTAACCAGTGCTTCGATGAAACTTCATCTTACAATTAACGTCTGACTCACACCAAACCAGTGTGGCTTTGTCACTGACCGGATGTACCGACTTAATAAATGCGAAATTTGAAGTAGAACAATGAGGAGAATCGTAGATCGGAAGTGATACTTTAGAAAACGGAATAGAAGCGCTTATGTCAATTGCAATAGGATTTGCCCCTATGTGGCATCCAGAACTACATATGAATTCATAACAATAGCATCTGGTTCACCACATAAATCAGAAATTACACTCTGGAGCTTCAACCCTTGATGTCAGAGGACACGTAATCAAAATGACACCTCGAAAGACTTTAAGGATCGTAGTAACTTCCCTGTTTATTTCTTCTTCAACTCAACACCCCATCGCGCGCACGTAAGGTCTATATGTCACTTATCATATATAAGGACTTATATAGACATACGCAACGTAGTGCAAAACATCAACGCCTATCTAGAGACCCATATAACAACAACATTGCTCACTGATGTGCACACGCAAAAAACCATAATTCATAACACCATACAATATAGAAATATTTATATATACTATAATTGCATGTATATATAATATAGTCACAATGAAGTCTAGTATGTGAATAATACTGTGTTTGCAATAAAAAAACTGAAATATACTTATAATATATAATTATCTATATATATTATAGTTACTGAACAGTTTTGAATATCACTACTCTTTGAAAAGTCATTTTAATATCTGGAAATGTATTTCCATAAATTCAAAATGTATATTACAGAGGCGGGAACTCAAGTCTAGAAAGATGAAACTCGGCGATTAGAATGATGATCCATTAGGGAAGAGAAAGGTAGCTCCATGCCAGGGAATCTCATGAACTTGCGACAGTTAAGTGAAGGAACGCTTAGTACTGAAGAGTACACAGTGTCATCGCCATAATTAATGCTCTTTTATTGCAAGCTATCGATACACAACAGGGACATACTCTAGCCAAAAACGCATGTTTGCTAATAAAGCTATTGATGCAGCGTACTCTTGACCATTCTTCAACCCTCCAGAACGTGTAACTCTAATGAACTCTCTATTATTCCAGTTATCTTGTGTTTTGCTTTTCTGTCTTGTTTTGATTCTCTGTTTGAGTTTTTGTGTCTCAATTTTTTGAGTTTGTGTTTCGATTTGTACTTCTGACTCCTTGATTTGATTTGATTTGAAATTTGATTTGACTTCTCTAGAGGCCTTCACTTTGTAGCTTAAGTTCTGCTAGAAACTCACAATGTGCGCTCTGCTTTAGCTTCCACGTCGCTCTGATACAGGATTTTATAATCATTCAAGCATGGCAGTCCTATCAACTAATTAATTGCCCCCTGACACTGTAGACCTCACGATGAGTAGTAAAAAAATAAATTAACCCAAAGAAGACTAGTGCGGAATATGATAATAAACCAAACTTACAATATATAAGTTGTACCGAAGTATATTAGCTTCATATATGTCCACTAGGCGGACTTCGATCTAACAGAATAATCCCCAGAGTCCAATTATAGTTTTCGTGCTGTCGAATTCCTGAACGCCACTAAATATGAGAGACGCACCGCCGTCGCCGGCTCAGAATAGGCCTGTTGATGAGAGGAGTAAACATTTCCTAACTACCTACCAGTCAAGGCGGAGAAGAAGATCGATCTGTGAAATGTACAGTTACAGAGAAACAGAAAAATATTTACTAGAAGGCAAGATAGAATATCAAAGCAAATGGACTAAAACTAAAAGGATCCCGAAGCAAGCAAATACCCTACAAATTATCCCATAAAGGCATTGTGTCATTCCACTGTCCATTTATAAGTTAGCGATATGCGAAAATTTTACAAACAGCAGCTGTAAGGCCATTGTCCTCCAAAAGAGACTTCCTTGTTTTTGTGATATGAAGACATAAAAATAACAATAAATTTAGACAGACACAATAGTAAGTACTTATTACCACCGACTAGAGATGTCCTCCAGGTGATCCAAGTTGCCCCAACAACCAACAAGATGCGTCTACATTCTCAGGCACTATCATCTTTAACAGAGTAAGAGCAAAAATATTTACATAAAGGCTGGATAGTAAATGTTTCATTGAGGGTTTAGCATAAAAGCTCACTGTCTCTCATCTCACCTCTAATATTATAGCCCCAAAGCAACCATGTAGTGAACTGCACAAATAATGGGCATGGCTATGTTCAGTAAAACTTATTTATAAAAAGGCAGACTGAGTAAATATGTTCACTGAGCGTTTAATTTAACACACCAACCTAACCTTCAGAAAATGGATAGGAGACATAGCAGCTAGGCTCAGCTTGCACACAAGTGCCTTGCACTTCAACAACAAGCACAAAAAATCTCAAAGTATTTTATTTTATTTGGACAGTAAAGGACTGAGAGAGATGGCTCGCAGTTAAGAGTCCTCTGACTACACATCCAGAGTCCAAGCTGCTTTTCAATTCCCAGAAATCACATAGTAGGCTCCAACCATCTGACATGAGGATCTGATGCCGGTATCTCGGTGTGTCTAGAAGATAGCGAAGAAAAAAACAGTGTACTCATATGAATAAAAATAAATAAATCTTTTTAAAAACATGAAAGAAAGAAGAAAAGAAAGAAACAAAGGGTAGGAAAATAAAGAGAAGAAGAAACAAAGAAAGAAAATATAAAAGTAACACTTCAAACTCTAGTTATTTACTTATAAAATAAATTTATTATAGAAAACTGAATATTAATAAAACTTTTAAAGGTTTATAGAAGTTCCTAAACCAAATATGTGTTTGATTAAACAATTGACAGATTTAAATAACAAAACACTCTTGAGTCATAACCCTAATAATTGGCTGCAAGATGCTGTGTGGAGTAATTAGACAAAACAAGACAGACTGGCTAAAAATTATTATCATCCATTGGAAATAAGAATCTATGACTCTTGCTAATTTTCTAGGAACGTTTAAAAAGGGACCCTTTCTCCTCCAATCTTCGTTAGTAGTTTTGCAAAATTTAGTTATGTAATTTTAAATCAGGATATTTCTTGAAAAAGACAAATACAGAATCCACTGGTTTTCTTCAGAAGATCTGAGGCTAGCCCTCCAGCCTCTGTGATTCTTTGGAATGAGTAGCACAAAATTCCAACCCTGTGATTAATAGATGCTGTGGAGCAAACTACAGGATACAAGTCGCAGTTAGTTACAACCAGAATGCCACTCTGGAAGGTAAGCAGATAGGACAACATTTGATGTTTTGTACAAGTGTTTCTTTCTCTTGTGATTTCTATTTATGGGGACATGTGTTTGCCTCGGTTCTGAAGAACAAAATAGTTTACATCCTTAAGCTGTTGCTCTTCACAGGACTGTGTTCTCCCTTTTATGTTGAGTTCTCCTCTAAACGGAAATGTGTTTAAACAGCACAGAAACACCAACGTGCACAGATAGGATCTATCAATTTTAACTCTGACATCTGGTTCTCGACCATTTCTCAGATGTCTTCAGGGGGGGGGGGGTGGGGGGGAGGGGGAAGTGTGGGGGTGGGGTGCTGTGTGGAGGGTCTTTGTAGGTTTTGGGATGTGGTAAGCAGTGCTGGGGAGGTTTGGGGGGGGGGGGGCGGCGGGGCGGTCCGAGGAGAGGGGTGGGAAGGGGATGGGAGTAAGTGTGGTATGGTCGAGGTCTTGTAGGTAGCGATGGGTTGCTGTGGGGGGGGGTAGGCAAGGGGGGGTGGGGTAGTGGGGTGGTGCGGGGGGGGGGGGGCGTGTTTGGGTATTGGGTGGGTGTTTTGTATGGTGTAAGTTTCTGCATCTCGCCTTCATTTAAATAATAAAACTTGCTTCTACGAACTTCCTAAAACTAAAAAAATATAGACTCATGTAAAAAATCAAGACAGAGTGATACCATTGACATAACAAATAAGCACCACAGAAAAGGATTCAAAGAGTGACACGAAAGTACCAAGACTGTGCACTGGGTCGCCACAATGACAAAAGGACACAGACTTTGAAACATCTGAGTAAACGATATTTACATAAAAGCTACTCTAGATAAATCTATCATTGGACAGAGAGTCCATTTCACCATAACATCGGTAGTGCAGGTGCTGCTAACAGATATAGGAGACACAATAGCGAGCCATTACTTCTTCCTCTGTAAGCATTTGATCTGAAAATGCTTCCTAAATAAGTTGCTCGACCATTACCGTCTTATGTTCAGCATTATTGAAAAAATATGTTTTGGCATCACAGGTAAAAGAAACACTTTTACAACCAGAACTTCTGATGGGCATAGAGCCAGACTCTGATGGACATGAACAAGGAGTTTATTCACTAGTTTGCCCCACCATTCCAGAAGTAGACCATTTAAAAAGAAAAAAAAAGAAAATCTTCTGGAAACTTCTAACTTATCTGGGAAAACTCTTACTCTTAGCTTACCATCGCACCCTTGTCACCGCGTCTTTGGGAAAACTCTACGCTCCCTCACTCTTCCCAATGCGGTGTGTCAAAACTTCTGGGAAAAAGGAGAATCCCATCATAAATTCACCTGACCATGGCAACAAAGTATTACTGAGACAATATCACTGTGTGACCTTTATATATCACTCAACTGACGAGCGTGGCTCAAAGCGGCCGAGCCGAGATGGGTCTTAATGGCTCTCTCTCATGCTACACCAGGAAATTCCAGTCCTACAGCTGCGACACGTCCTAGACTTTTTCATTTTATTGCATACTCACCAATGACTTTCCTATCAATAATCCATATTAGCCAAGGAAGCGGGTGTACGTGTGAGTGGGGGTAACAACATCCTGCCATACAAAAGAACGCAGGGGCGTGGGAGGATGGGAATATATGGCTTTGGGGGCAACAAGAAAGGGGAAAATACATTTGAAATGTAAATAAAGAAAATATCTAACAGAAAAAGAGAAAAAATACACACACAAATAAGGAAGATATATCTTAAGGAAAGAAGAATCGAACCCTACCAGAAATCAAAGGCTATAAGATATAAAAAACTACCATAATTATACACCAAGCGAGCAGAACACAAACACTTTACCCAACCAGGTAAAGACCAAAAAAAACATTTTGCCTGGCTGGCTGCATAAAAATAACCATAGCAACTACAGAGCCAAGAATCAAAATGCTACTGATGTTCTAGCTCGCTCTTTTAAACCATTAGCATGGATGTTACACTTGTGACCGATCTATGCTGACCAGTGGAGGGCATATACCACATATTGCCAACCAACTTTCAATCTCTGTTTAATTTTTTGCTTGAGCCTTTGTCTCTCATGCTAAACTTAATTTTAGTTTTACCATTACCCAAGGTTAAGGAGTCGCGCAGGTTACAAGTATCAGTCAGAGAAGCGGGGCCAACTCCTACTAATCATTCGAGTATGCTTGGTAATTGTATTTTAAGTTGAAATAAGCACATTATTTTTGATTTAATATTTTTTCTTATACGAATTGCTGCTTAGGCAACTAATCCTTTAAAGAGAAAAGGCCATTGCCATAGTAACACTTTTCGGCAACTTTCTTAGTCCTAGCGTGCAAGAATCATTTGTGATCGCCCCAAGGGGGCCCAAGTTCAAAAAATAGGAGCTTAGTGGGCCCTTTTCCAACAAAAAGTATTTCTCAAAATGAAAAGGGAAAAATTTTAAAGAAAAAAATTTACCTTTAATGTAAAAACCCCCTGCCCAACGTGAAAAAACTCTGGAACTCTACTTTTATAAAATCTTCAAAAAAAAGAACCAAGAATCCAAATGGAAACCCCCAATCAGGCTTTCTCTTAAAAACCCAAATGTGCTAAATGAGGGAAATTCAAATAGGTACCAAATCCCCCGGTTTCCCATGCAAACTCTTGTTCACTATGGGGGTGTTACTATTTTAAACCAAACAAAGGAATCGAAGATTAAAGGGTGGGAAATTTCCAAGAATTTTTTGTGTTTTTCCTTGTCGGAAGAAAGATAACCAGAGACACTTCTGGGGACCTTAACAAATTTTCCCCACTAACAAGGGAAAGCATGAAGGGTGATTGGGGAAGCAGTTCCCCTTTTCCGTCCCCTTGAAAAAAGGGAAATACAAACGGGTTTCTTAAATTCTTTTATTGGCAGAGGAAGATATAAAAAAAGCTATCCGAGGGGTCAAAACCAATTACCAAGGGGGAAAAAATGGTTTGGGGGGTATAATGGGTATTTTTAAAAGGGCCAATAAAACTACCAGGGATAAAAACCGGAACATGGAATTCCGATTTTTTTAGAAGTTTCATAAAAATTCTCCCAACTTAAAATTTGTGTTAAAGAATTCTCTGTTTTTTGCTCTACAAAGTGGAAAGAAACGGGCGTCGAATCCACAAAAGGAGCAGAATGGGCGGGATTTAGGATACTGATTTAAAATTTCATACTCCATCCCTTCCGGCTTCCCAGGCTTTTCCCCAAAACTACTAGGGGTATGAACCCTGTGGGGAATTCCAAAAAAACCTCTTTTGGCCCCAGAAGGGTGAAAAATAAAAATCTCCCCTTGGCTTAAAGGGAAAAAGCCCCCCACAGGTTTCCCCCTTTAACTAAACCCTGGACAGGCTTTCCCAATTTTGGTGAGCTAATTGCTTCCTTGCTCAAAAATGGCATTTTTTTACTGGCCTGACATTCCAATACCCCTGAAGCAAAAGTAGTGTTTTCCCTAAGCTGTTTAACCTTTTCAAACTCTAACAACTTAATGTTCCGCCTCATAAAACCCTCCAGACCTCCTCCAATGACAGTCTGTGTAGAGCTCACCCGCCCCCCTCATTAGCATTTTTCTTCTCTTTTTTTGGGCCCAAAACAGTAAAGAAGGCCCCCAGAATCCGGAGAAAACTCAAAAAACCCATCTCAGGCTTTTAGTCCCTTCAGCCCCGCACTTTTTAAACCCAACTAAGTCATGTGTGTGTTTTCAAAACTTGCCCCCTTTGCCCGCAAAAAAAGGTTTCCCCCAGCACTCCCAGCACATTTGATATAAAGAGTTTCCTAAAGGGAAAAAAAATTTGTTTTTGCCCACCATCACCAGGAAAAGGATTTTTTCCCTTAACCCCTCTCCCCCAAAATCATCTGCACCCTTTTTTGACAAAAGGAGCCCAGTTTTCTTTGGCCTTGAAATGGGTTTTGAGAAAAAAGGCTGCTTTTCCAGGAACTTCTGGGGGCCTTCTGTCCCCCAGGTTAGGACCCTGAGTTTTTCCCACCCCAATATAGTAAATGACCCCCTACCAGTTTCAGCCTTTGTGGGGAGGCTTGTGGTGAGGACGCCATTTTTAAACCCCCACCCCCTTTGGGTGTAAACAATCTATAAAATCCCTTTGTATTCATATCCATTTTACACCCAGTTCTTCCAGAGGACACTATGTACTACCTTTTTGGCCCCCCCTAATCCTTTTAAAAATCTTTTTTCTACTAAAAAATTTAAAACCAAATTTTCTCTTCTACATTGAGGGGTTCCCCTTCACCCCCGGCCCTCATTCCTATCTTGTAATGGAAAGATTTTGGTGCATGTTTAAGAGTTCAAATGATCTACCCAAAGAATGATCCCCCTAACTCAAATAGCATAAAAACACAAAGAGTTTTATTTGCAGATGCCGTACTAGGGCTTCCTTTCCCAGTAGAGACACAGTAGCTAAGATAAGCACATAGGGATTCGGGAGGGACTTTATTTGCTCCATCTGGCATTATACCAGGTTGGGGCTGAATGTTCGGGGATTGGAAATCTGCACCATTGGCTTGAGCCAGGGGGGCAGTTTGAGCTGGACCTGCTGGACTCCACTGAACAGAGATTTAGACTTCTCCGAACTTTTGTTTGAAGCTGTCATGAGTCAGTAGCTTTCTTCTACTGTAATGTAGTAAAATTGGAATTAGAGGTGAAAGTTTGTCCTTATTATAAACAATTCTTGGGAGTAGGAATGTGAAGTAGTATATTTTAAATAGGTGGCACTCAATCTGTTTATGTTACAGAGGCCACCATGTTCCTGACTAGGCTAGGCCTGAAGACACGAGCAGCGGCACCGCTCAGCTCATGGCACTGGCTCAGCGGCCAGAGACACAGCCCTGCCACCCACAAGCCAGCATAGGAGATGGCTCTACCAATCTTACCACACTGTCTCAAAAGGGTTTGGGCTGAGCCAGACCATCCCACCATCCACGTGGTACCCAGAAACAGAGACTCTAATGCTTAATGATTAACCAAAGACTTTATAAGTTTGGTAATGCTCAAATTAACAAGATGCCCATACAACTGGAGGTGTTTCCCAATAACTAACCTAGATATAAGTTGTTACCAGGATGCTCTCAGTCCAAACTTGGTTCTCCATCCTCTTACATCTCTGTCTCTCCCTCGATCCTCCCCTTCTTCGATCTTCCTTTCCTTACTCTCTTCTCTTCCTCTCCTTACTCTCCCACCTTAGCTCTTCCCAACTTTTGGGGAAATTTTTCCCACTACATAGGGATATAGCTCAGCTGCAGGAAGCCCTATAAACTGGGCACAGTAGCAAACACCTAAAATCCCAATATTTAAAATAGAAGAAAAGAGGGTCAAAAATTCAAGGTTATCCTCAGCTATATGAGTTCAAGGCTAACTGGGCTAACATGGGACTCTGTCCAAAATAAGTAATAAATATTTAAGCTGTTTTCTTACTAGTTTCCATTTCCAGTATTTTTCTACCAAAAAATATTGGTTTCATCCATGAGTTTCTTCATATAGTCACACTGTGTGTCAGAAATATTTTGAGTCTAAAACATTCAAAGAAATATCTTCTGCTACAAAGGGATTTAAAAAATCACAAGGAAATTTTTCTCCCACTTATTGCTTTATATTAAAATTAAACACACTTAATATTGTCAAGAAAAGGCCCTTTCAGGGGAAAGATCTGAACCACACCCTCCAAGAAGTGTGAAGAGAGAAGCCAAGCACAGGATGCCGAGCCTGAGGGACCCTCCCGTCCTTTCATTACACCTAAGAATCGACTCTGATTCAGTGACCGTGCCTGTGAACTCTCTCTCTTCACAGGAGGCTTTGCCTCCTTCCTCCCTTGGTAACCATCTCCTAAGACACATGTCCTCGAACATAAGTCTATCAGAATGCAGTGAGGTCAAGCGTACAATGATGTTAGTCAAACAGAAGCTGAACTGTTGTCCTCAAAAGAGCTCTGCTTTGTTTTTGTGACATGAGATATAAAAATAATGATAAATCTACATAATCAATTAGTTTCTTGCCTGGAACAGGTAGCTGACAGAAACTGCTATTTTGTTCACTTGAAAACATTTTCTAGTTTAAAACTTCCAAAATCCCATTGCATCTTACAATGGCCATCTGGATAAACTGAGGTTAGGTTTCTACCAGATAGGGGGTTCTGGTGCTCGAAATCTAGAGAAAGTTCCACGCCTCCTGACCCAGTGGCATGAAGGAACATGGACATCTTCTTGCTTTATTTACTCTTCTGGGCGATGGATGTTTTTTTTTTCATCTACCTGCACCTTAAAGGTGAGAATAGCTCCTTTTGTCTCACCTAGGTAAAGTTTTGAGTCTTTCTTGGTCTTGCATAGGGGAAGTCACTGCAGACTCCTCAGTAGAGGGATGCACAGGGGATACATAAGGCAATTTGTGGCAAAAAGCCCCCAACAACGCATGTGCATCCCACTTAATGAGCACGTAATGACAGCTGCTGATACTTACTATCAATACCCAGTTCTTACTAAACAGAGCAGTAGCTAATTACTTCACTTCATCTATGTAAAAAATGCAAGCCTGGAAGTTAAGTTTGAAAGCCATTCGAAAAAGTCTAATGGAAGCTTTGCCTGTGAAATGTAGAGGGGACCCCAGCCCGTGGCTAGTGGTGACCTCAGTAAGCCAGGGCTAGAGTCTGAGGCTCTTTTTCAAAATGATCCTGCCAAAGTTTCAGATCTCCTCTGGTGGCTAAGAATGGCTTTAGAGAAAGTGTTTCCTTCTCTGTGAATAGAAAGTAGTTAATACCAAGGAGTTCCTTCTCAAACACACTCAAAGTGGGCTCCCGGGGCTCTGCCAGATGGCTGCATCAGCAGGGTGGGTGGCTGTGCAGGCAAAGAAACAGCCTCTTGCATCCCAGGGGACTCATTGGAAGGTCATGCTACATTGCTAGTTCAGTAAAACATAACCACACTGCAAAAGCCAGTTCCTTTTTGTTCCATTTACACAAAGCTCTTGCAATTTAAATTACTCCAATGTCAGGATGCTCCAATGTCAAGATGTATTCGGGACTGAACGTCTGACTTCTCAAAGGGTTCTGACTGAGGTTTCGACTGAAGAAGGCACCATCAACACAGGAAACCTACAGCCCAAGCTGTCTAACCGTTCCTGTCAGGCCCATTCAGACTCAGGGTGCAGGAATCAGAAGCATGATAACAGAGATCTCATTGCTTTCAGAGCAGTCTAGAGTGTTTCCAAAGGGCTCTTCCCCTCCAGATGGTGGAACAGTGCATGGTATTATCTTGTCTATACATTGCTGCCCTGGTCCTAGAAACCTGTGTCAAGAGACAGGTCTCCCCAGCACATATGCATTAGAGGACTGCCTTGTCTGGCCTCAGTTGGAGAAGATAAACCTAATCCTGTAGAGACTTGAGGCCCCAGGGAAGGTGATGCCTGGGGAGGGGGAGGAGCACCTTCTCAAAAGCAAAAGGATGGAGGAATGGGATCAAAAACTGTAGGAGGGGGAACTGGGAAGGGGAGCAATGTCTGGAATGTAAACAAATTAAAATAATTAGTAATAATAATAATAAAGACACAGGTCTCAGCCATTTCCTTAAAACCCCACATGTAAATTTTGATTATTTGATAGAATTAGACAATTTTAAAAGAATACTTTAATAACAAATAAGCAAATAAATACCTCGGAAATACAGCAACTGTGACTTCATAATGATTATCCTAACTACATTTGTAACTTAGTCATTAATGCATCATATAAATACAAGATTCTGGTGCTGATTTTTATGGCTTCTTGTTTTACAGTTTTGTTTCATTGGTAGCTTGAAGCTACCCTTTGAACTGATCACGGGATCCCCAATGGAGGAGTTAGAGAGAAGACTAAAGGAGTGAAGGGTTTGTGGCCCCATGGGGAGAGCAACAATACCAACCAAGGAGAGCTCCAGGGTCTAAACACCAGCCTAGGAACACACATGGAGGGACCCATGGCTCAGCTTATTATGTAGTGGAGGAGGCCTTGTCAGGCATTGGTGGGAGAGGAGACCCTGGTTCCTGTGAAGGCTAGATGCTCCAAGTGTAGGGGACTTCAAAGGGCGGGGGAGGAGGTGAGCCACCTCCTAATGACAAGGTATGCTCCCTAGCACTAACCAGGTGCAACCACTTAAGAGCTACAGTAAATGGAAAACTTTGCTCAACTGCAATGAAAGTCTGTGTATTACACAGATTATACAAATCTATACACTATTTATGTCATCTTCTATTCTCTGAGTATATAATATCCTATAATTCATCTTTTATTATTGAACAATCCTGACTTTATCTTCACACTTGCTTTGGAGGTAAGTATTCCACTTAGTTTTACTCCTCACTCAAGAATACTGTCTTCCTCTACAAATAATGAAGACAATTTAGAGAACTGTCTGAATCCAGAACTGGGCAACATCTTTGATGAGGTCACATAGTCTGTATCACCAGAAAACGTCAAACAAAACTAGACATAGGGCATTCTACAAAAAAATATCCCCCAATCTTTAAATAGCAAGGTCAAGAAAGCCAAAAAGAAGTTTGAGCAACAATTCAAGAATAAAGGAAGCAAAAAAAAATGTATGAGAACTAAATGAAACATAGAATTCTGAGTTAATTATTTGTCTATAAAGTGTAGCATGGGGTCTGGTCATGAGGACAGCAGTATAGATGGTTTTTCCGCCACTGGTACTTGGACCATGATTATGAATGAGATAGTCTCTTTAAGAAATACATACCATGTGTTTTCCTTCTGGGACTGGGTTATCTTACTCACGGTGATATTCTTGAGTTCCATCCATTTGCCTGCAAAGTTCTTGATGTCTTTTTTAATAGATGAATAGTATTCCATTGTGTATAAGTACCACAATTTTTTATCCATTCTTCAGTTTAGGGACATCTAGGTTGTTTCCAGTTTCTGGTTATTAAGAATAAAACTGCTATGAACATAGTTGAGCAAGTGTCCTTGTGGGATGGTAGAGCATCCTTTGGATATATGCCCAGGAGTGATATAGCTGGGTCTTGAGGTAGAACTATTTCCAGTTTTCTGAGAAACAGCCAAACTGATTTCCAAAGTGGTTGTGCAAGTTTGCACTCCCACCAGCAATGAAGAAGTATTCCCTTGTGCCACATCCTTGCCCACATGTGCTATCTCTTGATTTTTTTTTTTTTAAATCTTAGCCATTCTGATCGGTATAAGATGGTTGTTCTAATTTACATTTCACAATGACTAAGGACTTTGAACATTTCTTTATGTGCTTCTCAGCCATTTGAGATTCTTCTGTTGAGAATTCTCTGTTTAGTTCTCTACCCATTTTTTAAAACACTTACAAGTGGATATTAGCCATAAAATATATGTACCATGTTATACTACATAGACGCAAAGAAGCTAAACAAGAAGGAAGGCCCAAGTGAGGAAGCTTGAGTCTCACTTAGAAGGGAGAATAAAATAGTCTAAGAGGCAGATGGAGGGAGGGAACTGTGAGGGAGGGGAATGAAGAGGAGAATGGGGGTTCAGGATCAAGTGTGTGGGAGACAGGAGAAACGGCCAGATGGCCATGAAATGAATGGAAATGTGCAACTGATAGGGTTGAGGAGGTGGGGGACATCTCCAAGACAAGATAAGTAAGGTACCTAAGAATCAATGGGGGGACCTTAGCTGTGACTCACTACATTGAGGATATGGAACCTGAAGAGGTCACCTCCTATAGCCAGGCAGGAACCCCAGTGACACTATAGAGACACCAACCAATCCACAAAACTTTCAACCCAAAATTTATCCTGTGTACAAGAAATGCAGGCATGGGGGATGGAGCAGAGACTGAGGAAATGGTCAATCAGTAACCAGCCCAACTTGAGACCCATCCCATGGGCAAGCACCAGTACCTAACAGTATCAATTATACTATGTTATGCTTACAGACAGGAGCATGCTGTCCTCTGAGAGGCTCTATCCAGTAGCTGACTCAGATAGATATAGATACTCACAGCCAAAGTAGATCTCAATCTACTTGGGGACTCTTACGAGATAGAATAGGAGGAAGGATTATGGTCTGTGAAGGATTATAGGAATTCCACAAGAAGACCAACAAAGTCAACTAAACTGGAGCCTTGGGGCTCTCAGAGTCTGAAACACCAACCAAAGAACATACATGGGCTGGATCTAGGCCTTAGCCACATGTATGTAGCAGATGTGCAGCTTAGTCTTCAAGTGTGGTCCCAAACAACTGGACGGTGGCTATTCAAAAAGCTGTTGCTTTCTATGTAGGATATGTTCTTCTAGCTGGGCTGCCTTGTCTGGGGTTAGTGGGAAAGGAAGCTCCTAGCCTTGCAGAGACTTGAATGCAGGGGGGGTTCACCAAGAGGGCCCCCATCCCTCAGAGAAGAAAGATAGGGAAGATGGGGGAGAGAGTGACCTGTAGGGGGCAGTGAGTGGGATATAAAGTGAATAAAAAAAGGGAAAAAAAAAGAAGACATTATTCAACTTCCACCATACCTCTTATTTTCTGTTACAGCTATCAGCCATGATGGATCTAATCCCTCTGAAAATGTTAGGCCAAATAAATGCCTTTTTCAGGAAAGCGGGGGAATACATACTAAAATACTGGGCAGCAACCAATCATCGGATTGCAGCTTTTCCTCAAATGCTTTGCAAATGAAAGGCTCACTGTATTAGCCTTTTTTTTTTCCTGCTATATGTTTATTTCCAATTTCAGAGATATTTTTATTTGCTGTGTTTGTGTTAGTGTGTGTAGGTGTGTACATGTGTGCACTGCACAGATGTGTGAAACTCCTCAGGTGCCATTGTGCATGTGTAGAAGTCACGGACATGCATGCAGGACTTGGTCCTTTCTTCCACTATGTTAGTCTGGGAATAGAATTCAGGTCTTCAGGCTTGGTGGCAAACTGTCCCAATTTTCCTGACCTTATTTTCATTTTATTAAAAGCACCTCAAAGTTCAGACTATTTTGAAGAATAATGTTTAGAAAACCAGAACGATTTAAAAATTTTTGTATACTAGATAATGTCATATCGATGCTGGATTTGCTGAATTGGATTCCCAATTATGATGATAAAGCTGGATATAGCCTTGTGCTAAGGAGATAAACACTGGAGTGCTTTGAAGGCCATATGACTGTGATTTACTCTCAAATTACTCCAAATAGTATAAAAACAGCAACTCTTCTATGAGGAGCACATGGCCCTCTATGGGTGGGGGTGGAGGGTCTTATCTTCTTTCTCTGATCATCTCTTTCTCTTAACCTTATGTTTGAATACTTTAACAAACCCCATCTCCACTTAAAAACATTATGATAACCATGCATACATGCAGAGTCACATGAAAACAGAGATGAGACGGGCGGATGTTTAAAAAAAATGAGTCTAAATAAAGAATACACAATAATTCATTCGGTTCATTTGAAAATTTTTGAGGTTTTTCTTTGAAACTAAATCTTTAAAAGTAAACCATCAAATCTAATCAAATAAAGACATGGGTTGATTTATACGGACTCCTACTATACTTACAAATCAAACTCGAGTGTGCCACCTATGAACCTTTCATTTTCTCAGGGATTTGGATGCATCCCGACCACTGAGCATCATCTGCAAGCCTCTAACCTGTCTCTTTTCCCTCTTCTCACAAATATAGAAACCAAGGTCCTCAAGAGGTCAAAGAACAGAGGCCACACGGATAAGTAGTGACAGAGGAAAAGAAAAACAGAATCCAGGCCCTCACTTCCAATTCAGACATCTTTGACCCAAATTCTTAAATGGCTGCCTCTCAGTGGGACTGCTGCTTGTTTTGTTTTATTTAATCTTGGTCTTCAAAGCTTTCTCGGTTTAACATGCTGTTATGTTGGACCCCATCACTTCTGAGGATCTTGGCAATGACCATCTATCAGAGTGAATTTGGAGATCCGGACATAGCAAACACGGACATTGGCTTATAATCATCCCTTTCAAGTTGAAAAGTCTATTATGTTTGCTTCAGTTCGAGCTTCATCTCTAAAGGAAATAAAGCGGTTGGAGAGAAGTATTGGACCGAGCAGGTAAAGAGCCATTGTGGATGGAAGCAATTTCAGATGGACACTCATCTTGCTTGACTGCAGAATGCCCTGTCCGCATCTAGAATTCAGAAAGGGGTCTGTGGAAATAAGGAAGCCATGTGAGTTTTCACATATCATAAATGCTCTGCATTTCCTGAGATGCATCTTCCCTTAAAGGAGAAAGGAGAAAGGAGGCTATAGCAGTGTATTCTGATGGTTCTTCCCACTGTGCTGACTCCTGCTGCATCGAGGAAAGTCTGATAATCAGATTTGTGCAAGGATTTCTGTCCAAGCTTGCGAGCTTTGTCAGCAAAACAGAAAGAAAAAGTAAAGAAAGAAAAAGAAACAATGTTCATTACTGCTAACACACAGTGACTTTTCTTTTCCAGTCAATTTCTATGATTTCGTTTAATTTCACTTTTCTCTAACTATAGGTTAAATACTTCATTCCCAATAAAAGAAAAACATACTCACCTTGGAAACCCACCTTCCTCCCAACCACAGAACGGAAAAAATCACACAATGCGGTGATATACACATAAAAGAACGAAAGCCATTTCCTGGTAATCTAAGCATAAGTATTGAATTCACATCAAGGTCTTCCAGGCCAGCCTGGGTGTGTTGAAGGTAAACTGCTGTGGTGTTTAATATGACTGTCAACTTGACAGGATTTAGAATTATCTAGGAGACAGACCTCTGGGCATGTGCTCTAGTTTGCTTTATGTTGCTGTGCTAAAACACTCTTGACAAAAATCAACTTAGGGAGGAAACTGTTGATTTGGCTTCTGCTTCTGGGTCACAGTCCATCTTTGAGAGAAGCCAGGGCAAGAGCTCAAAGAGGAACTGAAGCATAAACCCAAAGGAATGTTACTAGCTTCCCTCTGCTCATGCTGATCTCTTATGCATCCCAGGCTCAATGTCTAAGCATAGCGCCACCCACTATGATCTAGGCCCTCCCATAGCAATCATGAATCAAGCCAATCTCTCATGAAGATTGATTTGATTTGACCACAATTCATCAGTGGTTGCGTCACAATGGGACTGTTGTTTGTTTTATAATATGTGTCTTTATTATCTCCAGAGTGTTCTGATTTTAGAACTCGGATACTTATAAGGAATGTGGCAATGACCACTGGCCAATTGATCAAGGTGATTCTTTTTTTCTTTTTCCTTTTTTTTTATTGGATATTTTATTTACATTTCAGATGTTATCCCCTTACCCCACTCCACCCCTCCCAAGAACCCCCTATCCCACTCTCCCTCTCCTGCTTCTATGAAGATGTGCCCCCACCCACTCCCACTCTCCCGCCACCCTCGAATTTCCCCACACTGGGGCATCCAGCCTTCACATGACCAAGGACTTCCTCATACCTGACAGGACCATCCTCCCTCGAATATACAGCTGGAGCCATGGGTCCTCCCTAAGTGCTCCCAGGCTGTGGTTTAAACCCTGGGAGCTCTGGTTGGTTGGTATTGTTGCTCTCCTCATGGGACCACAAACATTTTTCAGCTCCTTCAGTCTTCTCTCTAACTCACCCATTGGGAACCCAGGTTTTCTCTTCCCAGGTGACTCTAGGATGTGTCAAGTTGA
Source organism: Mastomys natalensis (assembly GCA_021653895.1). Lineage (NCBI taxonomy): Eukaryota > Metazoa > Chordata > Mammalia > Rodentia > Muridae > Mastomys > Mastomys natalensis. The sequence continues at coordinate 2,663,708 of JAJTUV010000163.1, read as the reverse complement.
CAATAAAAACCAACCAGGACTGCATGTCTGTAAGAGAGTTTCTTGGACATACAGGTACTGCTGGGAGTCCCAGAAGAGCAGAGAACAGAGTTGGGCCTACAGGCTGTGTCTAGTCCGGGGCCAGAGCAGTGAGTGGGGAGTTCTCGCTTGTCCAACTAGGGATAGTACTTGGCTTGATGGCAGCAGGCTTGGTGGCGGTTGTGACTGGGAGCGCAGAGAGGCCTTCTATGGAAAGAGCCAATCCATGGTTCCAAACAGTTTATTGTCATGGAGGTAAATGGATGCATAAAACCATAGCCTGGAGGAATGTCTGGGAAGGGAAACTTATCAGCTAAGCCCTCCAGGCCTCTAGGTACCTCATTAGCATGGAGAACTGTCTTGAGCCTATGTGACCACAGGTCACGTCTCTTTTTATGTGAGAAGCATGACACATGTTCCAAGTCAGGAGTCTGGCAGGGAGCTGGGAATCTCCCAAGCCTCAATTGTGTGCCTACCAAGTCTCCGGATCACGACCTGCTCTACCTGACCAAAGTTCCTGTTATGGTTTTACATCCCGCAGTATCCCACAGTGTATCTCCACCATGATAAGCTGTAGCCCCACAATGTTGGACTGGATCCCTACCATGATAGACTGTATCCCCTCAAACCATAATCCAAAATAAGCCTTTCTCCTACATTGCCTAGTGTTGGGTATTAGGTTCACAGCAGTGAGAAAAGTAAGTTAATAGGTTACCAAAACCACAAAGGCTTTTTCCCCAAAAAAACATTCCATTTCCCATGGTTATTTGAGTCCTTAATGTGGTTTCCCACTATAGATCTTTTGATCCTCTTCTCAGTGATTACCTTTGTCTATTGACTCAGAAAAGACAACGCTTTATTTCGATGAGGATGTATTTTTCCATGTAAACATAATACGTAGTTTAACATCTATAAGACTTGGTTCTAATATTTAATTCACAAGTTTATCCTGATTCTGCCACTTAACAACTAAATAACTTTGGCCTTAAGCTTGAACCTTAAACTCTTTCTCAATGCAAAATGAGAATAATAGCATATCTTTTGAAAAGATCTATGATGGTACCATAAACTCTCAACCCAGGACCTGGCTCAGAAAAATATCGGTAAATGTTATTCATTATTATTCATGCTAATTACCTGGAACACATGCTCATAATCCCTACAACAACCTGTGTAAAATAATACTATAACCTCCATGTTACATAATGGGCAATAGTTCGCAGAGGTTATTAAGTAATTTGCCAAAGGTAACACTTTTATCAAGAGGGAGTGCTAAAGCATGAACTATGAAACCTGCCAGGTCAACCTCTGCAGAACTCCACCAGATTTAGGGCCACATAGCCACCGCCCTCCGTTGAGAATATATGTGTCTTCTAACTCATCAATGATGGACATCAATGAAAATCCATTTCACACTTATCTTTATTGAACTTCATATAGGTGTCTGAAATTACAAGAAGCTCAGAGAAGACTCTCACATGGGCTTTGGTGGAGGCCATGCTCAAGGACAACGCGTCCTTGGGCAAGATTACTGCAGGGATGTCTGAGCTGGGAGAGGGCATTTAAACTGAGACTTAAAGTTCTGTGATAAGTACATAGAACACCTTGTAAAGATGCTGTCTGGTAGAATTGCCTGGTTACTGGAAGGTTGAAGCTATCCCAGAGTCATCGGAGAAAGAGAAGAAACAGGTGTGACAAGCACAGAGCAAACGCCAGAAGTATTGGTTAAAGGTCAACAGATGGGGTTCAGAGCACATCAAGTGTATGGGAAGCCACTGATCACTTAGGCCATGATCTGATGATGTTTTAAGACTATCCTCTGCAAGTCTAACTGGAGAAGCGATTTCACAGCCACTACACAACCTATGAAGAAACTAAGCAAGAAATTATGGTAATGTGTTCCTGGGACAGGAAGGCAGCAAAGGGAGAGGAGTGGGGCTGGAAGCAGACCATTACAAGATAATGAAGAGTGTTCCTGAAGATTGCAGAGCTTCTGATATGAAAGGCGCAACCATTCCAGATCACCCATTCTACATCTAGTTCTGATGTTCCATCTATGGACTTGCTTTCTTTCAGGTGCTGGATTTGCTCCCAGCCGATGAGCCATGCACATTGATGGGAAGAGGAGCACAATGAAGGAGGATGCTGGAGCTGGTGAAGATGAGAAGGCCCTATGGAAATTGTTGTCTTCCTCGCCCAATGACAGAGCTCCTTCATAGTACAGAGTTTACATTACCTAATATATGACCAATATTAATTAATAATGTCCATTAGGTACTACAGCTTATATGATCTGAATATGTAAGTAACAAATATATTTTCAACTCAAGTAAATTACTTAAGATAAAACCATTGTCATCTCAAATTGAAACTGTCTCCCTAGTTCTTTGTTGCCATTTTATCGCCATGTTTTCCTCTTTCCGTACAACTAGCATTTTTTTAACTTGCTGTCAGACTTTACCATTCAGCAATGACCGAAACAAAAGGAAAAATGGTACAGAGGGAAAATCAGCAGTTCTGTTCAATAATGGCCAATTGTTTCCCTGACAGCATCCAGACAAATCGTCTAAATCACAAATGCATTTGTGACCCTCATTTTGGAAGGGCTTCTCTAATCTTAGGGATTGGAATTGAACTTCAAAAATGGGTCTCAAGGTCTTTGGGGGCCCTCAATTTGCTGTTCCAACACCCTAGTGGCTGAATGGCTACCATCCTTTTTCATTCGCTTAATAAAAATAACAAGAAAAACTATAATAGCCAAATTTCTTCTCTCAAATGCCAATGTAGAGAGCAATCATTCCAACTCCAAGGCAGTAAAAAGGCGACTTTGAACAATGCTTTTATTTTTGCCTCATTTATTTCTCAATTTTTATCTCCAGATTAGATATATACCTATAGGAAGGGAGACAATGCTGGACAGTGCAGAGTAGGTTGATGTCACGAAGCAGATTAAGCAAAGAATTATGTATAATCACCTCTGAGTCCCATGTGCATCCTCCATCTCATGGCTTGTGTGAGGAGAATGAAAGGTGGTCTGGATTTAAAATGAAAAGAAAAATTACCTGTGCCTGGACAGAGGTTTCAGGAATCCTCTCTCTCTCTCTCTCTCTGCATCTTCTCTCTTCTCATCTCTTTCTCTTTTCTTACTCTCTTCTGTTTATACTACAATTGCTTTTAAGTTCTTACTAAGCATTTTTCTAAAATTCCAATTTCTTAACACTCCACTTGTGTGTGAGCACCCATGGAAGTGTAAATCCAGGAAACGGATGTTTTGTAGAAATATTAAATATACATATATGACAAATATCCCTATGGAATATTTAGACTTGAGTTTCAGGACCTGAACAAATAAACAACTAAGTATCTTCTACTACAAATGTGCATTGATCATCTGAATAATAAAATGTTTAATGGGCATGCTCTTTAGTTAGTGAACATTTCAATAAATTGTGTGTGTTTTAAAGACAAATCTCATAGGTCATAACATGGCCTTAAATTTATTCCTATTTAATATGTACACTTGAAATTAAATGTAAATAAAATGGAGAGTGGTGTGTGTGCCTTCTGTTCATATATAAGTGAAAACACATGAGATGGGGTTGGAACTCACTAGCACTGTTAGATTTAACAATGGTGATGCACTTTAGGTCCAGTTGCCCAGGGTGGGGGAACTCATGAGTGTATCTGTGTTTCACAACAATACTGAAATTCTAATAAACTGTACACAGTGGTGCAAATAAAGATGAGGTCCATACACTAAATTCAGACCAACTTATAATATATCATTATTTTCTATGAAGTAGGATCTTCAAGATTTGAAGACCAATATTGAAGCATTCAACATTACATTTGTCCACCATTCTGCAGTATTTGAATGACTGCAAAAAAAAAAAATGTATAGTGTTATATATATATACAGTGTGAATAAATATACAGGAAAGTGAACTACAGTTCATCTGAAATGTTTACCTCATTATGTAGATTTTAATCCAAGTTAAACATACGCGTAAAATCTCTCCTATCACTTGCCCCAAGGACACCCACAAGGAGACACGAATAAACACTGAGTTTTGTGTTTCTTTATTTTTATTTTTATATTATGATCAAGATTTGTTTAGCCCTTCACACATAAGCAGGACACTTAAAGGAGTATTGGTGGCTATTTACAACTCCATTCATCTCTTCTCTATTATTAAAAAACAAAAACTCATAATGCTATGGTAGAAGGAGAGAACAGATCCTACCTCACTCATATGCCTGCCATGGTGACCAGGCTCCTACACAACACCACACACACACACATCCACCACACGCATGCATGCACATGCATGCACACACACTAAAAATATTGAAATTCAAATCATATGAATTCATATTGATAGACAAAAATATGACTTCATCTACTCCCAAAGTAAACATTTGTTGGATAAAATATTTAATTTTAATTAAAAATACGTAATCAATATTAAAATAGTGGAAAATGTAGTTGGTTTCACTGTAGTCACAACAAAATAAGCAAATAAAAGTTAGAACTAGAGAAAAGAGAAATAAGTTAACATTCATTTAGATGTAAACTTCACTTCAGCATCTTTCATTGAAAATACAAGAAAAGTGTAAAAGAATAATAAAATATGTGAGCCACTGTATCAAAATTCTCCATCCCCTTGAAAAATATATTCAGCTGTACTCACAGTTCAATTCATCTCTTTAATATAAATTCCCAATACTTTTTCACCCTATATACATTTTTTAAAACCTGTACATATACAAATGAATCACTCAGTTCTAAGCAGGCAGATGTCATGTGATGTGTGCTCAAATCAAGTGCTTATTTCTCACAACAAAAAAAATGCTTCCCTACTTAATTTAGGGAATTAGGAGCAGAGTGTGTGGGGGGTTGTTGCTGGCCAATTCTCACCTTTAAGAATCATCTCCCATAATTAGATTCCATTGAGATGAGTCCCCACAAGACCTGAGAGTGCACAGGTAAGGGCTGAAGATAGGTTAGAGCAAACCCTGGCCCAGAAGCTTCACCAGCTGTGTGATCTTGCATCCACCTGCCAGCCTACTCTCTATGCTTCTGTTTACTCCTTCATAAAATGAACACCACGAAATTTAATCATACAGCATGAAAGTCTTATAAGAGTTAAATGAGATAATATGATATAAGATCACCTCAGATGCTGCCTTTCTACAAGGTCTGTGTTCAGTAAGAATTATATCATAAATGTTCTCATTTAGTTAAATTCACAATATAATATACTATATCTGTTTCATTATCTAGTGTAAGCCTGGGAAACAAGATCAGTTTCCTAAGGGACTGCAGAAGTGGTTCAGTGGCTAAAATGCTTCCTGAGCATGCATGAGAATCTGAGTTCAAGTACTCAGAAGTTACACAATAATGGACCTAGTAGCACATATCTGAAATTTCAATGCACCACAATAAGATGGTAGACAGAGACAAGAACATCCCAGGAGCTTGTGAACCAGTTAGTTGGGTATAAGCAGCAAACAAGAGACCCACTCTCAAGCAAAAGTGAAAGGCTAGGATGACACTCAAGGCTGTCTAAATCTACATTCCCATTAGCACATGCAAGCACCTACACTCACACACATGAATGAATGAATGCAAACATGCTTCTGCACACGAAAGATTGTTTTCCTCCTTGAAGAAGTCAGCAATTCAACTTTCATGTCCCTTCTCTGTATATAAGAACATGTCTTATTTAAAACAAGAATATCTGGTTCATATTATTAGCTTAACGAAATTTTGTCATGCCAAACTTCTGCTTAAACGTTTAAAAAATGCTACATCACACTCTATAAGTAAAGAGCAGTAGTTATCACTTGTAACTACAATTATAAACTTAATTCTGTGTAGCAATTTAACCTTTGCTGAATTACTTGGTGAGTGTTGATGCCCCCATTGTTGCTTTATTTTTACAGAGCTCTGTGCGTCGTGTGGTATACGGAGTGATTATACTACATCTCTTGGTTAGCTTGTGAGAAGCCTAAATTACGTAAGTAAATACACTGATGATCATTTTGTCATCCAACAATTATTAGTGGGGTTTAATATCAGTGTAAGATGCAAAACTGTCAGTTATAAGATTCAAACAGTTCCCTTAGACCAGTGGATCAATCACTTTTCCCAGAGTCTCACACATCGACTTGACAAAATATGAATAAAAATCCTTCATCAGTCAGATTCAAAAATACATACTGTTTCCCTCTTGTCTTGAACCTTCCACACATAAGATGAACAACACACTAATCATAATAAGTGGCTTCAGATAGATGAAAGCACTCAGAAGCCTCTTCTAACAAACTTACCCAAGTCCCTGCTCTACCAGGCTGTAGCTGATGCTCTACAAGAGATGTGAGATGTCACTTTACCTTTAACCTCAGAGCATCATTGGATGGCCAAGAAAAAGATAAGACTGCAAAGCTTAAACAGAGCCTGGTATTGGATAAGATTGCCACATTGTGACTAACTGTAGGATAGTAGAACTATAGTCTTCTAAAAGGACACTCAATAGGAAGGTGAGAACAGTTGTAGCAGGTCCATCTCTTGAAAGTCCTCTGAAGCCCTCACTGACATCTCAAGCATTCTTATGCAGCCTGGTCACCAAGGCATATGCTCTGTAATGAGAGCCAAGTCTTCTCCAAGAAAGCCACACTCAGAACCAAGAACAGCACAGAAGCAAAAAAGAATGGGAGCTACCATACACGAGCTTCCTCGCCTTCATGTGAGCAGGAATTACCCAACCTATGTTGTTCCAAGATTTCTAGGGTGTTGTCAATCAAGATCTACTGCCAGGAGGTCCCAAAGACTACATGGAACATCAACATAACTTCGTTGATAAATCCTCTAAGTTCCTCAATACTCCAGAGGAGAGATTCAACCTGAAAGGCTTCATATTATTCTAAGGTTTATTTGTGAAAGCAGAGTGCTGAGGCTGAGATCTGTGTTGATAATTATGTCCTGGGTGGGAAACTCCTGGCCCCCAGTGGTTGGCCAGTAGTGTGGATAAAAAGACAGGATGGAGCATTTTTCTATCCAGGGCTATTTTAGTTCCTTTAGCTCTCATACTTTAATAACTTCTCAATTATAGTCTCAAACAGAAGCTTTTTATTTTGGCAGATTCATTAATATCCAATTTATGTCCAGCTTCTCATACCTGAGGTAGCTATACAGAATGTTTTAATTCTGGCTTGTAAAAAATGTTTTTAAAGATGCATTCTTTATGCTTGGATCATCTATAATTATAGTCCAGAGATTTATGTTTGGACATCAGGTACAGAATGCTCTCTTAATCACACCATTAGGTTGAGAGCCCATTATTAGCTCTGTTCTGTGCAAAGCACAACCTTGCTCTGTTCCACTCTATAATTCTCTAACCCACTCACATTCCTTTCTCATGCCTTGGCCAAGTATTATAACATGTTTGATGTCTATCTTTCCAAACTTATACCTACAAACTTGCAATATGAATGAGGTTTTCCTTCTTAGCATGTATTTGTGCATGTGTGTTCATGCATGCACATGCATGTGTGTATGTAGTAACAGTACATTTGCCCTTTTTGTTAAAATGCATTGTTACACAATGCATTTTCAAGGTTAACCAACTTTAAGAACATCTGTACCTTGATCTGGGATGCAGTAGAACTGACTCTGAATATATGCCCACTCTATCCGCTCTCTTCTGACTTCCCCACAGATGAACATCTTCATGTAGTATTATGGTTAATCTTCAACATCCACCTAACTGGCATGGCAGGTGCTTAAGAAACATTCCTTTAGGCATGTTTATGAAGACATTTTCCAGAGAGTTTGGCCTGAGGAAGAAAGTTCCACCGTGTATCACAGCACAGTTCCATGCACTGTGGTCCTAGACTTGAATAAATGTAGCATGACCACTCACTCCCCTGCCTCCTGATTGTGAGTGCAACCTGACCATCCACCTCAAGCTCCCATCATTGTGCCTTTCTATCATGATGAACCATATCTCCTCAAACCATGACTCAAAATAAACTCTTCCTTATTAAGCTGTCATTGATTGTTTTGACACACAACGAAAAAGTAACTGATACATGAGGGTACATGTGGTCTAATCCAAGCTGCTTCTGCAAGAGAACACTGGTACTATTAGAGAGGTCACATGTTTACTGCTAACAGAAATTTGGGGGTTCTCCACAACATATCACTGATCATGCCTTTGTATCTAACTACTACCCAATTGCCCACCAGAACCCACTATTAGCCAACATTTCTGTTGGTCTACACTCTCTGTTCCCAGTCATTTTCACTGTGATATTCAGCTGGGGTAAGATAAAGACTTTTTCTTTTAACTTATAAAAGTTTCTCTTAAGTATATATCAAGGAAAACTAGGTGAAATATACAAAAATCATTAAACACATTGAGAAATGAAACTGTTTCAGATACAGCTAGAAGGTAAATGCATTCTGCAAGCCATGTGTTCATTTCTCTGCACAGTAAGGGTGAATAGGTAGATTCTTAGATGTGAACCTCCCCAAAATTGTTTCTTAATGAAGACACACTGATGACACATATATTTGGAGGTTATAATAATTATTTCTCTAGAATCCATAGCTTGTACCTTTAAAACTGCAAAATCACTTCTTCATTGACCCATCCTAAAAGTAAGACAAAATACTGTCATTGATAATTCCTGTTATTTATTTAATTTACATAAATATATTGCAAATAAGCTATCTGACACTCTTCCAAATACTGGGATTATTCTTTTAGGGGCCCAAACTTCATTTTATTTTTAACCATTTGATTAAAAGAATAGGCAAGCATAGAAAAAAATCAATCAAACACTATCCCACCTGATTGACCTGTCTGTTTTGTATAGATTTCTGAATAACTGTTTTCATTGTCAATTGCATAAAATCAAAACATTATTACTGAGACTCAATAATAAAAAGACTTCAGGATATTTTTACCTCCAAGTATACCTCAAAGATGTCAATAAAACAAATATGTAAATAAAATGAGCATCAGAATAAAACAAGCCACATGGATTTTTTTTTAAGTCTCTGAATATATTTGGAAGTCATATTTACACTATACTGTATTCTGTTAAGTAAGAAATGGTATCATGTCTCAAATGTACATATTTCTTTTTAAAAACACTGTATTCCTAGAGATGTTAAAGGTCATCCTGACCTTGAGCAAGTCCTAGCTTCTATGCTGGTGAAGGTCTTGCCTTGATGTTGATGACTACTGACAGACCATAGTAGTGGTTGCTAAAGGCTGGAGTGGCTGTGGCAATTTCTTAAAACAAGACATCATCAGAGTTCACCACATCAATTGATTCTCTTCTTTCATGAGAGATTTGCTGATAGCGTGTGATGCTGCTTGCTACCATTTACCCACAGTAGAACTTCTTTCACAATTTGCATCGTCCTCTCAAACCCTGTATGTGATTTAGCAACTGAGTTTATAACAATAATATTCTAAATCCTTTGTTGCCATTTCAATAATGTTCAGCCATTTTAAGAAACAATTTTATTTCCTTATCTGGAAAAATTAACTATTCATCTAATCCAATGTTATCAAGAAATTCCAACGCATCAGTCACATATTCAGGCTCTATTGCTAAGTCCATTTTAAGGCATTGAAGTGATTTCCCTACCAGAGTATCGAGCTTCCTCAAAAATCTCCATAAGGGCCATGGCAGACTTTTCCCAAACTCGTATTCCTATTGACATTCTGTTTTCCTCCCATGACTCACAAGCACGGCATCTAGACTCTTCCTGGAATCTAGAATGTAAATGCTTTTCAGATTTTCAATGGATATTACTCAGATCTATCAGGAAATAATGATGGCAGCCCTCACCTTATAAAACATATTTTTTTTCACAAATAAAAATACTTTATTATAGAAAAAGCATCCCATACACAGGATTCCATAAACACTGGTAGGTGAAGAAGGGCAACTTCAAAAGTAAATATAATGTAAGAGGCAAAATCCACACTATTTTGCCCTTAGGAGAAAACTTATTCTCCAGGAATGATCACATCAGACATAAGAGTAGCTCTGCCTCCTGGGAAAAAGACATGTCCTGCTGAGTTCCTGCACCCACCTCAGAAGCTATAAAACATATTTCTTAAGTGGTAAGAGGTGGAAATTAAAATGAATCCTTGATCCACTTAATGTAAAATGGGTTCAATGTTAACCGACATGAAAACACCGTAAGTTTCACTGTCCATCCATCAGTGCTCTTGGGTAACCAGGTACATCATTAATGAAAGTAATATTTTGAAAGGAGTCTTTTGTTTTTCTTCTGAAAACAAGAAGTTTAGAATACTCAGCAACCCATGTCATAAACAGATGTACTATTATCTAGCATTGAATGTGCCATCTATAGACCACAGAGTAAATTTAGGATAATTTTTATAGATTTTCAGAATGGTATGTTAGTGAGCACAGTCCAAGAACAGAGTCACGTAAAGGGAATTCTGAGTACTGTGAGAAAACTCTAAGAAAACCAGACAAGAGTCTTGTGACCTTAGTTTCTTCAAAAACACAGGGTAGTTCTTGGAACATGTGTTCATAATTCCCCCAGGGGTATCAGAGTGTGTTTACTTTTAGCTGTAGCTGTTATCCATGTGCCTCTATGGAGAAACATGAGTTTGCCACATGTGGCTTGTCCTTGTGATTGGACACCTTACTTATGTGACTCTTCTTAACTCTCAGAGTAGAAATTTCCTGATGCTCTGGATAAAGTTGACTATTGCATGAGACTTTAGTCTGCCTCAGTTGCAGGCCCTGCTCTCCCAGGTTCATGCTGCTAACTAGAACTGTAAACAGTATGTGATCACGTATTAAGTGTACAAGAAGCATCATGACTGGAATATTGTTCCCTAAAAACACATAATTCAAAGTCCCAGCCTCCAAAGCAACTGTGTTTGAAGATAGCATCTTTAAGGAAGCAATTTAGGTCAAATGAGATCCTAAAATTTGGGATCCTCAGCAGTAAGGAAGTCATTTTCAAGGCAGAGGGAACAGCACTTGCTAAGGCCATGACTTTGGATTGTCTGCCTCCAGAACCAAAAAAAAAAAATCTCTCTGTTATGTATACCCCCAAATCTTCAATATTTTCTTATGGCGTACTGAGATGACAAAACAGAGAAATGGGAGAAAGGATAAAATCAGACTTACAAGCTGCATTCTACCAATTTTATTTATTCTTGCTTACTCCAGGCTTCTAAATCCAGCCCCATTTGGGTGATGCATACGGAAATTCTCCATTATGATTGCCTATTTGTCAGGGTTTGCTGGTATTTCTAACAGCTTTGTTGAATTTATTTAAATGCTCTGATTTTCAGTGCACATGGGTTTATAATTCACTCGTAAATTTTGCCTCCCATAATTGCATAATATTCCTATTTATTCTGTTAATGTGTTTATTTCATTTAGTATTGTTACTTTCAGTTCCATTAATTATGGCACAATATTAATGCTGTCACTGCTGCTTTCTGTCTGTGATTTTCTATACCCAACTTGTATATGCTGACTTTTTTAACCTTATTTTTAAGTGGTTCATGTATATATATGCATATTTAGACTGCCTTTTTACCACATACAAATATTTTCAAGTCCACCTTTTCTGCATCATTTAATAAAATAATGGATAAATAAAAATCATCTTTTTCCATAATGCTACATATTTATGTTATGGTTTTATTGTTGCCTATATTCCATGCTTTGCTTGGGGGTTCGTTTAATGAGGCTAGTATTTATCTGTTTTCTTTCTTTTTATTTAGACATTTTTCTGACCCTACCTCTTTATTTCTACCATGGCAACTTTCTTTCCTGAAACACGTCATTCATCGTCTCTATTGGGGTGTTATTAATTTCATGTGCCTCCCACCCTACGAAAATATATTAGATCTTTCTTTTGGCTCTGTCTCTTCCAACCAGGTGAATATTTAGATTCATTTTAGTGAATTCTTATTACATTAGTGATTTTTTTTTCCTTTTCCAGTGACAAGATGCCTGCAAAGTCATCTTAATGAAAAAGGATTTGCTTTAGCTCATGATCACATTGTCCACTGGGGAAGGAAGGAATGCTGGCAGCACGGTGCAGCTGGCCACGCTGTATCCACAATCAAGCACAAGAAGATGGATGCATCTACTGCTCAGCTGGCTTGCTCCTTTTTCTTCAGTCTGGGACCTCAACTCATGAGATCACGCTATCCACATTTAGAGTAGGTCTACACCAAATAAACTTCTACATAAACGCCCAGAGCTGTGTTTGTCTCCAAAGTGACTCCAAGTGTAGTCAAATTGACAATTGAGACCAACCACTCCATCTATCAATACACTCTACAAAAAACAAACAAACAAACAAACAAAAGATCCCTTAAGCTCTTCTTTGATGGTTTAGTGTTAGAATTCCAGACAATTATTGGTCCCACTGCAAATAGTTCTTTATTAATTTTTGTTGTAAGCTTCTGTTGTTTCTTGTGGTATCCTAACGTATTAATTTAACATAAATGCTCTCACTGGCCACCACTTGCCTCTTCATTATCTGTATTAAAATTGCTTTTTTACTTAATCTTTTCTTCTTCTTAGTACTTTTCTAATAGGACAAGTAAAGAACGTGCTTCTTAACATCCAGCCCCAGTGAATGAAGATATATTTCGTTCATGATGTGAAGTAAATGCCATGAAGTATCAGCCTCTTTCTCCTGTCAAACTCACAGTTTTAGCATACACTTGGCTGATGCAAAGTCTTCCACAAAGAATAAGCTATTAACCCAGGACTCTGTGCTATCATACCATGGAGAATAATGTTATATATATGCACAATGGTAGACATTCTCATCTTTCGCATTGTAGAACTAGCTTGTTCTTTTCTCCTGAATGACTGGAAAATATTTTTTCTTTAAAATGAATTCTGATTGGCACATAAACCTGTTGATATTTATGAGGTAAAATGTAATATCTGAATTCATGTATACCTTGGCTAATGGTCAAGTTGAGATAATTATCGTATCTATCACCTTAAAATTTTATTATTTCCTTAAGATGAATGAATTAAATTCCTCTCATCTATTTCAAGATATGCAATGCATTACTGTCAATTGTATTCACCCCGCTGTAGCATATAATACCAGAACGCATTCTTCCTATTAAACAATAATATGATACCTGCTGAATTCAGCAAGATTCTCAGAGCTTGGAATAACAGTTTTGTGTTTACTTTTTTGAGCTCCTTGCAGAATCTGTAGACAATCTTTTGTCAGATCAGGGAAATTTTAATCTTTTGTTTGTCTCTTGTATCTTTTATTTCCCCACTGCTGCTCTGTAATTTGCTTGTTATACAACAGAAATGTGTTAGCCAAATCTGTTGTGGTGTTGATCATGGTTCTCATTCTTTGGGGTTTTGTTTTGCTACTGAGATTGTTTCATCCACCTTATCCTTCTGACCTCAGACTCACTCATTTTCCTTCCAGTGTATCCACCACATTTGACACTGGGAAATAATGGCTTATTTGCTTTCCTTAGAGAAACTGTGAGATTTCATTGCATCAATTTTTATTTTTAAACTAAATTCAGCATAGCTAGAGAGATAGCTCAGCAATAAGAGCGCACATTGCCTCTGCAGAAGACTCAAACCTGGTTCCCAGCACCCTTGTCAAACATCTCAGCACTGCCTGTAACTCATGTCTAGAGGACCTGACAACTCTGACCCTCACAGGCACCCATAGTCACATGGACATCCCCACATAGAAACATACAACACAGAATTAAAAACAATAGAATTTAAAGCATTAATGTTTAAATCTGGTTAAATATATATCCATCTCTTCAAATATTATCCTTTATTTATTATGAAAACATTCAAAAATCATTTCTCCTAGCTTTATAAAATATACAGCACATACCTTTTATCTATGGCTTAAAATGACTCAGTGAGAAGAAACACAATCTAAAAGTACTTTTAAAAGACCAGAAATTAATGAAGAGAATCCCTGGGAAGTCAGGCATCTTGGGTGGAACTAGCAACCCCCACCCCATGTCTGATGAGTGCCCACCATGCTCCAAGAGCAGCAAAGTGGAAAAGTGTGAGATGAAGAAGAACCACAGAGAACAGAGCAGACAATCTAAAGTCTTACCCCACTGAAGTCTTTGACGTCAACTGAGTGAAATAGGGAGCTACTGTAGAGTCTGAGTGATGAGTCATCATTAGTTTAAAATTGCTAAAACAAAATATAATAAATAATTACTGCTATGTAGAGAGTCAATGGAAGAGGAGAATGGTTGAACGACTGAAACTCTACAGAATAATCCAGATGAGAAATGAGGGTGATAACACAGGGTGATAATGCAGGGAACAATTTGCTAGCATTTTTCTAGCAGGATTCATGCTTAGCAAGCACAAGGAACTGGGCTCGATCATCAGAGGAAAAGATAAAATAGATCAGCTGACACCATAGGAGGTTGCTAAGCGCAGTCAGATTTCAAACATGTGCTACAAGTAGAGGAGTTGGTTAAGATTTGGAGCCACAAATGGTTTCAAAGAATGAAGCTGATTTCTGTAACCAGACCTCGAAATAGCTGAGAAAGACTATAATACATTTCACAAATGAAAAAATAAAATAAAATTAGAGAGGAATATAACTATTTAGCTAGGACTGGGTGGACAGAGGAGGTATGAGCCCAGTCACTGATACTATGTTAATATTCTGTTTGCTGTGTTTGTCTTATGAGAGACTGACATGTGGATAAAAAATAGATCTGGAGAAAAAGACCAGAGCCTGATTTTTGACAGATGTTTGAGGTATCACACATCCAACTCAGTATGGTATTGAGTTTCATCTAGACATTGGAGTAGAGGTCTGTTTTGAAGATACCAGGTTACTGGATTAAAGACAATACTGAGTGTTCTGAGACAGTATGGAATGATCAAGGATCTAGAATTAATGTGGGGAGAAACACACCCAAATTCTAAGTACTAAGGATCCAACATTCAAGGATCGTGAAGAAGCTCACCCACTAGGGAGATAAAATACAGCAAGGAGTAGATTCACAACATCTTTGGAGAAATGGAAGTAGATGCAGAGATACCCACTCAAGAAGTGTCCCTTGAAAATGTAGGAAAGAAATGGGGCAGAAACTGACTAAAATGTAGAAAAGGAGTGTAAAGGCAGAAGATGCTAAAAATAACAGCATGTTGGAAGGTTGGATAGAATAAATCAATAGCAGATGGGAAATTGATGATGTAAGAGATAGGCTGTAACCAGACCTTAGAATAGCTCAGAAAGCATAAAATCTACTCTACAAGTGAAATTAGAAAAGAGTATAACTATTTAGTTAGGATTGTGTGGACAGAGAAAGGTATGGCCCTAGTCACCAGTACAACATTACTATGCCATTGCAGTGTTTGTCTTGGAAATATAATGAGCCCAAGAGGCTGATGTGTTTCAATACCTGGTCCCCTGCTGGTACCATTCAGGAAGTTGTGAGAACTTTAGCCTGTAGGGCCTGCGTGCAGGAAACAGATTTCTGGAGATTCAGCTGAGCTATGCTTCCTACTTTATCTTTCTTTCCTGGTACCCTGAGTGCAAGAAGTCCTAGCCACATGCTCCTCCTATGTGTGTCTCTATCATGCCTTTCCCAACAGGATAAACTATATTTTCTTAAACTACGGAGTCAAATAACATCAACTTCTCTTGACTTTTATCAGATATTCTATCACAGAAATGGGAAATGGTAGTGCTACAGGATCTGTGGGGGTTTCTTCAAACCTTTCTATTTCCTCTGTAAAGCCAGAGACAAAGTGGTGATTCAGCAGCATTTGCTAAGAGTCTGGGTTGGAACCAACAGAGAGAGGTATGGAAACAGACTCTCAGCTTATTGGTAAGAATAATGGAAAACATTATATTACCATCTACTACAGGTGTCCTGACTGACTCATCTAAGCCAGTTGCTAAATGTGTAGGAATTCTTACACCCAGTTGTTAAATGCAGATACTAGGTCATTTGAAATCCAGACAAATAATGCATTTTCAAAACAAAAGTAATAAATGCTCACCACTGATGAGTCCATTACATTTTACAGTGTCTCTCTGTTCATCTCTTAGAATTCTTCACAAAGCTGCATCTGTCTAATGGTGGCCCACTGTGAATCTCTTCCCATTTGTAGATTTGGTGACATGATATTATGTGTTGGAAATTAACCATCATAAAAGTCTTCACACCACGAAATTGGAAAGAAAAAAATCAATGCTTCACCTCTTGTTTGCTTGTTTGCCTAGATAGAAGCAATAGAGAAAATGTTAGGAGTGTGGGCAAAATGTTAACCTGTGTGGTTGTGACTGTTACACTATACAAACACAAAGTTAAACAACTATTTGCCTCATATTCAAAACCATCCTCAGGTTCAGCAAGGAAGCTACTGTGACGCTGACATCTGGGCAAAGCTCCCATATGTATCTCCATTCTTTTACTTTTATACTATTGTTAAGAAAAATAAAAGTAGCAACTGACATTGATGCTGGGACTATATATACTTGTTCATTAGCTCAACCATAGTAGTTGACAAACAAAATAATTTTGTCAAGAATCACTAAAAATCATTCTGTGAGGAGCTATTGTCTCTCAGCCAATGTATAGTAAAGTGTATGTATGTGTGTGTTTGTGTCTATTTGTGTGTGTGTGTGTATGAGAGAGAGAGAGAGAGAGAGAGAGAGAGAGAGAGAGAGAGAGCGAGAAGAGACAAAGTTCCCTTGTGTCCACACAATATCCCATAATTTCTAATCTCCCAGAAGTACACTGAATACCCAGACTCCAAGTATTAGGGTTGGAATGTGACATGCCCCACAGGCTCTTGTGCATGGATGCTTCCTGGTCTATCCATAATCTGAGGAGCTTCAACTTGATGCCACAAAACCAGTCAACCTTCCAGGATGAACTAAAATCCTCAGCAATATGTGAAATCAATCTTCCTTCCATTAAGTAGCTTCTCTAGAGTATTTTTTTCCACAAAGATTAGAAACCATAAGAAAATGGGTACAAAAATGGAGTCTTGTGATAAATCTGACCAGGTATTTCTTAGCTTTTTTTTTAACTGTTTTGTGGGAGGAATGTGGAAGACCCTAGAGCTATAAATAAGAGATGCTTTCAAATGTTGTGAGCAGAACATAATGGGTTTGGGAGTTTGGAAGACTGAATGGATCTGACATTATGAGACAGACATGAGCATATGGAGATCAGGTGCAGATGCTATGGCTCAAATGTGAAATGTCTCCAAGAGTTATATACTTGGGCTTTTGCTCCCTACCCGGTGGTCCAACTTTATAAGGTTGTGCAACTAATACACCAAAGGTAAAGATGGCTTGCAGAAAAACTTGCTGTTTTTCTAAGTCTTTCCTAGAGTTAGTTAACTCTCAGTGTTGTTAGGCTTTCTGTAGGGGGATGAACATTGATGGGCATCTTTGAATTCAATCTGACTTAAAAGCCACAGTCTACACTTCTGGTGCCCACAGAGATGAAGCATTAACAAATTTGGACCAAATGAACATTACATCCTTTGGAAGTCTAAATTTCTACCCAAATTTACTCATAGTGGTCAAGGAGCATCACGAGATGGCAAGTTACTACCAACAACTATGAGTAATGTTCTAAGGCTGGATTTTGTTTTTAAAACCCAAGGGTATTGTCTATTACCTTAATAAGACTCAAGTTATGTGGAAAATATCCATTAGTGGTACAATGAAAATGTGTGACAACAACTGACAATAAATGAAATGGACAGAAGTGCTTAAGTTCCTTAGTGTGACATGCATTTGTTCAAGAGTATGACGGGACAAGACGATTTCATTGTCACCTCATTGTCCTTACTAAAATGTCTTTTTTTGTGACAAAGACAATTATGACTCACAATATATTCACATGCCCTTTTTCATTCCCCAGATGCTCTTGAAATTGCCTTGCCATGTGACAGATTTAGGACTGATACATGTTAGTCGAGATGAGGAAAGCTAATTCTAAATGTATCCCCTCAAGAGTTACCTCTACAATGGTAAGTCACTGAGAAATCATAAGTGTGCCTGGTGCAAACCCTTTATTTCAACATAAATACAGCACCTATTAAGTCATTATATTAACAAGGAATCTCAAGGAATAACCAATATCTACAATGAACTGCTTTCCCTTCCTCCCAAAGGACACACAGTGCAGTATTACTTCATGAAACAATGCTTATACCAAGAACATAATGAATCTCTATGATCAATTTCGTTTGATCAAACTAATCCATAATAAGTAATCTTGTGTCAGAATTTAAGGCATGTAGTGGGAAAATTATTGTTTATAGAATTTTCTTCAGCAATTACTAATTTGAAGAATTGTATATGCAGTATATTCTACAAATGTCAATGATATTCCAAGTAATTCATTACTTAGTACTCATTTTTTAAACATTTTTATCTAAAAATAAATCTAGATCCATGGGAAGTCATAGAAGTGATGGAACACAGATAGAGCATTGAGAGTTCCTGGAAATCTTTAACCAAGGATGACAATTTCATGTAACCTAGTACACTTAAAAAAAAAAAAAAAAAAACCAGAAACTTTACATCAGAACAATGCTGATATAGACTTTACTCAGTAAAGCACTGCTGTGTAGGGGTGTATGTAGGGGTGTGTGTGTGTGTGTGTGTGTGTGTGTGAGAGAGAGAGAGAGAGAGAGAGAGAGAGAATGTGCATAGGGACAAAGTTTTATGCAATCTCTTGCTTCATAGACTTCCTGTAATCACCACAAAACATACATACACCTTTTTATTTTTGCCCAAAGCCCTCTGTGTCTCATAGCTATCACTATTCTTCGTATCTATATATTTACCATTTCTGTAGCGTTATATAAACACTATCATACATCATGTAGATGCTATTCATAATCCGACTAAGTTACTGCAGGTCTTAATTATTTGGGGTTTTGTTTTATCTTGTTTTTCTTTTTATTGTTCAGTAGAATTACATCATCTAGATGTACAAGAGTTTGTCTGAGTGTAGACTTATTGAAGGACACTTGGATTTTGTCCATGGAAAGTTGTAGCTAACTACAAATGACACCACTGAGAACATTCATGATCAGGGATTTGCATAAGCATAGGATTTTATTTCTCCGAGCTAAATGCCAAGAGTACAATTCCTAGAGCATAAGACAAGTGAATATTTTATTTTCAAACAAATTGCCAGGTGACTTTTCTCAATGGTCATACTTGATCTTTCCTCCGGTAATGATAATAGATCTGCATCCTCTTGGTCATCTTTAGCATCTAGTCTTGCCCTATTTTTATTTTTAGCCATCATGTAAATATATGGTAGAGTCTTTTTGTGGTCCTTATGTGCACTTCCCTAATGACTACTGAACAACTTTCCATGTAAATGCTTTATTCTTTTCCAATATTCTCTTTGATGAAATGTGCCTTCATAAATCTTACCCATCTTCTGATTAGACTGTTTATCTTGTTAACTTCATTACATTTTCTTGATACATGTTCTTTGTTTCATATGTGTTTAACATTTTTACCCAATACTCTTATTAATTCCTAAAATGCAATTTAAACCTAAGATTTTCACAAACTCAAATGAATGTGGATGAAGCAATTAAAAATTGCTATACAATAAGAGACTATATAGAATAGCCATTTTCCAACTTTTTCTGAAACAAAGAGAAATTATCATTACATTTTAGGTAGAAGATGCATGAAGGTTATTGAGACCCAGTGGGAAAGTGTTACATTTCAGTCAGTGTACCTGCAACTGATTGATTAACTTTCAACACCCTAAATTGAAGACAGGGGAAAACACATCGAAGTGATTTACTTAGAAGTTCATCAAGCATGTGCCAATATAATAATTTTTTTAATCCAACAAGAAAATAGGTGTCGATAAATAAGTCATTAATAAGCTAAAGAGTCTTATTTCCTGTGCATTGAAGTTTATTTAAAGATTAAGAAAGACATCAAGGGATGCATTTCTCAAAGACTAAAGGGTAATGTTAATGTGCTATAATGTGCTAGGTGTTTACTCTCAATGACAAAAGGTCTAATGCAACAAAAACTAGTGAAAGAAGAGCATTTTATCAGTTACCAGACATTCAGACCTTGTGTAATCTACTAAGTATCAAGAACTATTATCACTGTTACTAAATTAAAAACTGAGAGGAAAAAGCAAATTACTTTATAAGAATGGTAAAATGGATATTTGCTTATTACCTGAGAAAGCAAAATAACCCTCTAGAGTACTTTCAAGTACAAAATACTTTAGTAATTAAAGCAAAATTATATTTAATGGATCAGATTGTGTACATATGCAGATAAAGCAGAATATAATGAAGCATAATGATGAAAATGGAATACAGTGTTATTGCTGAGACCTCGTTTCATATTATCAAACTCCAGACAAACACTAATAATAAAGATAATGACTGCAACAGATGTGCTCACCTTGCATCAATGAGAAAGTTAATATCATTTTTAGTTGTTCTAAGGTCGGCTGTTAACTTTTCTACATGGCTGTAAAAACTATACATTTCTTTAAAATACTATCA
This sequence comes from Mastomys natalensis, assembly GCA_021653895.1. Lineage (NCBI taxonomy): Eukaryota > Metazoa > Chordata > Mammalia > Rodentia > Muridae > Mastomys > Mastomys natalensis. The sequence continues at coordinate 2,643,089 of JAJTUV010000163.1, read as the reverse complement.
AAGTGAGAATGTGCTCTTTCCCTCTTCTAGGGATGGGCCACACATCTGCCTTCAACCCTTTCTATCTCAACAAGAATCTCTCTTAAGTCTTAGAAAAATGTCTCCTTATTGAAGGAAACCTAAGTTACAGAAATATCTGGATGCCTGACCTCCATATCCCAAAAGCAAAAGCTATTCTGTTATTTTTCCAAATTCCCTGAATAGTGAATGCCTTGTGTTTACTCCTAGATTTAGTAACACATAACAGGACACCCACCCACATCTACACATGGAGTTGGAGTCATTAACAACAAGAGCTGTCAATCAACCACAGTCATCCATCCTTCAGAGTTCTTGGCACTCCATACCTATCAAGCGCACACTATCGTATCATTTACCCATATTTCAAAGACACAAGCTTCGATGAGCGCATCAGTTAGCCCGTATTCTGCTGGAACTGCATAGAAGGGTTCATGTCACCACTGAAGCAGGGAAAACAAGGATGTCAACATTTTAATGAGCAGGAGCCAGGGAGGGAAAGTCATTTTAAAGGTCAAAGTATTTCTTCACTGATTTATTTATTTTATTACTGACTCTTCAATATCTCTTTTTTAAAGCCTTATGAGAGGTAGACATAGAAAGTCCACCATGAAACATGCTATTTTTAAGGTAAAATCAACAAAAAAAGGGTCTCTTAATTGCACAAATGGAGAAGGATCATTGATCTTGAGGGAAACTTTGAAGTCACCAGAAGGCAATGAATGTTTTAGAAAAGATAATTCAGACACTTGTACTGGAGTGTAGAAATACAAGCCATCCATGTACAGAGAAAGGAAAGAATAAAGTGAGGTGCAGAGAGGCAGAGAGGGTGTCTCTTCAGGTTCTACAGAGTGGATGCAGTTCACTCCTTCTTTGGGGGAATTTCAGCTTTGTTGGTTGGTTTGCTTTAGTCTGATTTTTATCTTGTTTTGCTGACATTTTCAGTCACTGAAGGTGTGACATAAAAAAAAAAAAAAATTGCCAGCAATACCTTCAATTCATTTTGGAGGAGGACCTGGGCTAGATTGTTAATGGTTCCTATAGTGTGTTCTCAAAGACGTTAAGCCAGAGTGCACTGATGTGGGCCTGCAAGGTTTCATACCACAAAACCTTGTATGGTTTCCCCCTTAAGAAACAGGCATTCCAGTAATGAGATCTTGGGCCTTTCACAAAGCAGGCTTAGGACTCCCTGCCCTCTCTCAGTGGCAATGGTAACTGAGCTCAGGCCCTGCAGCCCTGGTGGGAGGTGTCAGGCTGGAGGGGGTCTGGGCCAGAGGCCAAATCAGAACTGTGAAATGCAGAGCAGTTGAATCTCATAGTTCATTGTTAATTAACTCTCATGGTGTTTCCCTTCATCTCTGTGAACTTATAGTATAGCCCTGATAAAATGCATGCTTGATCTCAGCTCTGTGTAAAAGCTCTGACCTAAACCAGAACAAAAGATAAAAGTCAAGGCAGCCACCCATGTGAACAAGGACATCTGGTCTTAGAAGACAGGAGTCTTCTAAGGTCACTGAGATGGTGGGGAGAGGGTGGTTAGGAGTTGCTTGGCCAGTGCTTTGGTGTAAAAGTATCAAGTGGAAGTACCAGGCAGTACACAGACTCCCAGGAGGGAAATGCTAAAGAGAGAACTGTGTAAGGGCCCAATAGCCTAAAAGAATCTCAGAAGCCAAACATCTGCAAACTTATAGTCAGTGAAAATGTTTTATTTACTGGGAACCATAGGCTGACAGCCTTGGAGCTGGGTATTTTGGTTTGTTTTGCTTTAGTTTCAATTAAATAGTTTTTGGTTGGCATACAAAGTAATGGGTTCCATTAAAGCATACCGTGGTGTGTGTGTGTGTGGTTGTGTGTGTGTGTGTGGTGTGTGTGTGTGTCGTGTGTGTGTGTGTCTGTGTGTCTTGTCTGTGTCTGTGTGTCTGTGCTGTGCCTGTTGTGCGCATGCATGTATTCATGTTCAGTCTGTGTGTGGTGAGGGACATGTGTGTGAATGCCTTCATACTGTGGGCAGGTGTGTGTAGAGCCCAAAGATAGCATCAGATATCTTCATCAATCTCTCTCCTCTCTACTCATTCAGGCAAGGTCTCTTGACAATCCCAGTGCTCACCAGTTCCTGCTAGTCTGTCTACGAAGTTTGCCCCTGGATCCCTGTCTCTGTCCATGAGATCACAGCTGCCTGACTTTTACATGGGTACTGCAGATCTTAACTCAGTTCTCACACATACTCACCAATTGTTATCCACAGAGCCATTCCCGTGGGTGCTTCAGGGTTTTTTGTTTGTTTGGGGTTTTTTTGTATTATGACACTTATATGCATGTGACAGTATGATGTGCTTCACCATTACCCCTCCCCACAGCCTTCCCATGTTCTGATCCCTCACTCGTTCACTATTTATTCCACGACCCTCTCTTTCCCTGATCCCTGAAGGTCTCTTCCTCCCCTCTCATGGACTTTGTTCTACTTCTACCTCATGTGCACACACATGCACACATGCAAATACACGTAATTAATTCATTTTGCATATAAAAGATGTAGTATTCATCTAAGTCTGCTTCCTTTCACTTAATATAATGGTCTCCACATTCATCCATTTTCCTGCAAGTATAGTGATTTCATTTTTCTTTATGGCTGTATCAAATTCCACGTGTATAGGCTAGGGGGCATGTATAGGCTGGGTGGCATGGGCTGAGATCCCAGAAATGTGGTTTCACTGTCATAGAGTTGACACTGGCTGGACTCTGTGCCCTCCAGGCAAGCACAGAGATTCTGTGTCTTTCCTCTTCCAGCTCCTGGTGGCTGCCAGAACTCCTTGTTTTGCTCCCTCATCCCTTCAATGCCTTCTTTCTTTTACTTGGAATCTTTTGGTTGAAGTCTCCCTATGTCTTGCCCATAAAGTAACATGTGGATCTACCCAGATTAGCCAAGATAATCTCCCCTACTCCAATATGCTAAACTTAATCACTGTATGGAAACCTTTTCCTTCTTTTTTCCATACAAAGAAACATAGAGAGATGTGGGACTTGAGACAGGATATCTAGTGGGAGACCACTTTTCAATTGAACAGACAAAAGAGTACATTCTAGGCAGAATATGAGACATGCATAAATATTCAGTAACGTAAGAGGGCTTGAAGGACTTTAGGAAGAGCAGAGTTTAATGTGACTGGGTGCTGTTCACAAGATTGGACTTGGAGAAGAAAGATGTTCCTTCTGTATAACAGAGATTTGTCAGGGCTGGGAATGGATGGAGCCCATCATCAGAGTGCTTCCTACTGTGCATGGAGCCAGTACTCAGCACCATACAAAACAGGCATGGGGATTTGAGCCCTAACTCCAGCATTTGAGAAGTGATTGACAGTAGCAGAATAAGAAGCACAAGGTCATTCTTAGCTCTATAGTGAATTCTAGCCCAGCCTGAGTTACAGGAGACCATGTCTGGTGGTTGAGGAAAGCATGTATTCACTTGCAATTCAGAGGAGAACTGCAAAGGGGCCAGGTAGACCCTGTGTTCTGAGCACTGGGGCTTCTCAAAAGATAAGGACTGGGATTTCAGTTGGCATACTCTAACAATCTTGCAGGTCGCTGTGCAGGGACCATGAGCCCTGGTGGCTGGTCCTTTCAGAAAAACATAGAGATAAGAGGTATCTGCTCTGCTGCAGCTTCTTGGCTGAGCCACTTAGACATTCCCCTTGGAACTAGGGTGAGATTTAGTTTGGAATAAACTAGCACACGTAAGCATCCTCTGGAGCTCCTTGCTCACAAATGAGCAAATAGGTTGCAGCGAAGCACCTATCTCTCTCAGCCACAGCAATCACCAACCACCTCCTTTTTTCCAAATCGAAGAGCAGTGGCTGACAGGTCTAAATATCAACATTTTTTTCCCTTAATGGCTTAGATTTCCTTAGGTGAGAAAGAAATTAAGAGGAGAATACGCTGAAAGGAGGGCAGAAGGGAAATGAAAGGCATAAGGTATCACAGGAGCAAGTTCATTTTACTGTGTATGTGCGGGAACTGTCCACGCTATGCACAAAACAGCAGTGAGCAAGAAACAGAAACATACGTTCTAGAAGCTTGGTGTTGACATCCTTATGTCCTCATTTCAGTTTTTCCCCTGTGCCAGGCTCTTACTTGTACTCTCTTTAGGCCCCACAGGAGGGGCCATGAAACATGGGTTGCATGCAGAGAAGGCTAAGAAGCAGACAGAAGAAGAAATGCAGGTCTATTGAAAACATCTCTAGATGTGCCTTGCCCGAAGACCCGTGTTCCCTACAGCTACTCATTTCAGACTCCAGTCTGCAGTCAGATGTTCTCCTGAAACTCTATCCAAGCAAAGCAAAGGATCCCAAGGATAAATAGAGGGAAGGTTCCCGAGTGTGGCCGGCACTTTTGGCCATGCTAAGCGATATGGACTTGGCTGGATAGCCTTGGTTATTTATAGAGCAACGGAAGACTGAAGCAAGCTGCGACTGCAGATGGCTGGGCCAGATGATCTGTCACGGTCCCTTCCAACTCCATTTATTTTGTGATATTTTATTTTTAATTTTTGTCCTCGTATCTGTCACAAGGACTAACAAGTGAACCATTATTAAGAATAAGAAAAGAGGATGAAATATTTCGTGCAATAAAGTCAATGGGACAATAAGAAGGAACAAATGTATCTTTTAAAGGAAGAAGTGATTATATTCCTGGTTTGAGAACTCCTAATTAGCCGAGGACACCTTCCAATCAGTTGTGCTTTCTATTATTATTATTATTATTATTTTATTATTATTATTAATTCTCTCATATAGTATACCTAATCTCAGTTTCCCCTCTCACCTCTCCTCTCAGTCCCTCCCTGCCTCCCCTTCTCCCATCCACTCCTCCTACTCTCCCCTTCAAAAAAGGGCAGTTCTCCTAAGGATGTCAACCAAACATGGAATATCAAGATGCAATAGGACTAGGTACCTCCCCTCATATTAAGATTCGACACGGCAACCCAGGAGAAGAACAAGGGTTTCAAAAGCAAACAAAGGTGTCAGAAACAGCCCCCATTCCCTTTGTTAGGAGACCCACAAAAACACCAAGCTACACAACCATAATATACATGCAGAAGTCCTAGGTTAGACCCATTCAGGCTCCCTGGTTGTTGGTTCCCTCTCTTTGAGGACCTACATATCCAGACTTATTGATTTTGTTGGTTTTCATGTGATATTCTGGACCCCTCTGGCTTCTACCATCCTTTACCCCCTTCTTCACTGAGCTTACCTAATGTTTGGCTGTGGGTCTCTCCATCTGTTGCATCATCTGAATGGAGCCTCTCTGATGGTGATTATGGTAGGCTTCAGTCTACAAGAATAGCAGAATATCTTTAGGAATCATTTCTTTACTTTTTTTTTCCAGGTGAGTTTGGTATTATCCTAGGTCTCTGGGCAACCCTGCCTCTGGTTTCTGGTCCTCCAGACAGTGTCAGCAGTGGGCTCCTTCTCCTGGCGTATGTGATTTCTACAGCCATAAAATCAAAAAGTGCCTGGAGACATGAGAATAATCCCCTCTCTTTATAGAAAAGGAAACTGTCCCAAAAAGGCAATATGGAAGACTGTGTGTCAACTGTCTGATAGCTACTTACCAAAACGCAGTTCAAATTATTTTCATACAGATTGTAGTCTTCATTAAGCAGCTCCTAGAAAATTCTAGGCCAAGAAAAAACTTAAAATAGATGCATGTGATGTACTAAATGAATGTGATTTGTGATTGGGGTAGAATTTTTATATAAATTCACATAAAAATTAATGGTTATCTATTGAGACAAGTTCTCCTAACTCATAAGCTAGACCCAGGAGTTATTTAACTCTTTTACAACAAAAATATAATACTGAAGTAAATTATGGTCTCTGTGGTATATTATATTATGTCTTATTTAAATAATTTCTGAGGAAATGCATCTTAAATCTGGAGCTTGGCTCCTATTTGACTTTCTCTTGGGATTCGAGAAATAATCTGGCAATGAAATAACCCAGCTAGAAATCTCATTCATCTGCATAAACACAAGGAAAATATTTTATTTGAGGTATAAAAGGATTAAGATTTTTTTCTGGGTGCTGTGCTTTTAGGAAGAATATGAGATTTTTTTCATTTAAGAAGTATCTTCATCAATTTGAATAATAAGAATTTACCAAGTTGTTGCTTGACATATATGTCCAGAGTGGAAACAAAGCATCAAGTGTACCAAACTCCAGCATTCGGTGAGACAATGGACATCTCTATTCCATAACCATCACTGAGTCACTCCAATGACTGCATGCTTTAAAAGAGTCCCGATGAATGGGCTCCTCAGAAATCACTAAGAGAGTTCTCCCAACAGGACACTAACCGTGTAAGGCAGCACATACTGTAACTAGTTGGATACAGCCATTTCATAATATATTTCATACTTCAGAATATCGTGTTGTATACAATAAATGTAGCAAATGTAAACTGTATATGCCATTTAAGATAAACAAATAGAGGTGGCAAGATGGCTCAATAGTTAGAGGTGTTTACATGCAAACCTAATGACAGGAATTCAATACCTCAATTCCACAAGGTGACAGGAGAGAACCAACTCCCAAAAGTTGTCCTTTGGCACCTGCACACAAACACACACACACACAACACACTGTAATAAATAAATAAAATAAACAAGTATCTTTGTGAAAGGGCTTCAGTCTCTCTTCTCCCTACTAAACAAAACAATATGCCAATCATTCCATAAATCATATCAAACATCTTACAAACCTAACTAGAAAGGCGATATTTTTCCATCACTCCAGCAGCCTCTTGCTCAATAACCTTTATTTAGCTATGGTCTCTCTTCAATCCAATGCAAAAAGCAGAAGGGACAGGCAAGCATCGGCCTTGCAGAAAATCTATTATTACCTCCCCAGGAAGCATCAGTCTTTATTTATGAAGAAAATCAATGTCCACAAGAGCCTCTTAGCAATAGCTCGAGGAGAGAAAGATACATTATTACTGTGATAAAATAACTTTGGGTTGAAAAGAACGGTAAAGAAAATTAACATTTATCGAGTTCCTACAATTAGCTGATACTTGACATACTCATTTAATCCTCACTAAAATGCCTTCATGTGCCCATTTTGTGAAAATAGGAAGAAACTTTACAATAGATAATAGTCTGGGCTATAAATAATAAAAGCTATGGGTAGAAACCCAGGTTTCTGTTCACCATGGTTGCGTCCTGAATCACCTAGAGATTTTTCCCATCAAATAACACGAGCTTTCAGAATACGAGGAGTCACCTTCTCTTTTCATTACGAACAAAACATGTGAATGAAGAAATGTGAGATTCCTTTAGTTATAATTACAGTTAGTTTCAGAATTATTTACCCACAGGTTTCAAGGATTCTGTGGTCGTGAACCTCCAGCCATCATTAAGGAAAGTCCCAGATGGCTCATTCTACCTCCCACTCGTGACCCTTGCCACATCAGACCTTTTGTTTGTCTTACAAGGAGACCAATATTTGCTGGAAGTTCCCTGGGGCCATTAGAGTTAAGCAGGGCTGTGCATGTTCTCTAAATGAATTTTACTCAACAATAATAGAATGTTTAACAAGGCAACAAAAAACTTGTGACTTATAAGAGCTTCTAGCTGATAGGGAGTCTATTGACCTCCACCCAGGCCCTCGGGTAGCTGAAATTATACAGTATCTGTCACGAGTTTAGGCATGGGGCTTTATGTATTTGTTACAAGGAAGATTTTTCCCTAAATGGAATGCACCCGAGAGAGACTTTTTTGGAGTACTTTTAAAAATATATTTAGCATAACATTTATTGTTACTACTGAAAGAGTAGCAAAGTCTTAGAAATTTAGGCTGTGAAACTTATGGAAATGTTTCAGATGTTATGTGACACACATAGCAAACCAATCATAAGTGAGTGTGTGTGTGTGTGTGTGTGTTTGCATATGTGTATATGCCTGTGTGTGTTTGTGTGGATGTGTATCTATGTGTGTACTGAGTGTGCATATGTGTGTGAGCATGTGTATGCCTGTGTGTATTTCTGTACATGTGTGTGTACCTATGTGTATATGCATATATATGTCTCTGTGTATGTATGTATGCATGCACACAGGTAGTATGCCTATGTGTGTCTGTGTGCATGTGTGTATCTGTGTGTGTACATGCATGTGCATATGAATGTTCCTCTGTGTGTTTATGTGAATGTATGTCTCTGTCTGTGCATGTGTGTGGCACACATCTATGCCTGTGTGTGTCTGTGTGCATGTGTGTATGTGTGTGTGCACATGCATATATCTTTGTGTGTGTGTGATTCTGTTCTCATACCTTGTTATTTTACTGGGCTGTAAATGTCAATGACTAACAATGAAAACTGCTTCCCAAAACATTTTCTCTGGCATTTCCATATCACAGCTGGCTGAAATAAAGGAGTATATTTGTGGGCATATTTGGAATACAGAATTAAAAAGAAAACATGGTCAGATTTGGTCATGGAGAGGAACGGGGACTAGCATGCCCGCTCTCTCTTGTGCTGGACTCTTAACTTTACTTCCTGGCTGCTATGTGTGACTGTGCAGTGTCCCGGCTTCACAGCCACAGGCAATGAACCAGAGACAGGGCTGCTCCAAGCATGTCCTGGTCTGACTCAAAGCTGAGCTTCCATGCCCGATTTCATGGCGAATAGGGCATCTTCCCTGATGCCCAGACTTTCACTTCCCAACCTCCTCTTCTCCAGATGCTTTCATAGTTGATAAGACTAATTCTTATATTCCGTTTTTTTTTTTTCCACTGCTCTCAATCAAGTCCTGAGCTTTGTACATACTGAGTGGTGCTCTACCACTGAGCTACATCCCAACCCTTTTTAATTTATTTTTATTTCATACATATTGCTGTCTTTTTCCATTGAATTTGGCATATATGGTTACATACATTATATAATTATTATAATTTGTTATCACTTAAAAATAATAAATTTGATCAGAATTTAGTTTTTTGAAGTAAATGTCTAGATCATTTGCAATATCCTCAATACTTAGCACTGTCTCAGACACAACATATTTGCTTACTCCTGATCAAATGGAAAATGATTAACACACAAACCTTCTGATACCTTAAAGTGTTGCTCCACCCAATAGAGCCAAGCCTCCACTGGTCAGGTAAATGACATTAAATATCAAAGACTCTTAGGTTAAGTATTCAATTTTTTATTGGCAGTTCAGGTAACACGCACTGAAACACTTCTCAATGAGGACAACACAGGGCTCTTCTCCTGAGGAAGACAAATATGGCTTCCCCTGATTTCCCTAGGTGTCAGCTCACACAACCATACACCTCCATGCATTCCTGATGCCTCGTCCACACTTCCCGGTGGTCTGGGCTCTGTGTCTTACTAGAAGTGAATTCAACAGCTGTGCTCAGCAGTTTCCTAGGAATACACAGTTTCATATGCATCAGCTTCTCCCTGGCCCCACAGTCCCCTCCTTCCCTGGCAGGATAGAAGGCCAAAAGACGGCATGCTTAATTTTCTCTTCCCTCAACTTTACAAAGCCTCATCCTCCAATGCCCGCCCCCAAGCAATTTTGTGTCTTAGTAACTTCCATAACAGTGAAATGTTTATCTTCATTTACCTAGCAGCACTTAAAAGTAAAGAGATTTTACATTAAAATCTAGAAGTTCAGGATGCCTTAAAATAGCTTATATTCTAAAATAGCAGCAAGTGAGAAGCTAGCAGTCTACTGTTTCTTGTTCCCAGCTTCCCTGCCACTTCGCATCATGCTTACCCTGTGATTTTCCTGACTGTGGGGTAAAAGAAATGTGAACTATTACCTAGTCTTGTGGCCGACCCTGTGTTTATTCTCCTGCTCATAAATGTGATAGTATCTGCTCATAGTAGTTGTATCATGATGCTGATCTGAACACTAATCAAAGATGTACCTAGCCTGTGTAAAGGGGGAAAGGGAACTTTGTGCTTCCTATGTAGGTTAAAGAGAGCATTCTGAGGAAAGGAAAGAGGGGGCTGATGGTTTCCCAAAAGAACCCAGAAAAGAGCATTACCAACAAACATTGCCGGGCAAGCCTTGAACAGCAATTCTGGGAAAGCAATGGAGAACTGGCCTTCCACAAGGTGTCACATGGAGCTAGGAACGACAGCCAGAAGGCATCCTGTCAAAATTGCAGAAGTTGTTTTCTATGATCTAAAAGAATGAACCTTAAAAGTTCACTAGTATTGCAATTTCCCCCTCACAGTGAACTTGAGTGATATTTGATCATACCTCTGAGTAAAAGGAATGTGTACCAGATATCTCAAATGTGTCCCTACAGAGCCACACTCCTCTGACCTTTATAATGGCCTCTGACAACTTGTGGATAACAGCAGTGGATACCTGAGTCCTACCTTCCAGCTAGGTTCAGTCACTGGGGAGCTGGGTGCTTCTGTGAAGAAAGGAAAGGGCTTCTTTGATGCAAGGTCATGTCAAGTTCATCGCCTCTCCGCATCCAAAAGTTATTACATTTCCCAAAGAGACTAAAGCCACAGTACTCAGTCCTGTCCCCACACTGCAGCCAGAGGGGTCTGATGGCTTTGCTTCTGGCAGCCCCAGATCCTGACAGCATCCCCTATGGTTGTCTCATAGCATACCTTTTTAAATAGATCTTTTAAATTAATGGAGAATTCCTTGCTGGCTTAACCTATTTCAAGCATACCATCTGCTTCCTGTGGGGACGCTAACTGAAACAACCCCAATAGAATAAAACAGCTCACAGTGGTCCCCTAAGACAAGCAGAATTGTGACGATAAGTCATCACGGAGCCTCAGATCTAGGAGCTTGCTTGTATAGAGTGGAGGTTTAAGTCAGATTGGCATTGAACCAGTTAATATTTGAAATAAAGAATTCCATTCAATAAGAAGACTTAAAGAGTGCTTGTAAACTAAGACATAAAAATAAGTGAAGGAAACAAAAAAGGATGAGAGAGAGAGAGAGAGAGAGAGAGAGAAGAGAGAGAGACAGAGAGAGAGAGAGAGAGAGAGAGAGAGAGAGAGAGAGAGAGGAGATCCTAAAGCTACAGAGAAAAAAATGTTATTTTCAGGAGAAATACAACACATTGAATCTGAGTCTTTTAATAGTTTGGGGTCAGGCATGCTCTCAGTTTGGCCAGTAAAAGGCTTCTATGCAGTAGTTGTACGCTTACAATGTAACTTGGACTTCAAGGAATTGCCTACCAGTGCACAGACCCTCACACACAGCTCACCAGATCCTGCATCCTTCAGAGCCCTTGAGGGACACACACTGTTTGTGACCCCAGGGCATGATCCAGTGGATTCATACACATCTTAGAATAGGGACAAAAGGAGAGCTAGCTACAATCCCAAACTGACCTTGAACTTACAATCCTCCTGCCTCAGCTTCTTGAGTGATAAGATTACAGGCATGTGCTCTGACTTAGGGCTTTAGGTCTCCATCTGCTAATGTTGTATTAATACTCAGATACTGAAGCTAAGCTAGTTCCTTGACTCTTCTCAAGGATAGCATGTCATTAACATGGACACTCCACCCATACGTCTGCCCTAGATGACACCATCTTCTGGCTAGTGTCCTATTCATTCCTTCTCAAGAGTAGATGATGACCTAATTCTACTTCAGAGAACAATCTCCTAATCAAATGTCTATTCATGCAAAAACACCAGACACTGTAAGGATGCTTAATCTGGGCCTCTCAAGCTGGCCTAAAATGTCTTACCAGTTTCCCCCTTCGTTCATGAATTCAGTAAAATGTTCAGCACATAATGATTCCATGTTGTACAAGAACTAAATCTTCCTTTTACAGACTCACATGTAACAGGAGTGAGAATTCATCACAGTGTCTAGTACTGGGGAGCAGGTAAGAAGAGACAACACCTGAGGGGCTGTGCTGGGGAAAGTTTTATTTCAGATATGGACACTAATCAATCACCCATGAACATTCTGACTACATACAGGCTCCTTACAATTTCTTAAATATATTGTCTATTCCAATGAAAGCTCTTTCTGTGGTTGTTTTGGGTTTGCTGTTGATTTTTTATGGTTCTCTGAAGACAGAGCAGAGGGCTCTGTGTGTGCCTTGCAAGCACTCCACCACTGAGTTATGCCCTTTACAGTTTGGGTTTTAAATGTCCTTTAAATTTTCTAAGATAAAGGTTTGGATACTCACCTATTGTACCAGTGTAGACAGAACTGAGACCCATAGAAGAAGTTATGGAGGTTATGGAGAACATGTCCTTGACTGGTCTGTTAGAACCCCAAGACCACAGACCACACCCTACCTCTTCTTCCTGGATCCCATAAACACTTCCTCTCCTACACACACACTCTCACACAATGGACTGCCCTGTCACAGGTCCAAAGTATCAAGGTCAAGCAACTGACTTGACTGAAGGCTATGAATCTGTGAGCCCAAATAAATAGTTCCTCTGATAAGCTGATTATCTCAGACATTTTGTCACCGTGCTGGATCTCCAGCTAAGCCACATCTCCAGCCCACAGATGACTGTTTTATAATTTTATTAAAAGAATCATCAAAAAGTATGTAATGCAATATCTCCCTTGCTAATACTTTTTGCCTGGATTGAAGTAGCATTAGCCACTATTATCAAGATTCGTAATGTGTTACTGTACACTTCTAAAGTGTATACAAGGAAATCAAGGTATAGATTCTCACTCACTGTGTTTTTACACAAAGGAGCTCACAAAGGGACATGGCGCATACACTGCTCTCAGCCTTTTATTTTTCGCCTCACAATAAATCTTGGAGATCTCTTCTTATCAGTCCGTGTGGCCCCTCCATCCTTTACTACAGCTCCATTGTAGTCCGTTAAATGGATGTGCCACACTTTATTTAACCATTGACGGGTGCTTGAGTTGGCTTCTAATCTTTTGCTTCATAGAACTCTATTGAGCTGCTCCTAGATAATAACAAGAGAGAGAAAATGAAGAGATGGGAGAGAGAGATGGAATCAGTAGTGAGAAAGTGCTGTCAGTGGCACAAAGGCCTGAGCTCCTGTGGGGTGGGGAAGGCTGTGGGGGCAGAGTGAAGGATGGTGACAGGAGAGATCAACCATCTCTCCATAGTCCTAGTGTTTTTCTTTGAAGGGTTACCTATTCAGACAGGAGCAGGGTGGGAAACGGTGAGTTTTCACTAGAAAGGTTGGATCGTCTGCATGAACCAAACATAAAGAGGTTTCAATGAACATGACTAAATTACTGGGGTCTCCCGCACCCCTGCTAAAGACAAAACTAATTCGAACTAGCCAGTGTTTTAGTTCTAGGAATAAAATCCTAACAGATTCCAACTTACCTCTTTCTCCAAAGTAAAGAGGCACAGCACAGTCGCTGCTTTGAGGACCAGGAGAGGCTAAAGAGTCCCAAAGCCATTACCCACGAAAGCCAACGCTGTTTGTAATCCTCCCTTTGCTCTCATCCCTCCAGGGCTAAAATGCCCAGCTGCCTCTTTCTAACCGAAATTTATTTTTATCAAGGAAACACCATATTTGAGCAGCTCTAGAGAAAGCGGGCCTGAGTTGCAGAGACAATAACGATTGTTCTCATTTGCACAACTGTTTCAAGAGAAATGAGATTATGGCATCAAGGGGAAAATGTAAAAATTTTCCCCCAGGCAAGAAGAATTGATTTCCTCTGTTACAGGATGAAGGTAGGGGAGAATTTACTGATCTCCCCTAGCTAGGGCCTAATAAGCCAAGCAGTTGGCATGGACATGTGCCCATGAACCCAGAAATTCTCTGTGCTGTGATTTATGCAAATGTTTTAATTCATAATTAAAAGGTAATTGGGATCATTTTAACGGCCTTTTCCTTTCCTGTTAGCCTGCCTCAGCAGCAGAGCCCTGTCACATCAATTGTGGGTGTTAATACATCAATTTCAATGATTTTTATTATCTTAAAAATAACTTAGCTGCTGTAGAGGCTGCCTTGGGGAGCCCAGTCTCCAAGGAGGACACTATCTAACAGTCGGTCCATTCTCATCTCCCAGTTACTGACAGGCAGAAAAAGAAACATTCACTTTTAATAATAGCACTCCCTTTCATGCAAGAAAAGTAGAGGATTTCTAAAAATAAATAATTCATGCTCCTCCAAGCTCCCAGAGAATAAATTTGTTCCTTTTCTGTTTTGTTTTTCTTCAAGATATGACATCTTAGGAAGAAGGGGCTGGGAGACGGTTGGGGGAGAGCACTTTCTGCTTCTGTGGATAGAAACATGCAGAGTGTTTCATTCCCTAGTGCAACAAAACCTCAAGATCAACAGACAAGAGCTGAAAACCTTTTCCCACCAGACAGACAGTGCCATCTAAATGTTCTGTCCAAAGACAGCACTTCATAGACAGGCGCACAAAGGCATGTCACTTTCCCTTTATGTGCACGCACATCCCTTCTCAAAAGAAAAGAGAAAAAAGAAAAGAAAAAGAAAACAACACCATAACCCATTCCAGCCTGCAATTAATTACACTGTGCTGACCACATGACCAGCAGGTTGGAGTTGTGCTTGGTTTTCAGTTTCATGGTTTTTATGTGTTTCGACACCTTCGTCATTAAAAGAATATGACGTTTCCAAAATATCCACTGATATTTCTCAAACTTCAATGCATCTACAAATAACAAACAAAAAATACTTTTAACTAAATACAGTTTTCTGGTCATTACCTACCAAAATTCCTATTGGCTTTGCCTGGTGTAGGATCCAGGAAACTCTGTGTGGAAAACACTCATATAATTCTAATGAAATATAGTGTGACGATAAATACATATAACAATTTCCTCCCTGATACAATAACATTGGTTGTTCCTGAAAATTGACTTTTGGTTCCTATGTGCCCTTCAATGGATTGTTCTTTTGAAGGAAATTGTTATTTGGGTTTGGGGAGTGATGCTATGGGCTATAATTCCTGTTCAAACTGAAGCAGAAGTAGAGAAATATCGTAAAATCCAAGCTCATGAGATATTGATTCAAAGCTTGGGGAAGTAAGGGCAAGCAACAGGTTCGGGTTCTTCCAAAACTAGGAAAGCCGTGTATTCCTTTCCAGCAGAGAGAATGAATGGGAGGAGGAGAGAGGGGAAGAGGGAGGGGAAGAGGAGGGCAGCACCTCAACACAAATTGTATACAGTTGTGATGGTCACAGAGACTGGACCAGAACCAGTGCCATCATAGATCTCTGTGTTCCTAGGTCCCAGAGTCAACAGCTTTGCATTTGAGTTCAGAAATGTGAAGGCAGTGTGCTCTGTGATGCCACAGGGGCTACAACTAAATGTTCCACAAATCGGGAACTAGATGTTCCAAACACAAGAAACAAAAACTTGTTAGCAAGTCAGGTCCAAGATTTTTTTTAAGGCAAAATAAAGCCTCATAGCTAGTCATTTCACAAAAACCTGTGGAAATAGTTACTTTCAGATTCTAAAGTATAAGATTTTAAGGCTAGAGAGATGGCTCAGTGGTTAAGAGTGGATAACTGCTCTTTGCAGAGGACCAAAGTTTGGTTTCTATCAACCCTGTTGTACACTTCACTCTTGTAACTCGAGGTCCAAGGCATCTGACTCCTTCTTCTGGCCTCTAGGGGCACTGCACTCAGTAACATGCACAAGCCCCTAAACACACACACACACACACACACACACACACAAATACACACACACAGACTATTAATTAAAAATAGTAAAAATGAAGAAGAAACATGGTAGGACTAGCTTAGAGAAGAGATGGAGATTTGTAATTTGAGTCTTAATAGAATCCTCCAGAAATACAGCTGAAGCCCTTGGATTGCCCATTCCGTCGTTTTATGCAAACCAAAGTGCTTTTAAGTAAAGCACTTTGATATGACTTTGTGATGATTACCCACATGGGTCACTGACATCACACACAGAAGTTTTCCAGCAGTAGAGGAAGGTCAAGACAGAGCCAGAATTCCTATGCAGATAGTTTGCTCATCCTACTTTGTCTATCTGACTGTACAATCAGAGGAGCGGTGAGATCATGTCTACAAAGGAACAAGGTACTGCAAAGAAAGGTATTATAACAATGCACTGCATTGCTTCATCAGCTTAACATGGAGTATAACTGCCATCTGTTTACTTAAGTGTGCTAGGAGACTCCAAAAAAACACTGCTTTCAAGAAGACCTTGTCCATATAAAGCTGTGTTGAGTATCCTTTGTCCAGAATGCACGGGACCAGACGTGTTTGGAATATTTGTATATACATAATGAGATGTATGAGAGACGGAACCCAAGTCTAAACATGAAACTCACTTATGGTTCGTAATCACCTTTGAAGCAGAGCCTAGAGATGATTTTGTACGATATTTTGGGCTTCTTCTATTTTAGCACCAGCTTACGAGCTAAGCATGTGAGGTCAGGTGTGAAAAGTTCCGATCGCAGCAAACAGTCAGTACTAAAAAAAAGTGAATTTTTTTTGCAGCATTTTTGGCTTTAGGTTTACAGATTAGGAATGTTCAACCTATGTAGTGTAGAAATAATTAATAACAAGCGAAGTCATTGACACCAAATGCAGAAGACTTTTGAAGGGCTCGGAAAAGGAAAAATGGATGAGTCAGAAAAGCCAACTGGAAGGAAAGACAGGGGCTGGGGATGTACCTCGGTCAACAGAAGTTCTCTACACAAGTATAACACAGTGCCATATGAACTGAATTTAGTGTTTGTGGTGGTTTGAATGAATGGCCCCCATAGGCTCATAGATTTCGATCATGGTCATCAGGGAGTGGCATTATTTGAGAGGTTGAAGATGTATGGCCTTGTTGGAGGAAGTACGTCACTGGGGGTGGGCATTAAGGTTTCAAAAAGTCCATTCTAAACTCAGAGGTTCTCTTTCCTGTGTCTTTGGATTCAGATATAGAACTCATGCTCCCTGCCATGATGATAATAGACTAAACTTCTAAAATTCAAAAACCGTCCCAATTAAATACTTTGTTTTATAAGAGTTCCCTTGGTCATGGTGTCTCTTCACAGCAATATAACACTACCTAAGACAGTGGTGCATGCTTATAATCCCAGAGCTTAGGAGGAGGAGACAGGAGCTCAGAAGTTCATAATTATCCTTGGCTGGGCTACAAGACACCCAGAGGGTCTACAAAGATGGCTCAGTGGTTAAGAGGAGGTAGTGTTCTTGTTGAGGGCCCAAATTCAGTTCCAGCATCCACTTCAGCCAGCTTGCAATCACCTGGAACTCCACTTCTAGGGCACCTCTGGCCTCCATAGGTATCCTTACTCCTGTAAACATCACCACACAAGCAGATACAGAAACTCGCACATGCGCACATGCATGCGCACAGCACGCACCACACACACACACACAAAGGAGTTGGAGGGAGGGGAGGAAAAAAGGGAGGGAAACAGGAGGGGGAAAGGAAATGGAGGGAGAGAGAGAGAAAAAAAATTACAAGTAATATAAATCTTAAAACAATTATTAAGTTAAAAGAAAGGAAAGCTACAGGAAGGCAGAGTAGAGGAGAACAATTAATCTATACTGTATTCAGTTTCTTCTTGCTAGGTAAGAAACTAAACACAAAGTTGACTTATTTAAAGTGGTGATTTGCTTGTGCCTTGATAAAACACCACTTTCTGTATGACACTCCCTGGCTTCACTTTTAAGTCTAGAACTGTAAGTGGGGTACAACTGAACACATGAGATAAGTAGGTACTGGGTCTTTCTCCACCTGTCCCTCATCCCTCAACAGGCAGGGCTCTGAAGGATCAAAGCAAATGCCTCAAAGCTTCTTAAAGCCCTGGCTGAAACCTCATGGTAAAACTTCTACTTCATTGCATCAATCAAAAGAAGCCACAGGCCTGCCTAGAGGCAGACAAGCAGCAAATACATACACCCTCGTCACAAGGGGACTTGCAAATAATTTGTGATTATTTTAACCAACCACAAATACTATCCATGAGACTGTACAACATGCAATGTTAACTTCTTTCTAATTAGAAAAGAGACTGCTTCATTATGACTATTGACCTGAATGTTAAAATATATATGCATATATATGTATGCAAATTCATGTATAAAAATCAATTAAGACATTGGTCCCACAGGACTTAGTTAAAAGGGAGATTTTTAAATATGTTATAACTAAAGCAGGTTGTGATATGAGATAATAAAAATTTTTCAAAATGTTTTCCATCTGTCTCTGTACCTTAAAGAGGAAGGAACAGAAGCAAGCATGCTTGGAGTTCAACAGACACAGAGGTGTGTGTCTGAACTCTACCATACAGGAGTTTGCTTTCTGATGCTTTGAAGGATAGAGCTTTCTATAAAAGTGGGTAAAGGAGAGCATGCCAGCTGAACAAAACAGCCTTTCTGGGCTTAACACTACATGCACACCATGCACACATAAGGACAGATAAACACACATGAACATGTAAATGTACATTCACAAGGAGAGAAAGAAGACACAGAAACCTTTAGAATGTTAAGAAAACCATAACTCATTAAAGAATTTACTTGTAGCTGTGTTCTATGGCTTTTATTTCCAAAACTAATTATTCAAGTAAATACTTATAACTCTAAATCTTTTCTTTCATTACAGTGGAACCCTTTAATAGTCCACTCACACTGAACACAAAGGGCTCCCTTCCAAAGACTTACTCAACAAGACCACTTAAAAGCAGTAATTCTAAGTTTGATTGTCCCACCATGACTATGTCATAAAAACAAATTATACAATTCTCAAAATAGAAGAGTCTAAGTCTAGTGTGGCTTTATGTGTACTCTTGTATCTTGTGCTCATGAAAGTCTGCTTTCAAAGATTGTTAAATCACTGCCTGTTGGTGTTTATTTGTATTTAGTATCTACTTACAACACTGAAGGATAAACTTATCATGGAAATTTCTGCTTTCCAAAGCTGAGCCGTAAATTGATGGGAGATTCACTACTATGTACTTGTCAATAGACGACAGATTAACAGATGGGAGCCCAGATAATGGAGAAACTTGACCAGAGTCAAAATGTTCAAACAAAAGAAGACAAACTTTCCCACTTATAGAAATGCACTGTGCAGGCCGGAATGCTTTAAATCAAACCAAGATAACTGGTATTTCTTCTCACAGTTATGATAAGGTGTTAGGGAACTGATTTACTCTCTTATTTGAAACAATGGGGTAGGGAAAAAAACCAGAAAACTGCATGAAAAAAATAAGGCACATCATGAAGTAATGCATGAATCTAGGGATAAGGAAAATAAAAGAAGCCCTCGATACCTCACCTTAACAGACAAAAGAGTGAATCCAGGAGGCCAGTCAGGGAGGAGACTCTAGGAAGAAGTCTGTATTGAGGAATGGACCTCAAGTCCAGGAAAGATGGATGCTAAAGTCTGTGGACCAGGACAACAATATCAGAAGACCACATCATTTGAATTTTCCAAATAGGATTGGTCACCTATGGATCAGAAAACTATTTGAGGCTAAAGAAAAGAAATAAAATCCTCAAGGAATCCAAAATAATGTCCCTTGGGACCCACAGATAAGCACTAATGTCTTTACTACAGCCAGAAGAATGTCACTAAAAGATGAGCTGAACCAAGGAGGACCTTGAAGGACTGTTTAGGAGGAGGGGGAGTTTAAACACAGCTCTGGTACTGTCTAACAAGGCTCAGATACATACGAAAAGAGCAAACTCTGTTCAAATGATTTAATTGCATTTTTAAAAAAGAGATGCATGTATTTATAGCCCTTTCAACGTTATCCAGAACCAACAAGATAAATCATAATGTCTCCCATCTATTAAAAAATTTACTAAACATGTTCCTCCTTGTCTACACAGGCCTCTTGCTGGTATGGGTTGCCATAAAAGGCCTTAGGAACAGTCCTTTCTAATGAAAGTCCTGTCTCAGGCCTTGGGCTGGTTCTTCAAGCCATGCAGGGTGCCTTTGGAAAGCCCCAGGGCACCCAGTCTCTAGAGTTCACATTATCCAAGCCCTCATGCTCATCTGTACCAAGCTATAGGACAAAGAAAATGTGATTAAGCATTGATACACAGCCCAACCCAAGATCTAGAAGAGCCACTTCTCTAACTAATGGGGTTTACTTAGATTAATGCACATAAACCTGAAAGCATGGTGCTTAGAAATGATCCAACTCAGATGACTGTGCTGTCCTATACAAAACCAATCATAATCCCCTGGACTCAAAGCAAGAATTTTGCTGGTAATGCCTCATTGTGCTTAGTCATTACCATTTGTATAAAATAAGAAAATTTACCAGGTACTAAAAGAGGAGATATGATTCGGTGATTTGAATGAGAATGATTCCCATAGGTTCATATATTTGAATATTTGGCTCCCAGTTGGTTGAACTATTTAGGAAGGATTAGGAGGGCCTATTGGAGGAGGTATGTCACTGGGGGTGGGCTTTGAGGTTTCAAAAGTCCAGGAAAGGCCCTGAATCACTCTCTTTCTTTCTCGTGCCTTTGGACCAGGGGTAACCTTTCAATACAGCTTCACCACCATGTCTACCTGCTCAATACCATAATGGACATGGACAAACTCTCTGAAACTGTAATAAATCTCCCAATTAAATGGTTTCTTTTATAAGTAGCCATGGTCTAGCTGCCTACTTACTACTTACTGATTATGGCTATTCACTGGGCCAATTTATCTTAATGCCATAATCATATTATATCAGAAGAATATTCTACAGGAAATCACAGTCTCTCCAGAATCCATTATGGAAAAGAACATGTGAGCATATCCCTGAGTATGCTTAGTTAAATTGTTGTCCTGATGGGAAGGCTAGATAGATAGAAAGATAGATAGATAGATAGATAGATAGATAGATAGATAAGTGGCCATGGTCATGGTATCTCTTCACAGCAACAGAGCAGTAACTAAATCAATGTTCTACAATGAAAAAGAAACAAATTAGGAAAAAATTGACCTAGAAATAATAGAGTTTGGAGGTTTGCTAATGAGCACATTAAAATTATTATTATGAGTCTATCCCATTTTCAAATAGCTAGAGGAAAACTATACATTTTAATAAGCATACAAAATTTTTATTTAAAACACAAAATAAAATGCCAGAGATAAAAATATGACTAAGATTAAGAATACATTAAATACAATTAACAGCAAGTTAGGCAGAAGAAAAAGAATACATGTAAAAATAACTGGATAGACCACCGAACGTAATCCAGAGAGAAGGGTAATTTTGTAATGACATGAAAACAATAAGCTTTAAAAGAACTCTACTCAATTAGTATCCAACTGAAATGAGAAAGAAAATAGAAAAACAAAATAATTGTTGAATTTATTCAACACTTGATAAAATATACAAATCTATAAATCCAAGAAGTTATACAAGCCCTGAACCTTAAAACATAGATACACAAAGGTGCACTGCATTAAATTACTTAAGGCCAGCTATGAAGAAAAAAATCCTTAAAATCATCCAAAGTATAGAAAAGTATTATAGAGAGAAGAAAAATAAGAATGCAAGGAGCTTCCCCGTGTGAGGGAGCTTCCCTTGACAACATATAGCCAGAAAAAACAGATAGACATAATGAAATACCAAAAGATGAATAGAAGTCAATCTAGAATTCCATACTAAAAGAATGAAGATAAAGAATTTTCAAAAGGCTGAAGAGATAGCTCGCAGTTAAATCACGCTTGCTCCTCTTTCACAAGACTAGAGTTTAGTTCCCCAAAACTGCATCATGCAGCTCACAGCCTCCTGAAACTTCAGCTACAGGAGATCCAATGCTTTCTTCTGGCTTCTGTGAGCACCCACATGTGCATGCACAGATTCTTGCATCAACACACACACACACACACACCACACACACAATTTAGTTAAGTAGTGAATTAATTAACTTAATTAAAATCTTTCTTAAAAATTTTTTTCAGACTCATAAAGACCTGCTCTACAAGAAATATTAAAGAACGTTGCTTAGGCTGAAGGAAAGGAACATTCAATAAAGACACAGATCTATACAAAGGAAAGATAACTAGTTTCAGAAATCAGATGTGTATAGGGAAGTATAAAGGCTCTCATCTTAGTTCTGAAGTGTTCTTCAAATCTGGTTCAAGTTGAAATGGTAACAATGCTTTACAGTTTTGTAACACTAGAGAACCTGACCTGCACAGAGGCCAGAAGGCTAGAGAAAGAAGCAGTATGTTTTGTTTATACTTATAAGTACATATATATACATACATATACATACACACACACACACACACACACACACACACACGCATAAAGTAATGTGGTTTTCAGTGGTGAGAAGCAAGGCTGGTATGCTTATTGTGAACAATACAACAAACACTGAAAATTCAAAAAACAATGAGAACTGGAAATCCAAACAAGAAGTGAAAGTGAAACCAGGTCATTACAAACAATGTGAAAGAAAGAAAGCAAAACAGACCAAAGAGCTCATGGCACTAAGAGAAAACACATACAGGGAGGTGGTAGAACTTAAGACAACTTTATCAATAATCACATTAAATGTAAATGGCTCAAACATCCCAAACAAAAGGCAGAAATGATTCAAGTTGATTTTTTTAAAAGGCCATTATTATTCATATTTAATTATACTTCCATATATGTAATATGTTAAAATATGATTTCCATAAGAACCCCAACTTAAGAATCAGAACAAAAAATAGTTTAAAAGAATGGAGAATACCCAAATACTAATAGCAGTCAAATAGTATGAACAACCTGGCAGAGTTTTATTAAAGAAGCACTTGCAAGCTGGCAAGATGGACCAGGGGGTAAAATTTCTTGCCACCAAGCCTCACAGCCTTGAGTTCAATCCCTGAGACCCACGTGGTGGGGAAAAAAAAAACACTCTCATAAATTGTCCTCTGACTTCCACACACACGGTGTACATGCATGCACAAACACCTCCCCACACATATGCATGATAAATGAATTAATTTAATTTTTGACACTAGAAGTTGTGGCTACTTATTTGTTTAAAAAAATGTCTTAGATGCTTTGTCTGTTTTAAAAGCAGCCTGTGAGAATGATAGTTACACAGTCACACCTTTGTGGTTGTAGAAGAATGAAAGCTGAAATTAGGAGATAAAAATATCTCTCTTTGTATTTTATTTCTTTTCTTTGAGTTCTTTCTTTCCTGTTGACTGAACAATAAAAGAAAACAGCAGCAGCATCTTGAAGTCTTTTTGCTCAGAACACCAGCCTCACCATCGATCCGCTATCACCGAGTATATAAAGCAATGTTTGCTTCAGTGGCTCTACGCTTCCCTCCAAATAAACAGAGATAGGGTTGAAAACAGACGCCTACAAAGGTAAATTTAAGAGAAAATGTACTTTAAGTTGACTCTATTTCTCCATTCTCTGTCTCTCATAAATAACACGTAGCTGGATTGGATTGTTTCATTATGCAAGATTGCTGAATATTTTTTGGATAATTTAAAGTTATCTGTCAAGTTATCTTTTAAGGGCATTTGTTCCTTTGCAGGGATAGGGTGACATTAAAATGGCTAAATGCATAAATATTCAACAGCATGACCTGTGCTTCACTTAACTATAGTCTATTTTCTCGTGAACTAAGGCATATGAGTCCTTCAAAAATTGATAAGCACAGAGTAAGGCCAAGGTTGCAGGATGTGAAGCTGTGTGAGGAACCAGATGTGGTCCAGCTGGGAGTAAAACTGGAATAAAGTACAAGATCCTTGCATGTCTGAGTTTGGATGAAGAAAAATTGAGACTGAACAAGGGAAAGAATCCCAGCAGCTGGGCATCAGGTACAAAAAGTACAAGAAAAGGCGAACAGAGAGTGATGTGTCCATTGAGTGAATCCAGGTTGCAATCGGCAGTGGCTAGACAAAAAGACAAAAGAAAACATTCAATTTCAGGGGCAGTTTTGGCAGTAAAATGGCAGGAAGTGAAGAAGCTCGGGAGACAAGTACAGAGAGCTGCAGCTTCCAAGTGGCCTTCAAGGACACCCCAAGCAAGCACAACCTGTCTGGCATCCAATAGAGACTCAAAAGCTTCCATCTCTTTCTAGAACTGAGAAGTCTGGAGCTAGCAGTTATCCATCTTCAGCCCTAGACAAAGAATACTGCACATCTCATGAATATTTAGATGTGCAGATAAAGAACACCGATGGCACAGACTATGAAGGGGAAAGTAGTCAAAAGAAACTTTTAAAAATCTGGTGGTGTGAGCCTTTCATCCCAACATTCCCAAGGCTGAGGCAGAGAGGCGGAGGCGGAGGCGGAGGCGGAGGCGGAGGCGAGCGGAGGCGGAGGCGGAGGCGGAGGCGGAGGCGGAGGCGGAGGCGGAGGCGGAGGCGGAGGCGGAGGCGGAGGCGGATGATCTCTATGAGTTTGAGTCCAGCCTGGTCTACTTAGTGAGTTTCAGGACAGCCAGGGCTATACAGTGAAACCCTATCTCATGAAAAAAAAAAGTTAAAGAAAAGAAAGGAAAAGAAACTGATTCTCAGGCTTATATGAAGTCACAAATATTATAATCTTCATTCATTTTTAAAACTTTATATTGTGAATTTTACATCATACACCCAATCCCACTCATCTCCCCCTCCCCTCATACTCAGCCTCCAGCCTTTCAACCTCCCCTACAACAGGGAAAAAATCTGATTGTGGAAGCTGTAATGTGTCATAGTGTGTTCCACAGTGTACAGATTACAGGGCCATCTCTCCTACACTCACAACCTCAGGGATGGCTCACCCATGCCACCACCACCAGGGTAAGGTCTACTGTGCTGCCCAAGCAAGATGCTGGGCCTGGTCTCCTTAGTACTGCAAGGAGCAGAGGGAAGGTATTTCTCCCTTGTCCATGCCAACACACAAGAGATGAGTGACAGGGCCAGCTATCCCCAAGCTATCACCTTGGGGCTGGCTCACTCATACACAACTCACAGTGTGCAGGGTCTGTCTCTGGAGTACTGTGGCCGGTTAGGGACAGGATCAGCTCTTCTGTTTTCACATACCCAGGGTCAGCTCTCCCAGGATGCCCTGGAGAAGGGTGGAGCCAGTTCTGCATAGCCCCAAGTCATCAACATGTCCCCAGGGCAGCAGACCAAACCAGGCAAGTCTACCTCGTCTTTGAAGGTAACAGACCCTTGTTGCTGCAGGGCCAAGGACCTAGTCATGACCCCTGTTGGCATCACCGGCTACTCACATCAGGCTGTTCCTCACTACCCTCAAGTCTCTAGTTCTGTCTCTCTTCCTTGTGCCCACGTCCTTCTGTTTCTCATTCTCTTTCATTTCTCCACCTCTTACTTACTCCTTTTAGTGGCACCCAGAGTCTCTGAGTGTCTAGGGTTCTCTCAGGAGTGGTCTCAGGGGTGCTATGCCACACTCATGCATTATGGCACTGAACAAAGGTCATCTTGGGCATGGTCGACACCCCCAGACTTGCATGGTGGTGGACTGGTGGTCATCTCAAGCTTACTTTTTTTCAGGACGTGTTAGGCTACTAATTATTACCAGATGTTCACAGGTCAGAACACTGTGTAGATGTCGCTTTTTTCTTCTCCACCACCTGCTGATGCACATGTGACACAGCAGTCATACCCGCAATGCCTCTAGGGATAGGGATAATCTCCATTCTATACATGAGAACAAGTCTCTGGTCATTTAAATATACACCAAGGCCAAATCCTCGTGCCCAGTGATGTATAAACAAGAATTGGTCTAACATCAAAGTCCAACTTGATTTTACTAAACCACAGAGTTAGGATCCTCAAAGACTCCCAAAAAAGGTTTACAGAAACTAGACTGGCAATGGAAGCTACCCAGAGGGTTCAAAGGAGAGCATGGGCTTGGGACTTCATGCTTGGAACCTTCTACAAGTACAAAGGGCAGGAAGGCATCCATAGAATCAAGGTGAGTTTACACAAAAGGCAAAGCCCGTGGGATAGAAGGTTGACTGGTACCAAGTTACCAAACCTGGAGGCTCAGTGGAGATAAACAGTGTTTGCAGATCTCATTCCCACTCCTGAGTCCCAAATACATAAACTCCTGCCAGCCTAATGTGAACCTACAAAATCAAGCACATCCTTGAATAATCCCTGATGATAACAACAGCTGTTAAGTGTTTACTCTACTTGATATCATTAATAAACAAGAAACGTATCACCACAATCTAGAAGTCTATCTAGTCCCAACACATTTAAAGATGTGAAAACTGAGGCTCCAAGTTAAACACTTAGCATTAGACCAGCTCTGCCTTCTATCAAATTCTGTACAGTAACTACTGACCTTGCTGCCTCTCTTGAAATTGTCCTAAACTAATCCTTTGGAGGCATATTCAAGTCAAGAGGATCAAATTAAAGAACCGTATAGTCCAATCTCAGGAAACTGCTAGAAGAAATATTTTTCCCATGAACCAAAGGATAAAAAAGAAGAAACGTGAGTGAGAGGGAGGAAATGGGAAGAACCTGGGTTAATTTTAAATGTCAGCTTGCCACAACTTAGCCTCATCTGAGCAAGGAAGCTCAAGCAACTGTCTGTCTGGTTGGTCTGTGGTCATGTCTGTGAGTGTGAGTCTTGATTATCAACTGATGTAAAAAGACTCAGTCAATTGTGGGTGGAAAACTCCCCATCCTTTATCTGACGAAGACAGCCTGAAAGAGGTAGCATTTATCTAGGTTCATGGTTCTCGAGAGTTTGGTCCATCGTGAGGTTATACCGGAGCAGAGACTCAGGATGATCAGAAGCAGAGAAGGGACCTGCTACAGATTTCCTGCTTTCTCTTCTATATCTCTTTAACTCTAGATTTCCCCCTAGACTGTGTCATGGCAACGTGGACCCTCCTTATGGTTCACCCTTTGGAAAAGCCCTCAAAGAAACACCAGGAATGCACCTAAGTCTCATGGGTGGTTTTTAAATACAGTTACGCTAACAATGAAGATTAACACAGGGCAGGCATACAGATACAACCTTGCATTTGACAAGTGCCAAACCAGGCAATGTCTTCAAAATGAAGAAATGAGGAAAGAGAGAGAAAGACCTCAGGATAAGCGTGCCCACGATGTTTCCAGAATATTAATATTTATTTATTAATAGCTCTAAACTATGTCCCCACTTTCCCATGACCTGTTATCATCTGAGAGCAGACCCTCACAGCATTTTATCTGAGCAACTGTCCCACCCATTCCTCAATTACTTAACTCGCTACATCCAATCAGTTTTTCAAACCCAAGTGAATGATCACCTACCCCTGTTAAAATCCCTTCCTTGGATCACTTTGTCCTCAGGATGAAGTCAAGTCCCTAGTTTGCCCAATCCTGGCCCCAATCCACTTATGGCTTCAGCTCGTGTCCTTTATTGCACAGACTCTAATAATACTAAAGTATTTTTTGTCCTCAAGTGGGCCAGGATCTTTTATGCCACCGTTTATCCAACATGCATTCCTTCTTCATGAAGACCACTCCCTTTCCATCTCTACCTGGTTCTTTATTACTTCCCAAGAAGTACAATCCAAAGAGTTGACTCTTTCCAGTTCCATTGTCCCCTCCAGCTGCACCTATGCACATCGATGTCAGCCTACTTCTGATTCCCTGAGTAGACTCTTCCTGGAGTCACACACACACACACACACACACACACACACACACACGAAAGGCATTATAGATTTATCTCTAGCATAGTAGTTGACACATCTAGGCATGTGCTATGTAGTTGCTGAGACAATGAACTAACAGGCTCTCCTTTACTTGTGGCCCCAGGAAGTTGGTGTAATTCCCACGGGACATTGTGGTGTTGAGAACTAAACACAACATTATGAAGATAGTGATATTTGCTGACCTTGTGTGGGTCAATATTTAGACACTGCAGCACAAGGCTGACTTTCACTTAACTTAATGTCAAACAAAATGTCATATTTTCTTTGCTTTGTTTTGGGAGGTGTTTCAGTTTATTTGTTTTGGGAATTTGGGAAGGGGGGAAATGAAATTATTTATAGCCAGTTTTTCACTCTGCTGTTCATTTTTTCCCCTGTTAAAGTACAATATAATATGTTTACCTCATTAGTAAAGCCTATTGATCTAAACCTGTAATTCTGTGTCGACAACAACATTTTGCATTCTGAACGTATCATTCAGTTATTGAGACTCTGTTTTAAACATTTGCATATTAGGTGAGCATATATTTTATTTTTACACACACACCCATATAAAATACATTATACATCTCCAAGTTATTGAGAGAAAAAGGACATTTGAGGCAGAAACATGAAGCACAACACTATGTCACTGCCTCCAGCTCAACTTCTGCACCAAACCTTATCTCTCCACTGAGATTCTTCAACTTAGAACTAAGGCCACTCTAGCATTCTCCAAGGAGGTCTGGAAAAAGCCTACAACCTGCCTTGCCCATGCCATTTAACTCACATAATCTAAAGATACTAACAAGTGCCGTTCGAGGTTAGTTTAGCCTGGCTTGTGCTAGATGAACTCCACACCCCTCTGCATCTCCATCATCACACCTCAGCTCTGAAACCACCAAACAGTGAGGTGCTGATGAACCTTGGCTTCCTACTTCCTACAAACTGGTATATTTTGAGCAGCTGCCATTCTAGATCGTAAT
Organism: Mastomys natalensis; assembly: GCA_021653895.1. Lineage (NCBI taxonomy): Eukaryota > Metazoa > Chordata > Mammalia > Rodentia > Muridae > Mastomys > Mastomys natalensis. The sequence goes on along the minus strand of JAJTUV010000163.1, from coordinate 2,614,509 downwards.
GTACCTTTAACAATCACTTAAAAAAAAAAAAACTCAGTTATCATGGACCATGGTTCCTCTAGGCCAAGAGCCATAGATAGTAGATTTTTCTCTCTCCAATATTCTCTATGGTGCCATTGCTAATTCTCCACTTCGGAACAAAACCCCTAACAAAAGGACAGAAGGAAAAGCATAGCCTTTCAGGAGAGCATCAGTTATCTTCTTCATCACACCCCTTGCTTCAGGCATTTCAACTGCCCCAACCAGGTTGTCCTCGCTCTAGGCAAAGCAGAACCAGCAGGCTGTTAGTGTATGAGTCCTCAGGCTACTGCACCTCTCAAATTTGAGCCTGTTCTGTAGACTTTGATTGAATGTTCTGTGCCTTTCTGAACAGTCAGCTTTTCTAAACAGTGCATTGGTAGTTTATTAATGTTCTTAATTGATAAACTGAAAGGACCCATCTTCTGCTGCAGTTCTGACTATCTGTGTTTCCAGGTTTCTAGAAGGCTTGTTCATACTTCTTGCTAAGCCTAAAATGCTAAATTATAATGCATGTATTGAGTACCTTCCTCTACCTATCTCTCCAGCTGTCACAAATGCCACTTCCTGCAGCTCAGAGGATGAGCTGTCTCTCACAAGCTATACTGAGTGTCTCATCCTGTCAGACAGGTCCTTGACCTGCGACTCTGGAGAAAACCACGTTCTAAACATAATTCCAGGTCGCTCCCCTCCTTGACCTCACGTTCACACTATATGCCTGAGCTTTCAGCATCCTAACTGCCTCAAAGTATTATGTACATCTGACCTTCAAGCTGAACAGTACAACGGGGAGCCACAATATAGCAAAAGTTGTCTTAATTCCCCAAGGGAATCTATAGCCCCACCTGTGTCCTAGAAGTCATTTATTGCCACCTTTACCTACAGTCAAGGATAAAATAGGAGAGACTGAATGCAAGCCTCTATTGTGTCACCAGAAGAAATGCCACCGAGCTCCCTGTGACAGCTGCACACTGTCAAGGGCCCATACATTTCACAGTAACTTCTGGTACCACAGTTTTCTTTCCAACGTATTCAATTTATACCTATAAGTTGAGCTCCCAATCTGTAGCACACCTAACTTTTCTTGATGTTCACTGAGAACAAAAAATACTCCCAAAAGATATTTACATGAGGAACCTGCAGTTTTCTTGCCTGCAGCCCTATGACGAAGCCACCTGAGATGACATAAAAAGTGATCTGGAGCCTGAAGAACTGTCCCTGGGACCTGCCCTGGCCCAGGACCCTACAAAATGATAGATTGTGTGTGCTTATGATATAATATAGTTTATCTCAACTATGACTATAATGGATGTTCTTCAGCCCTCTTGATCCCTGCTACAAGACCCTCCCTGCTTATTATCACAGGTTGTATGCAAGATAGGCTTAGTGTGCTGTGTTGGGTTTAACCTGCCAAACTACATGAATCTCTTCAAGTGTCCAGAATTGGAACATGAGGCTAATCTTCAGCTGCCTATTTAGGGACTATCTCTATTCAACTGCTCCCACACATTCTTTATCTACTTTAATTGGTTGTCCTCATTGTTGTTACAGGATTGTCCACACACACCACATCACCACCAACAATTCCTTGGGTTAGTCAGACTTTTTTCCCACTGTAGTAAAAATCTGAGATAAATCAATTTATAAACATAGCAGGTTTATTTTGGCTTACAGTTTGAAGGTTTCCATCCAGGACTGGTTGGCCTCATTCCTGTGGACTGTTTTAAAGCAGGAAGGGATGTCTGGACGAAGTTTCCCTTTCTCATCACCCATACAGAGTCCATAGGTGTATATTATGGTAGGAATGCATAACAGAGCAAGACTGAGATGTGAGAACAAGGAAGGGTGAAGTCCTGCCTCCCCTCCAAAGACATGTTCCCAATAGCCTAACTTTCTATCACTAAGCTGCATCTTAAACATTCCACATCTCCCAGTAGGGCCACTGACTAGGGACCAGACACTGACTATGTAGGCCTTTGGGGTACATTCTGGATCCAAACTATAGCCTTACTTCTCAGAGACTAACTTTTAACTTTGGTCTTGAAGATACCACACAGTTACCTCCATTTACCACCCGCAAGGGGCCGAACTAAGTGTTCCTTATGGTCCTTTCTAGCAGTAAAATTTATGATTCCATATAAGAAGCAGTTTCACTACCTGCCTGAGATTACACATAAACGCTTTTCTTTTATCTGAATTTATGTCAGGTGGGACATTCACTAAATCTAAAAGCAAAGCCATTTCACTTAGGATCCTTTTAGAACAAGCAGAATAGAACAAAACAAGGGGCCTGCATATAAGTTTTCTTTTGCTGTAAGAACATGAACATTTTCTTGAATGTATGGTTCTTACTGTTGGGAAAATTACTGGATGCTATTTCTTCCATGGGAGGGCAGAGGGACAGAGGCTCACAATGATTCACAGGTACACACAAGATGAGTGGCATGAAAAGTGAACCAGGGGCTGGAGAGATGCGTCACTGAGTAAGAGCCGATGAAGCACAAGCATGAGGCCCTGAGTTTAGATCTCAACACCCACAGAACAAGCTGGGCACCGACTTGTCTTCACCTGTAATACCAGCATGGCAGTGGTAGGTAGAGACAGGATGATCACCAGGTTTGTGCCCTGACAGTCTCACCAAAAACACAACCTCTAGCTTCAAGAGAGACCCTACCCAAAGGAGTAAAGCCAAAGAGTGACAGGGAGGATTCCAATGCCTTCCAAGTGTCTCTGGCTTGCTATGCAAATGTGACTGCAGGTAATACCACACAAATGCATGCACACACACACACACACACAAACACACACACACACACACAATTAAAAAACAAGTTTCTAGAACCAGAGTGAAATAATGAAATCTTGAGTGGGTAAGTCCTTGTTACACTCATCACATTCCAAAACCTTGAAATCTCTTATTGGGCCAAAATCCCATGGGTGAAAGGCATCAATAATACAAGGCCTGATCCTGCACAGAAAGAATTTGGAAATGTTTCTTGTTCTACACTGTGAAACAGCTTGCAGCTGCCGAAGATTGCAGTAAGGCTGTGTGTTCTTTTAAGCATGTGACTTTATTTCTTTAGTTAAAAGGAGAAGAAAACCTGTGGATCATACGTGTCTCTCTCCTGTGTCTAACTGTCACTAAGGCAGAGGCTGCTGGACCAGTGAGACCAATGCAGGATGACAGGGGCAGCACACTGCTCTCAGGATGTGATGATACAATTCCAAGAGAGGGGGTGTGAGAGACCTCTGCCACTCTCATTATCTGCTGCTGTGCTCTCTGGATGCCACCTCTGCTCCCTTCAGAATCAGGGGGATTATTAAATATAATTCTGTTAATTATGGCTTGGTGCAAGAGCTGGATGGGTCCCGAATCAGTGCCCCCAAGGAAGAACGACATGAGGTAAAGATTGGAGAGCTTTTATGGTGGTGCTCAAAGATAATTATAGGTATGGAAACCAATTTCAGAGTGAGAAAAAAAAAAAAAACAGCCAAGCCCAGACTGTTTTCATAATGTAGCATAACTCTTTCAATGTGAAACACTGACTGGTTTTCCTTGAGGGAAGATAATTCTTGCCATGTCAATCTCCTGGACAAAATGTCTCTGGCTTAGGGCACCAAGCAGTCACCAGGAACCCAGGAGCCTCAGGTACATATGGCAAATTCCAGCCTCTCACTGAAGCACCCAGGAGGCTGCATAACTTATTTTGCCACAGGTACTCCAGCAAGAACAATAAACAGAAAAATATAGATGTATAGATAGCCTTCAGCATAGACTACACAAAGAGGTAAATTGGTCTACTGTATGACATAGCATCAAAAGCACATATCTGGAATAATGATAATGCTCTTCAGTGGTGCCATCGGTTAATATCAAAGAACACAGCCTTTCTCTTTAAAATATTATGGTCCAGGATAATGACTCTTAATACACAAACTGAGGGAGAGTCACTGCAATTCCAGCAAAAGAAAGATTACAAGCATTTTAGATGGGCTTTCTAATGGAGCAGAAGTGGCCATAAAAATCTCCTGGAGGGCATCTGCCATTGTTGGCAGTGATGTCTCTCACTTTTTATTCTACTGTCTGAGATTTCTCTAACGTACCTTCTGGTTGCATTCTGATGAAATATGTCCTCTCACAGAACTCAGAAACATGCACTCAAGTTAATGGCAACTTAGGAGAATATTCTTCAAGCATAATAATGTATATGGGGAGAGGACACGACAATCCAGTGTTCTCTGAATTGTGGGACACCAGTTCATGGTAACCTTGTGTCTTAGTCAGGGTCACTATTGCTGTGATGAAACATCATGACAAAGGTATCTTGGGGAGCAAAGGACTTATTTAGCTTCTGCATTTATATCAGTTCCTCATCAAAGGAAGTCAGGACAGGAACCCAAAGACGGCAGGAACCTGGAGACAGGACCTGATGCAGAGCCCACAGAGGAGTGCCATTTACTGACTTGCTCCTCATGGTTTGCTCAGCCTGATTTATTATAAAATCCAGGACCACCAGCCCAAGAATGACCCCACCTACAATGGTCTGGGCACTCCTCTATAAACCACTAATTTAAAAAAAAAATTCTATAGGTTTGCCTACAGGTGGATCTTATGGAGGTATTTTCTCAATTGAAACTCCCTCCTCTCTGATGACCCTAGCTTATGTCACATTGATATCATGCTAACCAGAGTACTTCCCCTGGTGCAAGAGATGGTATTGAGTTTGAAGTGAATACAAGATAGGAATTTCAACGCAATGACCCACTGCATGCTAAAGATGCTCTTTCAGTCTATCAGAGTGTCTAACTGATTGAGAGCCTCAGTAGGTATTTCTCAACTTTAAAAGTTTTGGTGAGAAGCAACAAAGGACATGTGGCTGTGATAGAAAGAATGACAAGTGGAAGCACAATGACAGATGTTGGTCAAGAAACTTGTACTGAGTTGTACTGCATCAGCACCTCTGACCTAGAGGGGCCAGATGTTTGCTGCAGAAGCTGCTCCTGCTCTACAGCATCCCAGAGATCAGTCCACTGGACACCAAGAACCAGGGACACCAGATTGCAACATCAAAAAGTGTCTCCATACATTCCTCAGTATCCCCTGGGAAAGGAAAAAACCATCCTGAGTCAAAGCTAACTTAAAGCAATATGATGTCTCAGCACCAGTTTAAGTGCAAAGGTTGTAGGGAATAGTGTCAGGTTTCACAGATATGACAATGTGAAGTATTCTAGAGATGACGGCCATCAATCAAAGGAAGATGACAAACAGAGTTAAAGAACGCTATTTGGATGCATTTCAATAAAGGAGATTTCCTTTGAGGGTTTTCCCCATCCACTGGTTCATTCTAACATATTAAGATAGGCCATATTGCTTCTAATAACAGATTCCAGGCATGAATCCTCAAGGCAATGCTGCTAAGGGTCTTTGCCTTTCCAGTTTGTTTGTCTGTCCAACCAGACCGTAGAACAGTCTTCTGCTCTTCATTGGGAAAAACACATGATCAAACCTGTCAATCTGGTACGCCTCGGTTGGCTGAACTGGCCTGGCTTTTTTGATGAGGTGTTTGGCAGCCTGAATATTTAATTTCATTCTTTTAATCTTATGTTTAGGGTGCATATGCCCATGGGCCTTTGGACACTTTCTTCTTTTTTTAATAAAGCTAATAAATGCCCTAGGAAATTTACGTGTATCTAAACTGACATAACAAAGCTGATACATCAGAGGGGTCAGGCATGAGAGATTCCAGCAATTTATATAAACGGAGGAAGCTGGAAGGGCTCGGGCTGCCTGGAGTTATTACTCAAGCCTTGGCAGCCTTCCAGGCTGCTCATAATTTTAAATAAATTCTGATCTTGGTGATGTATACGTATTGATCAAGTTTTCAGAAAGTCATCACCATGTACTCCTTCACTACATATTGATCTGAAATCTCCACAGTTCCTGAGAGAAGTCTGGCATTACATTAGCTATTATCTGCACCACAATTTATCCTTCTATCTGAATCAAGCTTGTGGATAAGTGAGCATTCTCTTTCACTTACCTTGGAGAGAGACCTGGCAGCTATAAGAAAATGGGAGTCTCAGGCTCAGTGCGTCTCAATCCATCCCTAATTTTCATTGCTTATTTTATTTCTTAAACTCTCAATTCCTCCTTCATATTAAAAAAAAAAAAAAAAGGTAAACAGTATTATCCATAGGTAAGACATTCTAGCATTTTTTTTCATTCCCTTCAAATCTTTGTTCCAAAAATACTCTGGTGCAGATCTGCCTCCCACATGCAGTAGGTGGATAGTGAGTCTCACCAGACAATCTTCCCTCAATTTCCCTTGTAAATAATAGCCTCTGTTTCTAAACAGCTGGATTGAATGAGTGGAGAGCTGGGCCACCAGAGAGCTGTCAGGACTCTAAGTCTGGCTTAAAGAGGTACATCTGTTGTTAGTTCAGCAAATGGGTCTCGGGTATGGACATTCTTTGGGTCCTATATCACAGGACTGAGATCTCAGACATGTAAAAATAAATGTCCTATTCCCCAATACTTCGAGTATGAGGAGTCTCCACTTGACACCAAGAAGTTTTACTTATGGACAGACAGTAGGCACGTGACAAATAGCTGTCACATTGCATGATTAGGGGAGGTCCCTCCCACAGCTACCTTCTGATGAGCTCACTAAACAAAGTTTAGTGTAATGTTGACATGATGTTGTCTCTTCCCTCTGTCTTCCTGAGAGGAGCAGGAGGCACCATGGCAGTTTGGTGTCACAACTCAGAGAAGGAATATGGCCACAAAGACCAACAAGGGCACCTCTACCCTGCAACAGAGCAATAGTAACCCACACTTGGTTAGTATGATAGACTGTGAGACTGTGTGCTCTGTCAATGTCTTCAGGGTTCACTCTTTGATGTGATCCAGAGACTTCCAACACAAATTGTCACCAAACCTTTCCCTACCCTGTTATTAAAACTTTCTTGTTGAAGGCTCAAGGAACATCACAGAAAAGGGAGGGGGTTGAAAGTCACACACATACATACACTCAGCAGGCACATATCTACACATGTAAAATAAACCTTTAAAAAGAAGACTAAAAGATCTGGCATATGCTGTCAATCATTGTCTTCTGGGTAAAGCATGGCAGCTGCATTCATAAACTCATAACAGTTGTGATAACCTGAGCATTATATCCACGAAGCTGAGCCAGTCCACATCTTGTCATGGAGTGGAACTCACAAGGTCCTACTCTTAGAATTTCTATGCAATTAATGGTTAGGGGTGGGGGGATTTTCCTAGGTGGTGTAAACACTGGTAATATTCTCACGCCCCTGCAAACTCACACCCAAACTCCTGTAAACAACCTTAGTGAAAGTAGAAAAGGAAACAAAAGAAAGTCATGTGGGGAGAGGAAAATGGCCAACCAAATGTAATGATACACACATGAAAATATCAAATGAGGCATGGTATTGTGCATAATTAACTTATAAACAATAAAACATTTTAAATGAGTAAGGCCTCATTTAGAGAAATAAACATGAATTGAGGGATATATTTTAAAATAAAGAATGTGGGTGGACTCCTGAGCCTTCTTCCAGCCTATGGAGTATGTTCTATATTTTTAATATCACTCTAAGCTGTGCTCTCACTACAAAATTAAAAACCATCCCTGCTCTACAGCTGATGACGTCCTCTCTGGACTCCTGCATCAGTGGAACCCATGATAAACGTGCTATTGTGAGACAGTCTTAGCATATGGCAAGTGTGTGACAGCTGTGTGTGGAATTAATGATAGGTTTTCTCTTTTCAGGAAGGAGTGACGTTGGAGATAGTACCCTCTATGTGTCTTCTCAGGAATGAATCTAACAGTGGATTGTGCTGGGGTGCAAAAGGGCAGAAAATAGAGGATGCCCTGAGAAGCTCCTTGTACCAATACCTCCATTCTGCCTGTTTATAATGCCCATCGCCAGCTTTCAAGTGCATTGGCAGCTGCTCAGGGAAATGACTATCCACTGCTCTTCCGGAGACTTTGAATTCCATCCTCAGCGCTCATGTTGGCTGGAGACTGACTGGAACTCCAGATCCAGGAGACCCAAAACCCTCTTCTGGCCTCTACAGGTAAACACACACATACACACATACAGAGAGAGAGCGAGAGAGTGAGATAGCAAGAAAGAGGGAGAGAGAGGGTAAAACCAAAATGAAATCACTTTTTTAAAACTAAAGTCTACAGTGTAATTCATCAGTCTGTTGCAAATTCTACTGACAATTTCAAAGAAAGGCAGAATTACACATCTTTGGTAACACACAAAGGGGGGTTTCTGACCTGCTGACTGTTAACTGCAACCCTTTGTTCTTTCTTACTATGACCACAGAGAAGAGAGTTCTGATCTGAAAGAATAGAATTTCCAAAAACAAGATTTATATATATAGGAAAAACCAGACATTGAATAGGTGAACAAATATATATGCTATGTCCAGGCCAGCCTCCTCCCAAATACCTAAGAACTTCATAAGGGAGCTCTGACCACTCCAATCACCAAAAATTGTTGGCTTTCCAGTAGTTATTCTTATAGGATTTGTGATGGTTAGCACTGTGTCCATGAGGAATGCTTGTCCAGTAGTAATTTGTCTCTTGTGATGGGCTGAGCTTCACATGAGCTTTACATGGAAGCCCATTCAAAGTGCAAAACCCCCATACCCCTGCTTTCTAATCTCCTTTGCCATAAAGCTCTGGACCACAGCTCTTTATGTTTTGCATAGTGATTGTGGTGATAGAATCATTGCTCCCTAAGTATGTCCACACACAAATTCTCAGAATCTGCCTGTCATGTTATATGGTAAATTAAAATAAACTCACTATCAGCTGACCCTAAGACAGAAGCTTATCCTGACTGACTAGGTGAAACCAATGTAACCACAAAACATTTAAAAGTGGAAGAAGTCCCTAATGTTCCTTACACAATGATTCAATGTGAGAAAGACCCAACCAGTTATCACCAGCTTTGTACATGGAAGGTGGACAGTAGCCAAAGGGTCAGACAAATCCTGCATGAAGGAAAGGTACAGAAAGAAATGCAGCCCTGACAATACTCACCAAGAATCCAGAAACACACTGTGCTTATCTTCAAATGGGCAGAATAATAATTTACCAGTTTATGTTTTTTAAGCCACAAAATTTGTGATAATTTGCCATTAGCAATTGATGAATCCAGCTACAGGAAACTAACACATCAAGGATCCACAAAAGAGAACTGAATTGCAGCTGACAAGAAAGCTGCATACAAATAGATAGATAGATAGATAGATAGATAGATAGATAGATAGATAGATAGATAGATAGATAGATAGATAGATAGATAGATAGATAGATAATATATACATGATAGATGATGGATGGATAGATGGATGGATAGATAGATAGATAGATACATAGATAGATAGATACATAGATACATAGATACATAGATACATAGATACATAGACAGATAGATAGATAGATAGATAGATAGATAGATAGATAGATAGATAGATAGATAGATAGATAGATAGATAGATACTGTGTTTCCTTTTACTGAAAAGATATTTTTTTCCTCACATAATATATCCTGATATAGTTTCCCCTCTGTCTACTCCCCCTAGTCTCTCTACACACACCTCCCCTCCCATCCAGATCTATTCCCTGTTTCTCATTAGGGAACAAAAAGGCTTCTAAGAGATAATAATAAAGTAAATGCAATGAAATAAAATTTAATAAGATGAAACCAAAACATCAGAATTAGACAAAACGAACAGAAGAACAAAGCCCCAAGATAAGGCAGAAGAAACAGAAAGCTACTCATTCATACCCTCAAGAATCCCATGAAAACACTAAACTGGAAGCCAGGATCTATACACAGAGGACCGGGTGCAGACCTGTACAAACCCTGTGCATGTTGCTTTAGTCTCTGTGTGTTCATATGAACTTTAATTATGTTGATTTAGGGGGGCCTTGTTTTCTTGGTATCCTCATCTCCTTGGGCTTTTTCACTCTTTCTGTCTCCTCTTCCTTGAGGTTTCCTGAGCCCCAAGGGGAGAGAGATTTGATGAAATCATCCCACTTAAAGTAGAATGTTCCATAGTCTCTCAGTCTCTCAGTCTCTCAGTCTCTCAGTCTCTCAGTCTCTCACTCTCTGCACGATGTCTGGCTGTGGGTCTCTGTATTTGTTCCTATCCGCAGCAGTATCATCTCTGATGATGGCTGAGCAAGACACTAATCTATGAGTATATATATGAATATAGCATATGTGTGAGTGTAACAGAATGTCATTAGGAGTCATTTTATTGCTACATTTTTAAGACCATATTATTTGCTTTTACCCTAGGTCCCTGGACTAGCAAGACTCAGGTTCTTGGTCACCGAAACAGTGCTGGGTATGGGTTTCATCTTGTGGATAGGACAAATCAGATCTTGATTGGTTACTCCCATGAGCTTTGTGCCACCATTGCCCTAGCATATTGTGCCGGCAGGACACCACTGTAGACTGAAGTGTTTGTGGCTGGGTTGGTGTTCTCTGGGGTCTGATTGCTCATGACTGCCTGTAACTTCAATTCCAATGCCCTCTTCTGACCTCCTTCAAAATGTGGTGCACATGTATAAACTCATATAATAATAATAATAGCAATCAATGATTTGTTTTTAATTTTGAGCATTAAGACTATGTGTCCTGCCTTCGATCCAGACTCATGTGCCTTTATTTCATGCTTAATTTCCCATTATTTTATATACCATCCCAAATGGTTCATATTCAGCTTTTAAACTGAACCACAGATAATTAGAAATTAAAAGATAAGAAGACTGCCAAGCAAAAATACATGGTGTGACTGTGGCAGCAAAAGAAGCATTCAGTCAAAGGCAACCTGAGAGCAGTCACTGTGCAGGCAGGCAAGCTGTGCTAACCTAAGCCTAAGGCTGTCCATTCAGCTACACACCCAACGAGGCTGGTCTCCTCTTAAAGGCTGTTCAGATTATGCCCTGCAAATTCTATTTATGACAGCAAAGAAGTATATACCACATAGCAGAGGCTTCATTAGGAACTGTTGACATAATTAAAATGTTGATGTTTCCCGGGAGGACCGTGTTTCACTGTTCTGCGTGCTGAGTGCTGTTAGCCTCAAGACAGCTGATGAGCTTGGGCAGTGAGCCCCCAGCAAAGGGAAAAAGAAGACTCGTGCTTCCACTGAAACACACTAAATATGTAGAGCACAGCGACATGGCTATCCTGAATATCAGGCTGTACTATTAACAAAATCACAGTTCAGAGGAAGAGATTGAAGCAATCATCCCAGGCGGGACACGCATTTGCAAATGTCACATCGGAAGTATAACTTTATTATGGAAAAGCAGTTTAAGATCATCACTAATGCCTGACATTTCAGGATGGTTCTTGCCCCGTTTTTACTAATCACACTCAGGGTAGCTCTGTCTTCCACAGCTCCATTTATGATTAGACTGCTGAACTTTACAGAAAGAGTGGCTGGCTGAAGCTCCAGAATTTGATTTTCCGGGTGATCTTTAACCAACTCAAGTAGCACTGGTCGTCTTCAGCTCTTTCACTTTATATCAATTTAAAGCATTATAACAAGTGGCCTTTTGTGATAAATAAATGAAGTCATCAACAATATCAACAAACTCTGGAAAGGTAGGTTGCCAAGGAAACCTACGGTAACCACTTCTCTGTGGTTCGAAAATAATTAAGAATTGTGTGTACTTGGTGCTGTGGCTTCTACCAATGACTACACAAGCCCTAGTGTCTTATTTAGGCTTGTGATATTGCTGTTATAAAACACCATGAGCAAAAGCAACTTGGATAGGAAAGGTGTTGCTTCATCTTAGTTTTCAATCCATCACCCAAGGAAGTCAGGATAGGAACTTAAGGCAGGAACCTGGAGGAAGGAACTGATGAAGAAGCCATGGAGGAGTGCTGCTTACTGACCAGTTCCTTGTGGCTTGCTCAGCCTGCTTCCTTATAGCACACAGGACTACTAGGTCAGGAGTAGTACTAACCACAGTGAGCTGGGCCCTCTCACACCCATAATTAAACAAGGTAATGCTATCACAAACCAATCTGGTGGGGATGTTTTTCAATGGAAGTTTCCTTTTGAAAAAAGACTCTAACTTTTTATATTAAATTGATGTCAAACTAGCCAGCACACTAGTATATTCTAAGGAAACTTTCTATACACTCCGCATATACCTGAGAAGCAAGTCTTAACTGATTAATAAGCATTAAACAAAGAGCATATCTTGTCTCACCACCCATCTCCATCCTCACATAAGAAGGAATAACAGGAAGCACTTTTCCTTACTACTGTCTCCATCCTGGTTTAGGAAGAATTAACAAGAACAACATGAATATGTATGGGCCAGTTACCTGCTCCAGGGATGTTATAAAGATCATCTCATTGAATTCTCACAGTATCTCTGTCCTGGAGATAGGACTGTTTCATGTTGTATGTGCAAAAGCTACACCCTGAAGACTTAAGTAGCTTGCTTAAGGCTGTACAGATAGAAAAGATGAGGGAGTTAGACTGCAAAAGTCAAACACAAAGCTCCCAACCACTGTGTTACTGGTGAACATTAACATGTTGCAAGTTGAAACAAGCAAATATGATTGTTTACAAACATAAACAACTAGTAATGATTTAGTACTCAGTTCAATTGTTCTAGAGAATTCATATTCTCCAAGATGCAATCATTCACAGATTAACCACTTTAGATAACATTTTTTTTGTTATGCATGTGGGTCCATTGGTAAAGTACTTACCTACCATGAATAAAGTCCTGGGTTTGATACCAAACACTAGGATTTAAAAAAAAAAAAATGACAGTTTGACCAAAGAAAAGATAAGGGCTATGGTTTCCCAATTGGCACAACCTAGAATCACTTGGAAATAGAGTCCGAAGGACAATTGCCTACAATGAATTGGCCTGAAGCTATGTCTGTATAGTGGGAAAGTTCTTAAGTATGTTAATTGATGTGGAAAGACTCAGCCCACTGTGGGCAGCACCATTCCCTAAACAAGGGGACCTGAAGAGTGAACTGTATGTAAGGAAGCAAGGAAGTAACACACATACATTTATTACCCTATGCTCTTGAGTGTGTGATGGGATATAAATCAGTGTTTGAAGCTCCTGCCTTGATTTCCCTACAAAGTGGACTGTGACCTTGAATTGTGAGCTGTAAAAGCATCTCTACTTCTCCTTAACATGAATTTTGTCAGGGCATTGTTTTTTACTTTTTCTTGATTCTTTGTAAGTTTTACAACATGTACCAAATCCCACTCACCTTCCTGTCTCCTTGTATATACCATCCACCCTTGCAAACCCTGCCCCAGGGGAGAAAAAACACACTAACAGACCAAACAAGCAAATAAAAGCAAAGCATAGGAAACAGCTCATCGGGGAAGATATAGGATGTCACGGTGTGTCCCACAGGATACCCCTTTCCACACATCTTCACTTGCGAATGTGCTTTGCAATGAATGTTTGGTCTGGTGCAAGGTCTCTGGCTTCTCCTATACCATTAAGTTTGGATCTTCACTGGTATTCCTCCCAGTTATCCTGTTGTTGCCCTGTGTCATGAAGATTCTACAGTTTTGGGATCAGCAGGACCAGACCGTTCATGTGCCCCAACAGTTCAGGGATGATGTAGATATTGGGGTGAGACAACTCAAAGGCCTCGATCTGAGCCTGGGTGGTAGCTGGTCTGGTCTGCCTGCTGTCTCTCCCACATCTGCACCACTTGGATGAGGTCTCCAGAACTGTTCTCCCTAAGTCACTGGATATCATCATCAGCAGAAGTAAGCTCCTCCACTCTCATGCCCTCAGAGGCTGGCTCACCTATACACATGCCTCCAGAGCCAGGTTCATTGCGCTGACCATTCAAGGTGTGAGGCCCACTCTCCCAAGTGCTACAGCAGTGAGAGGCAGGGCTAGCTTTCCAACTCTCACAACTTCAGAACCAGGTCTCCTAACTACCACAGGTAGCAAGGGACAAGGGGAGGGAATCGCATCACTCCACACCTCTTCACCTCGTGACAGACAAGTGGCCCTTGGGGGATGGCTCTGTTGTGCTGTCCAGGCCAGGTGCAGGGCCCTTCTCCATGCTCTCCCTGAGTGCTGTCCCCAGTGAGAGATGGAGCCATCTCTACAGATAACAGGAGCCAGTAAGGGGCAGGGCCAGTTCTACCTGAACCCTAGATATCCATGTGCTCCCTGGTGGCTGACCAAACCAGGAAAGTCACCATAATCTCTAGTGGTGATATGGGCCACGGACTTCTGTTGAAGTTAGGCCCTGGTTTTCCTCCCCAACCCCTTGCTCCCAGAAACAAGATTCATACTCAAAACATGTTTGCAAATACGTTGGCCATATAGCTAGGCTCTTCTCTGACGCTATATAACTTAAAATATCCCTTTTTCTAGCCTACATTCTGCCACATAGCTGGTTACCTGTGCTAGATACCATATATCTGGCTCTTCACATCTTCCTGGCGAATCGCCCTGCCTCCTTCTCTCCCAGAATTCTTTTCCTATGCCCCATCTTCTATTTCATGCCTAACATAGACTATAGACTTTTTAATTGACAGGTGATGCATCCATACATACACAGATGTTCTCTCTACAAACATCTATGTGACCCCTGTGCTGCATACCATGGATCCAGACATGGCCCTTAGTAGCAGCACAGGCATCTGGCTGGCTGGCCTCCTCTGTCCCCACTGTGTGGAGTAGAGCTAGCAGGCCTAAGTGTTTACAGACCTCTAGGTGTGTATATCCCACCCATGTAGCATGGCAGCAGGGGGATCTGTGAACATCTTCTCCCTCTCCACACTGCACTACATGGTGGTAGGCACCAATCTGTATGTCTATGGCCTGCGCTTACCATGAGGGGATGAGACAGGTCTGCGGGCATCTTTCTCTACCGTGCTACTTGGCACTTGGTAGGTTTCTGTCTATCTTCCTCCTCCACTCTATGCTGCGCTGCGTGGTGGCCTTTTTGGGGTATTTTATTGCAGCATCAAAAATGAAACAAAGATAGTTTGTAATATAGCTAAATCAACTCTTCTGTTTCTTTAAGAGGCTTTAAGGGCATTCTGACCAACAGAGACATTGACTGTTACTGAAACACAGGTCTTCATTGTTTATTTGTTTGGGGTTACTTCCTATCTATTCCTTTTTGAAACTGTTCAAGACCCCTTGATTGAGCTTATGAGTGCTTGTCAATAAGCCATCCTGATTTTTTTTTAACTGAGGTTTGATCCTGAAAGCTGGGGCCAGGGTTTTCCAGCAGCATGTCAGGCTATGCAGACAGACAGAGGCTTGCACTGTCTTCCATGTCTGCTTCTCCCAGCTCCATTGCTCATGTCTAACACCTCCTACATTTGCTGTAAAGATGGAGTTCGACATAAATGTGACAAGCCCTACCTAATGTAATAAGACAACGATGTACTAGAAATATGCAAAAAGCAAAAATGGAATTAACGTATAGCAAGAGAGTCATAAGCAATTATAATAGGACTTGTCTGGGAAATATGTGTTGTATAACATTTATATTAATGTGTAACTTACCACCTGTCAAAACCCAGTTACTTGGCAAAATATTACATTAATAATTTATTATAGCTTATGATACATAAGCTACTGCTCTAAGGTCATATCTACTCTCCCCTATGATGTGGTGGCCTTTCTTTAATTCAGAAGAGTATTCATATTCTGCTAAGTCTTGTCTCATGCTCTAATGTGCCAGGTGTACACAACTATTCCTTATAGGCTACAAGGCATTTATAATCCTTGTCATTTTATCTCTCTTTCAGTACCCCTTCTCAAAGAACACAGTATTACAGATACCATTGGATTAGCAAAATATCACTACCAGCTTTAGCCAAGTTGACTCACTACAGAACAAGGCTAACTTTCCTAGGTGGAAGCCAGTGTGTCCTGGGTGTTTGCATCTAACAGGACTTTGGGAGTGTTCCTTTGCTAACCCAAGTGGTTACTTTTATCCTCCTGAAATATTACACTATTGAGTTCTACCTACATTTTCAAATTAATGAAATCAGTTTGATTATCATATTATCTCTTTCTGCCATCCATAAATGTGATAAGCAAACCTATGTGTCTTTATATAATGCAAAGTTTTAAAAAAAAAATGTAAAAAGCAAGTTGAGATAAGCTTTCAGTAATGGAGGTCCTTTGAGTTGTCATGTTCCTATAAGTAACTCCTCATCTACACGCCCTTAAGTAATCCCCCAAAATTCAGTGGCTGAATATGTTGAACTTCAGCAGTATCGTTGGTCTATTATTGGCCTATCTGTGATGAGTAGATGTCTGTTCACATTTCCCAGGAAATAGTGTCATTAAACAGAATCTTGTCAGAAAACTTCTAAATACTGCTTTCTAGGTGAAGAGTGAGTCACTCAGATAAAATTCTTTGAGGATGAATAATATCAGATGGCTGTATCAATCTCCCTGCTATATAATAACCATCCACATACTTGACACACTACCCTGCATTGTTAATCAAGAAATCATTTCTCCTATTTGATCTTTCGAAATCTTTTCATTTTTCCTTGATTTTAAAATGATTGCCCAAAAACATCCCTGCCACACACATCCTAAGATAGCAAACTGAAAACCACAAATGATCTTTTGTGTTCCTCAGTTTTCAACTACCTGCTAATTTTTTTTCCAGTTTAATAATTGTTTTCCTAACAAGAGAAAGCATAATCCAAACAGTATGACAGTCCTCAGGTCCTCCCTCTCTGCTTGTATTACACTATCTGAAACAAGCAGGGACTTCTCACTTATTCATTTGATTACTTTAACACTAACTGCATCTCTGAGATTCACATTTCTCATGGCCTTCAGAGGTTCTGTGATTCATAGTCACCCTTTTCTCTCTCCTACTGTTATATAGCAATCTCCTCTGAGTTGAAACATGCTATTCTGGAGGAAGGCTTGTCAGGACTGGGAATGTTCTGAAGAGAGATCTCTTAAGACTCAGAAAGTATACAACTCACAAGTCTCAGTAAGTCCCAAAAACTTAGGGAGACTTAACATTCACAAGGCTCCTTCCTCTCAGTAATGGCTGCTGTGGAAAAGGAGACTCTCTGACCTATCCAGATGTCTGCATATCATCTGGAGAGATGTTGAGTCCAGCTCTCATAATTCATCACTCAGACTAAGATAAGCTTTTGGTAATGAAGGTGCCTTTGAGTTGTCACGTTCCTATAAGTAACCCCTCACCCACACTCCCTTAAGTAATCCCCCAAATTCAGTGGCTGAATATGTTAGACTTTAGTGGTATTGTCAGTCTGTTACAGGCCTCCTATATGTGATGAGAGATGTCTGTTCACATCTCCTGAGGAATAGTGTCATACCCACACCTATTTGTAATTACTCTTAGCATCTACTCTAATATAATTGCCAGCACACCATTATCATTCCCATCACTAAGCAGTCTCAATTCCATTCCCCAAACCTCCTGTACCTCTTGAATTAATCTTTGAAAATTACCTGTCTCTTGCCATGAAATTGCCTGTTTGATAACATGCTTGAGCCATTTGCCTTGGTAGGTAATATCATTTTAGAACTAGATGGTTTAGACTTTTTAAAAATAGGAAGAACATAAAAGTAACCCCTAATATTATTGTAAGTTATTATTAATGATATGCTTGTAAATCTATATACCAGCTTCAATTACGAAGGAAAATAAATGTATGAACACATTCATGTACCAAGAAAATCATGGTAGCCAAATAAACAGCCCATGAGGAAGCCATCAAACTCAATCACATTCAAGGTGAAGTGTAACTATATATCTTTCAGAATACTGTCCATCACTTTGATTGGCAATGGCAAGTAAGACAAGCATCTTTGCTCTAGGAACGTCCATTCTGACAGGAAAGATTGTACAACAGCAAATAAGTAAATAAAAGCCTTAAAATACCAGACAAGAAGGAGTGGGAAGAGCACTCTTTCAAGTAGGTTGGTCAGGGAAAGTGCTCTGAGAACACAGAATGAGTTAGAAACTGATGGATAAGAAATACCTAGCTGTATAAACACTGAGAAGTTCAGAAAGAGGGAAATATCCCAGGAATCAAAAGGAGAGGGAACTGTCAGTCATGGGACATCGGTGTAGAGAAAAAAGTAATAGTACAGGGATCCTAAGTATTATGGACATCTGTACTAAGGCTAAGGAAGCATCAAAGAACATTCAGAAGACAAAAACACAATGTTAGAAAGATCAGGGGATGACACCATATCAAAGAAGTTCAGAGATACTTTTTCCTACTCTAATCTCAGAATGGCTGGAAAGATGGCACAGCAATTAAGAGCACCAACTGTTGACAGTTCCAAAGGACCAGGGTTCACTTCCCACCATACACATTACAGCTTATAGCAAGGACTGTAATTCCAGTCCCTGATGATGCAAGCCCCTCTTCTGGCGTTCATGGTACAGCATGCACATGGTGCACATAAATACATATGAGCAAAATGCACATAATAGTGAATAAGTTTAATTATTCTCAGAAAAGTGATCATCACTGGCCTATTTAAGCATTTCACCTACATCTATTAATATGTCAAGACACTAGCTCATAAATGACTATACACCTTCATTCTTATTATTTATTTAGGTTTTTTTTTTTACATCCTAATCTCTGTGCCCCCTGTGTCTCTAATGGTATCTAGTGCTAAGTTGCTCAGCCATGACACATTTCACTGCTGGTCCACAGCTACTGAGATTTGTCATAGTTCAGATACATTGAACCCCAAGTGATGGCAGCCTTTTCAGGGTCTTCCCTTCTCAAAATCCCCACATCTTAGAATTCACCTTTCCCTTGTCCTTTGTGGTGCTCAGAACCTGGGAGTTTCTTGGGGTTCTCAAGGCAATATGCAGAGAAGAAAACTGGAAAAAGTTCATAAAGATAAGAAATAAAATAGGCCATAGACTTCTCCTTTTAAAGTAAAAACTCAGGTCACATGGCTGGAGAGACGACTCAGCAGTTAGGAATACTTGCTATTCTTGCATGGGGCCAGAATTTGGTTCCAGCACCATGTCAGGTGGCTCACAACTACCTGTAACTCCAGGTCCACACTCTACTGGCCTCTGAGGGCACATGCACACATGTATACACAGAGAAGCACACACATACACATAAGTAAAAGTAAAACGAAGCCTTGAGAAAGAATTGATATGTGAGCACAGAGGTCACAGTTGTTACTCCAGCCTTTGGGAGAATGAGGGGGAAAGGAAGATTGCTGTAAGTTTGAGGCTAGCCTGGACTACCTAGTGAAACCCTGTAACAGACAAAAGAAACAATGGTAAAAGTCAGTCCTCCCCTGAGTGGTTCAAGGAGGTGGGAAAGGTGGCAGAGTGAGGGCGGACGAGGTGAGGCAGAGCTCCATAAGACAGGAAGTGGTGATCCGGTGCAATATCACTGCCAGTGTACCGGCATCAAAGGGAGAAAGTGAAGGCGTTTCTAGGAATAGGATTGTTGTTATGTGGTGTACGACATAATTTCTTCCTCTAACCTTCTTAATACACCTTCAAGATAAACCTAAACCACTTTCCAAAGTCTCACGGGACGGAGCTGAGAATAATGGCTTGCTTATATTGGGATTTTACATGTGACAATCTGTAAATGCGTACTTGACGGCCTCAGTTGGACCCTTACCATCTGTTGCTTGAAAACACATCACTGATTCTCCTCTCTGAAAGACACTGATTCTGTCTGAAAGAATGGATTGTTCAAGATTTTCCTTTTTATCACATTCCTAACCATGGTTCCTAGCCAAGGTCCTTGCTCACTAATTCATTAAAATAATAACCCAATAACTCAAGTCACTCATAGTCCTCCCTCTTCCCTTCCATGCACTCCAGTTAAATCATCTGCTTTCCCTTCTGTTAGACTGAAGAAGACCATGGTCCTACTCCGTCTCCAGCTAGTCCTATTGCCCTCCTTGGCTTAGCAAGGAGAATACATCATCCGTCTATGCATCATGAATACCAGTATTCTTAATATCTGTATTTTCTATAGTTTATGTGGTAGAAATCTCCCAAAGGCTCATGTGCTGGAGTCTTGGGCCCCAGTGTGGTCCTATGGGAAGAAGGTGAAAGTATATAAGGTAGCACGTAGGGGTAGGAAGTCAGGTTATTGGAGCATGCCTTCAGAAAGACTGTGCAAGTCAACCGCTTGTCTACCTCTTTTTGCCTTTGGCATACACGAAAAACAGCAGCTTTTCTTAACCTACTGGTCTTGCCTCACCACACGGAAAAGTGTCAGGATGAGTTAACCATGCATTGAAACAATGAGGCACAAAAGCAGTTTCCTCCTTGTGAGTTACCTCCAGTGTTTCTTCACAGTGGTAGAGAGCGGATCACATGCCTTTTCTCTGCTCTAGCCTCTTCTTTCCCTTGTTCTCATGTCTTGGCCTATCTCACTCTTACATAAGGACTTTTTTAATGCTAACAATTTTTTATCTTTTTCCAATTACTCACAGAATGCTGTGGAGCCTACTTCTGAAATGAAGTCCAAACCTTACCTTTTCCTTAAGGTGATCCACATCCAGCCGGTCTTCGGCGCTTCCTGGATATTAACAGCGTTATCGCAGGACCCTTATTGAAGTCCTTGGCTCTATTTCAGCACTTTCCAAGTCTCTTTTCTTGGAGCTATCACTTCTACAATTCTAATTGGATCACGTCATTGTCAAGTTCAGATACCTTTGGTGACTTATCACCTAACAGCTAAACTACAAATCTCCTAGCAGTATGTAAAAACCTCACGGACATGACACCAATGTCTTTTTGGCATCTTCTCATCTCTACCTGTCTCCAAGACACACACACACACACACTAATTCCTCTGTACATGAACAGAGCTCCAATAGATCAATACATATTAATTGTACAATATAATGATTTTCAAATTTGATGTGTTTATGCATGTATATAATGAACTGGGATCACCATCACACACACGCGCACACACACACACACACCACACACACACACACACAATTACTTTTTCTTACGCTGCCTGTCTCCTTCTATTGGTCTCCTTTCTCTTCTAAGATGTCCTTCTTTTACTTTGATGCCTTTTTTCAGTGTAGAATTTTTAAATTCAAGGGAGCGGTGCCATTGATCTTCTTAAGTATGGACTATTCTGTGTAACATGATGACTTCTGGCTATATGCATGTTTATGCAAATGACACAATTGCATTTACTTTATGGTTGAATGATACCATGTTGTGTTTATGTTCCACATTTTCTTTATTCATTGATCATTGATGAGCTCCTAAGCTGGCTCCATACCTTGGTCATTATGAGTAAGATAACAATAAACATACATATGAAAGTATCTGTGTGTTGTGCTACCTTAGGTCCCATGGGTATATATGGAGGAATGGTCTAGTGGTTACATGGTAATTCTTTATATAGATTTTTTTGGAAAACTCCGGACCAATTTCCTTAGTAATGAAACCAATTTACATTGCCACTGACAAGGTCCATTGCTTCCTACATACTTGCCAGCTGTCACTTGTTTTTCTGGTGATGGACCATTGTCACTGGTGTAGGATGGACTCAGTATAATTTTTATCTGCATTTCCCTGGTGACTAAGGCTGCTGACCACTTTCAGGTGTTTCTTGGTCACTGTCACCTGACCTTCCCTTTGACAAGAGCTCAGCCCTCCCAGCCTTTACTGCTTCCTCCTAGACGTAGAGATGGAATTACCTCCCGTCAGTGACTCCATCCAGACCAAACACCCACTGTGTATTCCACTCAGGCCACTCATGGAGTCATAGTCCTTTTTAAGCCAATACTGCCATCTGTCACCAACACTGAGTCACCATAGTGTGTGACGTATTAACTGAGAGAATATTAACTGGAAATAGGAGAAAAGAAGAGGAGGACTCACAGACCAGGCATTATATAACCAGGAGTTCAGTAGTACAAAAGAATCTTTGTAACTGAAAAATCATGGTTTGGGATACTCAGCAAACAAAAGCCTAGCCTAACCAACAGGTGTCATTTGCCTCCTTCCCTGCTCCCAGCCCTTCATCCCTTACTGGGATACACCTAAAGGTTGCTTTATATTAAAATAAAAATAAAAATGCATTGTTAGGACTACGAAAGAAGAAATGTCTGTGGATGAGTGTTTATACGTAGAGACATTTATCTCATGTTAACCAAGCATGGATTCCCAACTCTAGCTGGACTAATTCATGGTGAGAAAGCCAAAATCAGTTCATTTTGTTTTTCTTTGAACTGTGAGCTTCCTCCTAATTAATGGCGATTAATTCCTCCCTCTCCTTTTACTTTCTTCTTCAAACTTTTCCCTCCTTCCTCTAAAATATCTCCACCACCATTAGTCAGTGTCCGGAGGGAGGTGGGGGACAGGAATCAAGAAAGAATGATGCCTCTGAACATTTAGCCAGATGCCAAATATGTCTACCCCAAGGGAACAACCAAGTGTCTCCATCTTCATTTTCTCCTTTATAGTCTTATGTGTCTTGTTAGATCATAAGTCCTCGGGGAGAATTCAAGCTTTTAGTATCTATTCAGCAAGCAGCATATTGCAAAGGCCAAAAAGATGCTTATCTTTAGAAAAATGACAGTGACGTAAAGCTACAATCATCACCAAGGAGAATTGACCTATTTCTTTTTTAAATTATCTGCAGTTTTCACGTCAAAAAAAGATTTTTTTTAAAAAGTGTTTTATTCAAAATATTAACCTCTAGAAAATCTCCTAGGATTGAGGGTTGGCTCAGAATTGGAACTGGAATGTGACCTAATTTTTTTTTCCTAACAGAGTCTGTGCAATTTATCTGGTGCTTTGACTCTTTGTATGTTCAGTGTCCGTGAAACACATATCCTAGGCACCCTTCGTCTCCCTCATAACAATTTCTGGGGCTGGAGAGATGGCTGCTTGTACTTTTTACTCTTGGAATTAGGTTCCTATCACCCAGGTCAGGCAGCTACCATGAAGACAGCTAAGAGACAAGTTCCCTCTATGAGCTCACCAAGGCTGAAGAAACACATAGGGAAATATCTGGGGACAGCTAAGAAAAGGCTCAGCAAACAAAGGCCATAGAATATTAGCAAATTGCTAATGTATGTTGTTTTGATTATTTTTACAAAACACTTTTCAAGGAAGTCATTGTGTATGAATGGAAGTTGATCTGGTCTCCACTTTTGATTTTACTTACCGGATCATATTAAATTGAACAAATAGGGATTACAGGGAAAAATCATCATGAAATGGGCCATATGACTTTGAATTCTTTCAGACAAAGTGGGCTCAGTTAGGGCAGAGATGCATGTCCACAGCAGTGTTTGCCTGACTAGTCATTACTTGTGAAAAGGGAGAGGGGTTGCATCGTGGAGAGCCATGGAATATCTAGGGGTATATGGCTTCCTTGGGTGGCTCTGGCTACATGATCTGCCTGTGTAAATAGAAATGGCAGTGCACACGGCTTCTACCATTTCTCCCTTACTTTGCCCTGATTAACTGTTTCCAAACTCAATTTTCTAGTTATTTATCTTCCATAAACCTTCCATTGTCCCACATACACAAATAAAGATGAGGTCCTGTCACCCAGCCACCCAGCATGGTTCCTGAGTGTCCCCTTCTTCACGACCCCCCAATGGAGAACTCTTCACCTTTCCCCAGTACTCACATTCTTTCATCTCTGGAACATTATCCAACTTTCCCTGACTTCATTCATCTCCAGGGATTTATAGGCAGTTCGTGGTTGCCAACACGGGCAACAGGGCATTTTTTTTTTTTTTTTTTTTTTTGCAACGGTGAAGCCTATGCAAACAGAACCTCACTCATCTCCTTGTAAGTCATCGGTTCACACAACTGGAGTCCAGTAGAGTCGTTTCTTTGTCCTTGCTTTGGTGCCCTGTTTGGAGTGAGTAAACGTTTGCTCATCTTCACAGCAACAATTCACACAGCGGAACTATAAAAGTCACACAACCAAACACGGGGCCTCCATGCTTCCAAGTCCTCTTAGATATGAAGCTTTAGTAGCTACCGTTTGAGTCTGAACCTACTAGCATCTGTGTGATATGATCCGTGCACTGCCAGCCCTGGAGGCAGCATCAGATGCTTAGAAAATACACACGTTTCTCAGGCTCTCCTTACAAAATTAGCTAATCACAGGGCAGGGACTGTTCAGACTGCATCTCTCAAATGGGCATTGTTGCATGCCACCAGTTACAATTTGCTTATCAGTTTTATTGCTATCCAGAGGACAGAAAAATGCTGTAACATAATGAAAAGCAGAGAGGGAGACTATGCCGAATGCTTGTTGTCCATGCCATCACAACTTTCTGGGGTGAGATACCACCAATTTCTTCTAATTACTTAATTTTGTCTTCTGCAACAGACCCTCAGTGTGAACTCAGACTGACTACAGACTTGCAACCCTTCAGTGCAACCTCCCAAGGGCTGGAAAGACAAGTGTACAGCACCACTCCTGGCTTTTCAAGCTTCGTAGGGAAAGGCACTCAGGTTGCTGTGTCATCACTAACCTGGATTACAACCCTCTGCTCCATACCCACCTTGAATTGTGAACTCAGTTAAACAGGTATTTATTTTTTAGAGTAGCTTACTGATTTATACCCATTAAGTCGGTGGTAAAAAGGATGGATCAGAACACAGATTTCTGAGTGAACATTTCTACCACTATACTGTGTTAGCCCTAACCATTTCAGAAAAAGAAAGAAAGAGCTGGTTAGACTGACGCACGCGGGTAGGATTTGCTGAAGAAGCAGAGGCAAGAGGATCAGGAGTTCAAGGCAAGCCTGGGCTACACATTGAAGAAAGAAAGAGAGAGTAAAGAAAGAGAGAGAGAGAGAGAGAGAGAGAGAGAGAGAGAGAGAGAACAATTTAAGTTGAGCACTTTTTTCTCTATCCATTACTACATCTCTCACTATTACTCTAAATTCTTCTCTCTCCAGCTTGTCTGGTCAGCATCTAGTGATATTTATTGCAGCTCAAAAAGCCCATGTTTAAGAAAGCCATTAAGTGCACAGTTTTGAAAGGAGAAAAACATGGCGTTTAATATTGTCTTAGTTTCTGAAAATAATTTTGTATGCATGTAGCGCTTACTATGGACTGGGGAATAATTCCACTTTATGACCCTCATATTCAGTTGTTAATTACTTTTTCTTTCGTTGTTCTCAATATATTTCTATTGCATCAATGGGAAACTATAGCAGTCCTCTAGTGACCAAAATTATCCATATCAATTGTTGTGAATATTAATTAAAAGCTTTGTGTCTTCATGGAAAAGCATCTACATCCTATTTCAAAGACATTGCATTGCAGCATTATAAAAATAAATAAATAAATAAAACCGCTCAGTTAAAATTTTCAGTACATTCCAATCAATAAGATTATAGGTTCTTTTGTTGTTGTTCTTCAATTTCTGGAAAGACAAACATGTTTTTAAATGAAGTCATTGATCTACCACATTTTGTCTGTAAAAGAACCTATTTCAAAAGAAAATAAATGTGCCATATCTGACTGGGAGAAAACAATATCACAGAAATAAAGCCAGTAAGTGATTGAGGCTTTTTACCGAGAGTGAGCTGAAGTGGAGAGAAGCCAGCCATGTTTGCAGAGTGGCCAGCATCATGGAATTGGAGCACAGAGGTGAGCATATCAGAACGGAGTTTTCATAGTCTCAACCACACAGGGCTGAGAGAGTTCGGTGTCTGCATATGCAGTTCCTGCATGTAACGTGCACTTGTGTATAATTATGTTCCTGTAAAGCACTAAGGTGTGTGGAGGAAACAGACCTCCTACCTACACAGACATTGTTCTTTCCCATCTCCTTCCTTGTTCTTTGAGAGTAAAACTGGCCATTCAATTGTACCAAGTGAACAACAATGAAGGCAGTTTGTATCTGGATGTTGTGTAGACCCCTTCTTCTTAGCTAATCTTGGTTGTGCTGCCTCCCAGGATCAATGGAATTATATCTAAAATAGCAAAATGTGCCCAAAATTTATCAGTGCAAAATTTAAGTCATTTTACATTATTTTTAAGATTTATTTTTGATTCTATGTGTGTGGAGACTGGTTCTATGCTCAGAAGTGCAGATGTGAAAAGAGCATCAGGTCCCCAGGAACTGAAGCTATGGGAGATTGTGAGCCACCCACCCTTCTTGGGTCCTGAGAGCTGAACTCCAATCCTCTGCAATAGCCATAAGCACGCCTATCCACTGAACCACCTCTCTAGCCATGGTAAATTTATTTTGAGTGTGTGATGTCATTTATCTTTACCAGAAAGAGGGTCTTTGTTTCAAACACAGTTACTAATAGGGTTATTTTTCACAAATAAATACTGGAAGATTTAGTTTTTTAAAAAGTTAAGAGGAATAAGTCAGCAATGACTTCTATGTAAGTTACACAAGCCTTGGCTATGTGACACACACCTTGACTGTATCACTGAGCCCATCGTCCCTTCTTCTATGGTGTCACCATTGACTTGGGATTCTGATCTCAAAGTGACTGGTGTTGCTGTGAGCTTTCTCCAAGTCTCATCTGCAACTCTTGCTTCCTTCCCACAGGATCAGGCCACTGTAGAGATGGAGTCTGCTCATAATGCCCACCTTAAGGCTTACATATGAAATGCTCCCTAAAGGTTTATGCTTCCCAAGCCCAGGTGGGTCTATTGGGGGAAATTGTGGAGGCATAGGAGATACCACCAGATGGAGGAAGTGGATCTCTGGGGACATCTTGTCCCTGATTCCTTGATCTCCCATTCAATGACTTCCCCAACCCGTGTGTGTGTGTGTGTGTGTGTGTGTGTGTGTGTGTGTGTGTGTGTGTGTATGTTGTATCATATCCATGATTCAAACCCATGAGGCCAAACAAACTCTGGACTAAGTGATCCTCTGAACCCGTGAGCTCAATGGGTCATTTTTCTGCCTCTAGTTTATTCTTTCAGATATTTCAATCATAGATACAACAAAGGTAACAAATGGACGCTATTTATCAGGTAGAAGACTATGGAAAATTGGAGCAGTCCAAAGAAATCATACACAAAAAGAAAAAAAAAACTTCAAAAACTAATATATTACCTTTGATTATGTTGCTAACACATTTGTTACCCCAAAATACAAATGTTGCCTAGGTTATGGAGAAGCTAGAGTTTTCATCAATTGAGGCTGGATTGTAAAGTCTACAGTGAAAGTAGTATGAAAACAGCAGCATTGTAGCTCAAGACGTGAAATACAGACTTACATATAACCTGGCAATTCCACTCCCAGGAATATACCAGTGGGAAATAAAAGCATATGCCCTGCTATGGAAGAAAAATTATTCTGACAACTGTTAAAATAAGGCAGACTTTATTCAGGACTGTTATGAAAGGTGTCAGGACTGCAAACGGCAAGAAAGGGGTGTCTCAGCTCCTGACACAGCAAGGACATTGGAGTTGTGCGGCAACCTAGTAACAGAGTGCTCATGAGCAGGTATCAATGGGATGCTTGCTACACAGTTTAACAGGCACTCAATAGATCCATATCCGAACCTTTACATATCAAAATCTAGGAAGGAGGGATTCCGTGATCATGCAGAGTGGAATCAGGTTTGCTAAGCCTATTTGGCAGGAATTTTTCTGAAACTTGACTCTCCCAGCCTGGCAAAGATGAAGCAATGATCAAGGCTTCACTGGGAAGATTTGGAAGAGTTTTACTAAATCTGGTCAGCGAGAGTTCTCGGTCCTTCCTGAACACACAGGTGAATAGCAGACTTCCCTATAACCAGCAAAAGAGAAAAGCAGTAAATACCCCTCCACTGGGAAATAAGCAGAAAAATGAAGCCTAGGCTCTCCTTGTGCCTAGGGCAAAGTATCGATGCAGACTGAGTAGGAAAACCTTCTAAATACAACGCTAAGTGAAAGAAGCCAGTCATGTACAACCACAGGGTGCATGCTCTGGCTTATTCGAGGTGTGAGGACTAGGCAAGTCCCTGGAGACAGAAACTAAATTGGTGTGTACCAGAGGAAGGGGGAAGAATGGGGACTGGGTGATAATGAGTATGAAGCTTCTTTTGAGTCTGATGAGAGTACAGTAGAACTGGTCAGTGTCGATGATAGAAATGCACGAGAGGCACAGGACTGCATGCTTCAAAGGAGCAGCTTTTATCGTTTTCAAAATCATCACATTTTTACAAGTAAGATTCTAGACACACTGATTTTCTCAATCCTCAATCTTTTTTCACTTCTTTTCTCCCATAGTGGTTGGGTGAGAGATTGCGCTCACTTAATTAGACATAGAAGACTCACTTCCTCTAACTCTTGCCCTATCTCATTCTCAGTCAAGCCTCACCCTCCCTTATACATCTACACACACACACACCACACAACACCTACACACACACACCTACACACACACACCTACCACACACCTACACACACACATCTACACACACCTTAAAAGTAACAAGTACCTCTATCAGATAGAACTTTAAATTGTAAGATTTTTGACACAACAAAATTTCACATTAAATATATGTTGTATTTTCAAAGTATGCACCTCCAACAAGATTATCTCAACTGTTTTTCAAAACTCTCAAACTGGAAAGATGCAGAATAATCACATAATAGCTCCAAAGATGCTCTAATAATTATGATAATAAACATCACCAAACAAGCGCAGTGATCATTCATTCAAAGAGAACCAATTACAGTGTTATATCTGTGTGATTACATCTCAATTGCTCAAGTCCTGCCCTTTTATTCCAAAGCCATATAATGAAAAATAATATAATCAAAGAGAAAAATATATACATATCAAATGAATCAGGCTATATGAACACTGCAGTTTAAAACTTTAGCTATGAGCCAGCATGATGGTTCAGTGAGTAAAGGCCTTTGCCACTAAGCCAGATGTAGCCTGAGTTCAATTCCTAGGACTCACATGGTAGAAAGATAAAAACAACACAAAAGTTATTGCCTGACCTACACACTCATGCCTACACACACACATACACACACAAAAAAAAAAGTAAATGGATGTAATTTTTATATTTGAAATATTTTTCACAATTAGCTGGGACTGGGGAGTAGCTCAGAAGGTAAAGTGCTTGCCTAGTATACACAACCCTCTGGGTCTGAACCTAAGCACCACACAACCTGGACGTGGAAGTAAATCCTGTTATTATCCTCGCCCTGAGGAGGTGGATGCAGGGAAACCAAGTTCAAATGCATCCTCTGCCTTAATTAGGTTAGGTCAGGTTGAGTTCAGCCTGTGACACATAAGACTCCATCTAAAACAAATCAGAATACTCAGCTGAATGCAGTCAGTCCATTGCTTTCCAGGAAATTACACTGATTCCATGAATCTAGTTAACCCATCCACATCTACTCATGGCCCCTCACCGGAGCCCTAACTCTATTGCTAGTATTGTGAAGATTTCAGATAGGGTGGGACTATACAGAAAATGTCTAACCAACACTAGGACAAAGGGACCATGGAGCCACAGCTGAACCAGAGAAAAGTCACATGACAAAGCTGCCCACCAATCATTTCCTGACTTTACTGAACAAAGAAGTCAAGCAATCTGGAAACATCTCTCAGGACTCAGGGTTACATTTCTCAACAGTTTAACAAAAAGCCATATCATGACTTAGCTGGAAAGGTTCATTACTAGAGAGTCCAGGAATGCAAAATCCATGGGCAGACACAGAGCCTCATTGACTTCACTAGGAGATAAGCTCTCCTGTGTTCCCATTCCACTATCCTAGAATGTAGATCTTAGTTCTCATGATCATGTCTACAAGATAGCTACAACCTCCCCAGACATCACAACTAAGTTCCCTAAGGCCCAGACCAAAAAATACAAAGGAAGGATAAATGAAGAAAAGTGTAAATATTTTCTTGAAATCTCTTTGACCAAAACCATCAAGTGTCTACCCCTTGATGCAAACCAATCTAGGATGTTAAATTTGGAAGAAAACAAATATAAGGTCTTCAAGGTTAGAAGTTAGAATGGATACTAGGTAGAATTAGAGTTAGAATTATGGATACTTCCTTAATAGCTTAGAGATTTGCTCTGGCCTGAATATGTACACATGGGTGGGAAATGTGCACAAGTAAGCCAGAGAATAGTATCATTGATATTCATCAGGCATGATCGACCTTTTGTTTGTCTGGTTGGTTTGATTTGGTTTGGTGTGGTGTGGTGTGGTGTGGTGTGGTGTGGTGTGGTGTGGTGTGGTGTGGTTTGGTTTGGTTTGCTGTGGTGTGGTGTGGTTTGGTTTGGTTTGGTTTGGTTTGGTTTGGTTTGGTTTGGTTTGGTTTGGTTTGGTGTGGTTTGGTGTGGTTTGGTTTGGTTTTGACAAGATCTGTCACTGGTTTGGAGGTGTCCAAGAAGGACAGACTGGCTGGCCTTGAGCCCCAAGGTTTCTCCTGACTCTGCCTCCCCATGACTGGGGTTGAAAGTATGGAACATCATATTTCCCATGAGTTCCTAGCATTAAACCAGAGTCCTTTAATGACTGAACTATCTTCCAAGCCCTTTAAAACTTTTCATTTTTAATTATCATACTGATGATAATTTACAGATGAAATTTAAATAAAGAACTAGATGCCCATCCCATCAGGGGAGTTAGAATCAACTTGCCATTTTCTGTGCCGCTGCCTAAATCTCTGTGTGTGATGAACTGATGCCAACGAACATTATTTTAATTGTCACAGACTAATGAGAGAAAGAGGGAAAAGCTGAGAATGGGGTGACAGTGCATAAAGGACCTTCTGGGACAAACTGAAAAAGACAAAACTATACTCCACGCTGTTGAGGAAAGCAGAGAAACTAATCAGCTTATCAGACAAGGCCACACCTCTGGCCGTCCCCTGAGACACTTGCTTCCAGACAAAAAGAGGAAAGCACCTGAGATAGTATGAGTCAAAGCAGTTCACAGAGCCCTTCGTCCTAAGAAGCTTTCGTCCTTCGGTTTAAATTCATTTGATTTGATTTGTTTGTTTGTTTGCAAGAAAAGCTCATACAACCCAGGTTGGCCTTGAACTTGCTCAGTAGCCAAATCTTGAATTTGACCTTAAGTTTCTGATCTTCCTGCCTCTGCTTCCCCTGTCCCCCATGTCCAGTTTATGTGGTGCTGAGGATGGAGCCCAGGGCTCCATGCATGTGAGGCAATCAAACAACTAACATACCAACTTAACTACAGGCTCAGCTTCTAGCTGGATAATTTAGGTATTTTGTTAACAAAAAGTGCATGTCACTACTTGAAACAAAATAAAAACCCAGCAGCTATATAAAAAGAAAAGAAAACCAGAAGCCATTTGCATTATTGTAACCAGCAAAAGCTAGCTAGCATCTGCATTATTTCGCTATAGTCCAGTGGTCACTGAAAAACAGTTCTCACTGAAACTATCAACCAAAGTAATTTTAAAAATCATGAGGTTAAAGTCACTGTGGAACCAGCTGAGAAATTTGATGAGCTTCCATCTCAAAGTCGAAGAAGGGTGGCACTGTGAAGTCTGCTGAGCTCTTGGCCAGTTTCAAAGCATCTTTCCACTCACTGATAAACAGACAGGCATAAGGGTCTGTGCCAAGCATTTATCACTATGACCATGGACTCAGGCTTGTTCTGTTCTCCTGCCTGGGCTACTAAACAATGATGTAACAATGAACAGTTATGGGGTCTCCAAAAGAATAACATGTCTAACTTAAAACCTCCAGAACAGCTTCTCTTTATTCTCTTACTCTGAAGAAAGCAATTCTTTGAATGCTCTGTAGCTTCCTGGAGCAGCCTCAGTGGATTTGAGCACTGCTTTTCTATTTAAAGCCCCTAAAAATGAAAGATACCATTATAGAAAGAACTAGCCACCAGCGGCAGAAGCACAACGCATCCTGGGTTTCAAAATGAACTTGT
The DNA here is from genome assembly GCA_021653895.1 of Mastomys natalensis. Taxonomy (NCBI): domain Eukaryota; kingdom Metazoa; phylum Chordata; class Mammalia; order Rodentia; family Muridae; genus Mastomys; species Mastomys natalensis. The sequence goes on along the minus strand of JAJTUV010000163.1, from coordinate 2,582,547 downwards.
AATGGCAGAGTTTTCCAACCAAGGGCCATCTACTTAATGATCCCCAACCCATGGTCAAAATCTCCCCAAGCCAGCAAGACTCTTCTCTCTATTCCAATCATGTCTTAATCTTTCTTTGGACAAATGTTCTGGAGTTGTGCCCCCGCAAGTACTTCACGGTACACGACACTATCTCATCCTCACTTACCCACTTCCTGGTCTGCTGCTACATAAGATAAGCCCTCCTGTTCCAATAAAGTCTCCCACAAACAGTGAGTAAAAGATGTCAGCCATCATAGAGCTTCTTCTAACCCTCCTGAAATCTAGGGAACCTGAGCATTCCCTGAGAGTTTGATTTCATTATTTAAGATTTTATTTGTTGTGTGTGTGTGTGTGTGTGTGTGTGTGTGTGTGTGTGTGTGAGTCATGTGTGTGTAGGTGAGGGTGGAGGCTAGAAAAGATTATCAGTTTCCCCAAAACAGGAGTTACAAGCAATAGGGAGCCACCTGCCATGCGTACTGGGATCAGAGCCCTAGTCTTACACAAGAGCAACAAGCACTCAGCACTCATGACCACAGAGCCATCCCTCCAGCCTGACCTGTGTCACTTCTAACATCACAGATAATACATCTCCAGATTTTTCATGTGGAACCTCTCACATTCTTCTTCTTAACCTTCCCCAACATCAATTTCTTACCCACTCTCTCCAGAGGCCCCTGTTTCCAACATGTTTCTTCTTCAATTTCTCTTTTCTGAGTGACTAATCTTAAAAAATTTAAATATTCCATTTTAGAACCTCCCTCCCTTCACCCAGCTGAACCTTATGATCATCTATTGATTGATCTATCTATCCATCATCTATCTATCTATCTATCTATCTATCTATCTATCTATCTGTGATGGTTATTTTAACTGTCAACTTAGCAGAGTACAGAGTCACCTGGGAAGACAGTCTTGAATGAGGAATTGTCTAGATGGGGTTAGCCTGTGACATGTCTATAAGGGACTGCCTTGATTGTCAATTGATGTATTTATCTATCTATCATCTATCTATATCTATTATCATCTATATCTATCTATCATCTATGTATTTTTCTATTAATAGATATATATGTCTATATATTTATATATCTATTTATATACATACACATACAACAAAAGGCAAGGAGTAATAGCAGATAGCTATCTCCAAGATTTGCTTTAGGATACTTTATATACATTTATATCCAAACTTCTTTAAGTCTTTCTTCACATATGGTTTGATAGTACCATCTGGCCTTCAAATGATCCAAACACATCCATTTCTACATATGAAGACTGCCTCTCTCTCCTCCCCAGCTAGCATCTAAAAGAGAAGAACATAATACTTGCAGCCAGCTTAGTAGTCAATGTCTTCAGGCACCAAAAGTACCAACTGAATAACAAGGTAGCCACTCAGAAGATGGCTCAGTTGTTGTTAGGTTGAATCGATATCAAGCTTAAAATTTCTTGAAGGTAACTGCACAAATCTCCAAGAACACATGGCCAATGTGAGAGATTCTGATGAACCCTGCACTAGCCCAAACATCCTATCATCTGGGTGAACTGAAGTAAGTCAGCCCAGAAAGATGATTCCACACCTGAATGCCACCTCCGACACTCTTGAATCTTGTCACTTCTTTCTTCATTGACTCTGGGGTCAAGTCCTGAGAATGAATAACCCCATTAGCAGGAATAACTGTAGTGAGTTCTCATAATAGCCCTCCATGAGCCTAGAGAAATTTGACAGTGGTTTTCTCCAAGGCATTGAGCAAAGAGAAACTTTACTGCTGCAAGACTTCACTCCAAGCTGCTACCGTAAGTGGTCGGGCAGTTGGCATCTCTACAGGAACCTTCCACAGTGTCCTGTGTTATCTTTTCCACACAAACCACAAGTTTGACAAGAGGAGATCACCAAGATTCCAAGATGCAGCACAAAATGACTTCCATTGTTGCTGATGTTTTGTTTACTGGTTGATTGTTTTGTTTTGATTTAACCACGCTTTGTCATGTCTAATATGCAAAAACCTCACCTCTTGTCTGCTCACTGTAGGAGCCGACGTCCCATTACTGTTATAGAAAGGCCACTGCTGCTGCTGTTGCTGCAGAGTTTTTAATGCTAGCAGCTGATGTCACAGTTGCAGGATCTCTTTCCTCTGTTAAGGAAACATGCCTGGAACACAAGGTATCATATTCTGGACAAGTTCCAAGTCCTTCCTGCCTCCAGAAAGCCTCACAGTTTGAGCCCTGTCCTCTGTTGTGAGAGGTCACAGAAATGTTCTCCATTAATTATGGATGAGAATTCCCAGTGAGTTGCGAGCCAATAGCCAGACAGGGAGACACTGTCCCAGATCCCGACCCTCTAGGGAGCAGAGACCCTGAGGGAGACACTTATGTCTGTCCTGGATTTCAACACAGTCACACACACCACAGGGGATGTGAAATAAGGGAAGAGAAAGATCAAGGAGCAAAAGCTAAAGCCAAGAGAGGAGGCAGAGAGAGTGGAGAGATGGATAAAAGAGAGGGGAGGGCAAAGGAGACCGAAGGAGCTGAGAAGCAGGGGGCAGGTGGGAGGGGACAGAGAAGCAGAGATGGGGACCTTAATGAGGTGGCTGGTCCTCTGTTTCATTTTCTCTCCTTGATATTTAGCCGCCTTCCTAACTGAAATGGGTGGGGCGGTGCTGGGGTGAGCTGGCAGCTGCTGTGCCACTGCCTCTGGACCTCTGGGTTCTGGTCTTCCTGGACCCTCACTGTGAAGTGTGGGAATGCCTCTGAAGTGTGGGAACTTGAAAGTATCCACTCTAGACAGCTGAGCTATTCCAACAAAATCCATTCCCATCAAATTATCACTAGTGGCAGTGATAGAAAAATTAATGATTTCTTGAAGGGACTATTGTATTTAAATATTTCAAGCCTGTTGGTGTGATGTGTGTCAGCGAGAGAGAAACATATTGACTGGGAGCCACAGCTAATGCCGGCTTTTATAAATATCCTGTCAGATAAATAATGGCTCTCAATGGATCCGGTATGATGTACAGTTCTAAAGCAAGCAGGGTTTTGCCAAGAGGCTCAAAGGAAACTGCCATTACAATAGCATGAGCTGAATAATGGGATTTTTTGTTTATCTTCTATACCAGAGAAAGAAGCAGTAGAGAAGTTTGCTCCGTGGGCACCAAGAAGAGAGTAGATTGATTCTTCAGATTCCACAAAGGGTCCAAACTTCTGAGATTTCTACTGAAAGCCTCCTGCATACCAAACAGTAAGCACCATTTGCATTTGAATCTGTCCATCCAGCAGGCTGGCCAAGCTGAGCCACCCCAGGATTGCCTTGCTGCCACAGGGAACAGCTCATCTTGGCTCATGAGCTCACAGGAGACAAATCAAGAGTCCACAAAGTGCCAATTGGGATCAATCGCTCTCTGAGCAACGTAAGTATGCAACCTTACATTCTATCACCTCTCGTTCCTCTCCTCCTCCCCTGACTCCCTTTTCCCTTCATGTCACATGAAAACCTGATTAGGAAAAGTGAACACTTTCTTTTGCTTCCTATAAAGAAGAACCAATATTAACTGAAGGGAGGGATGAGGGAGGGGTTTACATTGCTGAGTAGATGCTGTTCTCTATGGATTCTGAGTGTTCTTCTCCATGGATTCCCATTATCCACAGACAGCTGAAGACTGCCAATAAACACTGACATGGCCACAAAATTCATCTTCAAAACACATTAGCTGCCAAGAAGTTGCAGAGTTCCACATTTCCAAGCACCTGATTCGAAAGGAGACAGTTAACTTGGACTCTTCCAATCTACTCCAGGTTTAACGCTGCCTTCTCTTAAGGTAATTAAGACTCTCTGCTCTCAAGCAGATAAACAGAGTTGAAAATTAGTTTAAACGTGGAACAGAAAACATGCTACCATATTTCATGTGAGGATGAGGCAAAGGGGAAAAAAACGAACCATGTAGATCAGCAGTAATCAAAAGAAGTCATCTTAACTGCAGTCGATTTATTAATACGTTAACATGACATACAACTCTCAAAAATACAAGTTCAGGGACAGCAATGTAGCTCAGTGGTAGAGGTCCTACAATATATGTAAATGCCTTGGCCCAAAAACACCATATATATATATATGTGGTGTGGTGTGTGTGTGTGTGTATGTATGTATGTATATGTGTGTATACATATATACACACATATGTGTGTGTCTGTATGTATATGTATGTGTGTATGTATATATACATATATATGTATGTATGTATTTATGTATGTACAGTTTTTAAATCAAACTTGTTCTCATATAACCACTATACTACCTACCGTTGGACACATGAGGCACCTACATGCTCCTGCTAGGAATCCATGTAGGATAAAGTGTAGGGAAAAGAAATCACAACTCATCCCCATTGCTCCTAGGTGTTCACTTGGAAGAGAATGGAGACACATTTTTCTCACCTCCCCAAACACCATGCCCATTTGTTTACAGAGTAACTTTAGTTTTCTCATATAACTATAAGCAGATATTACTTAATGACAGGGCATGTTCTGAAAGACAATTCCTCATCCAATGATATTGTTGAAGTGCAAGTATTCAGAGGGTATTGACACAAACTAGATATATTCAAATGGTAGAACCTACGATACACCTAAGCTATTTGAAACATATAGTCTGACGTTGGCCAAAACATTGTTTCAGTGTTCTGATATGTTTATATGTATGCCACAGTCTATAAGTGGACTCTGTTAAGAATCAAACCTTCCAGAGACACAGAAAGCCTCATCATATATTGTACCAAGTAGAGTCACACTGGGGACCTGAAGACAGGACTCTTCTATCACATAAAAGTAATACAAGATAAACCTTGGCTCTCTATTACAGGAAAACAATGACAGCCTTAGAAGAAAAACATGATAGATGTGTAACCTGCCTCGGTCTCTCATATATTTTTTTAACTTTCTATTGATTTTTTGTGAGTTTCACATCATGTACCCCAGTCCCACTCATCTTCCCATCCCCTCATATCCACCCTCCACCCTTTGCAACCTCCCTCCCAAGGAAAATAAAAGCACACAAAAAATAAATAAACAAAGAAAAACAAACAGCAGAGACCACATTTTGTCATAGAAGTTGTAGTGTGTCACCGTGTGTCCTACAGTTCACTTGCTTATCTTCATTGCAATGAGACAATGGTCTGGTTTGAGAACTCTGGCTTCTGTGACACCATCAATACTGAATCCTCACTGGGACTCCTCCTGGTTATCCTGTTGTTACCCTGTGTCATGGAGATTTTGCAGCTTTGGATCAGCAGAACTGGGCCTATCATGTGCTCCAATAGTTCGCAGATGCTGCAGATCTTAGGGTGGGCCAGCTCAAAGTCCTGGATCTCAGCCTGTGTGGTAGCTAAGCCAATCTACCTATTGGCTTTCCCACATCTGTAGCACTAGGGCTACCACTCCAGCTCTGCTCTGATTAGGCCACCCAATGTATTGGTAGGAGGCAGGGTCAGAGCTCATGCCCTGGGAGTTGGCTCACCTACACCTCTAGAGCCACCGACATTGTGCTGCCCAGTGAGATAGAGGGCCAGCTCCTCAGTGTGTAGCAACCAGTGAGGGATGGGTCGAATTCTGCACAGCCCTTGGACATCTATGTGATGCCCAGACTTCCCTATGGTCTCTAGTGGTAATATGAGCCACTGGATAGCCATGGACCCCACCGATGTGGCCCTCTGAGGCAGCACAGGCTAGGACTTCATTATGGCCTCAGGCCACAGAGGCTAGCTACTCATAGCAGTCTATTCCTCTAGTTCCATCTTTTTTATAATGTTCAAACTGTTCTGCTTTTTTTTTCTCATTCATCTGTCCACCTCATACTTGCACATTGTAGTGGCTCCCCCTGCGTGCAACCACATGGCTTGTAGGCCTCTGGGAAAACTCCTCTGTCCATGGGGGGAGGGGGCAGGTGACAGGAAAGGGGCCTCGTAAGTGTCTACAGCCTGTCCCTGTAGGATGGCAGTGGTGGGTCTATAGACATCTCCCCCTCCTGTGTCTTGTGACATGGAGGCAGGAGGGCCTCTGTGTGTCTGCAGTCTATGCCTGCCATGCAGCAGAGGGAAGGCTTCTGGGATTCTTGTACTCACCCCACCCCCATCAGCATGTCATGGCTGGGTTCTCATATTTGTAAAGAAAATGTTCTTAAATAGCCTGATGCTCAGCTCCTTGGACACATTCTTGAGAGAAAAAGAGGAGGAGGGAAAACCACCAAACCAGATTCCTATTTTCAGAGTCTCTGGTCACCTGTCTGATTTGAGCTCCAGTCGGATGACCTTTCAACTTCTAGTTGTTCTCCATGATGACTGACCCTTGTCCCATCACACAGACAGGCAAAATGTCTTCCATGAAGCTATTCTTTCAAATTCTTGCTCTTCATCTTACCACCATGAGGTTGTCATATACCAGAGGGAAATGTTAACTTCCAGCATCCCTCCACAACTAGGGCGAATAGCTTGAACTAAAGAGCATAAGGGGACCCAGGTTCTGATGTGAGTCCGCAAGTAGCCCTTCCTGATAGCTCCTCCATCTAAACAATACACACACACACACACACACACACACACACACACACGCAAGCACACACACACAAACACAGACATGGACACACAAGCTGCAAGCATACACTGTGACCATGTCTATGGTATATAGCCATAGACATAGCTCCTCTCTCTGAGGTGTCAGATGAGCACATATAAGACATTGTCACTTAGAAGGTGTACAGTGTGCCAAGTCCACTCAGATGCATCCCCCTTCCAAAGACGGTGCCTCTCATCCTAGAGTCAGACAGCATTTACTCCTGGATGCCTGAAGTGCTCCTCCATCCAAAATTATATTCTTTACATTTCTGCAGATAGGCAGTTTCTGAAACATTACATTGGGTGACAAGTAAGGGGATATAATATTCACTAAAAATCAATAGTGAAGACACTATTTGCACATGCTAAACCACTCTTTATGGAGTCGGTTCCCTGAACAAGCCATGGGGCCTTTATGCCTTTGTGATTCAGCAGTGAACAGTTTTGATGGCGTCTCTGCTCTCACGTATCTCACATGCTCATCCGACAGAAGATAGAAAAGAAATTCAGAACATTAAAAGAAGTCAAAACAGGTAAAATAGTGGCACTCTGTAGCGAGCATTTTAAGCACCATTCTACCACAGCCCAAACTCTAGGGAGGACCCTGCAGCAGCATACACAGGAACACAGATCCTGCTCCCCACCCTGGCTACTCCACTTCTCAAAAGGTGACTTTAGCTGGCTCCTATTTAAGGGTGCAAGAATGGAGTCCTGCACCGTACCTGGCAAATGAAGTGGCTCTGCTATTTGGAATTCCAAAGGGAAGTGGGTGAATGTCCTATTTTCATTCTTACTCTATTTTCGTTCACCCAGTGTAAGCAGAGAAGCCGAGAGTGCAGTAAGATTAAAAATGCATGACTTCCCCACGTCCATGATTCCTTTGCAATTTTCTAGCCGACTTTGAGAAGATCACATTTTTTTTTGAAGGGGTGTTTTCTTTGTTCCTTCGTTTTCTGTGTCTTTATAGCTTCCAAGGCTTTTTATCTTCTCCTTCAAAATGTTTGAGGGCTTTGCTATCTGCCTCTAAAAACCTAACTCAGACCCCTTTGTTTACCTTGAAAGTGATTTCCTGTAGTCTCCTGGAGATTCCGTGGGTTATGACATTATCTTCTAACTTGGATTAGCTGCCAACACTTCCTTTTCCCTTGGCCCCTAACCCTCAAAGGATGCCCAGGTGTCCTAAGACCTGGTCACCAGTTATGTCTGTTTCTTTGTTCTTCTTCAGGACCCTGCTGTCATTGGCAGCTGCCCCAGAAAGAGGCTGTTCCTACAGACCCTCTGTCCCATATCCTGTTTTGTTTCCCCCAGCTGCCTGTGGGTTTTCCAACTCAGAGTGAGCAGTACCTGTTCTGGAAGCCATTTCCAGGCCGGCAGGACAGACTTGAGACTCCAGAGGGAGAGTGTTGAAGGAAGCAGTGTTTCACCCAAAGTTTACCACAGGAACTGGCAACTCTCCAAACTCCAGCCAAGCTGTCACTAGACAGAGGTAGCAAGGAGAACTGTCCCCATGTCTCTAGCCATCCACCAGTGCCAGGTGAGAGGCATTTTTGCTTTGTGAACGCAGACTACATCTTGATTTTCAGATGAAGTATACGTTTTCAATATTTTGTGCCAGAGCTTTGGAACTGTATGGAATCAGGCTAGGGAGATATTTTAGTCAGTAAAGTGCTTGCCACAAGGTATGAGAAGCTGAGGTCCATCCCCAGAATTCATGTAAAAATGCCAAGTATGGGGATACATGTACATTATCCAGAGCTTTAAAAACATATGGAATCAAGCTGGAAAGATGTCTCAGTGTAGTGCTTGCCACCAAGTATGAGGATCTCAGTTGGATCCCCAGAATTCATGTGAAAACAGCAAGTATGCTGCCCCATGTCTATAATCCCAGAACAGGAAGACTTCTGGGGCTTGCTGGCCAGCCAGACTAACCTACTTGGCTATTTAGTGAGTTCCACAACAGTGAGAGATGCTGCCTCTAAAAACCACACACACACACACACACACACACACACACACACACACTAAAGGATGGGAATTACTATTATATACTAGACACATTGTTCAGCAATTCAGCGACACACACAGAGAGAATCTAGTTACCAGTTCACAAGAGAAACTTCATTTCCTTCACCGCCAATCACCTAAGAGCCTCACTACATATTATACTTCCTCTGAGCAGATATTTAGTTATTGATTGCCTGCAACTGCTCCAGACCCTAGAGAGAAAAACGGGATAATGAAGACTTAGGATTCACTTTCCATGAGTTTATAATCAAGAGCTATGTGTAAGACAGAATGGAGACCTACAAGTAGAGTGCTGGACAGTGTAAAGAAGGGAACCAGGTTCTTAGATGGGTATGCAGACGATGCGTGGGAGGAGCAGCATGGGGTGAGAGGTAGGAGTGGAGAGCATTCCAGAGCAGGGGAGCCAAGTCCTTTTCATCTCTCATCAGATTCCCTTTTATCTGCATCAAATTCCCATTAAACCCCAAAAACAGTATTCCTAGGTAACTCAGCACTGCCCAGTCTCTGTGTATCTCTGTGCTCTGTCTAGTGCAATGTGACTGACTGTAACGTCAATAAGGGGGTGACCAGGCTTTGCGATCCTGGTAGTCTCGCATATGAAGTAGCCAACATTTAAATGTCTCTTAAGTGGCAGAGTGTAGAAGAAATGACATATACATGTCAGGAAGTGACGATGGCATGCTTGGCACACAGTAATGATGGCACACATACTTGGCATTCTTGAAGAACATAAAGGGGGTGGTGGGGTGTAAAAGCAGAACAACTAAATGAGAGCATATCACTGTAGTGCTTGAAGATGACCTCTGTGTGGCTGTGGTTATCTATACAAGACCTGCACAAGGTCAAGCTAACAAGACTAGTCAGCACTCTGCATCCCACATTAATTGGACGAAGTGGATTACAAAATTGAAGTGGCTGGGGAGTCTGGTGGTCAGAGCTTATTTAAGAGCTGTCTCAGAAGTAGACTCTATCTCCCACTCTTACACAAGTGGGCTCTGTCACTGCTTTGGTCAGTGAAATGAGCTGTATATGACAGATACTGTGCCAGTTTACAAGCCAAGATCTTGCCAAACTGGCAGCTCCCTGTCAGTCACTTGGAACACTCAGTCCCAGAACCCATTTGCCAGGCAGTGGAAGCTCCAGCCACCCAAGAGAGGCTGCTTGAAAACAAACCAAGGATCAAATCCAACACTATATCCCAATCGACTGCGAGCATCAATTTGTTAATCGGGAGTTAAGTCATCTTAGGAAGCAGATCCTCCAGCCAGGGGAACCACCTCAGCCTCCTACAACTGGAACAGAGACAAACAATAACTCCAATAACTCCAGCTAAATGGAAAGTCATGAGCAATTAAATGGGCGCTGTCATTACTAGCTGTTAAATAGTAAGATGGTTTGTTAGAATGGTTTAATATGGCTAGAGAAGTCACTATCATTCAGTAGCAAAGCCCCTGCCTCACATGCCATGGTTCATAAGTTCAATCCTTGGTACCATAAGAAAAGGCCCTAAATAATGGAACAACTAAGTCCAATCTCAAAAATCTAAAATTGTTCTCAGTTTTTCTATATGCTCAACGTTTCAATGTGGCCAATTAACTAACAAGCTACTTGCTACAGTTTGAATCTTAAAATATTCCTCAAAGTTCATGTGCTACAGGCTTGGCCCTTTGCTTATCTCTGGATAGTAGAACCTGAGGGTCTATGGCCTAATTAGGAAACAGTCAGGTTATTGAAGACATGACTTTGACAAAGATCGCGGGACCTCAGTCCCTCTGTCTTTCTTTGGCTGTGCTTCCCAGCTCCCATGAGCTGAGCAGATACTCTCTATCACTGTTCCGCTATCACATCCTGTCTTAGACCAAAATTCCCCAAACCGTGGGCCAAAATAAACCTTCATCTTTTGATGATGATCTGTCTGCATTATTTGCTATAGTGGTAGAACACTGACAAACACATCATCCGTTCCATGAATCTTAAGCCATACAATGTGTTCACATTGCATCCCACCAAGCATCTCTGGGTCAGGATGCGGCTGAGTAGGCACTGAGTCTTGGCCTCGTGCTTCAACCAAAGGTGCTGGTCTGCCATATGTTTTGGCATCCTGAGTTGTCCCTGAGACTTCATTCAAAAACATTTTCCAGCTGAACATGTCTGGAAGGCATTGCTCTTACAGTATGACGCCCAGGAAACCTAAGGCTATGTTTTCTTCGAGGAGGTTTGCTTATACTCACGAACTAGTGGAAGAACCGCTTCAGTTGTTTTCACATTTCAGGCATAAGATTTCCTACCATCTCTCATATGCTGGGCATTTTGCCTCTGCCTGGGACGCCTAGTACAGCAAATGTAACTCCTGAAGCTTTCGGAAGCTCCCTCTCTAAGCAACAAAGCTGTGACACCTGCTTCGAAAAATTCCTCCCAGGGGTCATGGATGACATTTCTGGGAAAGATCCCAGAATGGCACATTGGAAATTAATAAGCGTACCAAGTAAATGGCTCCTGTGGAAGCTGTATCCTCTTGTTCATTCAGCAGAATTGTATTGTCAGCATAATGACCTACCTGTCTCCCTGGGCCACTACCACTGACTCCTGGAGCCATTGAACATTATTTCTTATAGGTCGACGCTTGCTTAGACACTAAAATCCCATATATTTTCAGTCAGGGGTGATTTACACACATAGGTCAGAAATGCAAGTGTTTGGGCTTCTCAATGACCTTGGTTGGTCTGGACTGGTTATGAGTAGACACGACTTTCCTCCCATGACAGATGTGTCTCCTCAGTGGTGAGCACACAGCCCAGCCTTGTTGTCTACCTCCATTTCGTTTCCAAGCCCACAGCCCTAGAATCTTTCTTATGATTCAGCCTCATAAGGCTTGAAGCCTAAATCAAGGCAACAATGATCATTCCTTATGAGGACCGTAAGTGTCCAGATGTTCTTCTTAGTTTTCAGGATTCAGTCTGTCATCTTCTTGTGTAGGCATGTTCACTCTATGTGCCTGTCTCTGTCAGCCGTATTCTAAGTCCTACTTGAATTAGTGCATACCCTAACAGCTTAGACTTGATTTAATTACCTCTGAAAAGATCCTGTCTCCAAATGCAGTTATATATACTCTGAGGTGCACAGGTCAGGACTTGAGCATATAAACGGGAGAGGACACATTCATCTCCTTAAAGATGCTGTCCTTCCGCCAGTCCATTGATAGGCCTCAGACACACGTGTGTCACTTAAGTTCCAAGTGCAAGGACCCCTTTTCACATGAGAGACTGGGGAAACTCTGGGAGAAAACCAATATAAAAAGAAGCCCAACCAGACAGTGGCAAGTGGAAAGAACAGAGTATCTGGACATTCACTTCTATTAACTTCATATTCTTATTTCATGGGGTAAAAAAAAAAAAAAAATAAAACCTCAGCTGAAACTGAAAGAATTCATTTTTCTTGTATTTTATGAAGATGGGTATTTTGTCTGCATCTTTATATTCTGTGCACTGTGTGCATGTCTAGTGTCCATGGCGGCTATAGTAGGGTGTCAAAGGGCCAGGGCCTAGAATTACAGGTGGTTGTGAGCCACTAGTGGGTGTTGAGAATCGAACCTCGGTCCCTTCCAAGACAACCAATACCTTTAACTGGCTGAGACATCTCTCCAGCCCTCTTTCTTGTTTCGTTTTCAGCATGAATCAATGCTGCCTCAGTATCTGTCTCAGTATCTGCCTCATAAAGGCTAACCTTGCCCTCACTTCCTTACCTGAAATAGTTAGCTGGTACAGTGATAACTCAGGAAGCACAGAGGTTGGTTATTCCCAGGGCTCTGGTAATCGGCTACCTGTGACATAAGTAGACATGTCTGGTGGAATCAGAAACACCTGGTAAAAACAGGAGCAGGTAATATGGGCTCCAACTTATGC